>CM038727.1:15753572-16353572 GCA_021613375.1 Megaleporinus macrocephalus
CCATAGTTTTTGCACAGGCAGAGGTTAAATTCAACATGTAATAAGGGGCATCCAAATGTTTAAAAGAAAAATCCCTACAGCAATTTACAGTTTATTACCTTGTGTGACATATTAAGTATTCAAAGTATAAAAATAATTTATAGTAGTTATTATTTAAGTTAGCTTATTCATTTTTACAGTGACTCTTTACTGGCATAGTCCTGGCATAGAGCTGCCACAGCTGCTTACCATTCCTAACAACCACCTGGAACTTGGTTAGACTACAACTCACAGCCAGTGGCTTATCTAGAACTTTCAGAAGGTCTAATATAATGTTTTTCCTTGATAGTAAATCAAAAAAATAATTGGTTGATTTCACTATCATGATAGTTAATCTAAGACCTTCAGTTCAGCTGAAGTTTAAACCTATACAATAGCTACCTAGATCGAATAGCTACCAGGATACCAAGTATTTATAGAGTTGAACCTAAACTACATGCAGAGATTGAACACAAGCTTATTGTGTTTCTATTCAATAACAAGGCACTAAAAAATGACAGGCATGTTTTTTTTTTACATCACAGAAATCATTAGCCCTATAGGAGGCCCTGATGGTTCTTCTCTGTTATAATATATATAATATTTTTTTGTTTCAATAAGCCAAATAGTAAATGTAAAGTTTAAGGAATTGCAGAGCTGGAGAATTCAGGTCCAGAGATTATCCAGAAATAATACTCCTCCCAAGGATTTAGTTTAACTGCGTGGATTGTATTAACTCTGTTTATTCTCGAGCCTGAATTTAACACCTGTGCTCAGCTGACAGTCTATGTGTATGTGTACAGGTGCGCGAGTGATCCTGGCCTGCAGAGACATGGCCAAAGCTGAGCAGGCGGCCAGTGAAATCATTCGAGAAGTGGGAGTGGCCTCAGTGGTGCCGCATAAACTGGACCTGGCGGACACCAGATCTATCTGTGAATTCGCAGAGCTCATTTACAACAGTGTGTCATGGCTAACTCCATTTTCCATTTTGATGAATACTGCGTGATTATATGTTATATATAAAAATATATATATATATATATATATATATATATATATATATATATATATATATATATATATATATATATATATATAATATAACATATAAATCATAACGCTGATTGGTTTAACATATTTTTATCTTTCAGCCGAAAAAACTCTGCATTTGCTGATTAACAATGCTGGTGTGGCAATGTGTCCGTACACTACAACAGAAGATGGTTTCGAGATGCAATTCGGGGTTAATCATTTAGGTACTGTTTAATCTGCTTATACACTTGAACAACGGATAACATAAATACACTTAAAGGGAAACGGTTTAAATAAATAGTAAAAATAAATGAACACATCCTCTACATGGAACAAATCCTAGTGCAAAATTACAAATTTCTGAAGTTTAACTTTTGGGGAAAATAAAACATGAAATATAATATGTGCCATAATCTTTATACATAACTTTTTAATGTGCTATTGTTTTCTTTAATTCACAAATTGGCAAGTTTAAACCAATGCTGGTTGATCCTCCTGTGGCCAGTAGGACTGGTTTGACTTATTCTGCCCCTATTTCTTTTTTTAATATGCTAAATTGATCAAATACACAGTAATTGTGCAACAAAGAGCCCTTGTGTTTTCCATGTTCTTGACCAGGTTGCATAGCATACAGTGTGGAAGGACCTGTTGCTTAAAGCTGTGGTTGTGAGACTTGGTGACCAACAATGTATTGGCTCACTTGTGTAGCAAAATTTGTGCTATACATTATAAACAATGTAACAATGTTATAATTAATAAAAGCACAAACTCTATTTGGCCAGAATTGCAACAACAACTAACAAAGGACACATTTATAATGCACTGCTCATCCTGTGCAGGCCACTTCTTCCTCACCTTCCTCCTGATGGACCTGCTGAAACACTCTGCTCCTTCCAGGGTCATCAATGTGTCCTCTTTGGCTCACTCCATGGGCAAGATCAACTTTGAAGACCTCAACAGTGAGAAGAGCTACCATCCAGTGAAGGCCTACGTGCAGAGCAAGCTGGCTAATGTTCTTTTTAGCAAAGAGCTAGCCAAAAGAGTAGAAGGTAGGAGACACACTGCAATACTGTCTGGTCAACAACAGTCCTACATTTGTAATAAAGTGGCCAGTGAATAGAAGAATAAGATAAGAGGGTGGGAGTATATTTAACTAGTGACAAAGCTTTTTCGAGCCTGTGCTTATTGGCCTGGTGTAAAAAAGCTAGCGGTGAAGTCGTTGTTCCATGTAATTGCATGGCTAATGGATCACACTGATGTTTCAGTACAAATGTCTCATGTCTAAACCACAAGTATTCTGGGCTTCGCTAAAAAAAAAAAGAAAGGCTCTATTTATACTAATGACACTGCCATTCAACTGAAGGTTAAAAACGCCTTTCACAAGCCATCAAATACTGTATACCGCTGGACACTCGTATCAAGTTTGTGACACTGTTCTGCATGTTTGTCTGAATATGTACTCACACGCTGTCTAGCTGTAGCTCAGAGACAAATCAGGAGGAATTTAATATTTATTTATCTCAGAAGCAGTTTTATACTCGAGCCATTAGCATTTATGCTAGTGGATTTTTAAGCCTTGGGCTATTGTTTTGGATAGCCGGCTGGTAGCTTAGCAACTAGCTAAACCACTGGTCGCGTGCAGTGGGCGGGAACAAGACATGACGCAGTCTCTTTCTAACTAGAGCGTCTCAAAAATCTGTTTTATGAGGAGAGATGTCAGACAGAACGCTGCTAGCTACTTAAACAGCTGCCTACCTAGACAGTGCCTACTTACACACTCACTAGGTTTTGAGACAGGCCCACAGAGTATCATCATGTTTCAGAAGAAAAGAAATGTAGAGCTAAGAGTTATTTAAATAAGGCTGTTAGTATTGCTAGCCTTACTCACCAAGCAGGGATTCCAAACCCAGCTCCCAGCATTTACTCATTACCTATCAGCTTGTTGTGAACCTGGCTGTTGCAAGTCTATTTAAGTAAGAAATAAAGAAAAGAACAAAAGAAAGAAAGAACGAAAATTGGTTTAGTGACTTTTTAGTGCTCTTTACTGCTATTTGCTTGGTCGTCCTTCGAATTAATCACATTACGCGCTTTCTAAAATAGATATCCGTGCTGCTTTGGTGGGATTTCCAGCTCTGTGGTCAACCATACATCCGTGACAGGTTGGAGTTACTGAGGGGAAATCTGCAAAGGAGTGGTGCTTCCAAAAGAGGGGGCGCTCCGGAGCTATGAAGCTTGTGGAACTTGAGCTAACCCACCCAGTATATTCTAAGAGGCTGGGGATAAAACACATCTATTATATAGGCAGACTGGTGGATAGGATCTAAAGACACCAGGAGCAGCACACAGACCTCTTCTTTTGGGGGGTCTATGGGGGTTGTTTCACTTATTTATTCATCTGACCATGTATGAAATGTATTCATTTTCATCAGTGAAACACACTGTTTTCAGGCAGTTTGAGATGAAAATGACAAGCAAGTGCAAACTGTGAGCGCAAAGCATATGGGCCTGTCTATGCACGTGTCTAGCACTGATAATAATAATAATAATAGTGATTATAATAGTGAACACAAAATGTGTGCTTTGAATCAGCACATACGTTCTGGGAGGGTAACGCGACCAAGCAGAGTTTGGAGAAATAAAACTGAACAAAATTCTGTTTGTTCCCTTGGTAGATTTAGGAGTGTCTGTTTGTGCGGTCGACCCCGGCATAGTGAACACTCCGCTGGTCCGACACCTGAAGAAGTCCTTCCAGTTTTTTGTGAAGACTTTTGGCTTTCTGATCCGAACCCCTGCAGAGGGAGCATACACCAGCCTCTACTGCTCCCTGACCCCAGACCTGCCCACTGGGGGCTACTACAGGTGAGCAAGACTGAAGCTATAAAAAAACAAAAAACATCTTACTTGTTAATTCCAGTTGTTGGCCACTTTGGTAGAAACACCTAACCTATAACCTACTGATTAATCAATGCTCAGTTTCACACCAGAGGACTACTGTTGTGCAAAGACATTCAACCAATTGTTATCTTCATAGTGTTTAAATGCTATTCTTATTATGGCAGTTGTGCTGGATTGCTTAATATAAAGAAAGCCACATTGGTGTTTTATCTATGCATGGCAGTCTATAGAGATATTGTGGGGGGTTCTAACCCCTTCCCATTTCATTCTGCATTGTTCATTAGCAGCTCAACACTCATACCAAAAAACATTTAAATATGTTACCAGTCTACTGTTGGAAAGGCAGAAAAAGGTTGCACACATAAATTGACAGTAAAAATAAAAAAATAAAAAAATAATGTACCTTTTTTTGCAGTTTGGAACTGTAAAGTGAGCATTGCTAACAAGTAATGAAAACATATACCCATCAACTTCTTGTATACATTTGTTTGTTGATTTGTCTATAAATATATATTTGCAAAGTATGTTGCATTGATTATAACAACATTAACCTGATTTGTTGCTTTTAGTGTCAACTTACTATAAGTTCTGTCTTGTATATGTGTCGCTATATAACATATATGTATGTTTTTATTCTTATATAACATTCAGAGGAATAACCTTGCTTTTTTATTCTATGCCACAGTAACTGTGCATTGGCACCGTGCTCCAGGGCTGCCAATGACAATGCCACTGCTGCCAAGCTCTGGGCTGTCAGCTGCCATCTGCTGGGCATCCGTTGGAGATGAATGATCCATTGTCCATGCTTGAAGATACTGCATGTTAAAATCTCTGCATAAGATCATTTGAATCTTCAGTGCATTTCTAATCTGAACGTCACAACTTCAGCTTAACTGTGAACATTCTTAAAGCTTACTCCATGTAGCGCTTTAGAAAATGAGGTAAAGTTGAAGTAAAATGGAATGAATTAGAAATGTTATATTCTTGTTGTATTGCTTTAATGACTGCACATGAATGACCATGGCGCCATTCTCGTGTTTGGGGTTTATGGGCACCACAAGCTGAAATGGATAAATAAATAAACAAATATGATCAAATATGAATCCAGACTTTGAGACTGACTCATTTCTCCATCTGGTGTTACAGCTAAGGTTTTCAAGCTTCTGTCAATATTTTGCTATGATTGGAGTTTTTTATTGCAGGGGTTTCTAATTAAGCAGTCATTGAGTGGCAGCATTAGGGTTTCTAATCAAGCGGTTAGTGAATGGTAGAACAGGGTAAGTATGTTTAATAAAGTGTCCAGTGGGTGGAAGTACTGTATATTGTGTGTGTTTCTAATAAAGTGACCAGTAAGGGGAAGAACAAAGTAGTTGTTGGTAATAAAGTGGTCAGTAGATTGTAGAAGAACAATGTAGGTGTATCTGATAAATTGTCCAGTGAGTAAAAGTATACAGTGGATGTTTCGAATATAGTGGTCAGTGAATGGAAGAAGGTAGGGTCTTTTTATTAAAGAGGCCAGTGGATGGGAGTACAAGGTAGGTGTTTCTGATAAATTGGCCAGTAAGTAGAAGGATACCGTGGACGTTTCTCATAAGTGGCCATTGAGTGGAACAGGGTAGGGACTTTTCTTAATAAAGTGGCTAGTGACTGGAATTATATGGTGGTTGTTTCTAAAAAAAAAAAGCCAGTGAGTGGAAGACTGTAGGGGTTTCTAATAAAGTGGCCAGTAAATCAAGGTTCTAGATAAGTGTTCCTGACCACTTAATGGAAACACACTGTAAAATGTCCAGGATAGTTAATAGAAGTATGTGGTAGGTGTTTTATCATTAGCTAATGACTTGTGCAGGAATGACTCAGGTGCTGTGGATACAGGAGACACTGGTCTGAAATTTCTGGCTTTGTTTGTCAGAAAAGGTACATAAGTCTCATCCATGAGTCATCAGTCAAGTCAAACAAAAAGCATTTATTTCAGTACACAGGCATTTCTGGCTGAACTAAATGGAAGTGAGTGAAAATACTTTCTTTGATCTATTCAGGAGGATTAATGTACTAGTGGCGACATCTAGTGTCTAAGTGTTGTATATATTCTACAGTTGTTTTTCTTCTGTTGCTTAACTTCCTTCAGCAAGAACAATGCATATGTTGGTACATCTGCTGAAACCTGCAGCTCTTGATTGCAAAACCAACGATACCGTAACTTCCTCCACTAGAACTTTTGTATGTGTAAATAGTAGGTGTCCCTATCTGTAGCCTCATGCGTGTCCTATTGACCACATTTCTATGGCCGAGAGTGACTCAGTTGTAGTGAATGCCACAGTGAGAAGGGGCCGTACTAAACTTTCTTCTCAGCAGCCTCAGTCTCAGTCATTGAACTGTGGAGTAAAGGGTTAGCTCCAAACTTTCTGGAAGGGCATTTAAGGAATCATGAGCTCTGGGAGGTAAGCTGGCCTTCTAAGCCTATACACTAAACTTACAAGAGTTTGACAACTATTAGTTTATCATAACGGACACTTTGATGTACATTATTAATATGCAAATTGTAACAATTAAAGCAGTTAGCAATTATTACAGAGACTTACACAATACAATATAACAGATATTATTCAGGACATATGATACTTTGATGTGAAAAGATCCATGATTTGTTAGACAGCTTAAAAGTGTACTTAGTTATTTAAATGAATTATAAATGATTGAATATAAATGATAAATGATTAAAACCATGATAATCTAAAGACTCTGTGTTTCATGCTTTTTGTGGTCTCTTTTATTTTCACTCCAAAAGTTTCTTTCGTCGAGTCTGGTCATCTCCAGTAAGGCTGGATGGGAAAACAGTGATAATCACAGGTGCTAATACAGGAATAGGCAAAGAAACAGCACGGGACCTGGCCAAAAGAGGTACAGTACTTCAGAATTCTTCTTCTTCTTCTTCTTCTTCTTCTTCTTCTTATTAATGTTATTAGTTTATTTTTTTGTCATAGTGGTCTTAGTACTAGTACTAATTCTACTAATGTTGTAATCGTGTTATAATCATAGTATTGCAAGTAGAAGTAGTAATAGTAACAACAATAGCACTTTTTGTATCAACAATAATAGTAATAAAATGTTACTAATGGTAATTGTACAGGTATTCACAGTATGTGGCGAACTATTAGATATTATTAGTAGCAACAGTGGTAATAATAGAAGTAGTAGTCATGGTAGTATTAGTAATTGACTAGTATTATTATTAGTATTATTACCAACTAATATTAGTAATACTACTACTATTTCAAAACTAATATAGTAATAGTAGTGATAAAACAGTAAAAGTATCAGTAATAATAGATTTACAGTAATATTAGTAATAGGACTAGTAGATAGTACTATTACTAATAGCAATAGTAAGTATTAGCAGTAGCCATAGTAATAAGATTCACACTGAACTGTAATAATAGCAGTAGTAATGATAGATTTAGCAGTAATATTAGTAAATAAAGGTTCCAGCAGTAGCAGCAGTAGTAATAGTTTTAGCAGTTATATTATAAAGTAAAATATTGGCAGTATTAGTAGTACTAATAGTAATAGTTTTGCAATGTGATTTAGTAATAGTAAAATATTAGTAGTAACAGTAGTACTAACAGTAATAGTTTTACAATGTGATTTAGTAATAGTAAATGTATTAGTAGTAACAGTAGTACTAATAGTATTAGTTTTATAATGTGATTTAGTAATAGTAAAAATATTAGTAGTAACAGTAGTACTAATAGTATTAGTTTTACAATGTAATTTAGTAATAGTATTACAATGCAATTTAGCTTTAGAATGTAGTGAATGCTGGGTGGATGAATATGAATAATGCTGTATAGCATCATTCTCTGTCTGGTGGGAGTGTAAACTTTAGTTTGTATGTAAATGGATGCGACACCTGTCAGGAAGAGTAGCAAAGAAGATTTATTCAAAGGGGATTTGCTGAAAGATTTGCATACTTCTCTATGTTGAACTGATGTTTTCTTATTACAGTAAATAAATAAATCACACTGTCAAGAATCTTTTTCCCTCAGAACCTTTACTGTTTGTGTGGAAACTGTCCCTGGATGTATTTTGGTTTGTTGTATATTGTGCCTCCACATAATCCTGTCTCTGAGCTCTACAGGCAGTTCTTTTTCTCCTTATGACTTGGTTTTTGCTCTGATGTGCACTGTTAGCTATGTGTTTTTTCCAAATCATGTCCAATCAACTGAATTTACTGCAGGTGAGCTAGACAAATCAAGATTTCAAGAGAAATGAAAGCCCCCTACTGTTTTTACTTTCTCTTTATGGGGTACTGAGTGCAGATTGATGGGGGAAAGCACAAGACCTCAACATGTGAAAAAAATGAACTATATATATATATATATATATATATATATATATATATATATATATATATATATATATATATATATACTCTTGTGCAGGCATATCAGTTGTTTACTACACTGAATACAATTAAATTGAGTTAAACTGAAATATCATTATAATAATTTTCCCACTGTGCTGGAAAGATGTAGGTTTTCCCACATGCACAAGGCAGACACCAACAAAGACAATTTGTTGTGTGTGACACAAAGCAGTCCAAATACAGTTATAGAAGATTTGCTCTGTAATTACGAAGCAAGCAGCTATTGTGTTGCCTCGTCTGTCTTTCATCTCGTGAGAGCACAGCACTCATTTGTTATGCATGTAATTTACTGCCACATGCAAATCTGTATGAGCTGCTTCGTACTGGTATGAGAGGCAAACACAGTGGATAAGATTCTGTTGTCATTCTCAGGAGCTCGAGTAATCTTGGCCTGTAGAGATTTGGAGAAAGCAGAGGCAGCTCAAAAGGAACTGGTGGAACATTCTGGAAATTCAGAAATTGTGGTGAAGAAGCTGGATTTGTCAGACACCCAATCAGTCAAAGAGTTTGCAGAGGTTATAAACACAGGTAAGGTGTAAAGAAAGAATATATATAAAACAGTCTCATATATAAACACATATTGTATAAACACATATGTCCAAAAAAACATTTCCATTTTATTTTTGTTTTTGTTCTGCCCTTTGAGTTGTCTGACATTTTGGACAATAAATAGACCAATAGAAATGCTCCAAAATAGATTGGAAAACATTCTGGTTCTACTGATTTACATTGAAAGATTTTTTACCTCTCCTTTAAAGTTGCCATTTTGGAGATACTTGTGTTTCATATATGTTTAGGATTTAGGTCTGGTTCAAACACCAGAGAATTGTATTCAATTTAAGGCGTTTTGCATCTATTTACCAGACTTATGCAATGGTTACAGCTTTTTTCTTATTCCAGTCAACCCCTTAAATGGAGCAAGGTGTATACCATTCACACTCACACCACTATTGGCTCATTTGTTTATAATGTATAGGTGCTAGAAAGCTCTGTAGGTCGTTTGCATTCAAAAGAAAAGTGTAATAGAATGCATTCTGGGAGTGTTTTAAGTTGTTCCCTGATTTCGACATAAAAGCTACATGACTTATGAATTACTTGAGCTGTGCTCTGACTGATTAGTTAAGAAGTAACACGTCAAAACAGAAACAGGCAACACAAAGTAAAACTGAAGTTGTTACTTGCTATAAAACTGCCTGTTTAACACGATCTGCTTTAACCATCAAATAGTAGATAAAATCAGTATAATTACAGATTGCTGTTAGGGATTGTGGTGGTAGTTAAGGTGGAACTGCAGATCTGTTTCTGTCTCTTTGCTGTGTGAAGCTTCAGTATTGTTTAGGGTTTGAGAAACGGTTCTAAGTAAAAAGTGCAAAGAAGTCTACAGATGTGGGAGCTGTGGGAGTTGGCTTTCTGTTCACCAGCTTGTTTCTGAATTTTCTGTCCCACCTTAAACGGTACTGCATTATAGCATGGGAGCAAGCTGCAGCGTTTAAGTGGAATAAAACATTTGATGAAGACTCTGGCGAACAGGAAGCCAACTTCAACATCATCCATGTCCACTCAGAATTGCTCGGCATTTCCTTCACAGCCTGGAACAAACATTTCTGTATTCTGCATACAAAAAAACTGACATACACAAAAAGTTATCACAGAAAAAATATTCAAGATTCAAGTTTAAAGTGTTCAAGATTCTGCACTATTTCTAGTTACACATACAAATTTAGGCAAAGATTCTGCTTTTTATTCAAATTATTATGTTGATAATATAATTCACATTCAATTAAAACAGAATGTAAAATCCAAGCATTTAGTAGTTTCTAGTGTTCTCAGACTTTCAGGGCCCATTGTTGTATTACAGTAGCATTAGTAGAGGTAACAGGAGTAAGAATAGGAGAAGAAAAAGAATTTAAACATTCTGTGATTCTGTATAAGATTTTAAAAAACATTGTGATTCCATACAATTCTAAAACAGGCCCAGGAGTATATTGTTTAAAGCCACATCATTAACTACTATTTACCCTGCATTGAGCTCCTATATGCATAGAAAAACTATAGGCACTAATAATTATATTCCCCTTTACGTTTCAGAAGAGCAACAACTTAACATCCTCATCAACAATGCTGGGATCATGATGTGCCCATACTTGAAAACTGCAGATGGCTTTGAGATGCAGTTTGGGGTCAACCACTTGGGTAAGAACCTTATGTGTCCACCTTTGTCCACTGTTTTCATCTCAGACCAGAAAGACTTATTAGCTGCAGGAGATTCAGAGCATCAACAAAATCTAATTTCATTGCATTCAGCTAATGAATTAGTTCTTTAGCCAAGCATGAGCTTAGTTAACTTGTGTAAACCAAGCAGCCATTGTGAGTCTAGGTTATTGAATAAATTACCCCAAATTAAGAGCAAATTCTTTGGGCCCTTCTCAAGTAATTTTGTTAGCTGGTCATGCTAACAGGAAACAACTCACTACTAGCAGTCCTTTCTCCGGTCAAATGTTTACATCCTTTCTGATACACATCCTCTTCCATGCATTTACTCTGTTTAGTCAACAACTGGAAGGCAGGATATGAGAGACAATACAAACTCAAGATGCTCAAGTAAAAGCACCTCTTTATTTATATAGACTGCTACCTTGCTTCTCAGGTCACTTCCTGCTCACCTACTTGTTGCTGGACTTAATAAAGAGGTCTGCCCCGGCCAGGATTGTAAACGTGGCTTCGGTGGCCCACACATGGGGCAGCATCCGTCTGGATGACATCAACAGCGAAAAGAGTTATGCTCCCAGGGCGGCGTATGGACAGAGCAAACTGGCCAACATCCTCTTCACACGCTCGCTGGCCAAAAGACTGCAGGGTATGTGCTCATTCTGGGATTTTCTTTAAACACACTGAGAGCCCAGCCAATCACACACACACACACACACACACACATTTTTCTTGCTTTTTTGTAATAAAAAGCTGTTTGGTGTAGTCTGTTAGCACAGTTTCACTGCAATGTGGAGAAGCTGTTTTCAAGCCTGCTTTCAACAAATTATTTATGATGTTACAAAAACAACAAATTGACATATATTAAGCTTCACCCATTAAAGTGCCATAGAATACAAGTATTCAGCATTTTTCTTTGTTTAAAAACAATTTACATAGAAGGTACATGACTTTCTGGGTGAAAAAGGTCTATATGTGGTTTTACACAATAATGTATAACTCTATACTTTATATTAATAATAATAATAATAATAATAATAATAATAATAATATAATCATTAATGTATAGAGCACATTTCATAGAAGTTGCAGCTCAAAGTGCTTTACAGACGTATTAGCTTATTGGCAAATTAGACATATTTATAGGTACTACGATGTTAAAGTTTTATTTAAACGCCAACTTAAAGAGATATGTTTTTAATTGTTTTAAAATGTGAGCCCTGAACTCCACTGCCTAATAAAAATTGAAATTGAGTTCCACAGTTTAGAAGCAGAAGGTCTCCCCATATTTTCTATAGGTATGTGCAGAAGGTCAGTATCTGCAGATCTAAGATCTCGAGTTAAGTAGGAGCATAAGTAGAGAGACATTCTGTGATGTAAGCTGGTGCTAGATTATTTAGAGCTTTATAGACTAGTAGCAGAAAGTCTAGCTAGCCAGCGCAACTCCTGTGGAAAACAGGACTCATATGAGCTCTTTTTTTATTTTTCTATTCAATTTTTTTCAATTTCTATGACATTACAAATCCTACAATGAAAACTAGGATTCCTTAGCTCACCCATTTATTTTACGGTGAGCTCATGAATAATTTGAGAGAATAATTTCAGAGCTTGCTTGTGCTAACATTACCTATACCAACTACTTGCTTTCCATCTTGAAATCAGCACAGTCATTACTATTGTTACTCAATTTAAGATGATCTGCTTCAACCATCAAATAGTAGATACAATCACACAGCATGGCTTCTTACAGGTTACGTTTGGGATTGAGATGCTAATGAAGGTGGAACTGCTCCAAGTGTCAAACGCTGAATGAAACCTGGTCAATACTGTTCAAGGTTTGAGAAACTGTAAATATCAAGTAGTATATACAAAACAGAAATAGAAAATTGGCAGTGCAAATGTGCAATAAAAAGTAGTAACATTTACATGTATAGACTGTATACATGGTGTACAATATAATTTAATAGGCATAGTATAATAATAACAGCATAGTTGTTATTATATATAGTTAACCGTATAGTTTAAATATATACTATGTACTATGTATGCATTCACTGCATTATTGTTTATTTAGTGAATTTAATATATTTGGGGGAGAACAATAAAACAAAAAAAAGGGAGGGCCCGGGCAAATGTTATGGCACATTTTATATTTTGTGTTGTTTTCCCCAGTATAAAAACTCTGCACTAAACCTTGCAGGTAAATGTTTTCTGTGTGAAGAGTTGTAACTTATTTTCACTTAAAAAATCAACAAAACATGTAAATATAAAAATGGTAGAAAATTATAAAATTTTTGCCCCTAACCTACCTTAAAAGTGGTCCTTAATGAAAAGGTTTTATATTTGAGAAATTTTTTATTACATCTGAGAAACAAAACAATAACACGTAGAACATTAAAATGAAATGGCATACATTTTAAATTGAAGTCAATTCAGTTTGTTATTGTTTTCAGTGTACGCACTAGTGGAAACATGTGGCGACTACGATCTGTTTTCTGATGTGATTGACATGCAAGACAGCATGCCACCTCAACAGTGCTTAATTGTTCTGAATCTAATAACACCTCGTGACCTCGTGCCTGCTGAGACAGACTCACTACAAATCCATTGGCCGGATTATTGCTGTTCAGCTAATTATAGGGGCTGCATAAAATAGACTAAATGTTTGTTTTGTGATTATCTTGCCATATTTTTTTAATCCACAAGAATAAGTCAATATATCATGTTATGTAAAGATCAGGCTTTATTGAATTACATGAATACTGATATAAACATTTTTGCAGAGTTGTGATTATTCAGGACGCACGCAGGACAGAAATGTTATGACGTAAAAATAATTGGGCAGGACAATGCCATATTCTTATTCTTCTCATTATTATTAGTCTATATATTTTTGGACCAAGTCACCGTCTTTGAGCTAGAACTTGCAGAATTGTTCACTTGTGTTAATACAGCCAGATGTGTTGGACCTGAAGTCTCCAGGATGGACTGGGCACTGCTGCTGTAGAGGATGAGTTAACTGTATGAAGATGGTCAGTAATAAGCTGGGTTAAAAGCTGAACAGTATGAAGATGGTCAGATAAAAGCTGGGTAAAAAGCTGAACATTACAAAGATGGTCAGTATTAGGCCTGGTTAAATGATAAACAATATGAAGATGCTCAGTTAAAACCTGGGTTAAAAGTTTATTACTAAAAGGATGGTCAGTATTTAGCTGGGTTAAAAGCTAAACAGTATGAAGATGGTCAGTTAAAAGCTGGGTTAAAAGCTGAACAGTACAAAGATGGTCAGTATTAGGGCAGGTTAAAGATGGTCAGTTAAAAACTGGTTTAAAAACTGAACAGTGCGAAGATGGTCAGTTAAAAGCTGAATTATACACTGAACATTATGAAGATGGTCAATTAAAAGCTGGGTTAAAAGCTGAACAGTACAAAGATGGTCAGATAACGCTGGGTTAAAAGCTGAACAGTATAAAGATGGTCAGTAATACACTTGGATAAAAATTGAACATAATGAAGATGGTCACTATTAAGCTGGGTTAAAAGCTGAATATAATGAAGATGGTCAGTTAAAATCTGGGTTAAAAGCTGAACAGTATAAAGACGGTCAGTTAAAATCTGGGTTAAAAGCTGAGCAGTATGAAGATGGTCAGTTTACACTGGGTTAAAAGCTGAACATAACGAAGATGGTCAGTATCTAGCTGGGTTAAAAACTGAACTGTATGAAGATGGTCAGTATTACGTTGGGTTAAAAGTTGAACGGTTTGAAGATAGTCAGTTAAAAGCTGGATTATACACTGAACATTATGAAGATGGTCAGTATTGTGCTGGGTTAAAAGCTGAACATTATAAACATGGGTACTATTATGCTGAATTAAAAGATAAACATAATGAAGATGGTCAGTATTTAGCTGGATTAAAAGCTGAACAGTATGAAGATGGTCAGTTAAAAGCTGGGTTAAAAGCTGAACATTACGAAGACTGTCAGTTTAAAGCTGGGTTAAAAGCTTAACAGTATGAAGATGGTCAGTTAAAAGCTGGATTATACACTGAACATTATGAAGATGGTCAGTATTGTGCTGGGTTAAAAGCTGAACATTATAAACATGGGTAGTATTATGCTGAATTAAAAAATGAACATAATGAAAATGGTCAGTATTTAGCTGGATTAAAAGCTGAACAGTATGAAGACTGTCAGTCTAAAGCTGGGTTAAAAGCTGAACAGTATGAAGATGGTAAGTTAAAAGCTGGGTTAAAAGCTGAACATTACGAAGACTGTCAGTTTAAAGCTGGGTTAAAAGCTTAACAGTATGAAGATGGTCAGTTAAAAGTTGGATTATCAACTGGAAATTATGAAGATGGCCAGTATCACTGAATCACTGAATATCTGAATGTTCTGGGTTTGGGTTTGGTGTTTTGTAGGTACTGGTGTAACGGTGTATTCACTGCATCCTGGCGTGGTGCAGTCAGATCTGTGGAGAAACCTCAGTAAACCTATACAGATTGCAGTGAAGATCTTCAGCCCCTTCATTAAAACTACTGCGCAGGGGGCTCAAACGTCCATCTACTGTGCTGTGGAGCCACAGCTGGAGGAAGAGAGCGGGAGATACTACAGGTGCAAAGCAGTACTATATATCTATAAATCTATCTGTCTATCCATATACAGTAACTATCTGAAAGGTGTAAACAGAACATAATTTGTTGTTTATAAGGCTGCTTTACAGAGTTTTTAAAAAAATGAAAAGCAGAACGAGATGAGTAGTTTTTGTGTGAAGAAGAAAGTCAGAGATGTGATGGACAAGCAGTCCAGGAGAGATTGATATTATTTATAGCTGTATGTAATATCTGACTGAATGCGCTTTATTTGCAGTGACTGTGCAGCAGCAAGATGCTCCAGAGAAGCCTCTGATGATGAAATGGCTCAGAAGCTTTGGGAGCTGAGCTGTCAGATGCTTGGGATTAACTGGGACTGACAGATTGAATTTAAGAACATGTGTAGTACACAAAATTTCAAGCTGTGTGTTATCATTCGGATCCTATGCCCCCTCTTCATGCAATTAGATGGTTTACTCACTCATTTGACCAAGTATATTAAGCTATGGTTTCAATTCAGGAGTCATAGGTGTAAAACTGCACAAGTATTGATTTAAAGGAGCAGTGTGTAACCTATAATGGTGATGTAAGGTTTGCGTTCATGAACTTTGCACTTTATTTAGTGTTTAAACCCCTCTGTTATGCTTTTTCATGTTATTTCAGTTCTGACTAAGCTTAATATCACTATGGGCTATCAAAACAAGAAGCTGACGAGTAAGAAGCAGAATGTCAGCCACACCATTTAAGGTGAAACGGTAAAGCTGGAGAATAAGAAGCTGACTTCATTCTTGTAGTTTTAATGCCGGTAGTATTTTTGATAAGCTATCAAAATATCCTACTGGGGTATCAAGAAATATGCACTACAGGAGGACATCACAACATCTTCCAGCTGGTGCTATAGTCTTGCACTGCTGTAGCACATTGCAGCTCTACATGGCAGCCAGTGCTAGAAGAAACACCCGCTCCTATGAACAAATGCTGGGCTTGCTCTAAGCTAATGAAAACACAAGGATGTGTGGTTATACTAACTGTTTCATATACTATATTTCATTTGTGCTAATTGATCCCCCTAAACCTTACACACTGCTCCTTTAATGAAAATGTGATAGAGAGTGCTCAGTACAAACTGCTGTTTTTGTTCTTGATTCATCCATCCATCCATCATCTTCCGCTTTATCCCGCTAGTCGGGGTCAAGGGGGGCGGGGTATGGGGTAAACCATAGACAGGTCACCAGTCCACTGCATGGCCAACACACAATCAACGTCACGGGCAATTAAGAGCGACTGATCAACCTAACATGCATGTGTTTGGACTGTGGGAGGAAACCAGAGTACCCGGAGGAAACACACTCAAGCTGAAAACATGCACACTTCACACAGGACGGCCTGGGCCGGGAATCAAACCCGGATCGTCTTGCAGTGAGGCGACAGTGCTAGCTACTACACCTTTTAGTTCTTAATAAACAAATGTTTTGATTTTACTAATAAAATATACACACAGTTGAAACTGAATTAGCAGGTTTTCTCTCTAATGAGCTGCACCATGTAGTAGGTACTGCGTTAAAGGTAATCAAATACAGTCACTTTTGCTTTGATTTAATGAAAGTCTATCAAAAAGAAATAATCAAAATAAAAAGTTTCTACGTTAAAATAAGTGAACACGTTCTCTACAGAGACTCCTGCACATTTAAATGCACAACTACTGATTTTTTCTTTTAATTTATTGTAGTTGAAAGAACAAACAAACCATGAAATGTGGCCTGTGCAGAAGTTACTGCAGTTAGGTGCAGTAAATCGTCTCTGCCGTTTACATTGTGTGACAATTTTATGATGAATGGACCAACAGAAATACTTCAAAATAGCTTGGAAAAAAAGTTCCCAAGTTCTGGTTCCCTTTACTTACATTGAAAGTGAAGACTGCCCTGCTGGAGATGTTAGTTTATATTGGACAACGACGAAATGTTCCAGATGCTGTATTTAAATGTGATCTGTAAAGAAAATGTGATAACTTTTTTTACTTAGAATATTTACAAAACAACATCTATTTTTCAGAGTGGGACCTGTCCTTGGGGGCTGTGTAACCATGTACTCCTGGATAATGTACTGCCACCTGCTGGGGAAACAGGCTTACAATTGTGATGTGCCCCAAGATACAGCTAATAGACTAGAAAACTCCACATTTGCGTGACGTTTAAACATGTTTTATATGAAACCTAATGGGTTCAGCAGTTATGTATCTATTAAACTGTTGGGCCGGTGGGGACAGAAATCACAAAATCGTGTAAATGAGTAGTTTTATTAATTCTGACACAAATGACCAGTGAGAGCACATTCAAAGCAGGCGTTTCAAACAAACTGGCCGTTTTATTAACTATACAAAACCAGTGACCCTGCAAATGTCCTCCGGGTTTTATACAGCGCCTTGTATGTAACCAACAACTTTGCAAACACAGTTAGGTTGTGACAACTTGTAGTTTTGGTGTACATAACGTTGCCACAACGTTGAAATGAAATTCCTCAGAAAGTTGCGGTAACGTTATCTGACAACGTTGTGATAACGTAGTGACAACGTTGTCAGCCCGTTATTACAACCTTCTAAAATCCTTCATACGTTCCATTTTATCTACATGTAAGATGTCAACAGATAGTTATAATACATATAGTTACAACACTATTTGGTAGTTACGTTGTGAAACGGTGTGACAACCTTCAGACAACATAAAACACCGCCTTTTAAGAACGTTATAGCAACGTTGTAGGAATGTAGACAACGTTGTGACAGCGGTGCGTGTTTGCTGGGCCGTCCTCATCTCAGAATGAATCAATATAAATACAAACCTGAGTTAAAACGTGGCGCTAGCAGGAAAAAGGGGGGGTTTCTGTAGACGCTCGGTAAACCGGACCGCCCTGTCGCTTGAGCCCCGCTCTGCGCATGCGCGTCTTCTGCGCTACGTCAGTCTTTTGGTCTAGTTTAGACCGACGTGGCTTTAGAGAGCATAAAGAGCTGCACCTCTAACTCCGTCTCAGACCTTCGTTTACTAACACAGGTGGGTTATTTTACTCTTTTCTGTCTTCTACAAGTTTTTTTTCTTTTTTTAGATATACGAGCTGTAACGTGTTTATAATACGTTACGATAATATGCGTAGTTTTAGCTGGTTGGCTAGCATTAGCGTTAGCTAGCTCTTGCCAGTTAACGTTACTCTTTTAATCAGTTTAGCTTAATGTTAAACGTTAGCCAGTCCTAATAACACAGTCTAAGTGTGTTTAAAAGGGTTATTTTAGCGTTCATGTGGTTATGGTGAAGTTCTCGACCAAGAAAGCTGGACGTGTTGCTTCTTAAAAGATTTTCCTAACGTAGTAAAAGCCTACAGGCCTGGCGTTACATTTCATAATTCAGCTGACTGGAGTTAGATCGTAAGGTCGTGTTTCAAAAACAGCTTAATATCAGAGTTTTACAAGCAGTCAGAGGACACACTAGTCTAAAAATTGGTGCTGTGTAGCCTCGGATATTTTCCTGATTCTCATTAGTTTTCTGGGATATTTAGCTAGAGTGGAGAATCAAATGCTCTTCGTTCCCAACATAATGCTGGTCTAGGTTGTTGTAGCTGAACAGGCTTGTCTTTCTCTCTTTGTAGATGAGCTCAGGATACAAATGTTCTCTTATAGGACCTTTATTAAGGAGACAGGGGCTCCACAAATATTAGCTCTGTTTTGGATTAAAGCAATATAGAAAACTATAAATCTCGAGTCTGTCAGTCAGCAGCATTAGTACTTGTTTGGTGGGGGGAACAATTGAACAGCATTATTTGAATTGTTCAAATTGTCTGTATAATTTACTCCCTGAAATAAAAAGAGAGAGGTTTTAATGTGAATTGGTTTACTGTATAAAAACTGGTTTCTTTATAGTGGTGGTGATGGGAACCAGGGCCGCCTACATACAAATACAACAAAAATTGCAGTTTTATTTACTATCCAAAACCACTTGTGAACATACACAGGTAAAATAGTCATAAATCTTGAAAAGTAAGTTTCCTTGGGGACTACTTTGCCTCATAATGCCCTGCCTGTATGTTCTGTGTTAATGGATGAAAATACATTTTAAGCCAGTGTTTTCTCACAAAACACTCATAAAACAACATGTCAGACATCAGGCAGCATATTCACAACTATTTTGTCTAGTAACTTTCTGTGAGGGAGATTTCAGAGGCTTTAGGTTTCTCAGATGTCTCTTTCTTATCACCACCACTGTAAACTTGGCAACTTTCTCTAGAATTGGGCATTTCATACTAAAATCACTCTGAATGTTAACCATGTAATGACAAAAGGTTTTGAAAACTCATTCTTTCAGTGCAACATATGCTGATGTGTGTGTATTTCTCCCCTCAGCCAAAGCCAACATGGATCAAGTAATGCAGTTTGTTGAGCCCGGGAGGCAGTTTGTGAAGGACTCCATCAGGCTTGTCAAAAGATGCACAAAACCAGACAGAAAAGGTCAGTTATACACTGTTTGGGTTAGCAGTTTTAATAGAGCTGCATCCTTGTCGTGGTTTCCCACAAATTAAGCCTTTCTTGAAGGTCTAGCACCAGGAATTTTCCATTTTGGAATTAGACTTAATCTAGGTCTTGGAAACTGGATTGGTTTCCCAAACACAGTATTGACTTGGTTTATTTTAGCATTGGACTGGTCTAGAAACTGCTTTTTATGTTTTTAGTTTAGAGTGCATAATGAAGTGTTTCCCTGTTTAATTACTTCAAATGCTGTAAATTAATGTTCATAGTGCCAATAATGTGAATTATTCCCCTACTGCAGAATTCCAGAAGATCGCCATGGCAACAGCAATTGGGTTTGCTATCATGGGTTTCATCGGATTTTTCGTCAAACTCATCCACATCCCTATCAACAACATCATTGTGTAAGTCATATTTTAAATGAACGGCAAACCAACTGCAGCATGTTTTTTCAGTCATGAGGTCTGATTTTATTTTAAGAATTTACTGTATTAAAATGCATCATTTAAAACATTACAAACATTGGCAAACAGTACACCATCAGGAGTATTTCTGTACATCCTATGTTGAACACTGTCACTCTGTGCTGTGGCATCAGTGAAGGGCTTGACACGATTTTTGCTCTTCTTTCTTTTCAGTGGTGGTTGAATCATTTCCATACTGAAGCTATTTGGACTTGGAGAGCATGAAGCAGTGTTGGTGTGTGGGGACAGGAGTGAACTTGTAAATTCATTGTTCTTTTTATTTGTGCAATTATTTTTGGCTGTGTTAATAAATCAAAGAAAAATCTTCAGCTGTCTCTCATTTAAAAAGACTAATACTTTTGTTAAGGCACAATTACGTGTATGTTCCTACAAGAGAGGTGTTCAATTTATTTTTTATTGTTTTTTAATCCCCATACTCCATAGTAGAGGCCTGTCCGTGGTGATGATCACAGGTTTTCTTCCCTGCGTGCTGTCACGGTCTTCATAGGTGTTAGATGTACTGACAAGCTTGCCAAACTCCAGCACAGTGTTGTCTGTAAATGAAAACAATAAAAATATTGGGTCAATAAAGAAAATATTATAACAGAAAAATAACAAATGAAGTACTACCACACAGAATTTATACTGCAAGGTTTCTGTGAGGAACAACTACATATAACAGTGATGCAAACTATCCAGCTAAACCTAGTAATTAAGATAATTAACTGTAGACTTTAGATCCGGTGTATTAAGCAAGAAAATCTCCAAACTGTGCTGGACAGTGATCCCCCAGGACCAGCGCTAATGATATACACAATATAAACAGTTATCTGTTTGTTAAACGCCAATCCATTGTTCAGCAAGTGTATCAGCTTAACCAATTCCAAAGACCTCCTCAGGAAAGTCCAGCATTTCCAGTTGCTGTCTAATACCTAATGTATCTAATCAATCCTTTATTAATTACAAGCAGGTTCTGCTGATTGAATTCAATTCAAGTTACAGTTCGACGATTTCCCTGTCCAAGCACACCTGTTTCAACTGCTAATGACCAGGAGGTTTAGTTGGTGTGTCTGAGGGGAGAAATCACCAAACTGCTATAGTCCTTGACTCAGTGATCACCAACCACCAATGTGCTTACCTGAAGAGTTTACTTGCAACCCTGATTGAACACATGCAAATATTTAATCCACTTAATTAATTAGATAAGGTGTATTATGTCTGATTTCTACGGGATAGTACATCTCCAGGAGCAGGCTTGCTGACCACTGCCCTAGCTATAGGGTAAAAACCAGTGTTGAACAATCAGTGTGGAATTTAAACTGTGCCTTAAGGTAGATTTCTAGATCAAGCTGAAAACAAAGGACGCAGTGACCTCTGCTGGTTAGGGTGGGGACTGCAGGGAGTTCAGTATTTTGTATCAGGGGTGAAATGGAGGAGAGTTTTACTGGATAAAGTTACTTTATATTAAATAATAGTAAATTATATTAAGTAAAGTAAATAAATTGAATATTTTGCACATTTTCTTACAATGGGGTGGGAATCACTGCATACGCTGTAATAGAACTGTTACAGTTCTTCAGCTGTGATGCAATTCTTCTGTAATACTTATAACAAAACTTTACGTATTGTTTCAAGTTTATTTGTCATTTGCACATCATGTCAGGACATAACATGCATTGAAATGCTCGGGGTGGGGCTCAGATACAACTCTACAGCAGGGCAGCATTATATATGTAACAACATACAATAATTAGACAATATTAAAGTAAAAATAAACTAGAATATATACATATAGTTATAACTGAAATATATAAAGGACTATACAAAACATATCAGAAATATACATGAGGACATATGTAGAAACTTTTGCATTGGTAGGTTATCTAAGAAGATAAATCTTTTGTGGTATGTTGCAGTGTACTTAACTGCAAATTATTACTCCTTAATAAAAGATTTTATATTTTACTTTCTTTTTATTTGTAAAATTTAAAGTCAATCTTTCTAAAATCTTGGTACTTTATTTTTTGATATCCACATATGCTTTTGTTTGTGAATCACACAAAAATATTGAAAAATAAACTTTATTCTCCTGTATTTAACACTTTCATCCAGAATACACCATCACTTTCAGCTTAAGACTAAACCCCGGGAATATGTGTCTAAACCTGTCAAACTAAGCCAGAACTCACCAGCTTTCCTCTCAATTCCAATCCTTTATGGTTTAGTACAGTGTTGTATGCAATTCCTGAGCACTGAAGTCTTGGAAACAGTGTCATCTTGTGGACTACACCAGGAATGCATTCTGGCAATCTATTAGTTTGTTTATGGGTTTAAAAGGGCAACAGGCTTATGTGCCTCCTACAGTGGTGCCAATGTAGTCAACTGAGTGGGACTGCTCATTGACTTCCCTTCTGATGAGGCATCATTTTACCAGACAGCTAACAGTAGTGCTAGAAAGCTAAATGTCCCATATGGAATCATTAGCAGTTTTAAAGCGGATGAGGCGGAAGGATGCAGTCCTGTGTCACAGAACCCTCACATAACAAGACGAATAACATATCAATTGCTACTTCTAAACCAGAAAACCTCTTTAATGAACCCAAATTTCATATTTAAATTATAAAGTGCTGATACTTCTTTTAAAACCAAAAGTTTGTGTTATTATATAGTATACCCCTACTTACAACAGTACTATAATGATGTATATAACGATAATTAAATTAGGAGCATTCCACTTACAATTATATTCTTACGGTAAAACATTTTGTTTGGAATTTCAAATATTATTCATACCTACAAAAAATTCAACTTCAGCACTGTGAAGCCAGGCACAGGTCAACAACTAAGCTTTGATAATGTTGTAGAACATACGCAGATTGATGCTAATGGTGGCCTTGATTTTTGTTGAATTCCTCCCCGACTTCATGCACCAAAGAAACAAAGATCATTTCGTGAAATATTAGATGAAACTCCTTAACTTGGAGTTCCTTGAGGCCAACAAGAGCACGCAAACTGCTTCTGTACTCCAAGGCTGTTAAACAGACTTCAAAGCCTGCTAATATGCCATGGGACTTCAAACGCTACTGTGATGAGCAAATAGCCACGAGTGACGCCAGACTCACGCTTTAAGGAACCGTCTGCTTTCTGTCACTCAACCTTTCACTATCTCACAATGACCTTCATAATTCAATCAAAGGTGATGAGCTGAAGTCAATCTACGGCAAACAATGGCAGCCGCCATCAAACGTCCAGAAAAAAAACCCAGCCTACTGGAACTTTCCGGGAGAAGACGCTGATCTGATGTTTGAGCTTTTTCCCCTGGGATGCTGTTTAAAGACACATTTGTAGAGTAAACTGTGAATATTTCATCAAAAACGAGGCGCTGAACTAGGACGGGGGGAAAAATAACTGCGCACAACTACACAAGTCAGCAACTGGGGGCAATGCAGTTTTTCCCACAGCTTGTCCAACAAACACTGTCCAAATTTAAATGTGTTATTTGGTAAAACTGAGTTTTTAATGATTAGGCCTCTCTTTACAAGTGCTGTGCTTCTGTTCAAGTCTTATATGACAGTCCAATACACTGTATCCATATAACCTATTTAAAAATATAAATCATTAAATTAATATATTTTATTTATTCAGTAGCAGAAAGCCCACAAAAATTACCGTCATGTGATGAGTCACGGGTGACGCCAGTTACACTTAAAAGAACTGCTTTTTATCACTCAACCTTTCATTATCTCACAATGACCTTCATAAGTCAAAGGTTACCTGCTGAAGTTAATTTAAACAAACAATGACATTAAAGATCAAACTGTTTTTTTTATTCTTCTTACAAATTCAAAGGGGGTAATTCAGGATGAGGTCAGTAAAAGATGTTTATTTGTTGCCCAAAGTTGGGCAGTAACACACAAACGGAATACCCCTTCGGTGTTTGGAGGGGGTCCCTTACTGGCTTGCTAATGCAGCTCACTCTCCATACCAACCAAAATGTTTGGTTTAGGAATTCTTCTGGAAATCTTCTTCTCTTTTCTGGTTCAGTAATGAGAAACCCTACATATTTTAACTTCTGTCTTTGGGTAGAGAAATGAGTAGCCGTTCATCTCTTGGGCAAGTAATTATATACATATATATACATAATATAACATTTATATACATTTATATACATAAAGCTTTTTAGCGGCATCTCAGACAACGTTACTATGTAGGACCAACTGGGTGAACCAATTTGCTATGTAGGACCAACTCGGCAAACTAATTTGCTACAGCGCCACCCTAAGGCAGACCAGTGCTGCATCTCCAGTTAGTTTAGAATACCAAAGACACAAGCTCTCTGATTAAATAAGAATAACTATTAAATAAACAATAACAGCACAATGTCATAGGTTCTATGTAGCTTTACTCAGTACCATTTAATTAAAACTTATGCGGTGTGTATTCCAAAATACTTAGAATGAGAATTTACAACTATTTGCCACTTGTGTTTGCACCCATCCATGCAGTGAAAAACCCCCATACGCACACACTAGGGGGCGCTGACCAATGGGCAGTCCTATCCACAGCACCCAAGGAGCAGTTGGGGATTAGATAACTTGTCCAAGGGCACTTCCCAAACCTTCAGCCCCCTATTTGAAAATATGCCCACAAATGTAAATACTACATGTCCTTCTACCCAAATACATTAGTGGTGAAGTCATCTAGTTTTATTAACATTTAGTTACAGCTTCACTATGTAAGACTTGCATTTTTTGCAGAATTGCAGAATTTGGAGACTTGCAACCTGAAGAATGTAATGCTCAAGAACATTTCTTGATGTGGGTTATGCTTGTGACCTCACTGAACTTCGGACTTTGAACTTCTCTGAGCAGATGAACCTGTTGAAGGATGTGTCCTCTGAGGATGTAAGTGTATTATCTACTATTGTAGTCATATCCAAATTAGTATAATTTTGATTTTGCATTTCAGACCCAAACATTAATTCTGCCCTTTTTTCTGAGGCTCTGCGTATGTGGTTATAAAATAAAGATGTATAACGTGGTTGGAAAAACTTTCATAGAATTCAACCTTTTTAGGTCTTCTTGGTTTAATAATTTCTCAATTATTTAAAGTTTAAAGTATAAAATTACTCAGTTAACTATTTTGTGAATAGGAACAGCTTCTTTGTTTGATATTGTCTGTTTCATTTTTTAGAGGCTTCTTTGCAGCTACACATCCTTTCAGACCCATAGCACTGATTTGTTTTCTCACAGTGAAAGGGTGGACAGAATGATTTAAATCATTAATATTAGATATAAAATGGTGTAAAATGAGATTAGATGTTTAAAAAAAGTAACAAAACTACAGACAGAATAAGAACAACCATCTGTAAGACCTGGTAGACAACCAGAACTGTCCCCATTAGTACTTTCAACTTTGAGAGAGAGGAGAAAAAATGTTCTGAAAATATCTTTCTACTGTGAGATGACAATGCTACATTCTGGGTCTGAAGACAAGAAGACACCAAAAATAAGAAATCAAACAAAAAAAGCTACTGGAGTTCTCAGAACAATGGACAGATCACCACCATGTCCAGTCTTCATCATCACTGTATATATTTGGGATTACTTGGACCACGAGCAAAAAACTGAGCTAACTTCTAAGACGGATTCCTCTGAAAAGGCTGAAAGGAGTCTCCTGAAAAGAATGGAAGCTACAATAAAGGCAAAGAGTGGACACGCTAAATGTGTGTAACACAGCATCACAGGAAACTCAGTACTGGGACGGCCTCCTATTCTTCCGAAGTCCCTAATGGAGGCTTTGAAGGATCTGAAGGCTTTGAAGACGAGTGAAGTTAATTCAAACAGAAGCGTACAAGTCGGTTGCTCCCCCTTTTTCCAATCATGTAACTCTCCAGGCAGGACGAAAGACGCGTTAGATGGACACTGAAGCACATCATGTCATCAAGGGTTTTCCATGTGCATGTGAAGCCCGAAGCCTGGCTCAGATTCCCATCCATTGGCATCCACTCGGCAATGGCACCTACGATGGGGTAGCATTAAGGCTGAGAATATTCATGAACACGTAAACGCGGTCTCATTTTTCGGAAAGGAGACGGCACTAGTGGAGCCGACTGTGCGCGCATGCAAAGTAGCAGCCTGGCTTGACAGGCAGATGAGAAGTCGACAGATGGGTCTTGAGGCATTGCCCACAGACACACAAGAGGATGTGCTAATATCTTAGCGCTACAGCTAAGCGCCAAGTCACATTAAAGCAGCAGTCAGCCTTTCTCAGGGCCTCTCTGAAGAGAAAGAGAGAAAGAGAGAGAGAGGGAGGAAGAGAGAGAGAGAGGAAAAAAAGCCCAGACAGGCACGCATGCAGGGATTACAGCACTCCTTATGTATTACACTGATATATTCAGCGTGCTGTTCTACAGTCACACCGTAGCCTCTGAGAGAATACGAGACATATGGAGCAGATGTGACTTCAGCAGCACTGATCTACACCTTCGCCGTATAGAGAGTGACTAGAGCACTTTCAGGTGTAGAAGAGGAACCATTTACACAGAAATCGGTTTTGTTGGGCTTGATTAAAGCTGATTAGATTCAGATCTGGCCAAAGAAGCCTGGTGTTTCTCTACAAAAGAAGGGTTCTTCAAGGGTTCCTTAGTAAAGACAGTAGGCAAGCACCTGACTTGAACTCTGCTATATAATACTGACATAACCATGTCAGGTTCTGTAACAATGTTATATCACAATTATCAGTGGTTGTCATGCCAGATGCCATAATGTTTGATGTAATGACAGCTCATGTCATGTGCAACCTTATATGACCAAATGTATGTGGACCCTCTTCCTAACTAAAGCCGTCGTGTGCTGAAGATCAGAGAACCAGCCTTGTGTCTGGAAGGTCGCTGGATCGATTCCGTGAACTGACAGGACAAGACTAAAGTGCCCTTGAGCCAGACACCTTACCCCCAACTGCTCCACGAGGGCGCTGTGGATAGGCCGCTCAGGGCACGTGTGCTCACTACCCTTAGTGTGTGTGTGAGGTCAAATAATTCAGCTGTGTGCAAACACAGGTGGCACATAGTTCTAAATTCGAATTACTGATTTCAGGCACACCCCATTGCCAACGGGTGTATAAGTCAAGTACATAGTCATGCATTCTCTACAGACAAACACTACAAACTGTTATATGAAGTCAGATCTGCTATTTCAAACTGCCTCTGGAAGCAAGAACAGCAGCTTCCTGAAATGGGTTTCCATGCCTGAGCAGCTGCACACAAGCCTAAGATTGCTAAGAGCGATACCAAATGTTGACCAAAGTGGTGTAAAGCGTGTTGCCACTGGACTCTGAAGCAGTGGGAAAGTGTTTTCTGGAGTGATGAACCATTCTTCACCATCTGGTAGCCTGATGAACGGATCTGTGTTTGGCAGATGTGAGAACGGTACCTACCAGAATGCATGTTGCCAACGGTAAAGTCTGGTGATATCAACAAGCTCATAAAGTGGACATGGTCTGGTGTCCACAGTCTTTTTGCCATATAATGTTTGTCACAGCAGTGTTCTCCAGTTGGCTGCCATCATAACAACAAACATTATGATATACAGGGGTTGGACAATGAAACTGAAACACCTGGTTTTAGACCACAATAATTTATTAGTATGGTGTAGGGCCTCCTTTTGCGGCCAATACAGCATCAATTTGTCTTGGGAATGACATATACAAGTCCTGCACAGTGGTCTGAGGGATTTTAAGCCATTCTTCTTGCAGGATAGTGGCCAGGTCACTACGTGATGCTGGTGGAGGAAAACGGTTCCTGACTTGCTCCTCCAAAACACCCCAAAGTGGCTCAATAATATTTAGATCTGGTGACTGTGCAGGCCATGGGAGATGTTCAACTTCAATTTCATGTTCATCAAACCAATCTTTCACCAGTCTTGCTGTGTGTATTGGTGCATTGTCATCCTGATACACGGCACCGCCTTCAGGATACAATGCTTGAACCATTGGATGCACATGGTCCTCCAGAATGGTTCGGTAGTCCTTGGCAGTGACGCGCCCATGTAGCACAAGTATTGGGCCAAGGGAATTCCATGATATGGCAACCCAAACCATCACTGATCCACCCCCATGCTTCACTCTGGGCATGCAACAGTCTGGGTGGTACGCTTCTTTAGGGCTTCTCCACACCGTAACTCTCCGGGATGTGGGGAAAACAGTAAAGGTGGACTCATCAGAGAACAATAAATGTTTCACATTGTCCACAGCTCAAGATTTGCACTCCTTGCACCATTGAAACCGACGTTGGGCATTGGCACGAGTGACCAAAGGTTTGGCTATAGCAGCCCGGCAGTGTATATTGACCCTGTGGAGCTGACGGGCAGTTCTGGTGAACAGGAGAGCTGAGGTGCACATTTAATTCTGCCGTGATTTGGGCAGCCGTGGTTTTATGTTTTTTGGATACAATCCGGGTTAGCACCCCAACATCCCTTTCAGACAGCTTCCTCTTGCGTCCACAGTTAATCCTGTTGGATGTGGTTCGTCCTTCTTGGTGGTATGCTGACATTACCCTGAATACCGTGGCTCTTGATACAACACAAAGACTTGCTGTCTTGGTCACAGATGCGCCAGCAAGACGTGCACCAACAATTTGTCCTCTTTTGAACTCTGGTATGTCCCATAATGTTGTGTTATTGCAATATTTAGAGCTAAACTGTGCTCTTACCTGCTAACTGAAACTTCACACTCTGCTCTTACTGGTGCAATGTGCAATTAATGAAGATTGGCCACCAAACTGGTCCAATTTAGCCATGAAACCTCCCACACTAAAACGACAGGTGTTTCAGTTTCATTGTCTAATCTCTGTATGTCAGTAATAGTTAAATGACACTGTCATAATCTGTCACACAACATAATCTGTTAAGAGAAGTTATATGAAAGCATACAACATTAACCATGACATGTTTATGTCATATTTACATTAATATTATGCAGCAGTGTTTAAGTAAAGTGTTACCAACAGAAGTTTTATGTAGAATCATTGTATTTAGAACCACATAGCAACTCAAAGAATGAATATTTTTCAAAGAATTACTGATTTTCTTACAATTTATGCATCAAATAAACAATGATACAGTTGTCTCCACAAGGTAATACCGGTCAGTTGTTATATTGTCAGAAACTATTATTATTATTATTATTATTAGTAGTAGTAGTAGTAGTAGTAGTAGAAGTAGTAGTAGTAATAGTAGTAATAAAAGTAGCAAAAGTAGTAGTAATGTTTATAGTAACATACCCTTCAAAACGTTGTTGAATGTAGCACCAAAATGGGTTCTGCTTCTGCTACAAGTCAGAAACATTTTGGTATAACACATATATACAAAAGAATGAAGATGATGGTGATTATTATTATTATTATTATTATTATTATTATTATTATTATTATGGGACTTATTGTTAAGTTCTGTAAGTTCATATAACTTTTTTGGTGCTACAGTGTTCTTTAAGAGACATCATTGAAAAACCACTTTTAGTTCTATTAAAGGTTTAAAAAGAGATGAATTAGTGTGAATAACTTTTTAAAAGCTTAAATAACCTTCACATCATATAAATGTTCAAATTTAGGGATTGTTTCTACAATCTTTTCATTGTATGCAGGTTCTTTGAATTGAATTTCCTTTACAAGTGTAGTTCTTTATTTTCCATCCATCCATACATTCATTATCTTCCGCTTTAACCTGCTAGTCTGGGTCACTGGGGGGGCTGGAGTCAATCCCAGCATCATCGGGCGAAGGCGGGGTACACCATGAACACACCTACAGGCAATTTAGAGTGACCGATCAACCTAACATGCATGTGTTTAGACTGTGGGAGGAATCCGGAGTACCTGAAGGAACGCACTCAAGCACGGGAAGAACATGCTGACTCCAGACAGAACAACCCAGACCGGGAATCCAACTGGCGACAGTGCTGTTCCCTAATTTATTATTATTATTTATTATTATTATTCATAATATTATAACCATTATGTAATTATATAATCGGCAAACTTAATCATATTTATAGTTACATGCCCTTTGAAATGGTTCTACAAAGCACCGAAAAGTCCTAGAACCAATTTGTTGAGTGTAGTCATTTGGAACTACTTTTGGTTCCATAAAGAAGAAACATAGAAAAAACAGAGATTAGTTCATATGAAGGCTTAAATATCTTCTACTTAATACACCAATTTAAGCACTCCTGTTTCTATTTTGTGGAGGTTCACTGAACTTTAAAAAGGTTCTTCATTCTCACATATCCTGTTTAGCAGCTTATTTCATGACTGTATATACTAGAGGTTCTCCAACTGGCTCCTTAGGGACACCCAGATGGTCTACAGGTATACTTGTGCTGGAAGCTTTGAAAAACGTGGCCCATGTGGAGGGCCCTGAGGACCACTTTTTGAGAACCACTATTTAGAACTCTGTTTGTAGCTCGGCATAAGGAGGTCAGGGTATCATGAAAAATTCCTAATTAACAATCTCCTCAGCCCGATTCTGATCTATATCTCACACTACAGTGGGAACGGGAACGAACGCTCGGCTGTTATCGATAACGGCGAAGATGTTTGCACGCTGTAATTACGTTTTCAGCCCCAAAACAGCACGCTTAAGTATTCAATATTTGCCGAACAAATTACTCGCGGCCCCGGAGATCCGCAGGGAGGTAAGAACGCGGCGTGGCAGTCAAGCTGCTTCACAGTTGATAATTTTGATGCAAAAGTGCATCAAAACTCAGCATCCTCCGCCCTTATCGTCTTCAGCGGAGGCGTGTTTGTGCTAGCCATCTGGTGCATGTTGATAGCGCTCCTATTAAATGTTTACGGCTTCATTGGAGGGAGGTTATAAGGCTGGGGTGACAACGCGATGCTAATTCGACCTTCAGATAAGAAAGCCTCCGGCCTCCAGTCCAGAGGGGCTGAAGCCTCCTGCTTTAGCAGAGCAGACAGAATGTAATGGATATGACAAGGGCTCGCAAAGCCAAATCATTTTTCCTCACGCTGCCATGAAGAAGCCCAAAAATAAAAACAATCAAACTCAAGGCTGTGGAGCTGGGAGCTGCACTGAAATGCAAATGGGTTATTCTAGGGCTCCATGGTAGGGACAAAACACCACACAGCTGCATATTTCAATGGAGATATGCCTCGCAATATATAAAAAACTTTAGTAAATCACTGATGTGACATGGTGAAAGATCTGTGTTGTGTTGATCACTGGAGGAGCCTGATTCTTCAATCTTCTGAGGAGATTGTTAATTAGAAATGTTTCATGATACCCTGACCTCCTTATGCCGAGCTACAAAAAGAGCAAGAAGAGTTCTAAATAGTGGTTCTCAGAAAGTGGTCCTCAGGGCCCTCCACAAAGAAGCATGGGCCCCCCTTTTTGAGGCTGGTTCCTCTTGAGGTTGCTTCCTCCTAATCTAAGGGAGTTTTTTCTTGCCTCTGTTGCCTCTGGCTTGGTCATTGTGGGGTCAAACCTGTTTCTTCTTAACCTAAACCTGAACCCTTTGGCATTCTAGCAATGCTAAATTAGCACAGCTCAGCTGGGCTACATGCTTTCCTAAAGGCATGTGCCTTCTGCTGGGTATTTGAGGTTTGACATAGAAGGAATTTACCTCTGAATTATCAATGAAGCATTGAAAACACATAATGACATAGTGGTTAGTATAGTGTAGTGGGTTACACTGTTGCCCTCCATACTGCTACCCGACCTGGGTAACCACCTTACACTATACCAATAGTCCCTGAGCAAGACACCTAACACTATATTCACCTGCCAGTGTAAATATAAACTGCAAGTCATTCTGGGTAAGAGCATCTGCCAAATGCCATAAATATAAATAAACAAAAGTATTTGAATCCTATTTTGCAAGTTTGGACCATGCCTTCAACCTACGGTGGTAGAATCAGGGGAGACTTGAGCCAGAGTTCTTTGAGGCCTCTGCTTGAAACTAGAAGGTCAAACCCCATTTTATGTAGACAGTTGTAGGACTGATTACATGTAACGAGGATATCATATAAAGAGACTAAGTAAAGATTTATGCTGAGGCAGCCATGGCTAAATGTCTAAAAGTGCATTCATACTTTACTTTGTTGGGGAAAACCAAACATTTTAGTGAGTTCAGCCCATTCTGAGAGGTGTAAACACTCAACCTGAATTCAGCTACTCACTACAAACTACACAGTAGTCTGGTTCAGTTGATTTCCTCTTCTAGCTGCGTGTCAATGCTGTACTGTCCTCATAATTTGCCTTTTTAACATTTGACCTGGTAGATGCTATATCACTGCTTTCTGGGTTGTGAAACATTAAGCATCTCTATTTTCATGCAACATAATAGGTAGCGGGTACATTATATCAAAAAAATATTTGAGGGATAGGTCTAAACGTTCTACTACAATCTTCTAAAAAATTGGTCAAATACAAATGAAGGGTATGGAGTGTGCATGTTCTCCTCGTGCTGGAGTGGGTTTCTTCCGGGTACTCCGGGTATTTTCCTCCCACAGATCAAACACATGCATGTTAGGTTGATCGGTCACTCTAAATTGCCCGTAGGTGTGAGTGAGTTTGTGTTGGCCATGCGATGGATTGGCGACCTGTCCATGGTATACGGTGCCTTTGGCTGATGACACTGGGATAGGCTCTAGCCCTCAACTGTGACACTGACTAGCAGATAAAGCAGAAGATAATGGATGGATAAATAGATTATGCTTTGACACTAGAGGAGGAAATGAAACTAGCTTCCTGACCAATAAAGAAAAAACTTTGATGCCGACTTTAGCAAACAAACAAGATGAACTGCCTTTAAACACACGATGTAGGTGCTCTATTGTAGTCTGACTGGCTTCGGGAAGAACTGTTCTTTTGTCTTGGTTGGGACTTGGTTGGCTAGTCTGTCTCAAACAGGCTGAGGAACATGTGTATTTAAGCACATCAAGTGCAGTCAAGTACATCAGCTGGTGTTATTTAACAGTGTTGAAGCCTAATAGCATACTTCATTTCATGCAACGTCACTTCAATAAGCAGGAATCTTGGCTTGCTATTTAGACTTGTAACTCAGACGATCCAGAGTATGTAGCACAAAACTTATTAGGCCTTTAACCTTTTTGTTTACCACAGAGTGCGACGGCATCTTTTTTTGCAAATCCCAATTATGTTTCTCATAGAGATGCTTACTGCTGCACAAGTCCTTATACAGTGCATTACGTTATGTGGCTAATTTCATGCACTGTAATGGGTTGAATTATACCCTCTTTCCAAAATATGTCTTAGGGATCGGGATTGTAGACTACAACAGGCTAATGAAAGGTCAAACAAAAATAACAGGGTGTTTGTCTCCAGGCAAATTCAAAACACTATTCATAAATCCAGCTTAGACGCAGGGTTCCTAATATGAGAATAACTCTCACTACAGAATGGATGCTGTAGTGATCTATCACTGTACGTGTTTATGCTTGGATGTAGTTGTTCTATAATAAAAACACTAATTACTATTGATATCCTAAAGCTACACTATGTAAGACCTAAGGATTTGGAGACCTCTCTGGTGGAAATGTGTCATCACGCTCCCAATGTGTGGAAGAACATTTTGAGACATGGGTTGTGCTTTGGACAGCTTCCCTGTGGGGATGAATCTGATGACTGTGAGTGAGCTGAAAGAGCATTCGAAATGAGCTCAGTCGACTTGTGAATGGAGGGACTTTCGAGGACGTGAGCGAATTATCTATTATTGTTATCATATCTTCATCAGTATGATGCCCACTTCGAGTCACTAAACTGATGACTTGTGACTTGACAACATCACTAAAGACTTGCGACTTGACTTAGACTTTACCTTTACTGACTTGGAATTGGACTTGAGCTTTAAGACTTGAAAAGACTCGCCACCCTATTTTAACTCAATAAATAAGGAAAACTTAATCGAACAACTGGATCCTTTTGTATTAAATGGTGCTGTCACGTTAGGGAGCTGAGCTGCACCGCTCAGTTTATTCGTAACCTAGCAACAAGTGAAGTTCTGCAGCCAATCATGGGAAACTTTGGGGAGGGCGCCAGTGTTGAATTAGTGAATTTGTCCCGTTCAACTACAAAGATTCTGCTGTAGTAAATAAAAAAGAACTATGACATGCAGGACACGTGGATTCAACATCACAGATGAAGCTGCAACCACTTCAAACTTTGTTCGACTTTTGAGGCACAAAGAACAGGAAGTCTCTGCTATGTATATTTCACATATAGCAGTTAGCTAGATAGCTGGCTAACAAGCTAGCAAACTTAACAACATAATGATAAACAACAGCTAATGTGAACAAAGCTCTCTCCCTCTGTTCATCCCTCCTAGATATTCCACCATCCACTGAGAACTTTACTGAAACATTAAAGCATTTAGGAAGCTCAGCATCTCAGACAGGAAGTGTTCAAGTAGTGCAGAACAGTACAAACACTGATCAGTGCATGCAGAGCTACTGCAGAGTCACACATGCTGTTAGAACTGAAAGACCCCGTCCAGATATTAATGCTTATGGGTTTAGAATGTGATGTTACTAAAAATCCTGTAGGTGTAATGAGTACTAATACTTCCATACAGTGCAGTTTCTCAGCCTCAGTCTTCAAAGGCCCATTGCCTCACATTTTAGTGTTTTTCTGCTTCAGCAACTATTTTAACTCGGTAATGGACTGGTAATAAGTTGATTAGTGATTAGAACGGTTTTAAATGATTTAATTTTATATGGAAGTTATTTTTGTTATAACACAAACTTTAAAAATGTAAATGTTATATTAATGTCAGTTTAATATACTACTAATCAACAGCATCAATTGTGTTAAATACTGAAATGTTAAAACGTTACATCTGGTGACTTGACTAAGAATCAAAGTTTAAGACTTGGAACTTGACTCGAGACTTCCTTGTAATGATTTGGGACTTGACTCGAGACTTCCTTGTATTGACTTGGGACTTGACTCGAGACTTCCTTGTAATGACTTAGGACTTGTCTCGAGACTTCCTTGTATTGACTTGGGACTTAACTCCAGACTTCCTTGTATTGACTTGGGACTTGACTCGAGACTTCCTTGTATTGACTTGGGACTTGACTCGAGACTTCCTTGTATTGACTTGGAACTTGACTCGAGACTTCCTTGTAATGACTTAGGACTTGACTCGAGACTTCCTTGTAATTACTTGGGACTTGACTCGAGACTTCCTTGTAATGACTTAGGACTTGTCTCGAGACTTCCTTGTATTGACTTGGGACTTGACTCGAGACTTCCTTGTATTGACTTGGGACTTGACTGAAGACTTCCTTGTATTGACCTGGGACTTGACTCGAGACTTCCTTGTATTGACTTGGGACTTGACTCTAAACTTCCTTGTATTGACTTGGGACTTGACTCGAGACTTCCTTGTATTGACTTGGGACTTGACTGAAGACTTCCTTGTATTGACTTGGGACTTGACTCTAGACTTCCTTTTATTGACTTGGAACTTGACTTGAGACTTCCTTGTATTGACTTGGGACTTGACTTGAGACTTCCTTGTAATGACTTGGGACTTGACTTGAGACTTCCTTGTACTGACTTGGGACTTGACTCTAGACTTCTTTGTACTGACTTGGGACTTGACTCTAGACTTCCTTGTATTGACTTGGGACTTGACTCTAGACTTCCTTGTATTGACTTGGGACTTGACTGAAGACTTCCTTGTATTGACTTGGGACTTGACTCTAGACTTCCTTTTATTGACTTGGAACTTGACTTGAGACTTCCTTGTATTGACTTGGGACTTGACTTGAGACTTCCTTGTAATGACTTGGGACTTGACTTGAGACTTCCTTGTACTGACTTGGGACTTGACTCTAGACTTCTTTGTACTGACTTGGGACTTGACTCGAGACTTCCTTTTATTGACTTGGAACTTGACTTGAGACTTCCTTGTATTGACTTGGGACTTGACTTGAGACTTCCTTGTAATGACTTGGGACTTGACTTGAGACTTCCTTGTACTGACTTGGGACTTGACTCTAGACTTCTTTGTACTGACTTGGGACTTGACTCTAGACTTCCTTGTATTGACTTGGGACTTGACTCTAGACTTCCTTGTATTGACTTGGGACTTGACTGAAGACTTCCTTGTATTGACTTGGGACTTGACTCTAGACTTCCTTTTATTGACTTGGAACTTGACTTGAGACTTCCTTGTATTGACTTGGGACTTGACTTGAGACTTCCTTGTAATGACTTGGGACTTGACTTGAGACTTCCTTGTACTGACTTGGGACTTGACTCTAGACTTCTTTGTACTGACTTGGGACTTGACTCGAGACTTCCTTGTATTGACTTGGGACTTGACTCTAGACTTCTTTGTACTGACTTGGGACTTGACTCGAGACTTCCTTGTATTGACTTGGGACTTGACTCGAGACTCGCTTGTATTGACTTGAGACTTGACTCTGGACTTAATTGTCAAGATTTGAGACTTGTTACTTGCAACTTAGTGACTTGGTCCCATGTCTGACAATCACACTCTGTAGGGGTTCGGGTGACCATTTGGCGTTGTCAGGGTGTGACCAAAAACAAAGCCAACAGGGCCCCTTTTTAAGACCATGGGTGATGCCATAAACTGTTCATAGGGGACACCCCCCCCCCCCCCCCCCCAACAGTGGCAAACAGTTACATCCAGTTTGACAACGCTGTCATATCTCACAGCACATTCTCAACACACAGGATAAAATTTCAAAGTCAGATATAAAAACAGTAATGTCCCACACTATTAAATAGCTCCCTGAATACATCTGGTTTACCCCTATAAAGGTTCCAGATAGTTTAGGCTACATTTCCCAGAATTCCAAGCATGTCTATAAAAACATGCTCCATAAGCCCGTACTCCCTCTTAAGCACCACCCACTGACCCACGCTGCAGACATGGCTCCTAGGGAACAAAGAAGGCGGTAAAACACATTCGGTGAGCTTAATAAAATGGTAAAACTGTCAACCTATGGTCTGACTCTTCTTGCTAGTGTGCACTCCTAGCATAGAAAAGTGTACCTTTTAAAAGATGTTAAATTACTGACCATTAGCACAAGATGAGCAATGTTAGAATACCAAAGAGCTATGTATAGTGTAAATAACAGTACATTTTTATCCTTACGTTGAGCACAATAAAACTACATCAAACTATGACATCCCCAGCACACTCCAATACCCATGTTGTTGTTGTTGTTAGGTGTGGGGACCTTAGTGGGCCATCACAGGCATATAGGCACCAAGAACTTTGCAGCGATCTCAAAGAACATCAGAGTAACACTGGCTGAGTGTTTGGTCAAAGTGTGATTCCAATAAGAAGAGACAGATTATAAACTGCACGTACCACAGAAAGGGGACAGGCTTTGAGGGGAACTATATAATGGGGAACTTCCAACGTTTATGCGAGAGTGAGTCGGTGCTCAGCTGTTTGTGGTTGTAACACAGAGCCGCAGCTTCTTTTTGAGTCTGTGTGATGTTATTGCATAAAGGTCTATCGTGGTCTGAAAAGCTCCTTCAGACCCAACATGGAACAGCCATACTGGCACATCTGTGTTTTCACATATACCGTCTCTTGAAAAAGTGTATGATGTATGAAAGTGAAGGTCGTAAACTCATAAAGGCCTCAAGAGGAGTCAGTATGCTTCCGTGAACTTCCCGAAGATAAAATGAAGGAGAGAATAGAGAAAGAGAGAGAGAGAGAGAGAGAGAGAGAGAGAGCCAGAGCAAGGAAGGAGCTGATACATCTAGTACTGAATAAAGCACCTACGTGATATTTGCTTTTGCAAAAAAAAAAGAAGCTATCACAGAGTCCGCATCTTTGCGGCTCTGTTCTTTTGAGAGAGCGAGACTAAAAAAAGCTGTTCTTTACACCAAGAGAAATAAAGATGACATCAAAGAAAAATCTGTGGTTTGTCTTTTGCACTTTGGTTGAGGACAGAGGGGCCTTTTGGAACAAGCTAGGACAATACGTCTAGACATGAAAAATGGCACTGGCTCCTCACCCTAGCTATAAGGCAGGAAAAAAAAGATAACAGAAAGAAAAAAAGACTGAAGGCTGTGAAGAGATAATTACCATCACAGAGTCAAACCGTGTCCCAATGGTGACTTTACCCGTACACAAACCGTACAGAATAACCAAATAAACAACAATCTGAGTGCTGTTGTTGAGTGGTAACCTTCAGAACTCTCAGTTATCATGATAACAAAAGCACTCGATAATGTATTATTTATTATTGCTCACTACAAGCTCATTATGGAGATCTTGTGTGCAGATTCTAAACTTTGAGTTCACGTGGTTGTGAGTAAAAGATATTTTATTACAGTTTGAGAGAAAGTCATTGAGGTGTGCATGTGTTTGTCTGCGAGGAGAAAAAACATCCTTCATCGTCCAGTTTCTTTCTCTGACATAGAAGTCAGACTTTTACACTCAAACCTGTCAATGCAGAGTGTAAGCAGAGTTAATAGGCCTCAAGAACAAATTTCTTCTCAAGACCCACTTATGCAGTTTGTGCTATGCACCCTCAAGAGCACACAGGTGCGAAAAAAAATTTCGGTTTAAGAGCACCTCAGTCTGAGGCAGACTTTCTCTTAGGACCTTTCTCAGGAACGAAATTAAGAAAAAACTAGGAAGATGTTGGTAAATGAGGCCTACTGTTTTTGTGAAACCAGCATGTTTTTGTATATACATATATACGAACATCTGCATCACTCACATTAAATTTAGCATTGCTGTCCATGTACTCAGTAAGGCAGCAATTACAGCCTCAAGTTTTTTGGAGTATGATGCTACGATCTTGGCACACCTATTTTGGGGCAGTTTCTGCCGTTCTTCCCTGCAGAACCTCTCAAGTTCCATCAGGTTGGATGGGGAGCGTTGGTGTACAGCCATTTTCAGATCTCTCCAGAGAGGTTCATTCAGGTTCAAGTCTGGGCTCTGGCTGCGACACTGACCTGAAACCACTCCTTTGTTGTCTTGGCTGTGTTCTTATAGTCGTTATCCTGTTGGAAGACCTTCGCCCCAGTCTGAGGTCCAGAGTGCTCTGGAGTAGTTTATCTTCAAGGATGTCTTTGTACATTGCTGCATTCATCTTTCCCTCGACGCTGACTATCCTCCCAGTCCCTGCTGCCAAAAAACAACCCCACAGCATAATGCTACCACCACCATACCATGTGGGGATGGTATTGGTCAGGTTATGAGCAGTGCCTGGTTTTCTCCAGACATGACGTTTGGCATTCAGTCCAAAGAGTTCCATCTTTGTTTCATCAGACCAGAGAGTCCTTCTAGTGCCTTTTGGCAAACTCCAAGCAGGCTGTCTTGTGACTTTTACCCAGGAGTAAGAAATGGTTGTCCTTCTGGAAGGTTCTCCTCTCTCCACAGAGTAACGCAGAAGCTCTGTTAGAGTGACCCTTGGGTTCTTGGTCATCTCCCTGCCTCTAAGGCTCTTCTATCCCAATCACTCAGATTAGCCGGGCAGCCAGCTCTAGAAAGAGTCCTGGTGGTTCCAAACTTCTTCCATTTATGGATGATGGAGGCCACTGTGCTCATTGGGACCTTCAATGTTGCAGAAATGTACAGTGTACCCTTCTCCAGATCTGTGCCTCCATACAATTCCTGTACATTAAGGTATAAAAACTGGAATATATAATAAAATAATCGGGGCAATTCATTACACATGACCATTTCCCAAAAACTCTAATCCATATTTTGTAACTGTACCTTTTATATGTATATATGCGAATGAGCTTTACTCTGATTGGGTATCCTGCCATTGCAGCTCATTTAAAAAGCAGTTCAGGCTGAAACAATCCTTGTATAATAAGGATGGGGAGAAGCAGATTGATGTAAATGCATCTCAAAACAACAAATTCAAAGTGCACTGGTAAAGCTTAGATTTCATATACGTGTGGGACTGAATGTATATTCACTGTCCAGATGGAACCCTTAACGTAACTGAAAAATGACCTACAGCAGGGGTATTTAATTAGAATTCAGTAAGGTCCAGTTAGAGGAGAGTTCCTCAGGCCAAGGTCCGGACTGTCATCATTTCTAACTTGTGTAATGATTCAGTGCCATATCCTGTATAATTAAGTTACCTAGTATCAGCATCTTATACCATCAGCTACTGAAAGACAAACTTATTACAAATACCGTTCAGTATATTTGAGTATATTTACTTTTTAAATGCTGAACTGAATTAATTATTTATAAAGCTCAAGTAAAAACAAGGGCTACATTTAAAAAACAGAATGCTTTTGAAAAAAAGTGCATCTTAAAGTGTTTATTAATAGAGAAAGTAAATAAAATGTGTTCACAAATTAACATGTTGGTTTTACAGAACAGTATTCTCCAAAACTAGATGAGCAGGTCCATTCCATAACTGTTCCTATTAAACAGTCAGTTTTCACTGTTTACTTTTCTGTTTTTATGTTATTCTTGCTTTAGTCGCTTTAGTTTCCCACTGCTGCTTCTTGGTTCGTGCTCAGATCTGACTGGTTGAGGAGCGCATTTAGTGATCTTACAGCGCACGTGATTGGTCTCTGAGTTCACTGTTCCGTAAGGCAAGAAAGACACGAAAAGCTCCACTGCTTAAAATAACCACAGTCAGAATTAAATCCTTCTCAGTAGTTTATCGGTTTGGGTCCGCATTGGACAACGTCTGGGTCCGGATACGGACCACGGTCCACCTATTAGTGACTTACAGTATTGTGTAACAGTTTTAGGCACATTATGGAACTGAAAAATCTATTCTTCCAGACAGGGGGCTTTTATTTGGTCAGCAAAAAAAAGTTTTAAATATTTAAACAGTATTAACACAGTAAGTCGTACTTTTACATACGTCAGTGTGTTTATTTAACCCTTTCCAAGCTTCTCCTTGTAGAAACAACCCAGTATTATTTACAGTTCTCATCTAATACCTGCTTTGACTGCTCAGTACTTCATTAAGCTGAATCAAGATTGCTGGTAAATGGAATTCATACAATGTCTGGGGCATCCAGGAGAACTAAATGCGTTCCCTTTGGTCAGGTAGTGTCCGAAAAGTATTGTTTACACAAGTTCTTTAGTTGAACACCGGTAAAGTCTTATGGATTTAGTATAGCTGTATTAAATTGGAATGAAAAAAAGGCTGTGTTTTCTCAGTATGCTACGAAAGCACTGCAGACCACAGAGCAGTGAGTTGTATCTCTCAGGTCTAGACTTGTTTGGGACATCCCTAGGCAGCGGCCTCTTTAAAGTCGCTCTATCTGTGATTCAGCTCCTAACTGGTTGACAGCTTAATCTTAAAACAGCTCTGCCTGCGTCCTGGGCCCTTCCCGGCGATCGGAGTTCGGATGCAGTTTTAAAAAGCTGCTGAGTCACGGCTGCTTTAGCTTAGCAGCGAGCATAATGCAAAATATCGCTTAGCCCCTTCCGAATTACTGTCACCTCGCCGCGCGGCTGTCTAAGAGAGAGAAAGATCGGAACAAAATGGAACAAAAAGCTGTCAGCCCACTGCTGTATGGCGCCCAAGGCTTTTCCCCCGTTCACAGCCAGCTTGATATGCAAATGGAGAAAGATGTGACACATTGCTCTATTAAGGGACCCTAAAAAAAGGGGCCTCGGGGTGCATTAAAGGACAAGCCGCGATTTATAGAGCGACTGCTACCGTGACAGAGCTAGAAATCGATGCCGCACAAGTCAATAGCATTGCTTGTTTGTTCGCAGTCATAATAGTTTACCATACCACGCCATAACAATAGCCAACCAATTACTGTGCGTCTTAAATAGAAAACGACTGTAACATTTGCATGGTAATCATAATAAGCCGTCCATTTGCTTCAGCCCATCATCTCTGAGCTTAAGCAACAGTGCACTGAAGCGCTAACCTCAGCAATTATCACCAGCCATGACTCACAGCTGTTTACCGAACAAATGAGACGTTACCTGAGTTACTGTAATTAGATGTGCTGGAGTTTGCAGGCAGGGGTTTAAATGAGTTTGAGCCTTTTCACCTTCAGACATACATCTCCTTTGCAAAATAAACCAAGAATTGATTTAAATACCCCCACAACACACTTACGCATCCATTTAAACCTGACCCAGCAAATGGTTTGTGGCAATTTAGAATAGGTTCAGTGCAGCTCTCTGTAATCAAGCTGTTTTCAAATCAGGAAGGCAACATTTTAGGAAACAGTCAGTTCTACGCTTGACCGAGGAAACCGATGTTGTGTGGGCTGCCATGTTCATTGTGCCCATCTGAACTCCCTTCTCTGATAAGAACCCACTGCGGAGAAAGCGGCGGGGCTGTAATGTTATTAGAAACATCATGAATTTTATTCCACCTTTGGAAATCCGCTTTACTGATTATATGGAAATTCCACCTGTTTGCAAGGTGCTTAGGCCAATGCAGCTCCACCTTATAAATCCCTCTATAAACCTCTCAATGTGATTTAGACTAAAAAAAGGATCCCTTTATCAAGCCTGCAATTCCAAAGCATAATCCCCGGCTGTGTTACGGCGAGCATGGTCGTGAAAAAAAAAAAGTTTAAGCGCGGCAAGGTTCACTCCTGCTGGGCCAGAAACAAGGAGAAAAGAGATAATCATCAGCCCCCATACCCGGACCACCTTCAAATGACACTTTAACACACTTTGCCCTATTCACTATATAGTGTGTTATTTTGGTCTATGTCTAAAACTATGCCCTATTCACCAGAGGTGTCAAGTAACCAAGTACAAATGTTACCTTACTTAAGTAGAAATGTTGGTTATTTATACTTTACTGGAGTGTTTATTCCAGCTGACTTTTTACTTCTACTCCTTACATTTACACTCCATTATCAGTACTTTCTACTCCTTACATTTACGCTCCATTATCAGTACTTTCTACTCCTTACATTTACACTCCATTATCAGTACTTTCTACTCCTTACATTTACATTCCATTATCAGTACTTTCTACTCCTTACATTTACACTCCATTATCTGTACTTTCTACTCCTTACGTTTACACTCCATTTTTAGTACTTTCTACTCCTTACATTTACACTCCATTATCAGTACTTTCTACTCCTTACATTTACACTCCATTATCTGTACTTTCTACTCCTTACATTTACACTCCATTATCAGTACTTTCTACTCCTTATATTTACACTCCATTATCTGTACTTTCTACTCCTTACATTTACACTCCATTATCAGTACTTTCTACTCCTTACGTTTACACTCCATTATCAGTACTTTCTACTCCTTACATTTACACTCCACTATCTGTACTTTCTACTCCTTACATTTACAGTCCATTACCAGTACTTTCTACTCCTTACATTTACACTCCATTACCAGTACTTTCTACTCCTTACATTTACACTCCATTACCAGTACTTTCTACTCCTTACATTTACACTCCATTATCAGTAATTTCTACTCCTTACATTTACAGTCCATTACCAGTACTTTCTACTCCTTACATTTACACTCCATTACCAGTACTTTCTACTCCTTGCATTTACACTCCATTATCTGTACTTTCTACTCCTTACATTTACACTCCACTTACACTCCGATATGCTTCTTTCATATATTTACATTGTACTAAAACACATTGATTTTCAATGGCCACATATGCACTGAAACAGGAAGCCTAGCACATCCCAAATGTATCAACATTAACATTTTAATATAACATTATAGTCATTATGGCTTTTAGAAGAATAGGGTTTTTTGGGGAGGTGGGCTAGTACACTATTGACCCCTGTGGTGTGGCCTAAGCTTTTTGTACATTACTTTTACTTTTATACTTTAAGTAGTTTTGAAAGCAGTACTTTTACTGGAGTAAAAATCTTGAGTTGATACTTCAACTTCTACAGAAGTATTTTTAAACCCTAGTATCTCTACTTCTACCTGAGTAATGAATGTGAATACTTTTGACACATTTGATAGTACACTATTTTTAACTGTGCTTACAAACAGAGTGTAGCAGTATCCAAAAACATCCCAGAGCAAACCCAGTACACATATGCCATTTACTGCATTAAATACATTTAATACACAAGTAGTGAAATATAGACAATAGAACTCTACATAAAGCTACCTGGGGCTGGGGTTATCTGTTATCAGATAAAAGTCTGATAATTGCTTTAAACACACTTGCTTTAAACATTGATATAATGGATTCTAATCCATTATAACATTCCTAAATTAATACAATTGATTGATCACCCCCCTTCAAATCAAAGAATTTTTACGCCCCTAAAACACTAAACTACGGAGCCACTCACCTGGGCTCGGCTCAGTAAACCGTATCAAAATCTTAATTAAAGCTCAGCTGTTTACAAGGCTGGCAGTACATTATGATGTCTGTTTCTCTTCTTTTCCCGGCTGAGAATGGACTGAGATCAATATTATTGGCCTAGGACAGGTGCTGCGGGCACCATCGACCAGACAAAGCCATTCTGACAAAGAAAGCTAGAAGGTGAAAGAATGAGAGTTACAGGTATGAGTCAGTGCTGGCTAGCCAGAAGCATTAATCTACATTAGGGCCTGACATGCACTGACGGCTGGTCTATTATAAGAAAATACGGTTATTATCATTAATCTGGTATTAAAAGCACAACAAATAGAGAAATGGGAATTTCTCTAAACACATTCCTTATCACTCAAGTAATTCATCATTTACATTGAACACATGTAATACATTTATTAAGCATTAACAGCACAGCCCAGCCCACTGATTTTTATATAGTCTGTAGTGTAGCTGCTTTTCAAACAGTAGTTTGCATCCATCAGTGTGAGGATGAGAGTGAGGAAGCTGGGACAGTGCATTTTTTAAGATACATAATGTGCAACTAAATATTAATGCATGTATTAATGTGGTCATATTGAAGATAACAGTAGACTGGGTTACCTCTAAGTATAGAACAGACAGTGCTTTAATTATTTTAATATTTTATATTCCACAATCTAAGCATTAAGGACTGTAGGTCTATGCAGTTTATTCTTTTTATTCTGATGTGACTGTTGACTGAATTAACAATAATACTGATTTAACACTTGAAGACCTACAGACTAATTCCACTTTATAAAAAATATATATTAATAATAATGTTACAGGATGATCATGTTAACTTTAGCGCCACTGTGGTAAGAACATTATAATATAGAAAATAACTTCAAATGTATATGTGGGGTAGGAATAACATGATAACAAAACTGTACATTAACAAAACCACTAGCTCTACCCTACATTCCCCATTGCGATCAGCTTGTGAATGCAAACCGTTAGTCATCATCAGTCAGTACTAAAGTAAAGGTGTAAGGTGTTCCACAAGGCTTTGTTTTAAGACCTCTGTTATTCTTCACATTACATTTGCCATCGCTGGATACTGTTCCCAGAAAACATCAACTGGCCAAACCCGATGATACATTTTAACTAAATAAGATTAAGGACTGTCTAAGAGACTTAAAAGACTGAATGTCAAGTAATGGCGTCTCACTCAATTCAGGCATAATGCAGGTGAGAAACCTTGGTGCCCTGATCGATCCCGATCTGTCCTTGGATCCACATATAAACAATACTAATGGAACAGCTTTCCTTCATCTTAGTTCACCCTGTCATTACCTTGAGGTTGCATTACTGTATGAATGTTCCAGTGAAAGCTTTAACAAGCTTCATTCAGTCCAGAATGCTGTTCACAATGAGCGCTGTTTACAGTCCGTACAGGATCTAGAAGGTTTGTCCATATCAGCCCAGTTTTATCGACCCTCTATTGGTTGGCAGTTAGAATCCAAATAGAGTACGAAATTCTGCTACTGACATAAAAAGCTCTAAACGGTCTCGCTCCTCAGTATACCTGAGTGAATGGATCTCTTATTATGAACCATCACGCCTACTCAGATCGCAAGGTTCATTATTAGTGCCCAAAATTAATAAAGGTCCATCAGGGGGTCGAGTGATTTTAATGAAGCGGAGGGGCTCGGGAGCCCTAATGTCTTTGCTTGCTTCTGACTCCCACACTTTTAGTTAGGCCTGTCACAGTCGCTGCTAGCACTCTGTTCTATACACTATATATCGTTCTCAGTCACCACAAACAGAAATAACTGCTTTTGTGTCTTTGCTGAGCTGAGCAACTGCCCGTCCTGTGTGGTACTACACTCTTGCTTCATCTCTCTTTAGTGGGTGCATCCGTTTTCTGAACCAGCTTGACCACTATGAAGCTTCTTGTTGTCCAATGCTGTGCTCATCTGCAAGCCCTGCTCACACTCTTGATTTTTATTGGACTTTTCTGTTTCCCATGTCTCACTACAGCTTTTCACATATTAACCCTCCTTTTTATTTTTCTCTGTATTCAATATCGCACATTAACTGTAAAATCATGTTCTCTATTCATATTACTCTTATTGTGTTGTTTAACCATCTGGCGTCGCCCACAGAAAGAAGGGTTTAGGTGCTCTGCGAAGATATAAATCTTCTGTTCCACCACATGTGCTATTGTTCTATTCAGTGAATGGGAAGGCCACCAAAGAACACTGAACTAACTTTCAAATTCATGAAACCAGGTGTAGAAACAGCCATTAGAAGATGGTATGGGAGGCAATGTTAAGGCAATCAAGCAATGGTTGATCAGACAAGGCTACGATTTTCCAGTCTTCAACTGTGAGCCAGTGCCCACTGCAGCCTCAGCTTTCTATTTTTAGCTGACAGAAGTTGGAACCTGACATGGTCTTGACATGGTCTTTTTAGATAAAGGCAGGAGATCTGGGGGTTCTTGGACACAGAGGTTTATGGTAAACTGAGATGTTGGTGCTGTTGTCCCACCACTTCACGCGATCACACAGGTTTGTTGACGGTGGAGTGGGGGGATCCCATTGTCTCAGGGTGCTCTCATGTCCATGTTACCTTCTGGTTCTCTCCTTTTAGTTTAGGCTCTTATAGTTAGATCTGCCACACTCTAAAATTCTGAATATTCATATTCTCTACAGTTATACTCCTGAGCCAAACTAACTTTCTCTCTTCACTCTTCCTGAGGTAATGACTGTCCTCCCGTCTGCTGAACGCTGTTGGAAGACTGACCACCAGGGCCTCCTCCCCACCCATCACCAGCCAGCTCTCCTGTTCATTTGTGTCAACTGCTACACCCTCAGTTACATCACTGTTCTATCCAGATGCACCAGCATTGAGATAGAATGGGGCTGCTTCAGCTCACGCCCACTTTACATAAAGACTCAGTCATAGACTGCCTCAATCCGAGACTGCCTCAGTCAGAGACTGCCTCTACCTGTGCACCTGCTAAAGCTTTGCTATCCAGATTTCAAACAGAGGCTCTTTTCTTTGGTATTAAGTTTAAACTGTAAATACTGTTTGACCAGAGGAGGACGGGTCTCCCCTTGTGAGTCTGGTTCCTTCCAAGGTTTCTTCCTCCAGTCTGAGGGAGGTGTTCTTGCCACTGTTGCCTCTGGCTTGCTCACTGGGGGATATATGTTGTAACTGTCTGTTTTCAAAACTCTGTAAAGCTGCTTTGAGACAACATCGTTGTAAAAAGTGCTACACAAATAAACTTGACTTGACTTGTGATGTTGCAGCCCATCCACCTCAAGGTTCTGCTCACCACAATTGTACAACTGAGTGGTTATATGAGGTACTGCAGCGTGTCTCTCAGCTTGAACCAGTCTGGCTCTTCTCCGTTGACCTCTCTCATTAAAAAAGATCTACAGAACTGCTGCTCACTTGATGTTTTTTTCTTTCTTTTATCATTCTAGGTAAACTCTGGAGCAGAGCAGCAGATCAGCAGCTTGTCTGGAACCAACAATCATGCCACACTTAAAATCACTGGCTTCACATTTTCTCCCCGTTCTGATGGGTGACGTGAACATTACATGTACTTACAAACGTCAACTCCCAAAGAAATCATCGGTAAATGATGACTATAATTATATCCTTGTTCTCTGTCTCTTTGTCTCTCCCTCACTAATGCTCTCTCCAGTTTTTCCATCCCTTTCTTTCTCTTTACTCTCTCTTTCCCTTCCCATTTTCTCCCAATTCACTCTCTTTACTTTTTTCTCTCTTTCCCTCCTTTCTCTCACTCTGGCTCCCCACCCCTCTCCAATCTTTAGTTTTCTTCATTCTTTATTTTCCCTCTCTCCTCTCCCCTCCATCTCTCCTCTATCTTTACTGTTTCCGATGTCTCCTTGTCTCCTCTCTGCTTTAAGTTCCCCCTTTTCTCCACTCCCCCTCCTCGTTATCTCTCCGCTCCCCCTTTTCCATCTCTTTCCAGTTGTTCTTGTTTTCTCCCTTCAGTCTCTCCCTCTCTCTTTCTCTCTCCCACTCTCTCTCTCTCTCTCTCTCTCAAAGATATCTGTCTGCTGTCACATCTGTAGTGTTGCAACGATCGCACTGCAATTGCGTGTATATGTGTCCATGCGTGTGCTTTCCACAGGAAGCAATACTATTGCATGACCCGAGTGACCACAGTGCTATTGGTGTTATGGAGGCAGCAGAGGCGGGCTATTCCAAATGAATGAAGCCACATTCTTCCAGGGCTCTACCGCAAAAGGTGTGAATGTTTACATTCCTGCCGAACGAAATGGAGCTGTATCAGGAGCAATGTGACGGGGTTGGTGGGGGGTTAAGAACTGCTTGAGCTCGCAATCTCATTCGAAATAAATTAATTTCCCCTTCAGACAACCATTGTCCTTTACTGAAACAGAGAGAGAGAGAGAGAGAGAGAAGGCAGGGTGAGGGGGGTGAAGGAAAAAATAAAAAAAGAAGGAGAGCCAGCATATCCTTGATGATTCCTAGAGAACCTCCACCTGAGGTGAAATAACACGCTTTACATTTTGTCCTTCACAGACCCCTCCGGCAACAACCAAAATCTGACAGCTAAGCGGTAAACTCCACACCCTGAACACAGTAATCAGAATAAGGAGTGAAGTAAGAAGATTGTACCACCAACTGCTCTACATCACCCCCGCTACGAAGCTTATTATACCTCACCTGATCACACGCAGCCTTGAGGTAAAGAACATTCAGACCAGCTTATTCAGCTCGTAAGCACTTCAGAACATCCTACAAGGTAGTACAAATACAACTTTGCATATTGCTACTACGGTAATGAATACACATAAATGTAAATACACATTCAAATGTTTAGTCACATTACCAGTTTTTGTTATCTTACATGACATAACCATTTATACAACACAATTTTAAATATTACAGACTAGAGATGGAAAGATCAATAGACTATGTATCGTTATCGGCCGATTTTTAATCAAAATATGCAATCTGTGATCGGCCGATATTTCTCCCGATCCCGAGAGCCGATCGATGCGTTAAATAAATTAGCCTAATTTCTGTATTTACAGCTAGCATTTTGTTGAAACCCCCTCCGGCCAGGTACTTGCAATTCCTATCTGAACCACTAGGTGGAAACCCATACCCTTTAATTTTCCACAGACTGACTGAAGTGGCGCGCCTCGCAAGAACAGTTTGCCTTCATGGCATGTGCGGATAAAAAACATTGTCCGTCTGGCAGTTTGTTACTGTATGTGACGCAGACTCATCCAGGATATTTTTTAAATAAGTAAAAAAGTCTCGTTGGGGAACCAAAACAAAGACATTTAACATTATTAATCTGATACGCCTTAAGAGTACACCACGTGGCTGAATACAGTGATTATCAGCAAACAGCAGAGCTAGCACAGAACAAATAACATAATATAACCAGTACTGCAGCAACAATTCAAGATCTACATTTAATGACTGCAGTTTTTGTTTAAATTAACTCAGAGTCTGTGTTTAATGACTGCAGTTTTTACTGCATTTATTTAATTAGCTTTTTCGTTTTAAATTACGATTTACTTTTTATTTACTGTTAATTTTGTTAAAAATATGATGCTGTTTCATATGAGCTCGTTAAAAATGGTAATAAACCAGTTTAGACCATGTTTCATGACTTGCTTGCGCTATTACTACTTGTAGCCCTGCCGTGGCGTATACCCCGCCCTCTATCGGCTATCGGCCGATCGCGCTGAAAGGTAATCGGCGATTGGAATCAGCCTCAAAAACGCTGATCGGTCCATCTCTACTACAGACTATTCTCCAAAAAGTATTTTTTAATTTCTGAATTGTTCAACGATAATATACTAGAATTATCCATTTACAAGCATTCAAAATATGATGATTTCTGCATTACATTTTTTAAATTTAATTCTTGATGTTTTATGTCTGTCTCAGTCAATTTAGAATCTTCTTACGTTACGTCATTGTAACATGCCTTGCAATACAATAGAAATTCACTGGTAAACACTGGCCTGCACTAGTTATTCAGCCCATAAATAAATACATAAAACATTATGATTACCTGGATCAAAACACCCCAGAAGTTCTCAAACCTAGGGCTTGTTGAACTGGTTTTAGATGCAAATTGGAATATGACAGAACTGGAGCTGTACTTTTTATTATATCCCACATTGTTAAAATATATATTAAAGGGGACCTATTATTTGTTTCTACTTTTTCAATTTCTGTGCATTATGTAGCTTTTTGTCATTTTTTTGTAGAGGGATTTTGCTCTGGCGGTTGACCAATCAGAACAGAGTGGGATAACTGACCAGTCAGAACACACTGAGCTCACTGGGAGGTGGGACTTAAAGACACAGGAGCTCTAAAAAAGCATTATAGACAGAGGGTGAATACAGATGTACAGTATGAGAAAAATATTGAAACATAAATTCTAGCAGACCCTAAAAATGATTAGTGGTTTAATTTACACAGGAAGGTGACGGTTAGGAGTTTTGCCCAAGAACTAATATAGTGTAAATTACCCAGGTGGGGAATCAAACCCCAGTCTACAGCATGAAGGACAAAAGGTGTAATCCACTACACCAGAGGTCACTAATGGGCGGACCGCGGTCCGGACCCAGACATTGTCCAATGCGGACCCATACCGATAAACTTTATTGAATATATGAATTGAAATGTATTATTTCATACTACGCAATTACATCATTCTTTGAATACAATTCTATTCAAATCAGCTCAACTTCATTGTCATTATATTATAATTATATCAATACAAGGCTGTAGAGCAGAGGTCACTAATAGGCGGACCGTGGTCCGGGTCCAGACTCAAACATTGTCCAATGCGGACCCAAACCGATAAGCTATCGAGAACGATTTAATTTCAACCATGTTTATTTTAAGTGACTGAGCTTTCTAGTCTTCACTGTATACGGGCTTAGTGGTGCAGTAACCTTACAGACCAATCGCATGCATTGTAAGATCACCAAACACGCTCCTCAGCCAATCAGATCTGTGCAGATTTAGGAGTGTGGCTCGTGCACATGCAGCGAAAACCGACTTTTCAACCAGCAATGGACCGAGAGATATGTTTATTCTTCCCGCAGGCAGCTCCAAACCAACATGTCAAGATGTGAAGTTGAGTTAACGAGAAGCCTGCATGTTTTATTTACTTTCTCTATAAATAACCACTTTAAGGTGCATTTTTTTCAAAAGCATTCTGTTTTTAATGTAGCCCTTGTTTTTACTTGAAGTGAGTAAAAAAACATTTATTCAAATTTTTATAAATAATTAATTCAGTTCAGCATTTAAACAGTAAATATAGTAGAAATATACTGAACGGTATTTGTAATTTGTCTCTCTTTCAGTTGCTGATGGTATAAGATGCTGATACTGGGCTATTTCAGTATACGCCACTGAATCATAACACAAGTTAGAAATTATAACAGACCGGACCTTGGCCTGGAGAAATTTTCTCTAACAGGACCTTACTCCATTCACTACACCAACCGATTTTACTGTATGTGCATCGTTCTTAACGCTCCGTGGCTCACTGCCTAGCTGCTGGTTAAAAGCTCAAGTTACAATGTAATCTGTTATTGGTTATAATTTAACACAGAGATACATGCAAAATTGCAGATTTAACTTAAATAATAACTTTTTATATTACGATTTACATAAATTCACTTAAGACATATGAAGCAATTAAGCATCTTAAAATTGACTATAGCCACCTGCGTGGAACCACTTGATGTAACATGTTTCAGGCTTGTTTCAGGAGTGTTATATAAAGATAAGGACTGATTTAATTTACTTGAATTCATTAAGTACATATTACTCACATCTTTTCTCTGAACCTGTTCCCTGACACACACACACACACACACACACACACACACACTTTCGCTGAGGCATTCTGGGAAGCACAGTAGGAGAGCTTTCTGCTTCATTCAATTTACTGTTTCCAGCCTGACTGAGGTCCACCGGCTCAACGGCTTGACCTAAGTCAGCTCAACACACACAAGCACACGCACACACACACGCTATTGCTACCAAAGTCAATGAAAAATAACAGCTCTGTGCAGTTTGTGAGAAACTCAGGTTGTACAGAATGAATGCAGATGAGAAATGTGAATGTAAATGCAGCACCGTGGTCTCTTCTAATCCAACATCTAAACAACATCCAACACACACACATATATATATATATAAGCCAGAACAGGGGAAAGTGTCCCCGTCACACAAGTGTTTTTTTGTTGTGGCAAGAAAAAGTAATGTCACAGCACCTGAAGACATTGTGGCCGTTTGGATGTTTCTCTTAGAAAAGAAGGGTGTGTTACTTATTTTCCCTTCAAAGACACCATGCTATTTGAATGGGGGTGTGCAAACCTTTGCACCTAACTGTATAGCATCAAAAAATCTTCTGGAACTTGAACAATAGTGCACTTTAAACCATTTTGTAAGATGATTTAAAGAGCTAAATACAAAAGATTCTTCATTACGGAGACTATTTGAGGTTACAAGCAAGTTTTTCTCTCCAACTTAGATGTGTCCAGTTCCTACTTGTTATCTAGGTCTCTCTTTCACAAGATGCTGCCAAGCTGGAAGTGTGAGAGCTAGCAAATGCTTATTCCAAGTAGGGCTGGGGTGACGCATCAACGTAATCGATTATGAAATTACGTTGATCAGTATAACGTGTGTCGATGCGTTACAAAGATGTAAGAAAGCATGGATTTATCTGGAGCGCGAGCTGCAGCTACAAACAATCGCTCGCCGACATCTAAAGTTGTGGGAGAAACACAACAGTGTGGTGCTCTGTCAGCTCTGCACAGTGGAGATGATCACAACAGTACAGCCGCTATACACGAGCACTTGAAGCTCAAACATCCCGTAGCACTTCATCAACACAGCAGCAACACAGCACCTGTTTACTTGTTCTTCTTATTTTAGCAGATTATTTTAAGATTATTAACACGTGTAACGTGTTTCTTTCATCAGTAGTCACTTGAAAAGTTGCTAAGACTGTTCTCGATACCGCGGGGGCTTTAAAACACATGTAGCTGCTTCTCAAACAGCTCTCTGTAACATATATAGTCCCCAAACTGTCTAATTTCCTGTGCGTGAGGCTATGCGTTATTTGTGCCTCTAAAAGTCGAGTCAGAGCGTAGACTTTTAGTTTTTAACCATTTATAGATCACGTGCGTTTAAGGTACCCTTTAATACATTAAGTCTAGAATGGCCATGCATTGTCCTCGTACTTCTGAGCCCCCCTTACAGCGCAGTGTCAACAATTCCACAATTGCAATGTTCTATTCTATCCGTTCCCTGACACATACACACACACTTTCGCTGAGGCATTCTGGGAGACACAGTAGGAGAGCTTTTCTGCTTCATTCAATTTACTGTTTCCAGCCTGACTGAGGTCCACCGGCTCAACGGCTTGACCTGAGTCCGCTCAACAAATTCATAACAAAATAATAAAAGTTTTCTTTCCTAACACACTCACATTAATCAAAAAAATTGCTGTTAGATTAATCAACTAATAGCAAATAAATATATAATAACAACAACAACAACAACAACAATAATAATAATAATAATAATAATAATAATAATAATAATAATAATAATAAATTCGTGGATTGATTGATTTGAAAATCAGTCATTAGGTGCAGCCCTAATTTCAAGACACAAAGAAGAAGCTCTACTACATCTTTTCAAACTGCTGTTAATACATAAGCTTGAACAGTAGCATTAAATGGCTTTCGGTCACGTTGTAAACAATGCTTGAGATTACTGCCTGGAATAAACGCTGCGCTCCTAAATGCACCAATAATTCAAACAGGCTTACTTGATATTCAACTCCATCAAGCTGAAAAAAAAAATAGCTGAAAGGCTTCACTCCTTATGTGTCACTCTTAACAAGGCAACTGATCAAAAACGAGGGTACAACTGAAGCGGAGACGGAACGCTGGGCTGAACAGTAGGACGGATTTGCTTGCAGCTGTGATTAAAAAAGCTCAGCTCGAAGATAGATGTTAACTGGCGTATGTACAATCCTGGGCCGCAGCTTGGTGAGCAGTTTAACGGAGAAATACGACGCCGTGTCTCTTTGTTAGTTGCGCTGTTCTGGGCATTCGCCAATGTTGCTAATGTTCAGCATTAATCCTGGCGTACTTCTTCTCCTTTAAAATGAAGCACAATAAGAAAAGCTTATCTAGTCTATCCCTTTAGGGAAGTGTGATGGTGCGTTGAACTTAAGGATACACTCTTCTCCTTTTCTGCTTTACAACATGGATTTCTTTTGCCTGTGGAATGTGTTCTCCCGCCTGAACGCAGCTGTCTTGACACTAAACTCGCACGATATTCTCACAGTTCTCTGATTCAGAGTTCTCCGCTTATTGAGCTCGTCTCTGAGCTCCACACAGCGGAAAAAAAAGACGCTAGATGCTGGAACTATGCTAAAACTACCAGAAAACAAGACGCAGCAGATGCCAGAATGTCCAGACAAGTCAGCTGAAGGGTGGCTGATGTTTGGAGAATGCTTAATGTGTTGGCTCATCTTCCAATGACTGGGCCAACCATTTGGTAGGCTGTAATGGTTGTACTGAAAAATGCTTAAACCCCTTTTCTAAGGGTGAACACATTGTGATATTTAGTTTTATAGAGGTTTGCAAACAAATTAGAACAGAAAAGTACCCAAGCAAAATGTGCCAGTTTTAAAAAAAGGGGGCAAGGGAAGCAGTAGAAAGACAATTAAGTAGTTTTTCGTTGGGATTTGTTTAAACAACCAGAGCCTCAGCCAACACATTAGAGGCTTGGACTTAGACATGAAGATTGATAAGTCTAGCAGATAATTTGTGTCAATCTGTTCATAAGAATCGTTAATTTTTTGCTTTGGAAGTACTGAAATACTTGTGATAGACTAGGAAAAGCATAATTGATCATGAGAATAGCTTATCAACGCCCTTAGTTTTAGCATCTTTGCTAACATAACTCCAATCTGAGTATATATAGTTTAACATGAAGGTTCCTAAATGGCTTTTGGTTTGGAGGGACAGTTCAAGAGAAACTCCTTACCTGGCATTGAATCCTTACATTATATGGAGGTTAAAAATGTTACAAAGGTTCTTCACACTCACACTCCCGGCTATGCGCTACTCACATGGCAACACCTGAAGACATCCTATTTCTCAAACTTGTCCCACTGGAAGTTTCTTCAGCTCTTCTATGGAAGTCTTTTGGCCTCCTACAATCTTAAAAGTGTAACTCGAGTATGCACAAATTGGTTCGTTCTGATAAATGAGAAATGAAGATGGAGCCATTTCCACCAACCATCACGCAGTAATTACCAAACTGGACGTGCGGTCAAAGTGGAGCATTAAGTGACTAAGCCGGTATAAATCTTTATTGGCCTCTCACATTTCTGGTGGGGGACTTATTATGTGCTCTACGGGCTTCTCATCAGAAAAAAAGCCCAAATGTCACCACGATTGCTCCTCTCTAAATGCCTTTTTCTCGATGGCCCAGTGACAACCTTTAATATTTGGCCTTGATGTCTACCCAACAGCAGTCTCACAGGAATAAAACACCAATGGGCCATAAAGTCATTCCATTCCAGCTTCTATTACTAAGAATGAGAGTCAGAGGTGCTAAATCACTAGAGGCCATGGCGAATGTCTATTAAACAGCACTTTAATGAATCACCCACAACCTCTATGTGGCTTTCACCATCAATGTCATCTCTCACACAATGAGCTTTTCAGCCGATACATAATTTGAACCTGCTAACCACAAATGACTGCATTCCAATCACAGGGGACCTTGGCCAGCGTGGCTTAAGTGCACTCGCTGTTTTGCTCAGCGATGGACATGGAGACATTCAGGGTTAGTAAGGTGGATGACCGAGTCTTTAAACATGACTGTGCAAAGCGGGGGGCACCCGCTCTCTTTGCACTATGAGCACGCTGCTGTTCTATTAAAGGGTCCATATCATGGAATGGGGTGTTTCCTCACTGCCTGTAAATAAAAATAAGGCATAGATTACAGTAAAAACACTGCTAAGGTTTTAAAATCTCAGTGCCTTTATGAAAACTATGCTATAAAAGCAGGCAGTTCTCAATACATTATTGATGATGTCCTGAAAACCAAAATATTATAACAGATCCACATACTCAGTCCAAAACAGTTTGGCCCCGCCCATTTACTCCTAAGTTCAAGCTTTTAGAATGAGAGCGCGACAAGCAAGCCAATCAGAACAAAGTCAATGTCCATACATAATGTAACAAAATCAGCCCTTCAGTTCAAAGGGATAAAGGAAAGGTCATGTAAAGATTAATTCGGACTCTTTTGGTACACAGAAAGGCACAAACGTCATAAGTAGATGAAAAATAGATTAAAAAAATAGATGTCTGCCCTTTAACTGTGTGCTTTTACTAGATTTGTGCTTTTGTTAGAATGTATTGCAATCTACAATGTGAATATCAGTATGACAATATTAGTTTATATAGAATTGAAGGTATCACAGACACTGCTGTTTAGGTTTTTTTCACCATCTGGACTCAATAAAACTACTAAAATACAAGTGAGCATTAGCACAACAAAGGAAAGAAAGCTCTGAGTCACCACGTTTGGGTTTATTAAGTGTTATTTAACCGGCTGGGCCAGACATTCGCAGATTAGAGTTAGAAGTTTTAATGAAAACAGTGTCAAGATACAATCCAGGATCCAAACTAGAGAGCAGTGAACAATAAGCAAAAGGGGCATCAAAACGGGTACGAGGTCAAAACTGTAATCAAAGACAAAAGGCTTAGTGTGGAGCAGCAAACTGTGGCATCACTCAGGGTGCCTAGGCGAGCACAGCTAGTTAGTCTGAATACCCAGTAGTCATTGAGTAGTATGTGAACGGTACCTGGATTGGGAGCCATTTTTATGCATGCGACCGCAGCATACTGTGCTATCCCATAATTCAGCTGAAGCCAATACGCGTATGAAGGAACTTATTAAGGTGAAGGAACTTGTGAAGGTGATATTTATTATATTATATACAATTATTATTATTATATACTGTTTATTAGGGGTGTCAGAAAATATAGAAATATGGGGATATTATGCTTCGTGATACTGTAATGATTCTCACAAACACAATATCGATACACAGATTCCTGGCAGACAGTGAATCATTGTGTGTTGTGTTGTGTTTAAACCTCTGACCAATAGATGGCAGTGTTGTAATCCATTTTCAGCTCCACTCCAACATTAACAAGCAGCAGAAGGGTGCAATGTTGTTGTAAACATTGGCAAACCTGTTCATATGGTGGTATGTTTAATAGTAGGATTTGAAAAATCACAGTATATCACTTTGATTGCAATATTGCAGTATATCGCGATATATTGAATCGTGACTGCTGTATCATGATACGTATTGTATCACCAGATTCTTGCCAACACAGCTCTACTATTTATTAGGCGAAATATCTAGATATCATATTAAAAACACATATAAAGGTCTAAAGGTACTACCTATAGTAATTATTTATATATAATTAAAAATAATCATTCTTCTTCTTCTTCTTCTTCTTCTTCTTATTATTATTATTATCATTTGTTTTTCTATCACATGCTTAGCTTACTGTGGCGAATACTGTGATATTAATATTACATATTGCCTCTAGCTTTAACACGCCTGGTGTCAGCTTGAAAATAAAGTCCTGTCTAAAAGCTCGGAATCAATACCTCAGTGACGTAGACCGAAAGCATTTGAATTTGTTCTGTCTTAATAAGCATTACTGATTTACTCTGAGCCTTCTCCAGACCTTCTCTTTAAAGCCCCAGTCAGGATGCTCGGAGTATTGATCGGTTTCTGGACTGCTCAGGTTGCCGTAGGCATGATGTTTCTCATGTTTCTCAGAGAGGACTGCAGAAGTGACAGCATCTTTGATTTGTTTGTTCCGGGCTGGCTTCGGCAGGGTTACTATTTATCCACGAGCCGGCTGTGATCTCCAATTCTTTTAGCCTGGGACTGTTTTTTTTGTATATAGATCTGAGTTAGATGACATGATCAGTCTGTCATTCGGCTCTGAAAACACATTAGTTAGAGAATGCACAGTTTCCACTGAACATAGGCCCATGCAGTGTAATTCATTAGTATGGAGGGATTTTGTGGTAACAGCCTAATGATAGTAATTACAGTATAAATCCTCTTTAACATACTGCTTTTTTTGCTGTGTCTGCATATGTATAGATAATCTCCTTAGCTCTTTCCACCTTGGCTCCTTATTATTTCTTATACTTATTTCTATTTATTTCATGTCCCTTAGGTAAACATCTGTTAGCAATTAATCTGTGTGCTTGCTCTGTTGGTTAGTATGTTCCATGTCATATATGTGTACACTGTCATCTGAATAACATCTTTCATATACAACAATTCAGCTCCAAGTCTAATTTAATTATTCTACACAGTTAAAGTGATAAATAAAACTTTTAATAGGAAGATTGACTAAAGTGGCAGCTTTTAAAGTGGCATTAAGATCTATGGGACAGACGACAGGTAAGAACATTGCAGTCAGAAGTGACCTGCAGGGAAAAACAGAAGAGCGATTGCTCCTCAGGTGACTGAGAATGTCAAGGATATTATAGCGAGGCAGTAGTACATAAACCCCCCATTACAAAGACAAAAGGGTGAATGCTTGATCCCTTCGCCAGGGCCTGATGACTCTGTTATGCTGTGGAGGCAATTTTGCTGGCATGGTGTGTGTCCACTTGTCTCCTTGGAGAGAAGGGTCACTGCAAATCAATATAAATGTATTCGGACTGTGCACCTTTATCCCATAATGAAGCATTTCTATTGCAGTGGGGTTGGTAATCTCCAAGATGACTATGGTCCCTATGCACAGGGCATGAGGGATCACTTAACAGATTGATGAGAATCAAAAACAAAATGATGCTGTGGAAGATCATAACCCAGTTGATCATTTATGGGAGATTTCTACAGTGGCCGAGAAGACCCAATGCGCTGCAAATTCACAAACGCACTGCAAACAGAAAACACTTTCATCAAAACAACAACATGGGCACTACATTTAACAAACGTGCTGCAAAAACACGAACACGGCCGCAGTATCATCTAATGAGAAGTAAGTTTGGCTGTATTTGCTAACTATCAAGACTTACTTCTCATTAGACGCTAGTGATGGCCAGATCAAGCTTTCTAAAGCGTTGAAGCTTTTCATCCTGATGGTTCAAAAAAAGGTTCATTACTCGAAGCTTCATGAGCACATGAACCCCCCTGCTGGCCAAAACTTTTATTGTCATTTCAACTATTTGCGATGGCCTCTTGCAAGTTTGTCAGCATGAAAACAAGTATATACATTAAACACCTGAATTTCATTTTCTGTGGTTTATTCATTTGTTTATCTGATCTGTGTTTGTTTGTGTGGGCTTGTTAATTAAAAATAACTGTCAGTATGATTTTAGTCAGTAAATAAATCCAGTAGGACGTGAGATATTGATGTTAAAACCTTTGCAGTGGGTTTAAGAGATGGGACAGTGATTGTGGTTTGATGGTGACTTTAAATTTTATTAAGAAACAATAAATCACGACAATACTCGAACCACATCCTGAACCAGCGAGGCTTCAGACGTCATCAGTGACGTTACTCGCCCTTAACCAAGCAAGCCTCAATACAGGCTTCATAAACGACTTTCTGGATTTCTCGCCACAAGCTCCGAAGCATCGTATCATTTGCCCATCACTATTAGACGCTACCACGGCTCTGCGTGGTTCTGTTCACGCTGCGTCGCCGTATGTGGTCCCACGTTCTTTAAGTGTCCTCCGGAAACATTTCCATTGTGTTGTGGGCGGTTTTGCAGCGTGTTCCTGGTTTTGCAGTGCATTTGTTAAATGTAGTGCTCATGTTGCTGTTTTGATGAAAATGTTCTCTGTTTGCCGCGCGTTTGTGAATCTTTAGCCACCGTAGACTTCAGGTCAACGTGTTGGACATTTTTCAGGACATATATTATACAAGTAACTAATACAAGTTATAATATTTCATAAAATATTTGTGTATATACACACACACACGCACACACTGTAAATTTCAGGGCCACTACCTAGACTTCCATTGTTTTCCTAGAGACTTAACCAAACCTTAACCATGTCTACTTGTAGTCTAACCCTAATCCTAACCTACCCAAACCTGAACCTTGACCTTAAAATGATTTAAAGAATTATTTAAACCTGTCTCAACAAAAATGTCACGTCTTCACAGACATAAGCATATGAACAGGTTCTGTTCCTTACATTGCGACATAAACCTGACCCCCTCCCACACACACACACATGGTACTGTGCACAAGTCATATATGTTCCATAGATAAATGCCTCTGGGGCTTTACTCTCACCTCAAATCAATTCATATGCAATCTACGCCGTCTCACACATGAGATTCCAGCGTGTGTACATGAATGAACTGAATGAGCTGTCTTCTATACAGGCACCATATGTTGATCCACATCATAAAAGCTCATATGTTTTCAAACCGCAGATATCATGCTGCTTAAGGTTTCCATCAGTTCTGCATGTCTAATGAGGCAGCAAAGCAGAAACCAGTAGAAGACGAGAAGATGCATAACTCTTTTATAGTCTAACAGCAGTGGTGCCTCCAGCTACGACAAACAATAACACAACTCTAGCCATCTTGGGCCTAATTAAGACCATCTTTGCTCAACTTATAGCTCATATATAAGAAGTGAATGATATGAGCCTCATAAAGGTGAACTAACCATAGCTGGATGCTTATACTGTGAATCAAATATTCCATCTGTTCTCACTGCATCTTTCATATTAAGACTACATAGCACCTTTAATATTACAACATTATTAATAATATAACTGTGTTGGGCGGTATTGATGACTAAATATCAATATTTCTTTGCAACGGCTTGAGCCAGAAGTCAGAAACTAAACTTGTTTTTTCAACCAACATATTTATTCTAATGTTATATGTTCAACGACTGTCAGAACAAAGAAGTTTAGATATTTTCTGAAGACTACGCAGCAGTTTTTGTTTACTGGTATCAATAAAAAATCAAAATTTCTACATAGCAGAATTGTTAACAAAGTCATTCAGAGTGGTTTGATGTGAGATGCTTTTACTGAGTCAGAACTCTTGATGGGAACCAGATGCTAAAAGAGCTGAAAGCCTCTAAAAGCTCCCTCCCACAAAGTTATTAAATGAAATGGTTATAAATACGCTGCCTGATGTCTAAAACATGGTCTCACCATAGTTCTGAGAAGGTTTTGGCCTAAAATATGGCGGAGAGGCACATGCACATGAGTTAAAAGGCCAAATAGTCTCCCTAAAAAGATACACATGCCACTACTTTATCATCAGTAACATTACATATAGAAGCATTTAATCACATCTAAGTGATAGAATTATCCAAACACATTGAAAAATCATTGGCATTCCTCTTTGGGGTAAGATTAATATTTAAGAAAAAATAAAAGATTAAGATAAATACTGACCAATTAATGCTCTTACTTTTGGATGGTAAGCAAATTCAACCCCACTGGCACAATTTATTTCAATCAATTTAAGCTTTATCTTATATATACAGCCTGCATAAATACCCTAAATACCTGCTCTATTTCTATAGCAATGATAGAGACCACTTGTCATAGAATACACTTAATCATGTATAAAATGCCCAAGGCAGTGTGATTGTAAATTGTGTGGGTAATTATAAGAAGCGTGACAGCTAATACCATGTTTACGCTTCATCTCATCCATGCATTATTTTATTCAAGAGGCAAACAGCAGCAATATATTAACAAATTGTTCAATCAGGCCGCACAATCGACATACAATGTTTGGTATGTTGACTGATTTTCAGTCTAAATAACATTTTTTTTCAGTATGATGGTGTGGATGTTCCCTCAAGTTCAATTGCCTGCTTTGCATTCCATGATTCATTAGTGCTTGGATGAGATAAATGTAAAAATGTGCTATTCACTGCCAAAATGACTTATTATATATGAATACAGAGCCATGGTGCCGTGAGTTTTGTTGTAGTTTACATGCGAGTGGACACTGCCATTGCTACAAAACTGTGGGGACTAGCGTAAATCTTAAATCAGGCACTTCATTTCCAAATGTATCCAAAAATTAAGAGAAGAAAACATTGATTAGATGATATTTGTTTGTCGGCTGACGAATGTGCTAAATAGTGTGCAGTCAGGGTGGGAGAAATAATTGAAACAGTATAATATTGTCACAGTTTGGGTTTATCAATCGTATTGATACATTTTTTAAGCCCATTTTCAGATTGCTATATTACCAAATGCTGCTGTTTCTGGAGCAACACAGAGGAGTTATTAGGAACCATTAGACTGCATAGTGGATTACATGTTTGCACTACACATGGGAGAATGTGGTTCTACAGAGATTACTGTAAACTGCTCAGCATGAAAGCATTTGTTAAATAATTCAGAATAAACCTGGTTTTAAATGTGTCTTCTTCATTGTTTTTCCAGATGCCAATGAAAAGATGATGATTATGGCTGCATTATATTGCTTATGGTGGAATATATTGCCATCACATATATGTTTACTTGGCATTTACTTAACACTCAAACACTGCAATAGAATTGTATTTGGCCTCAATGGAATGAAATCACATTATGGTCTTGTAGGGTTTACTACAGCAACTCACTATACATATATTAAGAAGTATAGTATACGTTAGGGCTGAAACAATTCCTCGAGGAACTCAAGTAACTCGATTACAAAAAATCATCGAAGCAAATTCTTTGCCTTGAAGATTCGTTTGATCCATACAAACATATACAGCGCCCTGTTTTGCGCAGATGACTTTTACTGTTGCACAGCGCGCGCTTACCGTGTTGCCAGGTGACACGAAGAAGACATGACTTAATGGCGCGAATTGCAAAATAGAGAAAGAGAGAGAGAGAATAAGGAGAGGTGAACAGAAGAGACAGGTCAGATTAAACCATACACAGTGTCCAAAGTTTAATGATCCACCTTAAATGATGCAGCAGTTAGAGGCGGCGGAATGTAACTTCTATATCATTTAAAGTGGAACAGGGAATTCAAATAAGAAGCTAACTTCAGAAAGCTAGCAACTGAGCTTTCCTAGCAAACTGATAGCGAGTCTGAGTTTTACGGTAACACCTAGCCGAGCACCACATCAGTGTCTCAGCATCTGAGCAGAAACAGTCAGTCTACACGTCCAGTCCACAGAGCGGAGCGACACACAAATAATAGTAATTATTTAAATGTTTTCTTTAAAACTGTACTATATGCAATTTAAGCAATAAAATGCTAAGAAACCTGTCTTATTTTATCTTTTATATTTACTATTGCTCTTTTATTAAAATTTTTTTTTTTTTTATCTGATTACTTGATTAATCGCTGGAATAAACAATAGAATACTCGATTACTAAAATAATCACTAGCTGCAGCCCTAGTATACGTAACATATGTAGTACAGTAATATAGCCTAAGTAAACTATACATTCATCTAAAAATCTAAATACACACATCTAGCTGTGTGGACATAACCAGTGTTTCCTACTCTAAGCACAGTGAAGCAGTGTCCTTATCTGGTCTGCAGTGAGTTCTTTGCTGCAGTAACCTTTTGCCACTGCCAGTACATAAAGCAAAGCAGAACCACTGAAGGGCAAACTGACAAACACGGCTCTCCTACTTTTGAAAAGTATCTGAAAAACCTGCAGTGTTTTGTTATGCCGGATCAAAAAAACATCCAACATGCAAATACAAATATCACTGTAGATTTGCGTCTGGTACGTACTTGTGCACACATTCTAGCAGGCGTTTAATCCTCTTGCCCTGTATCCAACAAAGCCGTGTAAAAAGCAGGGCAGATCTGACCACCTTAAATGACGTACCAATTAGTCTGTGTCTGATTCACGACACGGTCGCAGGGCGTGGAAACGACTAAAGATTTGAGAATAAATGAATCAGCTTCCGTGCGTGAAATCAAGCCCCCGCACACATATACATATATCACATATCATTCACAAAGAAGTGGGACGAAGTCTTGGAGACGGTTTGGTAGGGAGCCAATAATACAACAGCGTTCTTTGACGTGTGAGCTGCGCATGTAGGTGGAGTTTTAGGTTAATCCGTGCGTACACCGCTCCCTTACGCTTTACAGTGGCTGTGAAGAGTAACATGTGAAATAAAGAAAAGTCTTATTAAGCTGTTTTTTTTACTTGAACATTAAGCTGCTATGTTCTCTCCCCGCATGGCACACTTTTGGATTTCGTTACTGTCCAAAGAAAAACAGCTATCGACATTTTTGCCGATTTTTATTTTTACACTTTATTTGAATGGAGCAGCTGCTGTTTACACTGTGTGAAAATACTATGATGAATGGACCAATAGAAATGCTCCAAAATCACTTGAAAAACATTCCGGTTCCATTGACTTGTATTAAAAGTAAAGATTGTTTTTGGCTCTCCTGTGAAGTTGCAATTTTTTAGATTTTTTCCATTGGACAGCTCCAATTTATATCTAGTGTTTACAAACACCACTTAATGCTGGCTACCTCACTACCTCTACCACTAAATCTATCCAGTGTTTACTCTAAGCTATATTTGCTGTACTACATATTCGTTGCTCTACCACATATTCATGTTAATTTATGATAACTGCTGTTTGCACCAGTTCTAGCCACATTCTAACACTGACAGTGGCACTTACTGCTGTTGCATGTCTTGTACTTACTGGCTTTGCGCATGTTGTCTCGTGTTTCTGTCTTTTGTATTTCCATTATTGCTAATTAATTCTTTTTCAACTTTTTTTTAACTTTAACTTTCTAATGTACTGCACTGGAGAAGTAGCCTGACAGTGTTTCCTTGTACTCTACAGCAGGGGTATTTAATTAGAGTTCAGTAAGGTCCAGTTAGAGAAAATTTCCTCAGGCCAAGGTCCGGACCATAATTTCTAACTGGTGTTATGATTCAGTGCCATATTCTGTATACAGAAAAAGCCTAGTATCAGCATCTTATACCATCACCAACTGAAAAACAAAACCAATTACAAATACTGTTCAATACATTTCAACTATATGTATTGTTTCATTGCTGAACTGAATTAATTATTTATAAATCCTCACTTCGAGTAAAAACAAAGGCTACATTAAAAAAAGCTAGAATGCTTTCGAAAAACAAGTGCATCATAAAGTGTTTATTAATAGAAATAAAGTGTGTGTCTTCTTGTTAACTTAATTTCACCTCTTGACCTGTTGGTGTGGAGCTGCCTGTGAGAAGAGTAAACATCTATGTATCGCTTTATTCTCTGACTGCTGCTTCTCTCTTCCACACTCCTGAATCTGCACAGATCTGATTGGCTGAGGAGCGCTTTTGGTGATCTTACAACACACATGATTGGTCTGTAAGGTTACTGTGCCACAAAGCCCAGGAAAAGCTCCGCCAACTAAAATAAGCACTGTCAGAATCATTCTTAATAGTTTATCGGGTTGGGTCCACATTGGTCCGCTTATTAATGACCTCTGCTGTACAGCCTTGTATTGTTATAATTATAATATAATGACAGTGAAGCTGAACTGAATTAAATAGAATTGAAAATTATGTGATTTCATAGTATAAAATAATACATTTTAATTCTTTTAAATGTATTTTTTAGCAGCATGAGATGTTTCTGCACTAGCTGTGTTCAGCACAGTTTATTTTTTGGCTAAGGTTTTAAATAAAATGTGATTAATATGTTTGTAAATGCATGTGCAGGTAGAGGAAGCTCAGTCACTGTTGTCATTCCTATTTTCAGTTCTACTAGTGCTTTCATAGATAGTAAAGATAGTAAAGATAGCATATATTTTATATATATATAAATATTTTAATGTTCTAAAATTGATGCAGTCGACTCACCACCTTGACATCAATACATCACGAGGCATTTTTGCACCCCTCCTTTCTTTCTCTAATTCAGCCATTCTATGATAATAGTTCACCTAGTAGCCCACCATACCTGGGATGTTGCAGTCTGAGGTCAAGTTCGAGGGTGAGCAGCTCAGAGCATTCAAGATCAAGTCAATATCTTCACCCTGAGCGCAGACTATGATCTGCCAAGTAAACAAAGCGCAGATGCTCCATCATCCACGGCTGCTACCTTTTTCTCATGTAGGACTTTTGATTTTTTGCGTGAGGATCACAGAGCCTGGCTCTGCCCCCCGGACACGTTCGAGTGATGTAAATTTCTCAACGGGACCAGCCTCCGCAATTTCTTCACCAACAGCTTTCCCTGGGAATCCAGCGGAGATTATTCTAGGTGACAGCGCGCGTTAGCAGATCAAAGGCAGACACTTGAGCAACATTACTATTCTTTCTAATGTCTTCAGTCAACACGGCGCGCTGGCACACCTTTAACATTTAACGCACGTAGGAGTCGACTCACGACGCCGCGTTCTGACGTAGAAGTCATCCCCAACTTCGGTTTTGAAACGTTCAGTCTGATTAGGAACACCTTAATTCTTCTATAGAGTCACAGGAAAGATGTGAAGAGGAGCGGAATCATTACGAAGCCGCCTTAATCTCTGGAAAATACGCTGGCCTGCGCGTTCTCTTATGCAATTTCAGTGCGCGAATTAAAAAAAGGCGTGAAATTGAGTCAATAGACTCGCCTTGACATGAGTTCTGTCAAAAAAAAAAAAATGAAAAAAAAAAAAAAAAAAACACCCCCAGTTGTTGAAGCATCATTGGCGGCTACCTTGAGATTTGAGCTGACAGAGGAGATGTATGTTTCGAAAGCTTATCTAGGCCACTGCCATGCAAATAGAGCGAAGAGGGAGGCGGCTGTGGCTCCGAGGCGCTCCACTGAGACAGAGCAGAATGTGTACGTGTGGCAAACAGGTGCTCAACTCACCCAGGTTCCATCGGAGCCCAGAGGTGGTGGTGACGCAGGGGCCACCCACCGGGACCAAACCGCACCAGCTGCCCTCCAGACCCGTATTCACACACAGCCGGTGCCGCCTGCCCTGAAAGAGCAATCCAACAGCTCGACCTTAGAGTTCAAAGTATGGCACATATCTTCACTGTCAGAACAAAACCTGCTTTTTTTGTTATTTATTTATTTACTTGTTTATTTTGTACTGAATTTAAAAATGCCAGCTGCTCTGCACAATGTGTTACCTGAGTTTACTAATGAACAGAGCAATGCAAATGCTAAAAATGAGTTAGACATAGGGCTGGGTTATTTGACAATAGCTATCAATATTACAACACAATATTTTTTTTCTAAGCATACTGTGGATGTTTTTGGTACTAGAAAAAGAGTACAATTATTTAATTTTTGTCATAATTGTCAATAATTGTAGTATTGTAGCAATAATTGTGGTATTTGTATATTATATATATATATATACACACACACTACCGCTCAAAAGTTTAGGATCACTTTAGAATTTCATTTAATGCAATTTTCATGCAATTCACAAACAATATTGTCCATTTCACAATTAATGTAAGTGTATCAGATGATTTTTAAAGAATAAAAATGTTTGTATTAAAGCCTTTTTTTGTATAGAGGCTTATTTTGCATATAGTCCTATTATCAGCAATTCTCAGTCCTCTGTCTAAATCTCCTGGTACGGCCGCCAATCCAAGTTAAGGATGTTATTGGGCTAATTGGTTGTTAGGACACTCTTGCTCAATTGTGATGCACAGCATTCTAGGTTAGTTTAGTATCTGAAGCATCAGCAGTTGATGGCTTGCTGACAGACTCAACATGACCAGAAATGTACACTCTAATAATAATATATATATAATATATATATAAAATAATATATATAATTTAAACATGCCACAATTTTGCCTTACCAGAAAAAATAACTATCATGATATTCTGATTAAGGATATCGTTGCGGTACAAACAAAAACATATATCTTCAAAACAGAAACTTTACAGACATGGGCAAAAAACATCTGAACTTAATGCAAGTTAATATAAAAAGTTTTTTTTCCAAGTTTTTTTGGAGTACTTCTATGGAGACACCAATTTTCACACAATGTTTAAGACAGCTGTTGTGTTTAAATTACATAGAAACATAAAACTTATACATGATACAACGATACGTTTTACTTTGGACAGTGACAGTATGTTAGTATATTTAACAAGTACTGTAAGTTCCTGTACGTAAGGAACTGTTCCATATATATACTCGTGTCAATTATTTGGCAGAAGAAGCGTAAACATCTGCTTCTTCACACCTTCTCTTCTAGTGCCTCCTAGCAGTGGCTAATTCGGTCAAGCAGCGTTGCTTACCTAAATGCTCCAGCATTTAACACAGCTGCGCTCTAAACACAGATACACCTTTTTCAGCAAACTGCCCCCCAAGCCCTTTAGCACAGTTCTCCAAATAACATTCAACAAAGATCAACTATGTGCTAATCCCAATTAACACATAGGTACACTGGCAAGCACACACACACATACACAATGTTGAGAAGCTGTCAAGATATTCTGAGATCCAAGTTCAAATCTAATTACCACCTTTTATAATAGGCTTAGACTACAAAGAGACAGAGTTTTACTCATTCTGTGTGAACTTAGAAGGAAAGTTTGCCTCAAGAAATGTTTTATGAATTGTCTTAGATGTAATGAAGACTCAATGAAGGCTTATATGACCGCACATGACATATTCAATTAAACAAACATGAGCATCATACTCAGTTTAGATGCATATAAGCATCATACTCAGTATAAATGCATATGAGCATCATACTCAATATAGACATACATGAGCATCATACCTAATATAGACACATATGTGCATCATACTCAATATAGACACATATTAGCATCATACTCAATATAGACACATGAACATCATACTCAAAATAGACACATATGAGCATCATACTCAATATAGACATATATGATCATCATACTCAATACAGACACATATGAGCATCATACTCAAAATAGACACATATGGGCATCATACTCTATAAAGACACATATGAGCACCATACTCAATATAGACACATATGAGCATCATACTCAATATAGACACATATGGGCATCATACTCAATATAGACATATATGAGCATCATACTCAAAATAGACACATGACCATCATACTCAATATAGACATATATGAGCATCATACTCAATATAGACACATGAACATCATACTCAATATAGACACATATGAGCATCATACTCAATATAGATTCATATGAGCATCATACTCAATATAGACATATGAGCAACCAAATCATACTTAATATAGACACATATGAGCATCATACCTAATATAGACACATATGAACATCATACTCAATATAGACACATATACTTAACATCTCATTAATTATACATTAATTTATTTATACAGAATTTAAAAAAAAATGAGGGTATATCCCCTTTTACCCTATTCAGTAACTGCACGTGCACACTGGCCACAGTGAAGTGTTTAAGCTTGGCTTAGATTTTGGTGGTGCAGTTCACAGCTATACAACAAAGACAGATTCATGTTTTTCTGGCACCAAAGCACATTGTTGACATTTCCATGGAATCAGTAATATCTTTGACTAGTGGAACTTGCTTTAAGTACTGTGGGTTGCGTATCTTTTTAGGAGGAATGGGGGAATTACAGTGAGTTGTTTTTTTAAATGTTTAAGCCAGACTGACTTATAGCTTTAATGTATATCAACGTCTCATATTTTATAGCGTGGGGCTATGAGTCTCTGTTGAGCAGTTAAAGTAAGTAAAACTGATACTGAACGTGTAGAAATGTTATTTTATTAATATATCCTTATTTATGAGACTAAATTAAAATTTAATTGAGAAAAGGTCATGGTGCTGTGAAATGTCACTCATGCCCTTCCGTCACACAGACTAGTAAACGTGTAAGGGCAACGATGGAACAAAATCACTGAGACTGTACCAAAGTCATACAGAGTGGTTTGTTGTGAAATGATTTACTGGCTATGTTTACAGGCAAAACTGTTTCTCCGATTTGATGAAATTAATTATGATATTGCATTAAAACATATGGAGAAAAAAAAGTCTTGTTGAACCACTTTGAGACCTAATCATCATCTGCAGGGCTTGTTCTGCATTTCAGGATTCCCTTCAAGATCCTGCATTACCAACCCTGCAAGTGAGAAGAAACATGCTGTGCAGACAGTTTGCCTGCAGTCTCTTAAACTCTTCTGTTCAGAGACTGCCACCTTCAAGGCTGGAGATCAAACCTCAGATCCCAAAGATGAGAACTGATAGGTTTTAAAACTCACTCATTTCTTTTTTACAAGAAGGATAGGGCTGCACCTAACAATTAAATTCTTAATCGATTAATTTCTTTTTTTTCCGATTAGTCGATTAATTAGTCAATTAGATCCTTTTTCGATTAGTTGATTTATCTATCTACTAATTTTAGATTACTCTAATGTGAGTATTAAATGTGAGAATTAAATTTATAATTTTGTAATGGATTTGTAACCAATGGATGATTTTGTATATATATATATATATATAGGTGGAGGGCTCAGAAGTACAAGAAAGCATGGCCATCCTAGACTTAATGTATTAAAGGGTATCTTGAACGCATGTGATCTATAAATGCTACGCTCTAACTGGACTTTAAGAGGCACAAATGACTTGTAGCCTACAAGCCTCAAGAAATCAGACAGTTTGTGGACTATATATTTTGGCAGAGAGCCATTTCAGAACCAGCCACGTGTGTTTTAAAGCTCCTCAGCAATGCGACTTTTCAGTTTACACGTGTTAATAATCTTAAAATAACCTTCTAAGATAAGAACGACAAGTAAACAGGTGCTGTCCTGCTGCTGTGTTGACAAGGCGCTACAGGATGTTTGCGCTTCAAGTGCTCGTGTATAGCAGTTGCAGTGTTGTGATCATCTCCACTGTTCAGAGCTGACAGAGCACCACACTGTTGAGTTCCTGTGTGAAACACTCCCACAACTTTAGATGCATGCGAGCGGTTGTAGCCCCAGATACTCCTGATGGCGTGGCCATCTTTGCAAAGTATCGACACACATTATGCTGATCGCCATAATATCGTTGGCGCGTCGCCCCAGCCCTAAAGAAGGTTAGTATCTTTATGATATATGTAACAATTTCTTCCTCTTTTTTGCAAATGTATACGTGGGCACTGTAAATACTCAACAACCTGATAACCTTAGTTTTTAAGAACAAGTAATCAGATCCAAAATGACCACCTAGTGCAATAATTACCTTTACAACGAGCATCACACCTGAGTCCAGTCAGACGGAGACAAGTGGCAGTAGGTTACTTGAGCTTGATTTTTGTATGCCAATGTAAATAATGTCTAACTGTCATTGTAGTTGCTGTAAACCCGTTGTTATTCATGTGCATGTATGCCTGTCTAAGCCCTTTTGGTATTGCAAGCTTTGCTGTCGTCTATCCTGCTTGCTGCCTCTAAGTGTTTTAAGTCTAACTATAAACGTAATCCTCCAGTGTGCATGGACCAGTGTGGCTCCTACCATATTAAATGTTCTAAACTTTAGCCATGACGCAAATGCATATGTGCAGAATGTGCTTCAACTTTCTGATTGGGAACGTAATCAGACACAGGTGCGTACATGGCTATTATCTTCTATTTAATTAATCATTTACAGAACTACCCACCATTCACCATTCAATCAGATAAAAACGGTATTCAGAATGGCCTCAATCTGACTGGTATTCTCTGACTGCGGTGCAAACGTGGTATTCTGATTAAGCTATTAGTAAATTAATTATTTACGGATGCCAGGCCTCCTGTAAAGAAACATACCCACTATCAAAATATTGAAATAGCCCCTAGATGTCAGTGTTGTAATCCGTTTTCAGCTCCACTCCAACGTTACCAAACAGCACAAGGGCGCAATGCTATTGTAAGCATTGGCAAACCTGTTCGTATAGTGCTGTGTTTTAATAGTAGGATTTGAAAAGCCACAATATATCACTTTATTTCATATTCACAGTATATTGTGATATGTTGAATCGTGACCGCTGTATCACGATATGTATTGTATCACGATACGTATTGTATCACCAAGTTCTTGCCAATACACAGCCCTAATATCCACCCAGATTTCTTTACAGCAGTGGTGAAGATAACTACAGGTTGTGATGTCTTATTTATATGTTGCTTATGAAATAATATTAGACCACCACATTCACATTTTGCCTTTTTAAACCCACTGAGCCACTCAATGTAGTGTGTTACAGCAATTTTGTTGCTAACAACACTTTACTGCACAGCCTCTTATGACTTCATGCTCTAAAACGTACTCAAATGATGCTTTTTCCTATTAAACTCATCATTAAATGGCCTTCAAAACAACCATTTCTTGAAAGGAAACACAAAAGTCAGTGGATGCATATAACTGAAACACAGGTCCTCCGACATTCTAGCCATTACGCATCTTAATAAAGTATCTGTCTGGTCTAATCTGCACCAGCACTATTAGAATCATGCTAAATCTGATGTGTTGGGAAAGGTCATAACAGTGTTTTTCTCTCCCTGGCTCACATCTTTTCGAGCAGCATGATGGTGGCCCTGTGTTTGGGTAAGCTGTGTGCAGAAACATCTATTTAAAAAGCTTCAGACTGGCTGACTTACAGAGATGGCCTGGCTTGAGCTGTCTGTGTCCTGCTCTCCACGCATCACTCAAAATCACACCATCAACAGTCTGAGCATGCAGCAGAAAAGAGCCAACAGCTCAGCTTCTGCACATAGAGTAATACTAATGACACAGGCCCCATAAGTATTGTGTAGGTTTGGGTCTCTACATGTTACATGTTTCTTATGTTTTAAATACAGTGCTGTGCAAAATTAGAGACCACCATTTAATTTCCAGCATTAAGGAAAAAAAAACCATAATAATATAGATAACAGAGAATTACACAGATGTCAGGAACAGTGAGTTACATATTGGGTCTACAGCAGAAATTGAATATAATAGACAAAACTATTATACACATCAGCGTATGATTACTTGTAACTATAAATTTGTGGTTTTGTTACAATCTGGCACCTATAAGTATAATAACTGCTGCATTATTTAAGGTGGAACAGAAAAATGTAAACAACAAGCTAGCACATAAACAGCCTCAAGCGTGGGGGGGGGGGCGGTGGCTGGACTGTTTGGACTGAATTAACACAAAAGCACAAAGAATGTCTAAAACACTGATATACTATGCTGTACCAATGATATGAGTACTATGGCTATTTGTTGGGCAAAATTAATTTGCTATAACACCAGTGAAGGACAACCATTCAGTGTTTGAGAATCCCAAATCCAAAACTGGCAAAAAACCTGACAGCACTGTAGTTCTAGGGAAGGGAGGGGTGGGTGTGAGGGGGTGTTCAGTAGATTGCAATACCCAACCTTACCACTAGAGGTTTACACACTGCTAGTGTAATCATAATGTAGCATGATGATTGTTCCGTTTCATTATTTTCCGCTTTATCCTGCTTGCCGGGGTCACTGGAGGCGATCGGGCCAACACACACTCATATCTAGGCAATTTAGAGTGACTGATGAATCTAAAATGCATGTCTTTGGACTGTGCTAGGAAACTGGAGCACCTGGAGGAAACCTACTCAAGCAAGGGGAGAACATGCAAACTCCACACAGAATGGCCCGGACCGGGAATCAAACCCAGATCGTCGTGCTGTGAGGTGACAGTGCTAACCACCACACACCGTGCCGCCATGATGATTCCTGTATATTTTATATTGATGGTCTTTCTTGTGTCAGGAACGCAGTTTAAAACTGAACCCTTCAAATCGTTTTTCTATTTGCACATTTTTATAAAAAGCACTTTAGAAAGTCAGGACTGTTTTGTTGTTACTGTAGGTTAGCAGCCCAGTTATAATCTATTTTCTTTTCTTATCTAGCCACTTTCATCCTGAGAAGGTATGAACACACATACACACACACGTGTCCATGTATGCTTAGAAAAGCCAAAGACATTCCAACAGACATACAGGCATGCATGCACTCTCAAAAATAGCTCTAACTGGGTTTTCTGCTCTTCAGTCCATGTTCGCTCCTGGCTGAATACAAAGTGGTCATTTTCTGTTGTAAATGAATACAAAGCGTAACTGTTTCTAATTGCATCTCACAAAGGCTGCGAGAAGTCCCAGGGCACCAAAATGTCCTGATTTACCAATTACTCTGTTTCTTAATAGAGAAAAAAAGGGAAAAATAGGAGAACGAGAAAGCAACAATGACAATTCTAAACAATGCACTAATTCACTGCGAAAAAGGTCACAAACTAAAGCTTGTAGACACTTTTTGCAAAACTTCCAATGAACATTAAAAGCTCACTGAATGTTCATTTGGTATGAAAACTTATGAAGTTCAAAAATATAACTAAATATGGTTTACATCCTTTCTTTGCACACATAAGTAGACATCCCTCCAAAACAAATAAAACAAAGCCAAGAAACATTCCACATCTTGAGAATGTCTTAAGACATAAATTAATATAACTTATAAGATTATTAGTCAGTTTAATAATATTTCATTAGCTGCGAAGTTGACCATGGAGGAATTAGAGGCTTGGTGTAGCAGCTAAAAGAATACTGCTAACAGAAATGTACATATGTACAACCTAATGAAAGCCTTTGCAATAATTACCTCTTGGAGAAGACATGCCAAAGAAGAACCCTGAATGACCACCACTGGGAGCTCTGTCATCTTCTGGGCGTGAAAAAGGGTCTCCACTGTAGCCATAATCTGATCAAACCGGCCTGCTAGACCACCCAAGATGACAATGGTGTCCACCTGAGAAAAGATGAATGAGTGAATGTGGAGTTCTCTATTTCGGTAGGTCTTTTTGAGCTAGAACTCTCCCAAGAAGGCTACTAACATTGAACAGTTCTATATGGATAAGTCAACTTTGTAAGCAGAAAAATGCTAATAGGCAGAATTTAGCTGATAGGTTAGCTGTTTTGCTTAACCCAACTACACACTGCTAGCCAGTTAGATGCTTCTTTGCTGAAGCAGGGTGCACCTGCACAGAGTGCTCTGAGCTTACTTTAACTTAAAGCGGTCTAGTAGTTACAAGTCACAACGACTGGCCCATGAAGCAGGGATAGTGGCCTCTATTGACACTGAGCTGGTCCAATCACATCTCTTACTGGATCCCACCGCTTCCCCCTATGCTGTCTGTTTCTTGTGTCAGACGATATGGCTCAGAGCCAAAAGTCTGCGGATAGATGTGCAATGGAGAAACAAAATATAAGAAATACTGTATAATATAACCTACAGCACCTGCCTCTATACTGTGTGAGAAATCTATGCCCTCTTACAGATTAGCCTACAAAAAAATTGGCAAAAAGAATATGTATGCTATTGATTATTGTTATTACTATAAGTAGTGTAGCTTTTCAGGGAGTCAGTCGAGCCCGAAGTAGTACACTGTAGTAGTTTGTGGGAATAATACAGTAGTGGGACTGCAAAGATGGAGTACTGTTGGGTGTTGGTGTGGGCCGTCTAGGATAAAAATGCCAGGGTAATTTTTTGTCCCAGTCCAGCTCTGGTCACAACACTATTGGGAAATGTGAAGCCAAATGCAGAAATTATGGGACTCAACTACACACACTCACCAAAGAGAAAATGCCATTAAACCCATTTTAAATTAACAGTCGCATTCTTTTCTAAAGGTCTTTGGCCCTACTTTCTGTTTGACAGGGTCCAGAGGACCCCAAATGAACATTACCTAAAGCTGACTAATTGTACATGTGGTCAGTATTTAAAATAGGACTTAGGAGGTGGAGCATGTCGGCAATAACAACAAGAAGGAAACAATATTGCTCAATTTTATTATACCGAGTTCTCAGTATGGATATTATGGGAATGTGTTTGGTCTCAATAGCTGTATTCAGATTATTGGAATTGGGTAAGCAATTTTTTTGTATTGTTATGAGTTTTGGGAAGCATAAACAACATAATTACACATGATATAGGCCTACTCTATACATATGTAGTTAATTTACCCTCAGTGGTAAACTCTGCCAACTTCCTATGTGATTGAAATGATTTGGATTTAAAGCAGGGGAACTAAATAATTTAAGCTGCTTGGAAGTCGACACATAAAGGATTCATTCACTGAAATAGTACTTTTATACCTATGAACACTGGCAGAACGAGAAATAGAGTGACCTCGTTAATTAACATAAACATGCAGCATAATAAAGCTGTACACTAGTTGTCTCTCAGCATGGTTTACCACATTAAACAGTTTGAATAACTGTATGAATATTGTATGGGAAATTATTTCCAGTCCCATCAAGGCTGAACCAAACGCGATGGACTAATGCTCCACACCCTACAGCCCGGCTTGACCCCTGCAATGCAGTGTACCTCATCTAACTATCTTCCGAGGCTGGAAAATGTTTGTTGGTTGGGATGCTTGTCAACCGCAGGGAACTTTTTCTGCTTCAGAGCTTTTGTTTTGGAATGCACAATCAGCGCTGATGTCCTTTATTTTATTGCAACAAAGTCATGAGCTCAAAAAGCGGCTTATTTATTTATTTATTTATTTATGAGGGGAGAGTGTGAGGAAAGGACAGGAAAGTGTCGACGTAGCAGAAACGCAGTGATTATTACACTCGGCTCTGCTCGTCTGACTGATGCGCTCGTGCCGTATCCCTGGGAGCTTTAAACTTTCAGTGTGACAAGGAGCTGTTTAAAATTCAGGGACGATAATCAACACATCACACGCAACCCCCCCCCACAGGGCCGTTTAAAGAGCAAGTCATTACGAGCCGGCCGACACATAAATTGTACACATTATAGTGGTGGGGTAATTACACTGACGTTTAGGGGGAATTACTCAAAATGCGAAGTACAACTCATGATATGAGCCCTCTAGGTTCCTTTTGAAACTGGCTGTCAGAAGTTTTCTTTCGACCTTCTCTGGACAACCAAGGAGATCAATCTCAAATAAAAAAAACATCTACAGCTGGTTTTCTGGACATGGATTAAGCTTAATCTAAACTGTAATCCTATTTTAGTCTATAGGATTAATGTGGGACTGGGAAACTGGCCCATAATGATGCAAATGGTTAACTACTCAGTTTTACAAAGGTAACAATTAATATTGCTGTAAGGTCACACATAGATCAATGAAACAAGCTAAGAAACTGTAACCTTCAATCCATCAACAGTGGGTCTGTCTCAAAACCTAGTGAGGGTCTACATAGGCAGCATTTTACATCATAGTATGCGCTCGTGACATGTAGGCTGTCCCAATTCTTAGACACCTTAAACATGCTGTCTACTGAGGCACCTTATGTTGGCCCGATTTTAAGAAAGCATCAAACGCTTCCTCGGCTGCTAAGGCGATCCCACGATGCAAAGAGGGCAACTCTACGAGCAGTGAAATGGTTTTAAAATGTAAGTTATTTTGATTCTCTCTGGTGTTTTAATGTGTTTCTTGTCATAAAATCACACAAAACAGTATTTTATTTACAACTTTGTAACAAGTTGTTGACCATTTTGCAGTTTTATACTTGAGCCATTAGCATTTACACTAGTGGATTGTTTTGGATAGCTGGCCCGTAGCTCAGCAACTAGCTAAACCACTGTGGGCTGGATCAAGCCCTGACGCAGTCTCTCTCTAACTAGAGCATCTCAATAATTTGTCTTATGAGGAGAGATGTCAGAGAGAACTACTTAAACAGCTGCCTACCTAGTCAGTGCCTACTTAAGACAGCTCACTAGGTTTTGAGACAGACCCAGTGTGTCGAATAGGAAATATTTTATTGTGATGGAATTTGAAAAAGATGTTCATCATTGGTGTGCATACAGTCTTGTCTGTGTAAATGAAATAAAAAACAACTTTTGGCATGTTTGTTGATGTTTGACATCTAAACAAGCAGAAAATAAAGTCAGGGGAAAAAACTGCAGCTCGAACCTGTCAATACAGAATGTCAGTCCAACACATTCTACTATGGCCCCTGGAAAAACTGCAACCACACTGGGATGGAGGTGCATTAAAGTAAAAAAAAAAAGAAAAAACACAACCAAAAAGACCCACAATCCTGGCAGGCGAAATAATCGAATGTAAAATAGGCAATACATTCCCGCTGTCCAAAGAAAGTATCTCCAAAATAGAAACTCTACCTGAGCACAAAATGGAACAAGGATTTTTTTCCCAGCCATTTTAGAGCATTTCTATTGGTCCACTCATCATGAAATTGTCACACAGTGTAAATGGCAGCTGCTAAGTTTAAATAAATAAAATAAAAATGACCAGAAAAATAGTGATACACGTTTTTTCCTTGGACAGAAACGATATGTTACATTTCTTCTTATTATATGACTAATCCCCACTTGTCAAATTAGCATTTGTACTATTAAAATGCACTCCTATGTGAAATGTGCTGTGATGCGGCCGCAATATGTGGGTCTAAAAATGAACGTTTAATTAACTGAGGCTGCAACTTCCGAGGGTACACTTGGAAGGCACGGGGTTTACAAGATGAAGTGCACTAATGGAGCTGTCAGCAAGCTGGAAACAACAGAGAAAAAGTTTATCAGCGATAAAGAGATAAAAAGAGGTGTTAATAAATACTCTTTTCCACCTAAACTTTCTATGGGGTGTAATTTTGCACCCATCTAAAGTAAGAATTTGTTAAACAATATCACAGACTGCAAATGCATATTGTGCATTCAGTCACTGCATCTTTTCACATTCATGTGATCCTGAGAGCTGAAACAGTGTTATCCTGCTGGTAAATAGTCTTTGAAGTCAAATCCATACAACACTGGCTGACACAATTTAGCCAATCAAATGGAAAATGTAATAAGTCGGATGTGTAATATCACCTATTCTCCGTGCAATCCCCCTATCTTCCCTCAAATACATATATTCATGGGGGAGAGTTTTTAGTGGAATAAAAAGCTCAGTACCTTGGGCCGAGATATGGCGGCACTTCAATGGTTCCTTCACGACCAGCTATACAGACAAGCTTCAAGAATATATTTACACTCACTGAGCACTTCATTAGGTACATTTACCTTGTATACACACTTATTGTGAGTTTTATTTGCTCCACTTTCCATGTAGGAGAGCTTTATAGTTCTACAATTACAGACTGTAGGCCATCTGTTTCTCTGTATACTTTGTTAGCTCCATTTTACCCTGTTTCTCAAAGGCCAGGCCCCCCCACAGGACCACCAAAGAGCACTACCACTAGGTATTACAGGTGGATCATATTCAGCACTGATGTGATGGTGGTGTGTTACTGTGTGTGGTGCTTGCATGAGTGAATCAGACACAGGAGTGCTGCTGGAGTTTTAATCTCAGAGAGCATAGCCCATCTGTTACTGCACAGTTTGTGTTGGTCTTCGTCATGTCCTACATCAGTGGTCACAGGATGCTGCCCAACAACACATCAATGTCACTGCAGTGCTGAGAATGATCAACCACCCAAATAATACCTCCTCTGTCGTGGTCCTGTGGGGGCCCTGACCATTTAAAAACAGGGCGAAAGGGAGCTAACAGTATGAAGTCAGTAATTGCAGACCTACATGATACAGCTCCCACATGATTAGTGAAGCTTTTCAAAAGAATGATTGTAGATACAAGGAGGTGCATCTAGTGCTCAGTGAGTGAGCTATTTGAAATATGTGCAATATATATGTAATACACAGTAGTTTTATTTTAATGTAGTCTTTATTGGTCAGTTTTGCATCTATTTGCAGTTTGAAGGGGAACATGGCTCACTCCTCATTAAACAGGTCTATATCCATGCAATCAGGTAGAGTTCAAGAATGTTCCAGAATGTAAATAGGATACCCCAACATACCCCAACAAGAAAGCATGCTACAGCTAGCTGCCATTTACCTTTATGTACAGCGATCACATGTTATTTATTACAGAAATTAACTTGCCTATACATTCATTTGTAAAAGAGGACAACAAGTTGCGAGAGATGTGTGTTATCGCTCGAATTCGGAGCATAGCCGAAGCTGCTTTCACCCAGGGGCCTCACAACACTGTATTCCATCCATGTGGCCCAGAGATGGAGCCACAGTCAAAACAGCAGTAAAGACCAGACAAAACAACAGGCTGTGTTTTGGGTCTAACACATTTACATATAGCAGTTCAAAAGGGCACAGACATATGGAAGAAGGAATGGGAGAAAAACATAATACTTATATAAAATGAAAATATATACTTCTTTGCTTGTGTATGTGTATGACTGTGTGATGGTCAACAGACTGAGACCCTTCAGACAGACTGTCAAGAGTTTACAGTCAGAAAGAGAGCACATCTACACTGGTCTCGTCTCTGGCAGCTCGGTGGATCTGAATTCTTGCTGATGCTAAAGCCGACAGCTCAGGCACACATAGAAGCAGAGGTTTCTGGGTGAAAACATATGCTTTATCTCCCAATGGATAAAAACAGAAGAAAAAAAAACCACTGGAATCACAAAGCAAACCACCTCTGGCCTGACATCTAAACTCCTTCAGAATCCATTTTTCCACCCAGCCTTACTCTACAGGTCCTCGTTCGACATCTTTATTTCATGTTGTTGTCCCTTAGCTATCCCCTCATATAGCATACTGCACAACATGATATTTCAGTATAGGAAATTATTACATGTGGGGAATATATCTAATCTCTTATTATTTTAATGTACTAAATGGTAGCTTTTCTGTTGTCCTATTCATTATAAAATGCTCACGCAATACCATTTACAAATAGTGTTAACAAGAAGATATATTGCACATATGTTATGCAATGAAATTATTACTTTTACCAAACAATACATATTTGCCTACTCACATCCTACCGCACTGTAGCAGTCTCAAGAATGAGATTATCCACTTCAAAGACTGGGAAAACCTCTTTTTGATGATGCATCCATCTTGAAGGTTGGGAGGAAAGACTGTTATGGGGCTGATTATATGGAGGTGTTAAATTTTTATCTTAGATGGTGAATGCAGAAGGAAGGCAGATAATGCTACTGCTTTTTGGGAGCGTTTGCAGCTTAACATCTCATGGAGGTCCTATAACTGTACTAAATGCATTTAAATCAGCATTAGAATCAAGAGAACAGATTACTTAAACATTCATTCTTAAATGAGGAGGACCAGGCCAAGGGCATGATTTAGATGCATCTAAATACCTTGCCTCAGTTTAGCTCCTTTCTTTGGCTGAAAGGGTAGAAACTTGTCTTTGGCATCTGTTTTGCACTAATTAAAGAAAGAGTTGCTGTTTTCTTGATGTTTAGTTCAATGACCAAGGTAAGAGTTACAGTAATTATGGGCTTTTTAGCCTATAGCTCAGAAGCTAGCACTCAGGAATGGTTGACAGTATAAAGACTCCTAATAGTTGCATGATGCATGATGATGTATTTGTGTAAAGCTTGCTGGGTATTGAAAATTGTATAAAAACAATATAAAATACAGTTCTACTAAAGCAAAAAGAAATATAATTTCATGCTCCATCATGTTACAATATTATGGCAGTTGTCATATATAACACCCCTTTAAAATGAGTAAATACGTTCCAGTTGAACAACCTTTAAATGTTTTATGTTGTCCATATTTTTTTTGGACACATTTTTTTGGAGTTTTATACAACTTTTATGCAAACAGACATAATTTAGAGAAAAGGTCAATATATATCCAAGATATACATTGATGTGCCCCTCACACTTACACTCACACTAATACTATACACCTACACACACATACACTTATTTTGATGCTGTACTTGCACTGTCTGAAACATTGCTGCTAACACTGTTTACTTCTACCTCTACTAAGTACTACCTCAGTAACTGCTGTGTGTATGTATGTTATCTGACTGTGTTTATACTGTTTACTTCTACCGCTACCAAGTACTACCTCAGTAACTGCTGTGTGTATGTATGTTATCTGACTGTGTTTATACTGTTTACTTCTACCGCTACCAAGTACTACCTCAGTAACTGCTGTGTGTATGTACGTTATCTGACTGTGTTTACACTGTTTACTTCTACCTCTACCAAGTACTACCTCAGTAACTGCTGTGTGTATGTATGTTATCTGACTGTGTTTATACTGTTTACTTCTACCTCTACCAAGTACTACCTCAGTAACTGCTGTGTGTATGTATGTTATCTGAATGTGTTTACACTGTTTACTTCTACCTCTACCAAGTACTACCTCAGTAACTGCTGTGTGTATGTATGTTATCTGAATGTGTTTACACTGTTTACTTCTACCTCTACCAAGTACTACCTCAGTAACTGCTGTGTGTATGTATGTTATCTGAATGTGTTTATACTGTTTACTTCTACCTCTACCAAGTACTACCTCAGTAACAGCTGTGTGTATGTATGTTATCTGAATGTGTTTATACTGATTACTTCTACCTCTACCAAGTACTACCTCAGTAACTGCTGTGTGTATGTATGTTATCTGACTGCATAAACTCACAGATCACAGTATGTTAAATATCTCTGTACTTTATTCACTACCTCATGTTCAGAAATGAGTGCTTTGTCAGTGCTGCACTGTCCTGTCTGTTTACTGTGTCTTATGTCTGTTAATTCATTGTTTTTATTGTTTCTAGTTAAAACTTATGTCTGCACGTCTGCACTTTGTACTATTTGTTTCATGTTGCACCATGTTGTTCCTGAATGAACGTAATTTCACTCCACTGTGTACTTGTACGTAAATAGAATGACAATAAAAGCCTCTTGACCTGTCTTGCAGTAGATACAGTACAGCAGTAGACTGACTGGACACAGACAAAGGTCATGCAGGGTAGCCGCTGATTAGTATAAGTCATTTTTTTTCTCAGACCTGCAGTGGGGCCTAAAATGACAGCAGGTTAGATTAGAGGCAAAGCTTTCACATCAGCATCAGCATCATTGATTTCCCACTGATGAGCTTTTCTAAATTTAAGGTAGCGCTGAATGCTGATGAGGAGAATGAAGTCGTACCTGAACTTGCCGCCTTTTGATCTCCTCCACCATAATGGCTAGGCACTTAGTGAAGTCCGTTAGGTCCTGATCGGCTGTTTCGATCAGTCTGCAGTTCTGCAATATCGCCGGGGTCAATGAAAAAGAAAAGAAGAAAACGTGTGTTTTAAACCATATTCTTAAAGATGCATCCTGTAGGACTGTAACAGTGAATATATCCAGGTTTCCCATGATTCAAACTCATATCTAACTTTGATTTATGATGGAATTGTAAGACACACCAACACAAAAACATATATATATATATATATATATATATATATATATATATATATATATATATATATTTGCACGATGTAGTCCACGTTTCTGAACATTTCCGAGAACTGAAAGTTCTGAAAGTTTTTGCAAAGCTCACCCCCCTCCCTCAAATAGTGCTTTTATGCTGGGTGTGTAAATGGTGTGTCTCATTGGGGGAGCTGTTCAGAGTGTCGGCACGGACTGAGGGGAACACTGCTGCTCTGTTCTGCTCCAATAGAAGCGTCTACACGCGCCGATCCAGGTGACTTCTCATTCGCAGCAGGTAGCACAAAACCCGGCTGGTGAGTGTCAGCTGAGGAGCTTGTTCGTGTTCCAGTGTGATCTCCCCTTTATCCCCTACAGAATACCGCTGGCTCTCTGCCTGCGTTTCTCTTCATTCACATTCAGATATGCAGCAATGCGCCATCGTGCTCACGCTCCTGCAAAAGTCTGCCGACAAAAAAAAGCATCTTTGTGGGCTTTCTCGTGACGCTAAAGCCCTTCGCCTCCTGCGCCCGACATGCCACTTTTCTTCAGAGCGGTGCGCAATTCCCCCGATCAAATTTACTGCAAGTGGGAAAATGGCAGGGGATCAACCTGCAATATGAAATCTGCATTTCAAACAAATCACTCCAGCTAAAATTAATTTGGCAAATGAAGACTGTGCATCAGTCTTCAACATTCAAAAAACTGCCTTGAGCATTATGAGTTCTGTTTCAATAAAGATTTGGTTTGATAATATGTGACCATTTCTCAAACTCATTCTAGAAAAAAAAATCAGTCATCATAAAGATGAATGAATGATCATTGAGAGAGATGAAGAACAATAATAGCAATAACAACAACAAGAAAACAGGAGAAAGGGCCCAAAGGGTTTTTAGAACGTTTTAATATATGATCAGTATTTAGTATATGATACGGAAAACCTCTCCCTCTTTCACTCTAAACATATATATATATTCACCCATCCATATATCTTCCACTTTATCCTGCTGGGCTGGAGTCAATTCCAGTTTCATTGGGTGAAGGCGGGGTACACCATGTACAGGTTGCCAGTCAATCACATGGCCAACATTCACTCACGTACCCACTCACACCTACAGGCACTATGCAGTAACCGATCAACTTAACATGCATGTGTTTGGACGGTGGGAGGAAACCCACTCAAGCATCGGGAGAACATACAAACTCCAGACAGAATGACCCAGATCGGGAATTCAACCCAGATCGTCTTGCTTAGAGACGACAGTGCTAACCACTACACCACCGTATGTTTATATATATCTGGTTAATAAAGATCTGGGTTGAATTCCCGATTTGGGTCATTCTGTCTGTATGTTCTCCCGTTGCTTGAGTGGGTTTCCTCCCACCGTGTGTGTATATATATATATACGGTGGGAGGAAACATATAACATATACATATAATTGTATATAATATTTTAGGACCTCTACATAATATAAATGTGCCAAATCAGGTTCTTTGGGGAACAACTGTTGTTTCCCTAATAAACCTTTCAATTAATGGCACTTTTGATGACAAATGATGTGTGTATGTGAAAAACTTTGAAATATTAACAGAACCGCACAACTAAAAGCATTTTCCTAGCACGGTAAAGTCTAGAACCTTTATTTTTAAGAGTGGAGAGAACAAAAAGAAAAAGAAGATGAACCAAAAAGGGAAAATAAAATGAAGAAGAATAAGAAATAGAAGGGAAGGAAGAAATAGAATAAGAGAAAGACAAGAAGACAAATGAGATGAACATGAACAAAAAAAAGAAGAAAAAAAAGAAGAGTAAAAAGGAGGAATAAACAGAAAAATACCTTTTCGGAGTAGAAAGCTTTGACATCTGGTCTAATGGAATCAAAATCTCCACTGATGTAGTCCGGTAGAAACCTATCCAATAGAGAGAGAGAGAGAGAGAAGGAGAGAGAGAGGGAGAAAGAGAGACAGAGAAAGAAATTGAGAAGGAGAGGTGAGCATTCGTGGAAAAGACAGGAGAACTATTGAAAAAAAAGTACAATTTGGGCAGTCATCAGTTCCTTTATTTAACCGAAATGAATTGCCGTGACGAGAGCTGGATGGAAAGCTTCAGTGACAGGCCTCCAGTGAAAGCCCTTCAGGGCCTGCCAGTCACCAAAGCTATCTGTCCTTCAACAAGACAAAAGCCGCAGACAGCCTGCCTGACACTCACTGAATTGATATACACATGCTTGTCTACCTTTCACCCCAGAATATTCACAAATGGCCACAAATGTGAGCCTGTACAGATCCGCGAGATTTGCGGGATGCGGCGACAAGATTGGCCGCGCTTGGCCGGATTGAATATTTCTCGCGTGTAGATCACGCTGCGCCCCCTCCTTCCCCCCCCTCCGAAAGCCAGAAGAGAAGCGGAGCGGCGCGATATAGCTGTGCTATCTGAAGGTATTAAAGCATCACCGTTGTGATTTCACGCTCGAGTGGCGGCTGTATGTAGCCGTGAAAGGAGCGGGTCTGCAGTGGCAGGCTGCTTAAGAGTGATACCGTACAGGATTACACTGAGGCAGCGACTGCTCAACAGCACAAACAAACCCTCACATCCCAACCTGCTGAAAAAGCTTTAAGGAATAGTTTGTCAGGGGGGAAAAAAGAGTTGACTGCTGTTAATGTAGTTATTCAACAGGAGTGTAACGATGCACAATGGAATCGTGATATCATGATGCAAAACTATGACAATGTGCAGGTGTGACAATGCAGAGTGGAGAAAGGACCTTCTAATAACTATGCCATCTTATGTAACTGCACTGTTTTAACACCAACGTTTGCAGACAATCAGCACCAATCAACACCTCGCTCTGCCGCTCTTCCAGCTCGAGTGACATGAGAAAGTTGTGCAATAACAAGATCGCAGTCATAATTTTCCTTTATTCCAATGTTGTTCAAAAAAATCATAAGAATTACGAATCAGGGCTCCAGTATCATGGGTTGACTCGTGGGATGAGTGTTTTATCTCACCCCTATTAGAGCCTCAGTGTATTTCTGCCATTTTTATACATATACACTATGGCGGGGATGATTCCTAGAGTGACTTGATCACTAAAACACAATCAATGCAAATTCTGTGCTTTGTTTAAGCCACATAACTGTATACAGCCCATTTTGTTTCATATGGATGATTATTAATGTCGCACACACTTTAACGCTGTGGGCTGGGGGATGTAAAAAGACAGTGGCACAGATTGTAAAAGTGAGAAAGAGAGAAAACAACAGAATGTTTGAAATCATTTGTAAAAAAAGAGAAAACTACACTATACAGCCAAAAGTATTTACCCACCCATCCAAATCATTAAGTTCAGGTGTTCTGATCACATCCATGGCCACAAAAGTGTATAAAACCAAGCACCTAGTCATGCAGACTGCTTCTACTAACATTAGTAAATAAATGGGTTGCTCCAAGGAGCTCAGTGAATTCCAGTGTGGTACTGTGAGTCCATTCCTCGTTACTAAATATTCCACAGTCAGCTGTTAGTGGTATTGTAACAAAGTGGAAGTGATAGGAACGACAGCAAGTGGTAGCCATGTAAAATGATAGAGGGGGTCAATGGCTGCTGAGGAGCATAGTGCGCAGAGGTCACCCACATTCTGAAGAGTCAATCGCTACAGACCTTTAAACTTCATGTGGCCTTCAGATTAGATCAAGAACATTGCATAGAGAGCTTCATGGAATGGGTTTCCATGGCCGAGCAGCTGCATCCAAGCCTTACATCACCAAGCGCAATGCAAAGCGTCGGATGCAGTGGTATAAAGCACGCCGCCACTGGACTCTACAGCAGTGGAGACATGTTCTCTGGAGTGAAGAATCACACTTCTCCATCTAGCAATCTGATGGACGAGTCTGGGTTTGGCAGTTGCCGGGAGAACGGTACTTGTCTGGCTGCATTGTGCCAAGTGTAAAGTTTGGTGGAGGGGGGATTATAAAGTGGGACTGTAATTCAGGAGTTTTTACTTTCGACATCAGTGTCTGACCTCACAAACGCGCTTCTGGAAAAATCTGGAAAATTCCCACAAACACACTCCTAAACCGTGTGGAAAGCCTTCCCAGAAGAGTTGAAGCTGTTCCAGCTGCAAAGGGTGGGCCGACATCATACTAAACCCTATGGATTAGGAATGGGATGTCACTCAAGTTCATATGCGTGTGAAGGCAGACGAGCGAATACTTTTGGTGATATAGTGTATGTGTGTCTATTAGAAATGCACTAAACAGGTTTCATTTTGGCAGATGATGTCACGGTATGCAATATAAGTAACCAAATGCTTATTCTTCTAAAAAGGAAAGCAATTAGTTGTTCATTTTAAGACAACTTTCTCTTCATTGTATATTTATTTTTATTGCACTTTAATAAAGCTAATGTATTGCTTATGTGGTTGCTTAATTAATCAATAAAATATTTGGTTGATTGTTAAAATAATCGACTGCTGCAGCCCTGCATAACAGTCAAATAGTGTAATTACTAAACAACCTATAAAAAAGTAAAGTCACTAGACTCAGTTGTCCAATAAATTTCCAGAGTTTCCGTTGTCCAGTGAAATTAGCCATTTTAGTTGAATTTAGTTCAAATATACGGTAGCATAACAATCGATACCCAGGTAGCTGGCCTACCAATGTCAGCCATTTATGTAAATATAAATGCATCTAATGTAAGAGTAATTGGACACCAAATGATTTTCTATGGCGTTATTAGCTTAATTTTTAGTAAATGTCTATATCTCTTAGCTTATGGACCAATTCAGTGACATTTTTAAACATTCAGAGAGGAAGAAGAAATGGTATCTCTATAGAAATGGCACGACTGTAATAAAGAAATCCAATGTTTTTTAATGGGGTGGCCTGCACCTTTTAGTATTAAACATTCCACAGAGCAGGGTCGGTTGTTGAATTGCTTAATTCAGTTATGCAGCCTGGAGTCATCAGCACTTGCTATGTTTTTCCATCACTCATTTATTCAAGTGTTAATTTGTCATTATCGATAAGAATTTAACATCAGGTGCCTAACACAGAAGAATCACTCTACTCTCACCTTCAGTCTTTCATATAGAACCATCAAACAAGCCCTGCACTATGATTAGCATGATACTGAAAGGTTTATTTTTAAAAAAATAAAAAGCTTGAGTTCTTTGAGAATTGAAGAAGAATTAAATCCTGAGGGAAACGTCCCAGGTTCAATAATGTTTCGATTTAGTCAGTAGGATGTTCATAGAAGAGGCTTCACTTAATGTCCATGAAACTGCTCCTGAAATTCTTTAGCAATGTACGAGGGCAATATCATCTTGGAACATGAAAACACAACAAGGGAACCATGTTTGCACAACAGGGAGCACCTTGGCCGTAGAAAATGGGCTCATATCCCTTGGTTGTTACATGTGTATATATACAGTAATCATCAACCTAATGACTCCCATGAGATGGCTGCCCTTACCATTATGGCTTTCCTCAAATGAAAATACGTCTGTAGCAGGAGGTGAAAGACGGCTACAGGTTTTACACTCCCTGCACCAGGTTCCATGTTTTTGTATGTGGATATATGAGGTTCCAAACAGCAGCTGTGCCTGAAGGGATGCTCCGGCCAAAATGAAAAAAGCAAGCACCGGTACATCTGTTGCAAACATGCCAACTGACCTCTTCCAGCAATGCCTCAGTAGAGTCTCTAGAGCAAGATTTTCCAGTTAAAACCTTCTTCTGATGATGCACCTTGTAAGCTGGAGGAACTTGGTGGATACCTTAGCTTGGTTCCTTTGGTTCCTTTGAAACAGCTAACTGACATTACTGATAGGAAAATTAAAATAAAGGCTGTATTTATTAGCCTCGATATTATTGGCTATGCTGTAGGATGTATATTTGCATAGTGCATGCTCTTGTAGAACATTGAAGGTCAAAAACACATGAATTCTATTAAAATGGTGCAGATGAGGGATGTGATCCTGCATCTCATAATACCATATAACAAGATAAATAGTAGCGATGCATTGATATAATTGGTATTTTTTCAGACCGAGTACAACTACGATTACATTTTTTTAAATACTTGCCATACAATTCCCTACTTAAAAAGAAGTAAGTTGTTAAGTGTAGATGAAGGCAATGTTTTAATGTGTTTTAGCACATTTATATCCATCCATTATCTTCTGCTTTATCCCGCTAGGCGGGGTCATGGGGGTCTGGAGCCAATTCCAGTGTCATAGGGCGAAGAAGGGGTACACCATGGACAGGTCGCTAGTCCATGGCATGGGTTTTAGCACATATACATAATTAAAATTATTCAAAATGACAGCCATTAGCTAACTATGCTACATGTGGAGAAGAGCATGTTCTGGTGAATGAATGTAGTTGCACAGCTGTAGCCACATTGTACGAAAACACTCCGGCCATGCTGAGTTTTTTAAACCAAGGCGCTGTACACCGAGTACTGAACAAACACACTAAGCTCCAGAAGTTTGGCTAACACTGTGCACTAAAACACACTCTGTAGAACAGTGCTGTCAGAACTCTGTGTATATTGTTCAGTGTTAAGTGTCAAGTTCATTTAGAAAATACAGATGGGTGGTGATGCTTTATTAAGGAAGGGAAATGGGGGCTACGTGTTAAGCTTTGAACTAAGATAGGCTAGCTATGTTCATAGCTAAGTGAGACTGTGTAAAAGCTTTGAACTAAGATAGACTAGCTATGTTTATAGCTAAGTGAGACTGTGTAAAAGCTTTGAACTAAGATAGGCTAGCTATGTTCATAACGAAGTGAGACTGTGTAAAAGCTTTGAACTAAGATAGGCTAGCTATGTTTAGGGCTGCGCGATATGGATCAAAAATAATATCTCGATATTTTTAACTGAATGGCGATATATGATATATATCTCAATGTTTTTTTCTTCCCATAAGGTGATAACAAAAAGGCACTTCTGCGTCAAAGCTACACGTCCCAACTGTCACACAGGCACTTGACTAGGGCTGGGTATTGTTTGAAAATTTTTCATACAAAAATGTAGGTATGTATTTAACAGAAAACATGAGTAATCTCAGTCTCATACTGTCACCATAAGACCTTTTCATTTTTTATCTTTTTATTTAGATCTTGTTCAAACAATGAACATCTTTGTGCTTCTTTATTAAGAACAAAACATAAGCATTACTTATGCTTAAACTATAACACTATGCAATCCTTTAACAATAAAACTGGTTACTGCTCTTCATCCCTTCCCCAGTCCCCATAAGAGTCCCCGACCCCAGTAAAAGGCGTTGCTTCTCTGTGAAATCGATACACAAGTAACTGTTAGTTAATGTCATAATGGCAGTTTTGACTCATTTATCTACAGGTACAGTTGCAGCACAACACAGACTATATTGATATAAACATTGCAACACAGACTTATATTTCATATAAAAATATATCGATATTTCTTAAAAACTTGATATATCATCCAGCCTTGGCTATGTTCATAGCTAAGTAAGGCTGTTTAAAAGCTTTGGTTATGGTTTAGACCCGTGACTCGTGTATTCAGTCAAATAGAGTAAAGGCAGCATATATACAGATTTTGGCACATAGCCAATGCCAAACAAAAACTATATGCAATTTGTCTTGAGAATGGGTCAAAAAGTTGGGTTATACATGTTGATTTAATAAAGTCATGTTTGTAACACACTTGTAAATGATAACTCTTGTTTTTAAGTAATTGTAACAAGATTTTATTAGTAAAATTGGACCTTAGATATTCATCCATTTGTCATGAGTTGTTCATTCAGTCTGAAAAAACCTAATCCATTTGATTTCATTCAAAAGCATCTGTACAGGTAGATTGACAGCATCCTAGATGTCACATTTCATTTTGTGAGGCTGGTGAATGTTTGCAGATCCACCAGTCTTTTCAGTGTACAGACCCTGTGTAGTCTAAAACTCCAAATGTCCACATAACAGACTCATTTATTAGCAACAAATAAGATAAGCCCTATTTCAACCCATAAATCACTGCATCACCCTGATTTCCCATAAGACCTTACACTGCTTTGGAATGGTATGGTTAAACAGTTGGTTGTTTTGAAGCAGCTGTGGAATGATAAGACCTTCTGTGTATTCCCCTTCTCATCTCGCAGCTGGACAAGAGGCCATAAATAACCTTCAGCTCCGGCAGGTCAGTGACCACTTTAAAGTGGAGTTAAATGAGACCTTTCCTCTTGACATTTTAGCAGCAAATGACACTTCCCTCCACATTGAGTATCCAAGTTCCAATTGGAGCCCAAACGCGCCTTTCTCCCATTCAAATTAAAGTGTCACTTAAGGTTAATACTAATGCGTAGACAGGACCACCCCAGTAAACGAACTCAATTTAAACCAGCGCAGCCCAAATTACGATATCGAAATGGAGCCGTTCCAAGAGATCGGACTGAAATAAGCTTAAGAGCGTGACCAAAACATCTGTCGCTTCTGATGGTTGATGCTTTTTGTCACAGCACAAAGAGACAGGATCAGAGACGCTGGCTTTGGCTCGCTTGTTTTTCTTTGTTACGCACCTGCCAGGCGGAGACGCAGGAGAGCAGATATCTAGAACACAAATTTCACCACATAACTTTTTCGATTTAGGTTCGTTTTTGGGAAGTCTATTTCTGTCCATACTGGATCTACCTTTTCCCCCCAACTCTACGCCACTGAAGAAACACTATGATGCCAAAAGTATGTAAGCACTCCTCTTAATTATTGAGTTTAGGGGTTTCAGCCACACCCATTTCCAGCAGGTGTATAAGGTTGTTTACTTCTGCTGTCAGTTTAATGTGCGCAAATCTTCCTTCCAAGTCAGCCTAACTAAGTTTACAACACGATCAACTTAAGTATGTAACCCACACCTTCTTGTTTCCCTTTGTATAAATGACCCAGAACCCCTCTACTTGATAGAAAACTGCCTCTACCTGTAATTAAATTAGAGGTGTTGAGGCCTACCCAGGAACTTACAGTCTCCCCCCATCTAGCAACCAGAATGTCTCTGAGATATCCCTACATTGCTAGATTATAAGATAGGCTAGGGAGGCTTGGAGGTCGGGACATACCAAGAGAGACATTCAAAATGTAAACTAGATTAACTCAAAAGGTGAGGGAACAAAACAAGTTAGGAAAGTTAACAAAAGCAAATAAAATGAAATAATACTTAACAAAGCCAAGCACACAGCTGTGCAATCTCTATACACAAACGACGAGCTCAGTGCCTTCAAACGTAATGCTGTCATAAGACCCCACCTCATCCATAAGCCACTTCATAAAAAGTATGTCCTGCTAGATCTGCTCCAGTTAAGAGCTGTTTTTCTGAACAAGCAAACTCACAGAACACAGTTTGAGTGCTGAACCATGTAACACATAAAAATCGCCTACTCTCATTGCACTACCCAGTTCCAAACTGCCTCTGGAAGCAATATCAGCACAAAAAACATTGGCAGCATCATGAAATGGATTTCCATAGGGTTGAAATGGGCAACCAACAAGCCCAAGTAGGCGTAAGGGCCACAGATCTTTGACCAAGTAGTGTAAACAGCATATGACAAGGTGCCCAGTGCCAGTCTGAGAAACTTTTATTCCTCTAGGATTCATTGCCAAAGGGCTATAACAGTACCCTCATCATGGACCAGTTATCTTCTCTTCAATATCAGAAATCCAATGGATTGCTGTTAATATTAGGCCTAGAAGTTCTCAGTCTATCTTCCATGTCATTTATTTGGTTTTCAACCTGAAAGTCCACTACTTTGGCTACTTACCCACATGCTACAGTGCTTCCTCTGCTGATATTTCCAGTATGTTTCAGTTCAGTGACTTTAACATTATCACACATGCCAGACACCAAACCCATTGCTGTCAGTAAATGAATGAAAAGGCTTCTATTTCGACTTTAATGTGATGTTGTAAGTGCCTTTCAAAACTCAGTCATTCTAAAGGAAGTGTTTTAATGACAAAGGCTGATAAAGAGTTTTTGATTTTGGTGCTTTCTGGGAGTAGTATGTTACATTTTTCATCAAAATTGTGAATTGTTTAATGAAAGAATAACACGTTTTTGGCTTGTGAGAATTGTAATGCAGTTCTTCAAAGAGCAATAACTCACCACTCGAAATGAGTTATTATTTCAACAACACGCATCATTTCACATTAGCAAGATAAAATATAAAGAAAAGTTATTGTATTAGGATGAAGAGTCATGGAAGTTCTTAGGGGATAAGATACTAAACTGGCCACCCCCCACTACCAGAGCAAAATACAAATGCCTCTTTTAGTACATTCTCCCTCAAAGCCACAGCGAACTTAAATCTGTGTTTTCTTTCTAATTAAGTTAACTTTGTTCCTCTGGGCCACAACATACATATAAAATGAATATAAACAATATAAATGTTTTATGCATACCTTTCCAAAGTCTAATAAACGTCTGCTGCATTTCATCCAGTTATGGCCACATAAAAGCTGGAGTGTTAGGCAGAGAGCTGTCAATCAAGCTGTTCATTAGCCACACCCACACAGTTCTCAGATAGGTCAAATCAGTGTTTTTTAGCTCTAGTTTATCATATTTATATCTTATATTTTCAAATTCAAGCTGGATGTTTAATAGAACAACTTTTCAACGTTTTTATTGTGTTTGCTGGGATTTTAAATGTTAGAAAGGTTCTTCAAACTCACATACAATTACAAAGAACCATCCAGTAAAAGGTTCTTAAGTGGTTCTTTTATAGAAAACTTTTTCATAAGAGTGTAGATTTTTTACACACTGTGTCATAGTGAACTGATGATGCACATGACACAGGAAATTTTGTTGCTAGGTTAGCTGTGCAGACCAAGAACGGATTAAGGATAGTCTGGGCCCCAAAGAGTTGCCCAGGGGTAACCCCCCCCAACCTGCGCCCCTCGTGTAAATGGTATGCCCTGCTCTTCTCATAACAAGGGCCCTCTAAAATGATGCCAACCTCTTTCCTACCCCTAATAGCCAGAAGTTGAAGTCAGAGCAGTGCCACAACAGTGTCTATTTTCATAAGGGGCCCAAAAGCATGGCTAGGGCCCCCAAAAGCATGGCTAGGGCCGAAAAGCATGGCTAGGGGCCCCAAAAGCATGGCTAGGGGCGTCAAAAGCATGGCTAGGGCCCCCAAGAGGTCCTGGGGTCAAAGTGGCTAAAAATCAGAGGATCCTTAAAATAGAGGGCCCTCGGAAATAAAAAAAAAATATTGTATACATGTTGATAGGCATTGCACAATGTTTTGAGCCCCTGGATGCTGGCCTCACTGGCCCGGTCAGTAATCCAGCCATGGTGCAGACCCGCTGCAGACCCCCCACTTGCTTCAAACCCCTAGCTTACACTTATATGCAAATGTGAGTGTATGTGTTATTTATTTTATTTTATTTATTAATTTATTATCAATTTATCTATTCATTTTACATATTAGAAAAAAACAACACATCCAATGTGCTATAACTCTTGCACAGGCCATGTTTTCTTTTTTCCAATCCGCTAATTCAGCAAATAAACAGTACTTGTACACACAGCTGTAGTGATATAATGCAAGAACTCCTCTTTTGGTGTACACCACTATCAACTCCTATGTCATAGGAGGCCTTGACAGCTTTTACACACATGCATACTGCCCTACACCGCATTTTTCAGGTATGGCCGATCTCCTCATCTGAAGTACTTGAAAACTATCGGCCCAGAGCTTTTTAGTCATCAAAACAGACAATAAGGCTTTGATTGTGCTGGCAGGCTGATGAGAAGCTCCTCCACAATCAGCAAAGGTCAATCAAACAGGATCAAAAACAACAACACACTTTAACTAAACAACAATTACCGGGTGATTTAGAACATACAATAAGGCACTGTACTCGTTTGCCTGTTATATCAGAAATGTAGGGTTGTATAGAAGAAAGAGCGCAATGTGGAAATCTTTAATTATTAAAAAGCCTATGTTAAGCTACACTTGCTTGCAATGATTACGTATCACTCACCAATTAATGTCGATGGATCTGAGGTAAAGTAGTGCAACGCACATACATTATTCAGGGAACACTATGTAAGCCCTAACATCACTACATGCAACGTGCCTGATGCTATGGATTTTGTAATACGATAGCATCTGCAGGACGAGGGGACAAAACGAGAGAGAACAAAGAGGATATACTGACTCATTAATGAATGAACAGAACGCAATAAAACAATACATTGGATTTTTTGACTAGGTCATCTGCGCACAGTCTGAAAGGCTATTAGGCTGTAATATTTTAATGTTCCTTATGCAGCACGTTTCATTTATAGCCTTGCACTTTCTCTGCTGAGTTAATTAACCTAGATAGAAGCTCTGGCTTCCACCGGCAGAAAGGAGCCAATCCAGAGACAGAACAGCAACTTTTTAGGCAGATTAATTAATTTATCAATCCTTCTTTAAAAAGACATTAGTTCACACTGGAATATTCCTCATGGGACTCACTTGAGACGTTTCTTCCAGTGAATGTTTAAAAATAAGAAGTGAGCTGAACAGCAACCAACAGAAGCTACGCTTCTTATTCTAGTTCCACCTGCCACCTGCTTGAGAGACAGCTGGGGCTGTCAATCACTATGATTTACTGCCTATTTTGGTCGTTTTATGCCAATTTTAAAAACACAAGGGAACTAAATCTGTGTTTTTTTTTTTTTACTAATAAGCTCAATTTTTTTTTGCAGACAAAAGAAGTCTAACCTTTAAGTAGTGTTACGATGTGTTACAATAACTGGGCAGGGCCCTTATCTTGGGTTAACACTTCCATAAGCATTTCCTAACCAATCACAAGCCTGATGTCTCTTGTCCCATCCCACAAAAATTTCAGAGTCAGAGAAACGTACTGAGCTAAAGCTAACCAGGCATAACCAAAAGCCAGCAAGCCAAACCACCTGTCTGTAGCGGCCTGTCGCTGATCGTTTGTTTATCTGTGCAAAAACACTGTATAATAATCATTCAAGTTTTGTATGAGGGGTGGAGCGGACTGGGAGAGCTGGACAGTAAGCTGTGAAATGATGCTGCTCATTAGCCACGCCCACACAGTTCTCAGACAGGTCTGGTCAGTGGTTGTTAAGTGGTATTTTAGCATATTTATTTATTTATATTTATATATTTATTTGCAGGTGCTTTCCCAGATGTGTAATATAACACTTCAATATATATTGCACTGTTATGTGTTCACACACTCACAAAAACTTACATCCAGTCATTTGTCTGAGCAAAAACATGTATTTTGTCGAGATATAGTGTAAGCACTTATAACATTGAAGTGTTAGCTACTTGCTTATGGCAAACTCTCTAAAAAGGAATAAAAAAAAAAAAACACCAATCAACACATCAGCATACCATTCTAGTTTACATTGGTAACTTAATAGTGCTTAGAGACGTTATCATCACCCCAAAGAGTAGAGTTTGTGACATTCATGTAGGTTTAAGCCCCAAGTGTGCCAACTTTTATGATAACTTTTACTTCTGGTAACAAGCAACTTAGCTAGTTGTATTAAAATTACTCAATTACTTAATTAAAAACATTAACCACACTATTAAAAAAAAAAATATTCCTAACACATTTTCCCACTTTGAACCAGGGGTGTAGATTTGCTCTAGACATTAGTGGGGACCTATGAATCTACGTCGTCATGCCATGCCCCCCGCCACTGTTGTCCACAAAAACAAAATAAGAATATCAGAAAAAAAATTATCTTTCTTAACATCTCAATTAGACTACAAGACAAGGCTTGTTTAACCAGTTTCAAACCAGTAAACAGTGAGTTTATATCTAAAGACTTACCAACACTGTCCTCCTTAGGCCAAACATAGCTATTAGAACAAACATTTGAGAACACTACCAGTCAAATGTTTTAGTACACTACCATTCAAACGTTTTAGTACACTACCAGTCAAACGTTTTAGTACACTACCATTCAAACGTTTTAGTACACTACCAGTCAAACGTTTTAGATCACTACCAGTCAAACGTTTTAGATACACTACCAGTCAAACGTTTTAGTACACTACCAGTCAAACGTTTTAGTACACTACCAGTCAAACGTTTTAGTACACTATCAGTCAAACGTTTTAGATCACTACCAGTCAAACGTTTTAGAACACTACCAGTCAAACGTTTTAGTACACTACCAGTCAAACGTTTTAGTACACTACCAGTCAAACGTTTTAGTAAACTACCAGCCAAATGTTTTAGTACACTACCAGTCAAACGTTTTAGTACACTACCAGTCAAACGTTTTTGATCACTACCAGTCAAACGTTTTAGATACACTACCAGTCAAACGTTTTAGTACTCTACCAGTCAAACGTTTTAGATACACTACCAGTCAAATGTTTTTGATCACTACCAGTCAAACGTTTTTGATCACTACCAGTCAAACGTTTTAGATACACTACCAGTCAAATGTTTTAGATCACTACCAGTCAAACGCTTTTGTACATTACCAGCCAAACGTTTTAGATCACTACCAGTCAAACGTTTTAGTACACTACCAGTCAAACGTTTTAGATTACTACCAGTCAAACGTTTTAGATACACTACCAGTCAAACGTTTTAGATTACTACCAGTCAAACGCTTTAGTACACTACCAGTCAAACGTTTTAGTACACTACCAGTCAAACGTTTTAGTACACTACCAGTCAAACGTTTTAGTACACTACCAGTCAAATGTTTTAGTACACTACCAGTCAAACGTTTTAGTACACTACCAGTCAAACGTTTTATTACACTACCAGCCAAACGTTTTAGATCACTACCAGTCAAACGTTTTAGTACACTACCAGTCAAACATTTTAGTACACTACCAGTCAAACGTTTTATTACACTACCAGCCAAACGTTTTAGATCACTACCAGTCAAACGTTTTAGATACACTTCCAGTCAAACGTTTTAGATCACTACCAGTCAAACGTTTTAGATCACTACCAGTCAAACGCGTTAGTACACTACCAGTCAAACGTTTTAGTACACTACCAGTCAAACATTTTAGATTACTACCAGTCAAACGTTTTAGATACACTACCAGTCAAACGTTTTAGATTACTACCAGTCAAACGCTTTAGTACACTACCAGTCAAACGTTTTAGTACACTACCAGTCAAACGTTTTAGTACACTACCAGTCAAACGTTTTAGTACACTACCAGTCAAATGTTTTAGTACACTACCAGTCAAACGTTTTAGTACACTACCAGTCAAACGTTTTATTACACTACCAGCCAAACGTTTTAGATCACTACCAGTCAAACGTTTTAGTACACTACCAGTCAAACATTTTAGTACACTACCAGTCAAACGTTTTATTACACTACCAGCCAAACGTTTTAGATCACTACCAGTCAAACGTTTTAGATACACTTCCAGTCAAACGTTTTAGATCACTACCAGTCAAACGTTTTAGATCACTACCAGTCAAACGCGTTAGTACACTACCAGTCAAACGTTTTAGTACACTACCAGTCAAACATTTTAGTACACTACCAGTCAAACGTTTTAGTACACTACCAGTCAAATGTTTTAGTACACTACCAGTCAAACGTTTTAGTACACTACCAGTCAAACGTTTTATTACACTACCAGCCAAACGTTTTAGATCACTACCAGTCAAACGTTTTAGTACACTACCAGTCAAACATTTTAGATCACTACCAGTCAAACGTTTTAGATCACTACCAGTCAAACGCGTTAGTACACTACCAGTCAAACGTTTTAGATCACTACCAGTCAAACGTTTTAGTACACTTCCAGTCAAACGTTTTAGATCACTACCAGTCAAACGTTTTAGATCACTACCAGTCAAACGCGTTAATACACTACCAGTCAAACGTTTTAGTACACTACCAGTCAAACGTTTTAGTACACTACTAGCCAAACGTTTTAGTACACTACCATCAAACGTTTTAGAACACTACCAGTCAAACGTTTTATTACACTACCAGTCAAACGTTTTAGTACACTACCAGTCAAACGTTTTAGTACACTACCAGACAAACGTTTTAGTACACTACCAGACAAACGTTTTAGATACACTACCAGTCAAATGTTTTAGTACACTACCAGTCAAACGTTTCAGAACTGTTTTAAAACCTTTGGCTGGTAGTTTTCTTAAATGTTTGGTATTGGTAGTGATCTAAAACCGGTAGTGTATATATACACATATAGTGTTATTATATGATTTTTTATGACTATTTATATGATTATATGATTTTTTCGAGTTAAATTTGGGAAAATGAATTGTGAGGAACTACACAAAACATGTGAGCAGTTGCGATAAATAATTTTAATCGCATGACAGTCCTGGTTTAAAATAACTGAATATATGCTAATATACATGCTATAAAAAATAAATATATTTATTCTTTTTTTTTTTGTTTAAACTGTTTCCAACAGATCCAGCTGCTCCCTCACCATAGAGGAACACTAAACATCCAGGCACATTTTTAGCAGCCTGCAATAATACAGTGTTTACAGCTCCAGCTCCAATAAAGCTCGGCACTCTAAAGCTAATCACAGAGCACAGGGAAAGGTCACTGCATTAATTACATTTAAGGCAATGTGAGATAATGACAGGATACGGCTCAGTTTGAGAGCAGAACCCGTTTGAAGATTTCCCTCGCCGTCAGTATGAATTTGCACACAATCACTGCAGCCGGCCGTAATTGGGCAGGGTTAGAGGTCGCCTGGTCTCATGAAAGACCATCGCGCTCTCCATCGTTGCGGGGCCTTGAAAGAACACATGCAAACAGCGGACCAAACAAATTCACCAGTCCTCGCATGGAGGGGAAACAATAACCTGCGAGCAGCCTGATTTACAAGTGCAATTAGCATCACATTGTGCTTTGGAGAGGGGTCCAAAACCCGCTTGATCTCCACCATCTTTGATTAGGCTTTCGTTTGTAGAGCAATTCTGCCTGGAGTGAAGCCAGTTCGTTGGCAAAAAGAGGCTTGTCTCCTCTTTCCCCATTCTTGGCCCTACACGGAGGCTCTTGTTTACTCCTCCGAACCGCATTCAGTGGCAACAATACCCGTTCCCAGTCCAGCGGTGTTCCATAGAGATGGTGACTATGCACATGGCTAGCTGTCAACAAAAGGAAGCGAAGGCACAGTTATGACAGCTCGAAGGAACATTTACTGATGATGGAGGCATCAGAGGAATAGAACTTCGACAGGTACAAGTGATTTGATGGATGGTGACACGCAAGGAGAGCAGGCGCGCACACGTATTCAAATCGTGGTTTGTTTTCGGGAACATCCTTTGAGGCATCTTTGGCAGCGCTGTAGCGAGCTGATAAGAACGCCACGCTTTTTTGAAGAGCTCGCTTTAAGCGAACAGCGCTGCTAATGTGCTCTACGGATCATTAGGTCCCTTATGAACGCATCTCACACTGTTTTGATTCCCTTAAATACTGCGTGTCCTCTATTACAAGAACGCTGCTGTCTGGGACGCCAAGTCTATGTTGTTTGGATGTTGACGTGTGTTGTACAAAACACACTAATTGTTTGAAGATTGTGCTACTTGCAGCTCGTTTTACAGATTAATGATCAACGGTGATACATTTTGCAATATTCTAGTCGGTTGATAAGATTTAGTCATGTTTTAATTTTTTTATTTGTCTTTCTGAAGACATTTTATGTCATAAATTTTACATGTGGTTTCCAGTCAACAGATTCAAGGTCCCATTTGTTTCAGTGTTAAAAAATGACAAAAACATGGCAAAACTATATATATATATTCATTCGCATATTGAATTCTGCAATAATGCATACTGGATTAAAACTAAATAAACAAAAGGAATAATGACAACGCAAAAACATGAGTTCTCAATAAAAAATAAATAAATAAAATATTTCTGTAATTATCAAGTCTTAACAATTACCACCCTTTTGCACTAATACGTCTCTCTAGCTCAGTAATACGTGTGTATATATATATATATATATATATCTATGTTTTTAGTTGGATTGTTTCTGTACATATAGCTGCATAACACTTGGCAATATAACTAACGTATAAAACACATAACATGCATTCAAAATAAATCACGTAAAGTTAATCAAAAGAATAATCCTGACTTTTTTTCTGGTAAAGAGTTTATTGCAATATAATGTCTGTCTGTGTATCAAAATCTCCTCCTACTCACCAGGATCTGTCAGTGTATGGTGCACAAGCAAGCAAATTACAAGCAGGGGCATGTGGGGACAGCTTTCTCCGAAATCTGTGTCTATTTCAAAGTATTTTCTATGACAAAAATGATTAAAACCCTAAACTAATATCCTCTTAGTACAGAAACAGGTTTTGTTTTAAAAGAAAACAGCACCAGCTGACTTTTTCTGACCAATATTCTAAGTTAATATACATGTATTAAATATGAATAATAAATATAAGGACTGCACATGTTCATGCCACCAGACCAAAATTCTATCATTGCCCACTAATGCTTTTGCTGCAGCTCACAGTGACCTAGGTTACACTGTCAAACGTAAATCATAGAAGAAAGAATACCTAATCGAGGAGTTTTTGTTGAAATGTCGATACATTAATGTGGTTACTTAAAATAATGGTCTAATATCATGAAATAACTACTTACTTTCCTAAAAAAGTAATAATCATTTGTCATTACCACATAGAAAATATATATGCAAATATATTGACAAAAAACTAGGCCAATGCTTATTACAAGATACTAAATCAACATTAATTTGAGATACTAAGTCAAAAAATTGTAAATGTAATCCATTACTTTGAGATAACAAGTTGATATTTCATGAAAATGTCATATTTTATATTTTTAAGACATTATTTTGAGATATGAAGCTGATTTTTAAAAGAATTGTTGTTATGAAATTAAAACTGAGTCAATATTTTCACATATATTCACATACTGGGGTGTAAGAAAATATCAAAATATGGAATTTTGGGATATTATGTTTTGTGATACTGTATTGATTCCCAAAAACACAGTATCGAAACAGACAGTGAATCATTGTGTGTTGTGTTTAAACCTCTGACCACTTGGTGGCAGTGTTTTAATCCATTTTCAGCTCCACTCCAACATTAACAAGCAGCACAAGAGCCACATGCTATTGTAAGCATTGACAAACCTGCTCATTTAGTGGTGTGTTTTAATAGCAGGATTTGAAAAATCTTAATATATATCACTTTACTTGGAGTATTGCAGTCCATAACGATATATTGAATTGTGACTGCTGTATCACGATATGTATTGTATCAGCAGGTTCTTGCCAATACACAGCCCTAACACATACGGAGTACTTTTTTCTTGATACTAGGCCAATAATAAGAAACATTAAGTAACTATTTTAAGATCTTTTGAGAAAATGTCATGATTTCTAAGTAAACATTGTCACATTCAGCTAAAGGGGGTAAACGAGCCTCTGTTAATATCGCTTCTTCTACTTCCAAAAATGAACAACGTAAGAGCTTAGGGTTTGCTTCTCCCACAAAATCTTGATCCTGATCGACAATAACATCTAATTTCCACCATGCATATGTCATCATCAGCAATAACTCTGATTTCTAAGTGCTAATTTCCCCTTTTTAACCACAAAAATAAACTTTCACGCCGATTGTTGGTGTCTCTAGTGACTATGAAACAAAGACGAAATACACCATCATCTGTGCTCCTTCACTTCTCATGTTGGAAGTTGAGACTTCAGTCTTATTTCTGACAGAAAGGAGCCACGGGGGCCTCTAAAGAGAAGAAAACAATTGACAAGAGGAGCGGCAATTTAAAAAGGGGTGCAGAGATGAATTTGGCCTGTCAGTGAATGACAACAAGTGATGGATCTGGAGCCGAAGCTACAAAAAGCAGTCTGGCCTGCCAGATCCTGCAGCAAAACCCAGTGAGATCACCCTTTCTGAGAGTGCGCTAATGTGCAGCGTGACACCAGGACCTTGACAGCACCAGATCCATCTCTGTTCCGCAGCGGCTGCCCACAGCCACAGCCTTCAGGGGAGTTAATAAGGGGAAGATCCGAACCGTCTGTTCTTACCGTTCCTGCTGACCGTCCGTGAGTCGATAGAGATGGTTGGCTCCGCCATCTGCACACGCCCGGATCACAGCTGCAAAGACACAAAACACAATCGCGACCTATGAGCCTTTTTAAAGTGACTAAAAAGAGATTTTCCCAGTTTTCATGATCACCTCAAGTCTAATTGTTTACCCAAGACATGTTTGGTTGAAGTGTGCTTCATTAGTTTTGCCCTGGAGCTGTAAGGCTAATGGATCTAACAAGCAGTGGATATATTTAGCTACATGGATATGGATATATATAGTGTCTTAATCACCATTCACTTGCTTCAGTTGGTGTTCAAATTGCTGAAAATCTCAAATGCAGCTGTTATGTGGTTTCTGACACTGTATGATGTACTGTTTAAACAACAGGCATTTCAGTCAGATTGGATATTTGAATTTGTAGTGTATTCTTTATTTTAAAAAATATCAGAAAAAAAGAATGGGACACTCTTAAAGGCTGCAAGCCATCCAATACCAGACATACTAGACATACAAAACACAACACACAGTGTCAACATCTCTACAGTTGCAAGAAAAATTAAGTGAACCCTTTAGAATTAATATTAGAATTGATTTCTGCATTGATTGCTAATAAAATGTGGTCTGATGGCTATCTAAGACATGATTATATACAAACACAATCTAACTAAACCAACAACACACAGTTGTACTTTTCATGTATTTTATTGAGCACAGTAAGTAACGTTGAGTAACATCCACAGTGCAGGCTAGAAAAAGTAAATAAACCCTTGAATTAAATCACCTGTAGATCCAAGTCTAACAGCATCTCCTCCACCAAACATGTCCTGTAGCTTTCCAATCGTTCTTTTGTTGATTACTTGTGTGCTTTGGGTCATTGTCTTGTTGCATCACCCAAAGTCAATTTAGCTTTAGATCACAAGTCATTATTACAAAAATACTAAGGCAATACTACAAGATACTAAATCTTAGTTTGAGACTTGAAACCGATATTTGGAAAAAAAATATATTATTATGAGGTACTAAGTCAATAATTAAAGAAGTAATTCATTATATCCAGATGCCAAGTTGATGTTTCATGAAAATGTCATCACTAAGAAATGCAAAGTTAATATTTTAATAAAGACATTTTGTTTATAAAGACACACTGATTATTTTAAGATCCGAATAACAGCTGTTATGAGATACTGAGTAAATATTTTCACATACAGGTTTTAAATATCCACAGTGCAGGCTAAAAAACGTAAATAAACTCTCAAGTTGAATAATCTGTATATGCCCCTTTAGCAGCATCGCCTTCACCAAGCGTGTCCTGTAGCCTTCCTACAAATCAAAATCTTCTTGTATTTCAGTTGTTCTTTAGTGGATTTGCTTGTGTGCTTTGCGTCATTATCTTGTTGCATCACCCAAAGTCTCTTTAGCTTTAGGCCACAGACTGCAGCCCTTACATTCTCCTATAAAATGTTTTGATGAACTACTGAATGTATTGTTCCCTCAAAAATTTGCAAGGCGTCTACGCCCTGAGGAAGCCCCAAATTATTTAACTCCCTCCACCATGCTTCCCAATTTAGATGAGGTTTTGGTGTTAGTGTGCAGGGTCCTCCAAACATAGAATTGTGCATTTATACTAAAACACTTGACTTTTGTTTATATGGGTATAAAGCATTTTTCTAGAAGCATCATAGAACATCCAGGTGGTCCTCGGCAAACATGAGATAGGACATTATGTTTTGTTTAGACAGCAGCATCTTCCTTTGAAGACAACATTTCTAAATGTGGACTGATGTACATGCAGGTCTTTAGCGATGCTTGTGTAATGTTTTTCAGCTTCATGTGTCTCTATAACGTGCTATCTTCTATTGCATCAAAACATGGTTCTCACTAACCTTTCTTGAGAAGAGCACTATTGTTAGTAACCAGGCTTTGTGTGCTGCCTTTATTTAGTGGACAAAGCACCTGTGAAACCCAAACTTCCAATCTTGTCTCTTTAATGGAAACACCTTTAGCCTATTAGCTTATAAAAAAGTCATTAACACAGGGGTTGAGTTACTTTTTCTAGTCTGCACTGTAGATGTTACTCGACATGCTCAATAAATAGCATGAAAAGTACAACTGTTTGTGTGTTATTCATTTAGTTAGACAGTGTTTGTCTATTATTGTAACCTAGATACCAATCAGACCACATGTGATTAGTAATCAATGCAAAAATTTAGGTCATTTCAAGAGCTTAGGTTTTTTAACTTTACTGTATATTCATGTACTACAGCAAACCCAGACCGCAAGTCCATAACAGGTACCGTGGCTTAAAATTTGCGTAGAGAAAGTCTGGTCATTCTAAAAATCAAGCAGATCAATGCTAATTGTTTGTTAGCTTGCTAACGTTACTAGCTCAGCCACATGGATTTCACCGTTGATCTCTAAATCAAGTTTGTGAAGGGCTAGTCAGGTAATAGATTCCCTAAAATATGTTAAAAGATATATTCCTCTCAGTCTTTCAGTACAGCAGAGTGTCATGAACATCTACTTTGCTGGCACGCTTCTGCAGCACTCCCTGCGTGCTATGGCGGAGCATTGTGCTATTTGCTACATGATGCCAACAACACTATAGCGGCATTCATATACAGTAGTTTTGTGACAAAGTTTAGTCTAAAACATATTTCAGTCAATGTATTTTAATCCATTCATGGTGGAAGGATGCATGAAGGGTATTTACTCCAAACAGCCACCTAGGATTTTTCAGTTTGACCACTATTTTCTCATTTATCAACATAAAACCTCAGTAGACATTGTTGGTTTTGGGTGTTAAATAAAATGGCTATATTTGTGCTGTAGACACAATATCAGTTTCCCATCACCACTGCTGTGAAAAAGTTTCTTAATCAATAAACTGTTTTCCATTAAATCTGGGCACTTGGACCAGGCTTAAGATGGAACTGTAAAGAAGTATACAGGAAACCAGAAGGACAAAAGAAAAGTCAAAGGAGAATCAAAGTTCAAAACCACCAGGCAAAGCAGTACATCAGATGAAAACCAACAAACTGAAGTAATTAACAAGCAAGAGTTCAAAATACCAGAACTCTCAGAATAAACATAAGTAAACAACTCAGTAAAGACACCAGAGAGTGGCAATACCCCGCAAGGAGGCACAGAGAAAGAGAGAGAGAGAGTCCAGGTATAAATAGTCTGGCCTAATGAGAGAGTGAGAAACAGGTGAGAGAGGAGGGGCGGAATCGGCACTAGAATTCTGGGGAGGCAGATCTCATTGAGATAAGCATGTGTGACCAAATCACTCTGGATGAACTTATTCACATCACATCGAATTATTGAGAAATTTGGTAAAATCAGTGGAAGTCCCCTTTGACATGGAGGTCTGAGTGGTGATTTAGTTACGCAGTTAGCAGAATACTAATTTGTAGGGTATTAGTTTCTATTGTTAGTACTAGACCTGTAGCTCTAGCGCACAACTAAAGAAGCAAACTTCAGACAGTATACAACATGCCTTGGCTGACTACATGCAGGCTCAGAGGACAAACTGTGTTAACGTTAGTTTAGTTGAGGCACTGCTTTAAGACACGGACGTCCTGACAGCTGCCCTTAACATGGTCCATCAACCCTCTACACCTGCTACATATATGAGGCTATTTCTGTAATTTCATTGATTCATTTCCTTTAATAATGTAATTTCTTGTTTTGTTTAATATTTATCTGACATATAAAGAGTGTTACTTAGCATATACTGTTATATATCATCACTGTCCAAAGAAAACGTGTATTTTTATTTTTGTTGATTTGTATTTTTCGGAATCATTTAAACACAGCCTTTTACGTTGCGTGAAAGTTTCATGAGGAATGGTCCAATAGAAATGCTCCAAAATTCTGGTTCCATTGACTTACATTGTAAGGAACAGAACTGTTATGCTGAAAGTTGCGATTTTGGAAACCCTTGTTTTTCTTTGGATAGCAATGATGTGTTCAGCTTTAAATTTGGAGAAACTATTACCTTAAACATGAAAACACATGAAACGAAATGTACTGCACACATCAGTCATAATTTAATGTCACTCTGATTAAATAAATAAATAAATAAACAAATAAACAAACTGTTACCAATCAAACCCAAATCAGCTCACACACTCACTTAGGAAAAACAATCAGTGTATGCAACAACAGTAAGCAACCTTTGCAACTTGTGCAACTTAATAATGATATGATATGACCCATAGTACAGAGGTCACTAATAGGCAGACCGATAAACCGATAAACCACTGAGAAGGATTTCATTCTGAACTTTTCTTGTCTTTACGGTATACGGGCTTTGCAGCGCAGTAAACTCGCAGACCAATCATATGCCTTGTAAGACCACCAAAGGTGCTCCTCAGCCAATCAGATCTGCGCACACAGGTAAGGTACGAAGCGAGAAGCAGCAATTGGAATAAAGCGAGTCAGAGAATAAAGCGAGTCAGAGAAAGGCTAATTCCGATGGCGTGCCCTAAAAAAAGAAAAATCGACAGTGAAAACCGATTTTTACCAGAAATAGACAGAGATGTATACGTTTATTCTTCTCACAGGCATCTTCAAACCAACAGGTCAATATGTGAAGTTGAGTTAACAACAAGACGCACGTTTTATTTACATTTCTATAAATAAACACTTTATGCTACACTTTTTTTCAAAAGCATTTTAATGTAGCCCTTGTTTTTACTTGACATGAAGAAAAAACATTTATTTATTAGTTTTAGAAGTAATTCATTCAGTTCAGCATTTAAACAATACATATAGTTGAAATTTACTGAATGGTATGTGTAATTTGATTATCTTTCAGTTGCTGATGGTATAAGATGCTAGGCTACTTCATTATACAGGATACGGCACTGAATCACAACACAAGTTAGAAATGAATGAACTGGACCTTACTGAATTCCAGTTAAATACTTCTGCCATAGAACACAGAAAGTGTTGAATCATATGCTCATATGTTTTGTTATGAATATTGTGAACGTGCTTGTGCTGTAAATACTCTGGAAGTTAGACTTAAACAACCTATCACCAAATTCGTAGACTGGGTCGTGGGTAAGACATTCAGTTCCAGGGGGTTATTACACAGAGCCGTTATGCTGAAATGCATTCTTCTTGGTGTCGCTTATCCATAGACCTCAAGATTATGAATATGGACCTTGTAGTCGAAGAGCTATGACTCATTTTGTGCATGTCATTTCAGGCACAAAGTCCAAAAACAAATGGCCCGCGTTCCCAAACAACTGCCCTTAACACACTTCATTGGCATACGGGTGTGTTATGCTGAAATCCTCATCAAAGCAGCATGGAGTAGAGTGGTATTTCCACCTCAGCAAACACTAACACATGGAAATGAAAACAAATAGAGTATTGTAGATCATGACCAGGCTGACAGTAATGATCCCTTCGTGCTGCTCACAGAAGCACCAATCATTTCAGTATGAAGGTCAGCTTGTCCTGTCAGAGTCATCATCACACTGAGGCTCCTGTCTCCTCAAGGTGAATGGCAGTCAAGGTAAATTCATCTCACAAAGTTCAGGGAGACTGAAAACAAGCCATAGGTTTATAGGATGGGAGGAAAAAAGCAAGCACATTTTAGGTCTGACTCTTTGACTCCTCTTAAAATGGCCATTGAATACTTTACTACTGCCAGTATTTCTATAACAGGAGCTTTTCAGGACACATAAGCCTCACTGCAATGCCTGTGTCGGTGAAAGTCAAATATTAACCCTTCGAATTTGGGAGTTTTTACTTGACGCTTGCTGTGCCACTCAAAAGTAATTACATAGTTCATTACACACTCATTCGTATAATGAATTACATTCTGTATCGGCAGGTTTTTCAATGACAAAGTACAGCGAAACGTAAGGGATGTTTTTTTTCATTCAGTAAAACAAGACCAAACACAAGAACCGTTTCAACATCCTACTAAAATATCCAATCTTCCACTTACAAACACAATAACTGTGCTAACTGGGGTTAATCTACCTTTTCTAAACATGACAATTACCTCAAGAATAATGGTTACAAAAGCGGCGGCTAAGAGAGATGCTAGAATTGCTTCATCTCTGTTAGGGATTGATAACATCAGATTTTTATTCACAGCAGTATTGAGATAGATAGATAGATAGATAGATAGATAGATAGATAGATAGATAGATAGACAGATAGATAGATAGATAGATAGATAGATAGATAGATAGATAGATAGATAGATAGATAGATAGATAGATAGAGTATAACCATATCTGATAACTAATATAGGGGTCTAGAGTATAGAAGTGTGTGATAACTGATAAAGGGGTCCGGAGTATAACTGATTGATAGCTGATATAGGGGTCCAGAGTATAACAGTGTGTGATAACTGATATAGGGGTCCGGAGTATAACAGTGTGTGATAACTGATACAGGGGTCCGGAGAATAACAGTGTCTGATAACTGATATAGAGGTCAGGAGTAAAACAGTGTGTGATAACTGATATAGGGGTCCGGAGTATAACTGATTGATAGCTGATATAGAGGTCAGGAGTATAACAGTGTTTGATAACTGATATAGGGGTCCGGAGTATAAAAGTGTGTGATAACTGATATAGGGGTCCGGAGAATAATAGTGTCTGACAGCTGATATAGGGGTCCGGAGTATCACAGTGTCTGATAACTAATACAGAGGTCCGGAGTATAACAGTGTGTGATGACTGATATAGGGGTCCGGAGTATAACAGTGTGTGATAGCTGATATAGAGGTCAGGAGTATAACAGTGTGTGACAACTGATATAGGGGTCCGGAGAATAATAGTGTCTGATAGCTGATATAGGAGTCCGGAGTATCACAGTGTCTGATAACTAATACAGAGGTCCGGAGTATAACAGTGTGTGATAACTGATATAGGGGTCCGGAGTATAACTGATTGATAGCTGATATAGGGGTCCAGAGTATAACAGTGTGTGATAACTGATATAGGGGTCCGGAGTATAACAGTGTGTGATAACTGATATAGGGGTCCGGAGTATAGTAGTGACTGATAGCTGATATAGGGGTCCAGAGTATAACAGTGTCTGATAGCTGATATAAAGGTCAGGAGTATAACAGTGTGTGATAACTGATATAGGGGTCCGGAGTATAACAGTGTGTGATAACTGATACAGGGGTCCAGAGTATAATAATGTCTGATAGCTGATATAGGGGTCCGGAGTATCACAGTGTCTGATAACTAATACAGAGGTCCGGAGTATAACAGTGTGTGATGACTGATATAGGGGTCCGGAGTATAACAGTGTTTGATAACTGATATAGGGGTCCGGAGTATAACAGTGTTTGATACCTAATATAGGGGTCCGGAGTATAACAGTGTGTGATAACTGATATAGGGGTCCGGAGTATAACAGTGTGTGATAACTGATATAGGGGTCCGGAGTATCACAGTGTCTGATAACTAATACAGAGGTCCGGAGTATAACAGTGTGTGATAACTGATATAGGGGTCCGGAGTATAACTGATTGATAGCTGATATAGGGGTCCAGAGTATAACAGTGTGTGATAACTGATATAGGGGTCCGGAGTATAACAGTGTGTGATAACTGATATAGGGGTCCGGAGTATAGTAGTGACTGATAGCTGATATAGGGGTCCAGAGTATAACAGTGTCTGATAGCTGATATAGAGGTCCGGAGTATAACAGTGTGTGATAACTGATATAGGGGTCCGGAGTATAGTAGTGACTGATAGCTGATATAGGGGTCCAGAGTATAACAGTGTCTGATAGCTGATATAGAGGTCCGGAGTATAACAGTGTGTGATAACTGATATAGGGGTCCGGAGTATAACAGTGTGTGATAACTGATATAGGGGTCCGGAGTATAACAGTGTTTGATAACTGATATAGGGGTCCGGAGTATAACAGTGTTTGATACCTAATATAGGGGTCCGGAGTATAACAGTGTGTGATAACTGATATAGGGGTCCGGAGTATAACAGTGTGTGATAACTGATATAGGGGTCCAGAGAATAATAGTGTCTGATAGCTGATATAGGGGTCCGGAGTATCACAGTGTCTGATAACTAATACAGAGGTCCGGAGTATAACAGTGTGTAATGACTGATATAGGGGTCCGGAGTATAACAGTGTTTGATAACTGATATAGGGGTCCGGAGTATAACAGTGTTTGATACCTAATATAGGGGTCCGGAGTATAACAGTGTGTGATAACTGATATAGGGGTCCGGAGTATAACAGTGTGTGATAACTGATATAGGGGTCCAGAGAATAATAGTGTCTGATAGCTGATATAGGGGTCCGGAGTATCACAGTGTCTGATAACTAATACAGAGGTCCGGAGTATAACAGTGTGTGATAACTGATATAGGGGTCCGGAGTATAACTGATTGATAGCTGATATAGGGGTCCAGAGTATAACAGTGTGTGATAACTGATATAGGGGTCCGGAGTATAACAGTGTGTGATGACTGATATAGGGGTCCGGAGTATAACAGTGTCTGATAGCTGATATAGAGGTCAGGAGTATAACAGTGTGTGATAACTGATATAGGGGTCCGGAGTATAACAGTGTGTGATAACTGATACAGGGGTCCAGAGTATGATAGTGTCTGATAGCTGATATAGGGGTCCGGAGTATCACAGTGTCTGATAACTAATACAGAGGTCCAGAGTATAACAGTGTGTGATGACTGATATAGGGGTCCGGAGTATAACAGTGTTTGATAACTGATATAGGGGTCCGGAGTATAACAGTGTTTGATACCTAATATAGGGGTCCGGACTATAACAGTGTGTGATAACTGATATAGGGGTCCGGAGTATAACAGTGTGTGATAACTGATATAGGGGTCCAGAGAATAATAGTGTCTGATAGCTGATATAGGGGTCCGGAGTATCACAGTGTCTGATAACTAATACAGAGGTCCGGAGTATAACAGTGTGTGATAACTGATATAGGGGTCCGGAGTATAACTGATTGATAGCTGATATAGGGGTCCAGAGTATAACAGTGTGTGATAACTGATATAGGGGTCCGGAGTATAATAGTGATTGATAGCTGATATAGGGGTCCAGAGTATAACAGTGTGTGATAACTGATATAGGGGTCCGGAGTATAACTGATTTATAGCTGATATAGAGGTCTAGAGTATAACAGTGTGTGATAACTTATATAGGGGTCCGGAGTATAACAGTGTGTGATAACTGATATAGGGGTCCGGAGTATAACAGTGTTACAGGAGTTGGGATGAGGTAAACAGTCTGATGGCCTGAGGGATAAAAGACTTCCTGAATCTGTCTGAGGAAAATGACTGGGTCAGCAGTCTGCCACTGAATGAAGTCCTCTGCCTGATGATGGCACTGTACACTGTGGGTGGTCAACATTGTCCATGATGGTCAGCAGTTTACTGAAGGACCTTCTCTCTGCCACTGATGTAAGACACTCCAGCTCTGTTCTCAGCATAGAACCAGCTTTCTTCACCAGCCTGTATAGTCGACCAGTGTCCCTCTTCTTAATGCTGCTTCCCCTACACACTACGGCAGGGAAGAGCATGCTGGCTACCACTGACGGGTAGAACATGTTTTCGGCAGATACAGCTTATTTGTCAAGACAAATTATTCTGTTAGCTCAGAACAAGCCCTTCATATCTACATCATGTAGAGGTGGATTGTGTCTAAGATAGCCCAGAACGTACAAACCACACGCTGGCTGAGGGCCTTTTTATGTTGAAGTGGCAGCTTAAATTTTGAATCATTACTCCTTATCAAATCGACGAGGCTGGAATCAGCTTCTCATATGCCAGCCTCTTGTTTATCCCATTCATCCTTAAACGGTGCAGCACTGACATTCTGGAAGTGGTATTCAGTTTTTATTTACCAGCCTCTAGCTGGTGTCCATTCCATCCTTAATGGTGCAGCAGTCACATTCTGGAACTGGTATTTGGTTTCTTATTCTCTAGTTCATTGTATGAATTTTCCTGTTCCACCCTAAATACTGCAGCAGTTACATTCCAGAAGTGGTATTCAGTTTCTTATTTGCAAGCTCTGTGTATGAATTTTCTCATTTCACCTTAAATGGAAATTTAAAAAAAATAAAACGAGATGTTGGCAAATGTCCTCTTATACGGAGTCTGAATTAACAAAAAAAACACTCCACCAGAATCTTGTTTAAATATTCCTATTCCACCCTAAAGCGTGCAACAGCTATTATTCTAAGTTGAGGCAGCAACTTTTACCTGCTATTTAAAGGCTAAGCACCAGCTAATAAGAAAATGTCAAACATAAACATAGCAGAAGTTGAGATACTAACTTGTGATTTTTAATAGTCAGAAAATGTTTTATTTTTTACAAAGTCAAGAAATACGGCTTAAAAGACTTGTTCAGAAACTAGCGTAGGTGTTATGGGTGTAATGTAGATGGTGTACAACAATGCTAGAAGATGCATATACGGTAATGCAGAATGACAGAAAGGTGTTGTTGTTTTTGTCTGCAATAATTGGATGTATATTGGACCACCTGTGAACAAACAGCCCAAAGACCCCCAAATATCCAGAAAGTGGACTCAATATGTCAACTTTAAATGGGCACACTGGAAAGGACTGTCCTCCCACTTCATCATCATTTCACGAATGAAGATTATCACAACTAGGGGACGTAGGCTTACACGACGACTGGATCTTAAGACTGGCACTTACCCAACTATATGGGCGTGTAAGGAAACCAGCGAGAGGTGTTCAAGAGCCTCTGTGTACGTGGAGGTAAACCAGGTAAGCGCAGTTACTTCACCTGTTCTAGTTGATGTTAGCTAACATTAGCTTCACTTGCTAAGTTTGGTGGGTCAAGTTATACTAAGCTAGCGTAGTTGAATTATGAAGATTTATAGAGTCGTATGAGTGAGAGTTCCACTTTGATCATATTTTACAACAATAACTGTACCTCTATATCTGAGTTTAGCTGGTTGCTAGGCTGTTGTCATGAATAATGTTGGTTATTTAGCTAGATACTGTTTACACTCAGGATGAGCTGATTTTGTGGGTGTGGTTTGACTAAAAGTCTCAGGACTAAGTGATATGGTGGTCTATTTCTACATTACAGCTCTTTCACATTCAAATTTAGAAATATCATCAGAATCTGAGGAAGCAGATTAATAAAATCTGATTAATAAAATTGTCTATTTTAAAGCAAATTAAGCAGCAAATTTTATTTTGAGTCATGTTTATATAGTTTCAGTATCTAAAACAATGTAAAATCACCAGTGGTGTCCATAAGTGTTGTTTAGCCTTTAAGGTTGAAAGGTAAAAATCTAACAAGAAGCTTGTAGTTTTAAAGCTGGTAGTGTTTTTGATTAGGTGACTGAAGCTATCAGAACTGAAGCTATTTATGTTGTATTTCTTGTATATCATACAACTACTGCATTTGCATTTTGCTGAATTATCAATACATTTAACAAAGTTGATCCACACTTGTGAATGTCTTGCTCTTTCAGACTAGAAATTAGTATTCAGAAAGAATTAACCTATTTGTCACTTGTGTTTGCACACACTACTGAACATACACACTAGGGGGCAGTGAGCACCCTTGCCCCAAGCAGTGGGCAGCCCTATCCAAGACGCGTGCAAGTTGTGTGCTGTTGGCCCAGGGGATTCAATCGGAGACCTTCTGGTCACAAGACAGGATCCCTAACCTTTAGCCCACAACTTCCCTGAAGCACAGAATGACCCTGAGCTTCTGAAATGGATAAGGTAGTTAGAGGTATGCGGCTGTTTTATCACGCGAAGCACAGCGCCGCTCCTGATGAACGCATTAATGTTGCATGAATGCCTATAGCAAGATTCAATATTTAAGATGCAAGAGTCTGTCATTTCAACTACATACAAGTACACAGTGAAACAAAACTATGTTCCTCCAAAACCACAGCTCAACAAAAAAAAAAAAAACACGTGCAAAACAATACACTATACATAGAGCAGACCAAAGAGTGCAACAAACACAAACAGCATACAATAAATACAAAACAGGACACATGTCATGCACATTGTGCACAAAGGGATGTAATATATTATGACATAATAACATGTAGCCTAGCGTATATGACCATAGCAGTCACTAAGGTGGCCAACAGAACAGCAGTAACAGAATAGAGTATTTGGTTGATATAGCATTTTAGCATCAGATATATAAAAATCACATCAAGTGTAGTTATCTTCAAACATAGTATCTCAGACATACCCTAGAGTTGCAGAGGCCGTGAGCGAGATGGTGTAATTTGTATGTTCATGTGTGTGAAAGTGGCTATCAGTTCAGATTGTGGGAGTTGACGATTCTAACAGCTTGTGGAAAGAAACTGTTGCACTGTCTGGCTGTAGGGCCAGGATGATCCAGATGGCCTAAGAGAGGGGTATGTAGGGTCATCTAGCAGCACCAATAGTCCAGAAGCTTACTGATATTTCAGTAATGACCAGTCAGGTTTTGGTACCAATGTAGTACCATCCCTAGTCCTTTGATCCAAGTAGGCTGTCCACCACTTCTACACTTTCACCAACAGGGGCAAAGTTAGCCATCTTTCTCGTTGTCATAACCTTGTTTTCTTCACATGCGGAAGTCTCAATTCTTCACTTTCCTACTAAGACCCTACAGAAGGTTATCAAAGGTTACCGATGTTCTCTTCGCCAGTTTTGAATCATCAGTTGCTTTCTTACAGTTCTGCCTCTCTCTCATTGTACGTACAGCACACAGGTTGATCAAAACCAGTTTGTCAATTTTTGGAATGTGGATCAGTGTATAGGTTCCTCATTAGAACACTGAAACACTCAGATGTACCCATTTCTCTGAGGCTGTAACCCCCTAAGCCAGGGGTCACTAATAGGTGGACCGCAGTCCAGATCCTGTCCCAGACGTTCTCCAATGCGGACCCAACTGTTAACTGTTGAGAGATTTAATTTTGACTGTGTTTATTTTAAGTGGTGGAGCTTTTCTTGTCTTTACGGTATACAGGCTTTACGGCGCAGTAAACTCATAGATCAATCATGTGCGCTGTAAGATCACAGAAGATGCTCCTCAGCCAATCAGATCCGTGCACATTGGAGCGTGCGGTGTGTACACAGGCGAGGTACAAAGCGAGAAGCAGCAGCTGGAGACTAAAGCGAGTCAGAAAGAATAACAGAAAACAGAAAAGTCAATGGTGAAAACTGAGTGTTTAATCAGGAACGGTCCTGGAATGGACCTGCTCGTGTAGATTTGTAAAATACCGCTCTGTAAAACCAACATGTGAATTTGTGAAGCTGAGTTAACAAGAAGACGCACGTTTTATTTACTTTCTCTATAAATAAACACTTTAAGATACACTTGTTTTAAAAGCATTCTATTTTTTTAAATGTAGCCCTTGTTTTTACTTGACAAAAATTTATTTGGAGCTTTATAAATAATTCATTCAGCTCAGCATTTAAACAGTAAATATACTGAAATATACTGAACGGTATTTGCAATAAGTTTGTCTTTCAGTTGCTGATGGTATAAGATGCTGATACTAGGTAACTTAAATATACAGCATATGGCACTAAATCATTACACAAGTTAGAAATGATGACGGTCTGGACCTTGGCCTGAGGAAATCTCCTCTAACTGGACCTTACTGAATTCTAATTCAATCCCCCTGCCCTAAGCAGTCGTGGGCTGAAGGTTAGGGATCCGCTGTTGTGAGCGGAAGATCGCTGGTTTGATCCCCTGGGCCAATGGCACACAATTGAAGTGCCCTTGAGCAAGGCACCTAACCCCCAACCACTCTCCAGGCACCATATGTTCACTAGTGTGGGTGTTTCACTGCATGGTTGGGATAAATGCAAACACAAGTGGTCAATAGTGGCTAATACTAATACTCAGGCTTATTATTCAGTATATAACATAGACTACAATGCAAAGCTGAGGTTTTCTTAAAGCATAGCAGAATTTCCCTCCCTCCATCATGTAAGGGGTTAAACAGCCATTGTTCAAGCTAGATTCCTGACACTACATGAGCCTAGAGCTTTCACAAGGTTTATAGATGGTGCTTGTGGCTTAGAAAAGCCAATTGCAGGAGTCTGTGATCTACAGTCTATTTCAATGACTGAGTACAGCGAAGAGATGAGTTTGTTTCTACATGTCATAAAACATGCAGCAATAAACACTTTCAGCTTGGGCGCCTGTGGGGAGTTAAACGTCAAAACGTACGCTTCATATTCCTACAAAAAAAATAATATACAGATATATATGTATGCTTGATGTATAAATGATAATCGAAAATATTTTGAAGCCAGACAGACACAAGATTTCAGAGAAAGTTATTTATTTATTTATTTTTCCTCGCAGCTGAACTAAAGACCACTGGTGAGGGATTTGCTCTCCAGACGATAGCAGGTGGTTGCAAACATGAATTTTCAAGCAGTGTGCTTTCCACTGAATACATTAGTGATTTAAAACAAGGTATTTTCAGAGCAATGTTGTTCCTTTGAAGTGTTTCTGCATTATAATTTTTTTTCTTTTTACCTTTCTTCATCACAGGGACACGGGGAATGAAATTTTAAGCCTCCTGTTCAGTCGCAACCAGGCATTCAAAGCAGAAACGCATTAGCGAATCCAAAAAGAGTTGATTTCTTTTGCGTTGTTTGAATGAAAAGCAGGGCCGCGCTTTCATGGCAGAGTGAAACAAAAAAAACAAAAAAATGATGGGGCGGGGGGTGGTTGGAAATCGCACAGGTGCCACGCTAGTGACAGCAAGGAGCAACCATTAAGCTCATGTCAAGACAAACCTAATCTCAGTTAAGCTCGTTGAAGGGCTGACGACAGTGGCATTGAATTTCATCATATGAGCCATGACTTTACATCAACATTTCTAAACCCAACTGGGTGTTCAGTCTGAGTTAGTCTTGCTGGAGAGGAAAAAAAATAGTTAGGCATGGTCAAGAGAAGGGAACTGCAATGAATAAATGATCTGGGGCTGTCTAATAATAGAGCATCATAGGAAGCGTGGGCTATTATGAATGATGTTTACTATGTTGATATATTACATCAGCACTTAAATCAGCACTGTATAATGTTTTTTCTGTTAAAACTAAAAGAAGCAGCATTACTGAGTATGGTGACCATGTGTAGCTATGAGTGTGTAAAGCCTGGAATAGTTACTTAAAGTTCAGAAGTACCTGGGCAGGACTTTTTCAGACCCTCTTATATGCTGGGACTCAATGTTTAGGACTCAAAATCAACATCATACTGAGCTAAAGCATGGATTCCGTAAAAACTGATTTTTTTCTGTTTTTGTTTCCCGTAGAGAACGAATAGAATCGGAAAGTGCATGCCAATCTACTGAACTTCTGCTCGACCGACACACACCGTTTCGCACACGCTGACTCAGGGCAGACCCCCGACCACGTCCGCAGTGTTGATTTGACCTGCACTCGTCTGTTTGTTGTTTTTTCCCATCCCTCCTTTTCCTCCCCCATAGAGTCTCATTCATTTTCAAGCGCATCCAAACATTATGATTTCATTAAACCTACAGCCATTCACTCAGGGCAGGTCCCCAAGCTATACTCCAAAGACATACGGACCTCTCGTCTATTTGTCGTTTATTTACCCCTCGTTCCTCCCTTAGGATCCTATTCATTTTCGGCCGAACCCAAACACTGTGGTTTCATTAAACCTACAGCCACAGAACTGCATGTACTCACTCAGGGGAGATACCCAAACACATTGACGTGGACTCCTCCTCTACTTGTCGTTTATTCATCCCTCGTTCCTCGCACTGCTTAAGCTGTGCAACCATCCCTTGTTTCCTTCAAAAAATTGCAATTTTCTAGTTTCATTTTTTTGTTGCAGCACCTAAATTCATAGAATATATATATATATATATATATATATATATATATATATATATATATATATATATATATATATATATATATATATATACTATTAAAATTATAAATGTCTCATTCATTTAAAGGTTTTGTAGATAAAACAGAGGCACTTTTTTTTTTTAAGAAAGCAGCAAAAAATGCATAGAAATGTCTATCAGGCTCTGTAAGAGAGCAGTAGGAGAATTTTAAACAGACACTATCATTAAGCAAACTGCCAACTAATCACTACTGATTCATCAACAAAATGGAATTTTAATTACAGAATCAAGCTTTAATCAAGTACTCTGTCAGAATGGAATCACAAGAACATGAAGGTTGTTGTACATTTTAGTTCAGGCCACATCTGATAAACTGAGCCTGTTAGATACAAATGACCAGTCACAAACCATCGTCAGAATATGTGGCTGAATATGGCCAGCACATCTCAATCAGCTTAGGAATCCGCTTCATGCCCAGCGGATAATGGTTAGCCCATGTGGAAGGCTGTGAGATGGGGTGTTTAGGTGTGTGTCTCTGAGTATCAGTTGAAAATGCATCCTGGAAAGAGTGCTCAATAAAAGAACATTAAATTCCAGGCTGGTCTTCTCTCTTCATTTGACTCCAAGAGAAGAGGTTACAACAAGGTGCTGGCTGAAGCAGGCAACTGCTCAATCGTTAATAGTTTCTTTAGGCATTACAATCAACCACAAACAGGATTTCTGGTAAAGGAACTCAAAACGTACTCAATTACTGAATTAGAAGCAGCTTTTTTTTCCCAAGAACTGGTATATATTGTCGCTGTCCAATGAAAAACAAGTATCTCAAAAATTGTAACTTTACAGGAAAGACCAAAAACCGACTTTACTTTCAATTTAAGTCAATGGAACCAGATTTTTTTCCAAGCTACTTTGGAGCACTTCTATTGGTTCATCCATCATGAAATTCACACAATGTAAACGATCATTGGTGTGTTCAAATGATGTAGAAAACTCAAAATCGACAAAAATGGAGATACTAATCATTGGACAGCGACAATATCTTGCTCCTGGGAGCTGTGGAGTATAGTTCACTTTTGCACCTCTGTTGTTGATACACATCGCTCTTTGAGCGCCCCCTCATAGACAGTTGTACACATATACTTGCTGCAGAGCTGATGGATACTCGCGTCACGCAGACAAATATTCACTATAGAATACACTCACAATTTCGGTTATTTCTGTTTTATCTCAGTTGTACTCTGTAGGGTCCATATGCCATGTGCGATGCATGTGCATGTGAAGGGGAGCTAGTTTCTGCCAGGGAGCTGAAAAAATCTGGTTCTACTGACATTATACTGACTCTACTTACATTATAACTAGAGTTGGTTATACACGTTGCTGTTGTATTTTCGTTGCTTATTGGCGGTCAAGACTATCCTGCGTCCATTTATGTGTCTTATATCTCTAACCAACAGGTGAAAGCCAGTATTAGATTAACACTGGTCTTTTTCTCGTCCTCGTTTTCTCCAACAATGTCTTCTTCCATCTCAGCCTCTGCAACGGTTTCCTTACTTGGAATGCCAAAGTAGCCTCTTCTTATAGTTAGCTGAAGTTGCTGGTGTGTGACGTGGCGCCAGAAAGCAAGGCTACATAGTGCTATAGCACCTTTTCTGTCATGTCATTCTCACTATTATAAATCAGTGTACCATCAAAATGAATCTAATGCTGTTATTTTAAAGTAAACCGTTTCATGATGTTGCTTTAATATGCTTTTGTGCACAACTGTATATTGAGATTTCTGTAAAAAGGAGTTAGGTCTGCCAACACTATACTACCAGGCGTCCTCTGAGATTGGTGAAACTCCACTGCACCTTATCAAACTGCCGTCAACTTGCAAGGTCAAGGTCACTTGCAGGACCTGCTAATTCTGTTGTGTTAGTGCTCAGTGATGTAGACCATCCTACCCACCCAGAGAGAGAAACAGGACAGTCATAACCTCATGAAATCCTGGCCATGGATGGCTGCGGCATCAAAGTGGACTGAACTTGAGAAGTCTTAATGATAGGGAGAACGCTGTTGTGCCACCCGAGACCACAATTTATTGTTTTTACTGAATTTCTGGTCTTGGATGTTGTATAAGCTGTTAGTTAACCGAATTGACTGGCTGGTGTCAAACTTGCCAATGATTAAACTTCAAGGTTGGAGTTCGATAACCCATGCTTCAGTGTGTTAACAGAATGATGGACAGTGCTTTGCCACTCTGTTAATGCATTATTTGAAGTTCAATACAATCTCACGTTCAAGGCAGCCAGCTAACTCGCTCTGTAAACTTAAACACCATTTTGTACAGTGTACAGCTGCCAAACTGCACAGACACCAACAACTAACTCACTACATGACTCCCTGTTTTCTACACAGTGCTGACCACTGAAAAAGATCCTTCTCTTGATGCTCGTGAAAAATTAACGTGGCAGCTATGGTGCACTTTGGCGCTGCCGATGGGCTTTTTCGCTTCTGTCTTTCTAAGAGTGACTGAAGGATGCCTGGAGTCTCTCTGCAAGCCGATCAGTCTGACGTCCCACTCCCACAACGGCTAGACAAGTAGAAACAGATTAATAATAGATCAGGATAGCTCATGAAGTAAAACTCAAGGTTCTGCCTTTCAGGACCCAATGGCCCGGTTCCCTTTGCTGGACTGACTCAAAACCTTGTCTTTTATTTGTCTTAACACTTGACGAGGCAAACGAGCAGCTACAGCTTAATCTACTCTTCTCCTTTCACCACAAGATTACAAAATGCAAAACTGCAAAACTTGACACTGCTGAACTGCATGGGTTGGAAATGTTCTTTGTTATCTATAAACGGATTAGCTTTCCACCGTTCAATCTACCCCACTCTAAAAATGTGATTTATCAATGCTGCTTTGCATTTATATAATGTGATCTAACAAAAATACATGAATAGAAATATACTTTAAAATTCAGTTACTTTTATTATAACTCTGAAGAAAAAACATCAATAATAACTCTCCATAGGGATGTGAATCACAGAGCATCCAACAATAAACAGAGCACAGTGAACATAACTAACCCAAATTCCCCCTGCTGATTCATTTTACTGTCCAACACAGACATACATGCTCACCAACTACTCTGAGAACAGATTTTATGGGGTAAAGGCTTTTGTGTTGCTATTTATTAATACAGACACTTTTATTCAAAAGTTTGGAACCTCTGTTCTAAAGTTTCAGATACTATAAAAGCAAATCTGTTTGCAGACAAATACATGAACTGATTCTACCTAGTTAATACTGTAAAACTTAACTAGGCCTATCATACATGTTCAGATATCAAATTCAAATTTTTACCTTGTTTGTTTTGTTAAATATTCAAATATATTTGTTTCAATCATACATTATTAAATAAAGAAAAAAAAAAGATGATACATTTACTGCTGCTCAAAAGTTGGCAGTCACTAGTGTATATATATATATATATATATATATATATATATATATATATATATATATATATATATATATATATATATATATATACTAGTTGTAACTGTTATAATAATAATACAGTGTAGACTGTAGTACTATAAACTAGATCTTTAAAAAAAGAGTATAACAGTGTCTGATATCTGATATAGGGGTCCGGAGTATAACAGCGTCTGATAACTGATATAGAGGTCCGGAGTTTAACAGTGTCTGATGATTGATATAGAGGTCCAGAGTATAACAGTGTCTGATAACTGATATAGGGGTCCGGAGTATAACAGTGTGTGATAACTGATATAGAGGTCCGGAGTATAACAGTGTCTGATGATTGATATAGAGGTCCAGAGTATAACAGTGTCTGATAACTGATATAGGGGTCTGGAGTATAACAGTGTCTGATAACTGATATGGGGTTTGGAGTATAACAGTGTCTGATAACTTATATAGGGGTCTGGAGTATAACAGTGTCTGATAACTGATACAGTGGTCTGGAGTATAACAGTGTCTGATAACTGATATAGAGGTCCGGAGTATAATAGCATCTGATAACTCATATAGGGGTCCAGAGTATAACAGTGTCTGATATCTGATATAGGGGTCCAGAGTATAACAGCATCTGATAACTGATATAGAGGTCCAGAGTATAACAGTGACTGATAACTGATATAGGGGTCTGGAGTATAACAGTGTCTAAAAACTGATATAGGGGTCTGGAGTATAACAGTGTCTGATAACTGATTTAGGGGTCCGGAGTATAACAGTGTCTGATAACTGATATAGGGGTCCAGAGTATAACAGTGTCTGATAACTGATTTAGAGGTCTGGAGTATAACAGTGTCTGATAACTGATATAGGGGTCTGGAGTATAACAGTGTCTGATAACTGATTTAGGGGTCCGGAGTATAACAGTGTCTGATAGCTGATATAGGGGTCCAGAGAATAACAGTGTCTGATAACTGATTTAGAGGTCTGGAGCATAACAGTGTCTGATAACTGATATAGGGGTCCATAGTATAACAGTGTCTAAAAACTGATACAGAGGTCCGGAGTATTACAGTGTCTGATAACTGACATAGGGGTCCGGATTATATAAGTGTCTGATAACTGATATGAGGGACAAAAGACCTATTGATCACAACTTATTAAGCTTCAATGCAACTGCAATAAATGCCAGATTTTCAAGTCTAATCCACCAGAAGGTGCTCACAGTGTTTAAACCAGTGATTCTCTGCTGTGATTTGTGAGATGGTCATGAAGAAAAAGAAGCCTTGAGAAGAACTTATCTCTAAAATTCCCACATCAGCATGACTGCACTAAAAGTATGAAGGTAGTTAAACTACAGTAAAATTAAATGTTTGTAAGGTTTGTAAGGTTTGGTGGCTGTGGTAGCCGTGTAGCTTTGCCAACACCTCACACAAAGTATTTTATCTGTTGATGTTATTCAGCTCATAAACATATTGCCTCGTTTAGAGTGACTGAGCTACTCAAATTCTGTCAGACGTTTACAATTACCACATAACATATAAAACTCATACAATTCTAAATAAAGTCAAAGTAAATAGTTTGTTCAGCAGCTGCATGCCATGCCCTCCACTTGGTGGTCATCACTTGTGATAATGTTAATAAGAAACTGACCTGGAACTATTAGGACTATTGAACGCTGCAAGTAAATATCCAGAATGATAAACATAGCTTTCATTCTAAAATACAAGTTCTAGGACATTCATGATTGTGCTATAATAACCAAAAAATAAATAAAAAGTATGCACATAGATAATTACAGTATATACATTCCTTTAATGATTTCTTGTGCACAGAACAAGTGAAATATAAAATAAAACAAATCAAATAAAACACAATTTAATAGTTTTCAATATTTAAATCCACACAGTATAACTTTTTCTTGTGCATCAAAAAACAAACATTGCTTAAAAACGGCGTTCCACAAACTTAAGACTCTGGAGATCCTAGGAGCTGTCGAGGCTTTTCACATCTCTGGTAACTTCTGAAGATCTTAAGCCAATAATGGGAAGAACTATTCCAATGAGATGCAAGATTCTGTGAATAGCCCACCGTGTTGAGGCGCTGCCAGCGGTTCCATTATCCAGGCGGTGTCAAAAGTAAGCCGCGAACAGAATCAAAGACGAGTACACCTATATAAAGACCCGATCAGAAGAAACGGCTCCCTCAGCTGCCTCTCGGAACGGAAAACATGACGCGATTCGCTCCTGCAGTGAACACCTGCTGAGAAAAAGACTCAGAGAGACTCATCTGAATGCAAATGGCTCATTAATTTTGGCACCATGCAAATTATACCAAGACTACACTACCTGTAATTGTAGAGTACCGGTAAGAACATAGCGTGTGGTGGAGGAAGGTGTTAAGTACGCTCTTGCGAAGGGACAGGTCTATTACTTCGCATTTACAGCTCTAAAAGTAGAGCCAACATTTAGGTGTACATGGACACTGTCCTTATTTTAAAGGAGCCATTTAGACTTAAGTGAGAAGTCACTTATCCAGGCATATATTATGTGAACTTACAGAGAAAATATCAGATACAAACCATTTTCAGCAACTGCTTGCCAAAAATATCAAATTTACATGGTTTTCCTCCTCTTACCCTGGACATACACTACCGCTCAAAAGTTTAGGATCACTTTAGAATTTAATTTCATGCAATTTTCATACAATTTATGCAATTCATAAACAATATTATACATTTCACAATTAATGTAAGTGTATCAGATGATTTTTAAAGAATAAAAATGTTTGTATTAAAGTATTTTTGTATAAAGGCTTATTTTGCATATAGTCCTATTATCAGCAATTCTCAGTCCTCTGTCTAAATCTCCTGGTACGGCCGCCAATCCAAGTTAAGGATGTTATTGGGCTAATTGGTTGTTAGGACACTCTTGCTCAATTGTGAGGCACAGCTGAAAAACATTCTACTAATAAATGAGCATAAAAGGGAGAACAACATTCTAGGTTAGTTTAGTATCTGAAGCATCAGCGGTTGATGGATTGCTGACCGGCTCAACATGGCCAGAAAGAAACAACTTTCTTTAGAGACCCGTCAGTCCATTGTTGTGTTAAGGAAGGAAGACTACTCCATTGAAAACAAGAAGATTTCACTGTGATCCCAAACTTTTGAGTGGTAGTGTACGTTTAGTGTAAGAATACTGTTTCTTTAATTTTGAGACTAATGTGCCTAACAAGCACTGGAAGCTATAAAAAAGGACAAAAGTCCTTTCATAAAGCTGCTAACATTGTGATGTCATTTGTCTATTTTTTGACAAAAATACATCATGCAATCATAGAACGCATCTTGTTTTTCATCCAAGTACCATCAAGCGAAAGACATCGTCTGAAGAGCTTGTGCCCGACGACTGGTGCAAGACAGGTATGAAATCTGTCTGCATCTGTCCAGAACTCTTGCATGAGATCACCCAATAGACGTCTTGAAGGCTGGAAATCACAAAGCAGTCCTGAGGACTGACCTCAGATCAGATTCTTCCATATTTATGACAGTCATGTCCAGCAGTGTACTATATTTTCTAACAAACTGATGCGGTGGCTTGAGTTTGCTTAGTGTGCACTGCTTGCTGAACTGAACTCCTGATCACGGCGCCATTCGTTTTGAAGCCTACCCCCGACTGTGATTGGTCCAAATCACCATTATTGCTTCTGAGACCTCATTTGACTTTGATTAGTTTGGTCTAGTCTAGTCTAAGAACTGCCTCTGATTATGACTAGTCCTAAATACCACACTGCCTGTTTCCTGTGACGGTGACTGGTTTCAATCACTACTTGATTTGTTCTAAGACCTCCTGCCCACTGTGATTGGTCTTAATCACTATTGTTTGGTTTTTTTTTTGTTCTGAGACCTCTGCGGACTGTTATTGGTCCTACTCAAAGCACCATTTGTTCTGAGCCCTCCTCCAAACTGTGACTGGTCCTAATCACTGTTTCATTTATTATAAGACCTGCCTTTGCTAGTTGGCCGCAGTTGGATCCACTCAATGCACTATTCATTTCTGAGAGCTCTCCCAAACTGTGATTTGTCTAATAACTGTGATGTTTGTACTGAGATTGTCCTGATTGTGATTGGTCTTAATCAGTGCATTGCTTGTTGTATAACCCCTGACTGTTATGGGTCCTATTTCATGGCCCATTCCTTATCATGGGGATGTTTGTTCTGAGACCTCCTCCTGACTGTGATTGGTCCTTATCACTGTGTCATTTCTTCAGAGAACTCCCCCTGTCTGTGATTGGTCCTAATCCCTGTGTCATTTCTTCAGAGAACTCCCCCTGACTGTGATCAGGCGTTTTCAACTTTACGTTGTGCCGCGCTGCCCGATCGCCGCCTGGCTCGGTGCTGCAGTTGCTCTCCACTAACTGCGTGAGCCAAGAGACAGCTTTATGAAGACAGATGTTTTGCTTTGTATTAGAACTTCCGGTGCACCCGCGGATACGTTGATATTAATTACAAACAAAATGACAACAGTGTTACAAACACAGCACATAAAGATGAGATTGTTGTAAAGCCGCCTTCCAAAGTAGAGGACCTGCGTCTACGGCTGAAGCCGCTAAATTAAAACATCCACCCAAACCTCCGTATGTCTGTCCATTCTGTGAAGGAGAACCAGCACCAGAGCATCCTTATCCAGAGAAATGTCTCGCTTATGAAGCTCAGAGGAAACAGACGCGTCGGGTGCTTGCGAGTTAAGTAACTGTTTTCTGATCAGTGTCCACCGCGCTAAGCTATTTAGGCTGTAACTAACACACACGCAGAGTGGCTCGGGCAGCTGGCTTGACTTGGGTTTAACCAGCTTTCAGAAATATAAACTCACCGTCTTTGTGTAGGAGTACACGGCTGACCTTCCCACTGTGCAGGTACTGATACGCTTCACTACTTGTATTGTTTTTTATTGCAGAACCGTCTACACCTTCCAAGAGTACAAAATAATTAAACATGTCGCCATAAGCAACCTTAGGCCACCTTTTCATATCATCCACCCACTGTGTTATTAACCTTGGATGAGACAGTGTTGTTCCATTTGAACTTCTTACTGTCTCTCTGGTCTCCTCACATGTAACTGTATTCATTTTGGTTAGCTGAGCTGAAGTTCTAACACAAAGGCGGAAGAAACACACACTTGAAAGTGGGTGTGGTGAAATCCGGTGAATAGGACAGGTAAAGTGATATGTTACTTCCTGTGTGAATAGCCCTGTAGGCATGCCACTTGCCTGACACTAACTTCTGGAATATAAACTTGTAGTTCTTGTTAGCAACATTCAGCTCATAACTCCAGTGCAAACCTCAGTCTTGTCCAATCGACTACATTTGACGTAAGGAGGAAACAATATAAACTACAGGTCTCAACAAAGCATCCCTTTAAGGAGTCATTAGATAAACAGCTTCAACAGATATGCCACTGTTAATAAAAGGCTTTAGCATCCGAGGTGATGTCTGCAGAGATTCACAGAGGCAACTTTCTAAAACATCTGAGGACACCGGAGAAGTAAATCACTCCGATCGCAACTTCGCCCACGGCCCAGCGCTGGATAGATAACCTTGTAAATAAACATTTCATAATCCTGGCGAGGGACGCTTGCTCTGTGTGTCAGAGAGCCAGGCAGGCTGGCCAATGTTTTATGGGCCAGGGTATTGATAAGGCATGACTTTGCTCCCTATGATTTAATGCACGCTGGCAGTGAAAAGGAAGCCAGGCCTGTGGCCTTTTTAAATCACTAGGGGACTGAGCAGACAAAGAGCAAAATGAAAAATTAATCACCCTTGATAAAGGTTAGTTGATTACTGCGCCCTGAGTCGAAGTGCTTAATAGCTGAAATAGAGGTTCCGTTTGGACGAGTACAATGGACTACTATGGTGCTGAAGCCCTGTGAACACGAACACATGGTCTGTCACGTTCAGTAACCAGACTTGTCCTAAATTTAAAGCCAGTGTAAAGTCCAAGTGCTAAGCAGAAAAAAAAATGTGATGAGGTGTTGATGTGTTGTGCTGGTATGAGTGGATCAGACACAGCAGTGTTGCTGGAGTTTTTAAACACTGTGTCCACTCACTGTCCACTCTGCTTGACGCTCCTATCTTGCTGGTCCACCTTGTAGAAGAAAAGTCAGAGCTGATAGCTCATCTGTTGATGCACAGTTTGCTGTTGGTCATTCTGTGGTCCTTCATCAGTGGTCACAGGATGCAGCCCACAAGACGCTGTTGGTGGACTATTCTCAGTCCAGCAGTGACAATGTGGTGTTCTGATCCACTCACACCAGCGCAACACACACTAACGCACCAGCACCATGTCAATGTCACTGCAGTGCTGAGAATAATCCACCTCCCTAACAGTACCTGCTCTGTAGGGGTCCTGATTATTAAAGAACAGGGTAAAATGGGATAAACAAAGTATGTAGTGAATCAGATGGACTGTAACTGATAAAACTGATAGTAAGTATATATATATATAAGAGGAGGTGGTATGGCTGTTGTTTCCAGTGTTGACATGCTGAGGGTTTTGTGATGGGATGCTTCATTTAGTAGTGTTTCTATGCAGAGCTATGTTCTTTTATGATGCTATCAGAGCTATTTTACCTCACAGAGTGTAAATAAACATTCTCCTTAATACGTTTTTGTGTCACTATTGTCTTAAAATCTAATATTAAAAATCAATAATTAGTATAATCAGTGGTATAATGGGGATAATACACTCAGCATATACTCGTGTGACTCAGCCTCAGTGCTCCCTCTTGTGCACTGTTACCCAATTCTGCAAAGTTTCAGTCACATTAAAAGTTATAATTACTTTAAACATCATCTAGTACTCTCCACAGTCATTTAAAAAAAAAATGCTAAGCGCAGAATCACAGCGGTGAGGCAATGAACCTCATTACTAACATGCCAGTGTGTGTTATGAGCCTTTGATTCAGTGCAGTGTATTTTCTCCAGTATTTCCCTCTTCAGAACTTTAAGCTGAATGTCTTTGGCCCCAGAACTTTCCTCTTTGTAGCTGAGAGACACATTGCACATGACGACTTTTTCCTTAAACAGCAGACTTAAATAATCTACAAGCGCTGTTCCCAGCGACGCTCATACAAAGCAGTTAAACCCCCGGCTGACCGGCGCTGAGAGACGGAACTGAGCTCAAGCGAGGCAGTGGCGGTGGACTGAGTCCAAGAGCAGCGTTGCTATCTGAAATGAGCTGGCTTTGATCATGGGGCTCCAGCGAGCAGGAGCCGGCGGCCACGCTGCCCCACAGGGCTTCACTTCTGAGGCTTTGTGGAGAGGGGTGGGGCCTCCTGCCCCGGTCCCTCCAGGCGAACCATCTGGAGAGCTGCACTCTGCTCCCAGCCGCACAGACCTCTCACACCTGCCTCAGCATCCACATGAAAAATACACACAGCTTCTAAAAACCACAGAAAGAGGTTGTTTTCCCCCACTTTTTTTTGTTACAAATAACAGCTGAATTCCACATCCAGAATGTTGGTGGGGATAAAAACGCATCAGCATTTTTTATTTTATGACTTTTTTTTATCTTTCATTTGAAGATGGCAATTCAACTGCAATCATTTTGAAATGGTAATATCAACAGTGATGTGTTCTTTTGGTAAAGAAACTGTGAGTGTGGAGAACCTTTCAAAAGTTTAAAGAACCTCCGTATAATGTCTAGGTTCTTGGAAGAACCGGTTCCTTAAAATGTTCTTCGAACTCACAAATCTTACACACACAATTTTTTAGGGAATGGTTCTGCTAGGGCATCACTCAAACTCTTAAAAAGAAGAGTGCACTCTGTGTAAGGTAAGGTGTCTCATAGGGGTTCTTCGAGAGATGCCAAGAAAAAAACAACTACTCCCTAAAAAATTGTTTTCAGGTGAAAAAGTTTTATTAACAGTTTAAGGTATGCCCATATAAATATTCTAGAAAGAGCCCTTAAATTAAAAGAGCCCTTAAAAGGTGCCAGTAACAAAGGATTTTCCTAATGAGCAGTTTTGGTACATTGAAATTTTAAAAGTTAAGGCAAAACTTATAAGGCGCCTCCATATAATATAATGGTTCTAGGAAGTACCCTTAAATTGGTATACAATCCTAAAAACAGCTTCAGAAAGGGTGCGTTGAGCGATCCCATAAAGGAACCCTTCCCTACATGAGATTTGTGGTGCTGATCAGCCTTTCAAACGATAAAAAAAACATATTCTGTAAAAAGTCTGGGAACCATTAAACTGGTATACACTTCCAAAATGTGCTACAAAGCATTCTTTGAGCATTCCCAGAGAAGAATAAAAAAATTGGTTTATTCAAGAGATTTGTAAAGAAGCTTCACCTCCATTGTCTACGAAGGTTCTAGGAGGAACCCTTACATTGGTATACTCTCTTATGCACTCATTGGTGACCCCTCTCATCCTGGACACCACATCTTCTAGACACTTCCCTTTGGCAGAAGACTCAGGACCATCAAAACCAGCACAACCAGACATGCTAACAGCTTTTTCTCTAGAGCTGTTACTCTAATTAACCATAGTGGTCTCCCTGAACTGAACCTCACTGTATTACAGGAACTCCTTTTTAACATAATGCTTATTTGCACAGCTGTACAGATAATAATAGCTCTTATAACACATGTCTAATCAGACTCAGACTTATGTGTAGAATATTTGTACAGATAGAAGCACAAATACTCATATATTTTATTAGCACCTTTCCTGGCTTTTCATTACTCTTATTATTCTTATTCTTTATTCTATTCATTGTATCATATTGTACCTTTCTCTTAGAGTAATATTGTTCTTGTTATATATTATACATGTGTCCCTCACCAAGACAAATTCCTTGTATGTCTGACATACTTTGCAAAATAATTTATTCTGATTACTTACAAGTGTCACCTGTACGGCATCTTCATTTTTATGGAATTCAGGACGTTTTCACACCTGTAGTTCATTTCACTGGTCCAGATCAGTTAATGAGTTTGTTTACTTGGAGAATTTCCTCACTCAATTTAGTTTGTTTTCACACAGGCAAAAACCAAACGCAACAAAGTGCGCCGCAACAAACCATATGAGCACATATTCTCCTCTGATTGGTCAGAGCAATCTGCCGTGCGAGCAAGAAAGTAAACACAGGGAGAAGATCTGGTTTTCTCAAACTACTGCACATTTCTTGTACAGCGTAGCTCGGAGCAGCGGCAGAGACAGCATCTGTTCATAGCTGTAATAATAATCTGATAATAAACCAAACTACAGTCCACCTGCAGAACACCCAGCTCACTTCAGATATCAAGTAGGCAACGTCCCTCACTGCTAGTCCAAGAGAGACCTCGCTTCATTGTCCTCGCCCCGTTAGCTGCTACAGTCATCCCTTTTTTTTTTTTTTGTTTTTTTGTTTTTTTTTTTTTTAGACACTCAAATTAGCCACATGTGGTTTTGCACACAGCGGAATTTGACCTCCGCATTTAACCCATCCGTGCAGTGAAACACCCACATATACACACACTAGTGAACACACTAGGGGGCAGTGAGCACATGTGCCCGGAGCGGTGGGCAGCCCTATCCACGGCGCCCGGGGAGCAGTAGGGGTTAGGTGCCTTGCTCAAGGGCACCTCAGTCGTGGCCTGGGGGATCCCGGGGATCAAACTGGCGACCTTCCAGTCACAAGACCGGATCCCTATCCTTCAGGCCACGACTGCCCAGTTCTCTGTTTAGGCCATTTGCCGCATCCCATAATGCAAAGCACACCTGGCTGCAGGAGATGTTTAGATCAAACTTGTGGAGTACACCTAAAACTTGGGTCGGATCGAGGTCGGATGATGTTCTCACCACAAACAAACCGCTCCAGAGTTTGTTTGGAACTGGACTGAGACCACCTTCTCTCAAGGGTCTCGGTGTGGTTGTTTTGGTCCGCACCCGAGTGCGATTACTGTTTTCACATCTGCTAAAACGAACCACACCAAGAGTGCAAACTAACCAGAGTCCGTTTTAACCAGACTATATAGTGCTGGTGTGAAAATGCCCCAAAACTTTTCTTTCAGAACAATCAGAATACACACACTGCAGTTAACTGTAAGGTCTAAAGTGTAATGACTAAAATGCACAATAGCAAAAAAAAAAATACAACAATAAAACAAACCCGGACGCCAACAGGAACAAAGCTATTACATAGACATTATATAATTGATGGATGGATGGATGTATATGTAGCAATATGACCATTTTTTTGTACAAACTGATTGACATTTAGATTTTGGTGCCAAGAGTCATTTCCAAATTTTTCATGTTCCTCTCTCTCTCATTTAGATGTAAAACCAAATGCTTCAGCAAACCAACCTCCACATTCTGCCTGCATTGTTTCAGAGACTGATAAAAATGCAACCCCAGCCCCCCTCCTCAATTCATGACCAAGTAACCACACTACCCACCCTCCCCACTTTTCTCACGCTCCAAAGAACAAGCTGAACTGAAATGAGTAAACTATCTAGATGAACATTGGTCACCAAGGACAAGTTTTTTTAGTTTATCTAAATTTAACCAAGAATCTCTTTGTACATTGTACAGCCTGAGATTATGATTCTCAAGCAAGAGACCGTTTGCCACACCTGGTAAATGTGCAGGACCTTCCCACCACTGAGTCACCCAGAGGATGTCATAAATTACTGAGACTTTCTGCTGACCAAGTTAAACTGTTAAAACCTAGAACTGCCTAAGAAAGACTTAAAGCTTTTATAATCAGGATTGTGGTAGAATTGTTTCTCAAGTTGTGTATCATTTAGAATCCGTTCAATCAAAGTGTTTGATTTCCTTCTGCTTTCTTTTTCTTGAATCTTAAAAGACATCTTATGATAATTTCGCTGGTTCTTGTACTTGTGACTGTGTGACAATAAAGGCCCTGATTGATTGATTGATTCTCATTTGAAGATTCTCAAGCTATAATCAGTTTCTTTAAGTAAGATTAACATTTGAAGAATGTAACTTTACAGCCTACTGTTTTCTTTACATAATCATGTTAGCAGTGGGATTACCAAAAGTTTATTTAATTGTGTAATTCTAGTACTAGAAGTTTATAAGTTTACTGATCTTAGGGTTAGGGTAAGTTTACTGATCTTAAAGCCCTAACCCTAGATCTAGGGCAACCAGTGTTCGGTTCATAGTCTGTGTCGTTCTGTGTGGTGTTTGCATGTTCTCCTCATGCTTGAGTGGGTTTCCTCCCACAGTTCATACACATGCATGTTAAGTTGATCGGTCGGTCTAAATTGGGTGTGTGTTGGCCATGCTATATAAAGTGGAAGATAATGAATGGATGATTGGATGTCTCTGGATCTATATATAGATTACATATGAAATATTTTCCTCTTGTGAACAATATTAAGATAATATTAAGTGAACAATATTAGTAATACAACATGCTCTGAAATTAATGTGTTATTATATGGAAAAAATCAGACAAATTAGTGTATATTTCTTAGAAAATGGGCACCCCCCAACTTTGCTCCAGAAGGCCTCTACAAAACAGAAAAAGAGGAACCACAACAATTAGAAATAAAGAGAGAGAGATGGAGGACAGCTAAAGAATGGGGTAGAACTTAGAGGAGCCTTAAAGAAAGCTTCATGAGGCTCAGAAAGAAAGAAGATGTAGTAACTAAGATTAGATGAAGCCATCACAGTTCGATCATTTAAGTTTAGTTGTGTTTATGTAACTGCTCACAGTGACTGCGTGAACTGTACTTCGTTTTATGTAGCCAGCTGAACAGGCTGCCTTTGTTTCAAACCTCGTTACTATAAGCTAATTTGGCCAACCATAGTTCAATGTGAAACCTCGGGCAAACATAATTTAACATCTCAGATAAATAAGCCAGTGTTGACGTCCAGAAGTCTCCAGCTGTGTGTGAGACCACATGGCCAGGCGCAAAGCTGTCAACCAACATGTGTCTGAATTGCAAGGACGCCGTGAAGCCAACACATCCAGTGGAGCTGATGTGTCTCTGAAATTCACTTCTCCTACAGCCTGACAGCCATCCAGGGGACCCTCCACTCCACTGCACAACCAGTGATGCACACTCGCATGCACACACACAGACACACACATACCTTTCTGTGACCCGGACCTCAATTCTGAGTTTATTTATGTTCCGTTTGTTAATATAACCTTAGACCACTCGTTCTATTCTGGCTTATATTCCAGTTCTGCTCATCTCCCTCAGAATAGCTTTCTCGAACATTCAATCAACTCAATAAGTTTCCTCAGCTGAATGCAATGTTCTGTTCTATTTCACTCTATACTTTATTTACTGCTTTCAATTGAAGCTGTATTTACTCTTTTATTAATGTTCAACCAATAAACTAGCTTTTATTAAAGATAGCCTTGGTGTGTGGATCAATACTAGGACGAGTGTAGATCCCTGACCTCGTGTAACCCTTACTTGAGATTAAATAAGACTGTGGTTAATGTTTGTGCTCGAACCCAGCCAAGCTATCACATGTGATACCTGACGCAAATAATTAATTAATTACCCATTATAGCCACAAATGGAAGTATGTTATCCATCACAATTAAAATATCTATATAATTAAGATTACAACTAAAATCACAATATCACAGTGTATATGTATATATACACATACTAGAGATGAAAGGATCGATCAGCTATGTATTGGTATCGGCCGATTTCTAATCAAAATATGTGATCGGCCGATATTTCACCAATTTAGCCGATCCAGAGAGCCAACCGATGATGTTAAACAAAGAACCTAATTGTGTATTTCCAGCTAGCGTTTAATCCAGGAAGAGAAGACCTTCTTGAAACCCCCCCTCCGGCCAGCGCCCGGCAATTCCTATCTGAACCACTAGGTGGAAATACATACCCTTTAGTTTTCGACAGACTAACTAAAGCAGCGGCTTTACGGTGTCTTGCAGTGTTTTACAGTATGTGACAGACTCATCCAGGACGTTTTTAAAATTTGTAAAATCAACGTGTCTCGGTGGAACCAAGACAAAGACATTTAACACTACTAATCTGATACAGCACTGCACGTGGCTGAATACAGTGAGTATCAACAAACAGCAGAGCTAGCACGCACAGCTAGCACAAAACAAACAACCCAGAACACCGTGCAGACCAGATCTGACCGGTACAAACAGAACAGCAGCAGCAATTCAACATCTACATTTAATGATTACAGTTTTTGTTTAAAATAACAGAGTCTGCATTTAATGACTGCAGTTTTGACTGCATTTTTTTAATTAGCTTTTTTTGTTTTAAATTCAGGGTTTAAATGTAATGATTACAGTATTGGGAATATTTGTTTGATTTACTTTGTTTATTTACTGTTCATTTTGTTAAAAATATTGTGCTGTTTCATATGAGCTCATTAAAAATAGTAATAAACCAGTTTAGACCATGTTTCATAACTTGCTTGCGCTAATAACTACATCGGCTAACTGCACTGAAAGGTGATTGGCGATCGGCCTCAAAAACGCTGATCGGTCCATCTCTAACACATACTGTGCAAAAGCTCCTTCAGCAGCAATCTTGATTTAGCTTAATGAAGTACTCAGAAGTCAAGGCATGTATTAAATGTTGACTGTATATAATGCTGGGTTCTTTCCATAAGAAGAAGCTTGGGAAGGGTTAAACAACCAATGAGTCTATAATACTGGTTTATTTTCTAGCTACAATGTATACTGCCACTAATGTGTTTGTTTGTGTTTCATCTGTTGATAGCTTTTTGACCTTAGCTAGATGGCCCACATGCAAAGCAAGAAGTTTATAAAATACAAACTGCAAGAGGGAAAGAAAGGTCAGTAAACACAAATGTGCTTCAAACAGCCGCAAATGAAAATGAGAAGCGCTGCATGCCAGTGGATTACCATCAGTGAGCTCGAAACAAGTAGATCTGTGACATCAAGGGTCGTTATTCTGGGTGGTACTCATACAAATCAGTAATTAGGCCTGGCTGACCTTTCTGAAAATTCCAGTCTGTGCTGCCTCACCTTTCCAGTCCATCAAACAGCCAGACAAACAGCAAATCAAATGCCAATGCCTGATACACCTCAACAAAGCTGATACCTTTACTCCAAAGCACGTGGAACAAGTGTTCCTCCAGAGGTTGATTTAGGATGACCAGGCAAATCTTCTGCGTTCCTGTTAAAAAAAACAAAAAAAAAAAACAGTCTGCGTTATAGTACAAGACCACCCTCATCATTACTGTACACTGTCAGAAATAAATGGGTTCTTGGAGCAATGACACATAAAAGCCAATCTTTCAGTCTGTCACAATCATGAAGCATTAGCTGATGATTAATTGGCATATGAATAATGATGAACCATTTAATTGTATCTTGATCGTTATACGCGTATCGTCGCTGTCCAATGAAACTAAAGAATCTCCAAACTGGCAACTTTACAGGAGAGAACAAAAACAGTCCCCACATTCAATGTACATCAATAGAACCAGATTTTTTTGAGCTATTTTGAAGCATTTCTATTGGTCCATTCATCATGAGATTTTATCACAATGTAAATGCCAGCTGCTGCATTTAATTGATGAAGAAAAACAGAAATTGTTAAAAATGAAGATACATGCTTTTTACTGGACAGCAAGATTATATTATTTAAATACAAGTTAATGGTGGCCTAACTATGCTTACTAGGCAGCTAAAACAATCGACTCGATCAGCTTTGTATGGGTATTGGCTGATTTCTGATCAAAAAATGCAATCGGCCCGTATTTCTCCAATTTAGCCGATCCTGAGAGCCGAAAGATGCCGTTAAACAAATTAGTCAATTTTCTGTATTTCCAGCTAGCGTTTTATCCAGGAAGAGGAGACCTCCTTGAAACCCCCTCCGGCCAGCTCCCTGCAATTCCTATCTGAACCACTAGGTGGAAACACATACCCTTTCATTTTGGACAGACTGACTAAAGCAGCGGCCTCGCGAGAACAGTTTACGGTGGTCACCGCATGTGCTAATAGAAAACATGTCGTCCATCTGGCAGTGTTTACCATATGTAATTCAACGTATGTGAATCAGCGTGTCTCATGGGAACCAAGACAAAGACATTTAACACTACTAATCTGATACGGCACTTAAGAGTACACCACACGACTGAAAACTGTGAATATCAGCAAACAGCAGAGCTAGCACGTGCAGCTAGCACAAAACAAACAACCCAAAAAAACATGCAGACCAGATCTGACCGGTACGAACAGTACAGCTGCAACAAGAGAGCTAAAGGAATCCCAGCCAAAGTGATTAAGTTCATAGCGCTAGATAACCATGTTTCAAACATGTTTCATGACTTGCTTGTGCTAATAATTGCATATAGCCCTGCCGTGGCCTATAGCCCCGCCCTCGATCGGTATCGGCTATTGGCCAATAACGCTGCAAGGTGGTCGGTGATTGGAATCGGCCTCAAAAACACTGAACGGTCCATCTCTAGTTTAAATGTTGCACTACATCATTGCGCCCAAAACCACACACACAAATCTCTTAGTTACATGTAATTAGACTATTAAAAAAAACCACTCTAAAAAACATACATTAAATAAGCTACACTGCGAACAAATACAAATGTTTCTTGCTGCCCTCAACAGGCTTGAGTAAGAATTTAGAACTTCTTGTGTTTATACAGTCATGGGCGAAAGTGTTTTTCTTCCAGAAAATGATTGCAATTACACACGTCTTGTTATACACATGTCTGTCTCCTTTGTGTGTATTGGAGCAACACAAAAACGTTGAAAAAAACGGCAAATTTGACATAATTTCACGCAAAACTCCAAAAATAGGCTGGATAAAATTATTGGCACCTTTTCAAAATTTTGGGTAAATAACTTTGTTTCAAGCATGTGATGCTTGTTTAAGCTGACCTTTGTTTGCATCTACAAATGTTTGACTAAGTTTCATAACATTGTCTAGTGAGCAGCATGTCAGCACATGTTCATAGAAAATCTTTAGTGTTGTGACATTTTTACTGCTCCAATTACAGTTAAATTAAATTAATTAGTAATTATTCATTATTCTGTACATTTGTACATTTGTGTACATTTTCATATTTTGACTAGTGTTATATATATATATATATATATATATATATATATATATATATATATATATATATATATATATATATATATATACATAATGTATGAATAATACTTTTGGAAAGAGAGAACGGCCCTTTAGTATTTTGATGTTGTCCAATCTGGCCCTCTGATCTAGAGGATTGCTTATTTGACGGTGAGGTCATGTTCCTTTTATGTATATGAAGACTTTTTATGTTCTTTATCCGGGCTGACGCACAACAGTTTTAATCTGTTTACAAAAGAATAAGAAACTCGGCCTCTGTTGTAATTTAAATTCAAAGTTATTTATATGGATAAAGTAGATACAGACTTCCATTATAGAGATTCTTAGCAGGTTTTCTGAGGCCTTCAAATTATTTATATCGATATCGGAATTATATCGTATCAACCAAAATTAAGGAATATATCGCAATATAAATTTTGGCCATATTGTCCAGCACTATGGTAACGTAAACTTTGCATGTAAACTCTTCATTCATATATATATATATACACACAGTAAGGCCCAGAAATAATTGGACAGTGACACAAGATTTGTCATTTTAATTATTTACTAAACCATATTCAAGATACTGTTACATAATGTAGGCTTAAAGTGCAGACTCTCAGCTTTAATTTAAGGGTATTCACATCCTAATTGGAGGAAGGGTTTAGGAATGACAGCTCTTTAATATGTAGCTGCCTCTTTTTCTAGGGACCAAAAGTTATTATTAATCCTTCATAATTTAAGCAGGTAAAAGGTGTGAAGTTGATTCCAGCTGTGACATTTGCATTTGGAAGCTGTTGCTGTGAACCCACAACATGTGGTCAACAGAGCTCTCAATGGAAATGAAACAGGCACTAGACTGAAACTAAGAAGAAATCCATCAGATAGATGTTAAGAAATATTAGGAGTGGCTAAATTAACAGTTTGGTACATTCTGCTTGGGAACTCAAATTGGCCTGGACATCTATGGAAGACACCAGTGGTGGATGGTCACAGAATCCTTTCCATGGTGAAGAAAAATGCCTTCACAACATCCACCCAAGTGAAGAACACTCTTCAGGAAGTAGGTGTATCAGAATCTAAGTCTACCATAAAGAGAAGACTTCATGAGAGAAAATACAGAGGGTTCACCACAAACTGCAAACCAACCCTTAACCCTTAATCATAGAAAGACCAGATAAGACTAAAAAAAACATCAAAGAAGCCAGCCAAGTTCTGGAACAGCATGCTTTAGACAGATGAAACGGAGATCAACCTGTACCAAAGCACACCACAACCTCTGTAAAACATGGTGGACGCAGTGTAATGGCATGTGCATGCATGGCTTCCAACGGCACTGGGTCACTGGTGTTTATAGATGATGTGACAGAAGACAGAAGCAGCTGGATGAATTCTAAAGGGATATACTTTCTGCTCAGATTCAACCAAATGCAGCAAGGTTGACTGGACGGCGCTTCACAGTACAGATGGACAGTGACCCAAATCATACTGAAGTAGAAAAGATTTCACTGCTTAAGACAAAACGTAAGGCAGAAAAACCCTCAAACAAGCAATGACTGAAGACAGCTGCAGTAAAGGCCTGGCAAACATCACAAAGGAAGAAACCCAGCATTTGGTGATGTTCATGGGTTCTAGATATCAGGCAGTCATTGCCTGCAAAATTAACTAAAACCTTTGACAGGTAGTTTATATGTGGAAGTCAATGTATATATATAAAATACACATAGCTCATAAAAGCCTAATGCAAACATATACACACTTCTTTGGTAATACTAAATCAGAAAATGTATGATATAACTTCAAATATTCCCAAAATCAATAATAATAGGGACCTGCAGTCACTCTGCCTGCTGACCTGTACATGCAATTGAACATGCAAATGCGCAGCAACCAAGTGAGAAAACACTGCCCCATTTCGCAGAAGTAATCAAAAGGACTAAGCTGTGTCCCCCAAGAGGCACATGCACTGCAGAAGCTGTTCTTAGCAGCCTTTTACTGGGATTCTAGCTGGAGTGCTATGTGCAATCAGAGTGGGAAAGGGTCCAACAACTCAAATGACCATGTTTTTGCCCAAGTCTGGCAGGAACCTCTCTCCTGAGGCTAATTGAGGTGGTGCCGGACATCTGCATGGTCATGTGGTAGAATGTAGCACACATTTCTCCTCTGATCGTGTCGCTTGGCCAGACTGGATGATTATGCTAATCGCAGCCTAACCAGTCTGGTGCTAGAGTAATCTGTTAGGAGTGAAGGTGCTGGTACCGTGCAAACATCAGAGACTGACATTTATGTTTGTAATTTCCAGCCAAAACAGTCATTAAGAACAGGTGATTTATTTTTCAACACAAATTACATCAACGTAACATCTAAATATATAACATCTTTATTTAGGGTGTCCATCCTTTAGCTTTATTACAGCTCCCACTCTTTACAGGAGGCTTGCTGTAGGTTTTTCAAAGAAATCTGCAGGGATTTCTTTCCACACCTCCAAGGATTAGGATTAGGATTCAGGATTTGGATGTACTTTCAGCTTTTTACCATCCAGATAATCCTGATCACAATAAATTATGTCAAGGTCCGGACTTTGGTGTGGTCAGTGCCTTGTTTTAAGAACAGCAGGAGTTTCTTTCTTTGATTTGTCGGTTTTCTTTTCTCTTTAAGAGCTTCTTGACAGCTGCACATCCTTTCAGGCTCATAATGCTGAGGTGTCTTCTCACAGTGGAAGGATGGCCGTGGATGCTTTGGGATCTGAAGCAAGAGTGGTGGTTGATTTTCTCCTTACTCTCAAATATGAAAGTGCTGCTTTTGGTGGTCTACCAGGACTTGCTGATGGTTCTTAGGAGTCTCAATTTTTTGAGCTCCAGGTTTTGAAACTCCTGTTTTTTTTTTAGGTATTTGCCCTTCTCCTTCAAAATCTTCCAACTGACCCTATTAAAAATAACTCCTTAAAAAAATATTTAGTGACGTTTAGACTGGAAATCAAATAAAAGACGGGTGGTCTTTGGATAAACTGTAATATACTAGGACTAAGTTTGGAAAAAAACATGCTACCACTGAAAAGAAAATCATATTTGAACATAGGAAATTTACAAGATTGGCACAGGTTTCAAATGTTTCATAATAAGTAAATTGGATATGTCAATAATTATAAAAATTAGTTAATAAGCTGCAAAAACACTATTATAGCACAATATTATAATAAAATCAATATCCAGAATAAAGACATTTTAATGAAATTCATAATTGAGAATAAAAGTTATAACAAAATAATTTCTGGAATTATGTCTTAATAAATTTAATATACAACACATATAATACAAAAATACATACCATAAAAACAAGAATTAATTACAATTATTAATAAGATAATATAAAAGATATCACAAAAAGTGGTCAATTTTAGGGTAGATAAATTATGTAAAAATTATGTATACAGAATTACAGTTTCTTTTTAACACCACAACTTCTTGGTGTTCACAAAAATACTAAAATATCCAATAAAATAAAATAAAATAAAAACATTCTGGTGTACAGTTCCAGTCCACACTTATATATGTTATAAATATATATGAAAACACTAAAATTTCTATGGCAAATAATTCCTACTCCAAATTAGTTTTGTTAGCAAAATGTATAAACATTCAGTTGTCTTGTTTGATAGACCAATCAAACAAGAACGATTTATACAGCTCAACGCAACTAATACAAGTGGCTTCTCCAAATTCAACACAAAATTAACAATGACTGCAGTCTCAGGATTATTCAACCCCTTCATGACAAGCGTCTTTAGTACTTAGTAGAGCAGCAGAGCAGCCAGTTTCACCACCAGTTTCTGGCAGTGTTCCTGAGGAATATTAGCCCCTCTCAAAGGCGATGGCCTCTAATTCACTAATATTCTTGGGTTTGTGTCCTGCAATGACCTTATCCTAATCCCAACCAAGAATTTCAATTGGGTTCAAGTCAAGCAACTGTGACGGCCACTCCAGAATTATCCAGGACTATTTCTTTTCAAATCAAGCTTTGGTGGACTTGTGATGCTTGGGATCACTGTCCAGTTGGAAGGTCCAAAGATGCCCAAGCTTTAGGTACCTCACTGAAACTATGATGTTTCTTCTAGAATTTTCTGATACTTGATTGAATCCATTTTGCCCTCCACATGCTTTGGGTTTCCACTGCCAGAGAATCAACAAGCCACCGCAATGCTTCACTGTAGGCATGGTGTTCTTTTCAGTTCTGCTTCATTCGTCCTCCTTCAGACATAGTGCTGATCCGGAGGCCCGCAGAGTTCCAGGTTTGTTCTGTCGCTCCACAAAACAGAATCCCAAAACGTCTGTGGCTTATTTTCATGGTTTTGAACACGAAGCCGACCTTTCTTGTGCTGTTGGGTTAGTAGAGGAGTTGGGCCATAGAGACCTTCAGTGATTAGTATGCTCCTTACTGTGCAAACTGAAACATCACTGCCTGCTGCCACCATATCTTGCCGCAGGTATTTTGCAGACATTGCAGAAAGTACATTTTGGACCACCTGCCTTCTCAGGGATCTGGTGGCAGCCAGTGATAACTTCTTCTTTCTGCCACATCCAGATAATGTAGCCAGTGTTACTTTAACTTTGAACTTGTGACCTGTTTCCAACTGTATCTCTTGGAACATTCAATGTCTTTGCTATCTATTTGTGTTCTTTTTCTTGTTTGTGCCAGGCAACGATCTCTTCTCCTAACTTTTTGGACCATTCTCCCTTCAGCCATATTTCTGCATGCAATCAAACATCTAAATCACAAACTAGAGATCGACCGATATGGGTTTTTCTATAGCCGATGCCGATGTTTAGAGGTCAGGGTCAACCGATGGCCAATATGGGTTGTCGATTTTTGTCGAAGTTTTTGCACAACATTTCTCAACTTAACATTATTTATTAAACACTGACTTAACTAACAAGTTATTAAGAAGTGCACTGATAAACACTTTTACACAGCCGACATGTTCTCTACAGTTACAAAGAGTGCTTCACTTCGTGCCTGGGTTTTTTATCGCGTTTTGTATGCGGTTCTTTAAGGTGGATGAGGCACCCAGAGAGCGAGAGAGCAATAGAAACAGCACACGCAACTTGAAAAAGAAAGGAAAAACAGGTGGGCGACGCGGGGGAGAGAGAGAGAGAGAGAGAGAGAGAGGAAAAACAGTGCTCGCAACGTGATAGACAGAGAGACACTGATATGCTGTAATGACTGTTCTTTTTACTTTTCCTTTAGTTCCGTTTGGCTCGAGTGCTGGAAGCTGAGTAATATCTGAGAGACTCTCTGTGTAACAATAACGTGTTAATGTGTGTTTTACACTAGAGCAGTTAGCTTTAGCCCTGGAGCTAAGCAGTAAAACATCCGCTCTGGTTTACATCTACGGCTGTAACTAGAAACACGTAACCGCCTCATTGAAACATAATTGTTCACTATACATTATTCATATTCACTTGTTTGGCCGAACAGTTCCAAAGGTTTCGGCCTGGGGTCCTTCACATGCAGGAGCAGCACGTTCCAACGCACCAATAACACGGGGCTGCCAGCAGACATGCCTGATCACTGCTGCAGAACACTGATATCGGCCGATGCCGATATATAAAAAAAATATCGGCTGACCAATATATTGGTTAATCTCTATCACAAACCCCTAAGCAGGACCAGGTATCTGATGTGGTTTATCTTAGACACACCTATGCAACTAATGAAGTCCTTGATCTGCTATTTCAGACGTGCTTGACACGCAAATGCGTGCTCTTATGTGGGATTAAATAATCCCAAAACTGCAGTCGTCATGAAAAATCATTTTAAGTTGAACTTGGAGAAAGTTGTGTTAATTGTGTTGGGCTATTTAAATTGTTCTTGTTTTATGGGTTTACTGCAAACAGGTAAAAAGTTTGTACACTGTCAACTCGAGTCTTCCAGAAATACTTGCCATATTTTTGCCATTTTTCTTCTGATATAACACACTCAAACGAACTCCCAAGCTAATTATCAGTCCTTACAGAAAATTACAGAGTCATGCGTGATAGAGCTAAACCATGGAGTGTTACTGCAGCCCTACAGCTCAAAAACCTGACACCCCTGTTCTGCGTTAGGCAAGACTTTTGTCGTGTGAAAGAAGGCTACAGAGAAAGACTGCAATGACTGGCAATAGGAGAAATCTCTTAGTCTGATATTCTGAGCCTTGTGTGCTAGTTTCTGCACAAAACTGCAACACAACCTGAAATACACAGATAATAGCCAGGTGCACGGAATAGCCAGGTGCATGGAAAAACACAAACCGCCTTACTCAAGGCTTGAACAACTAATGGTTGTGATGTTGCATGAAGATGGCTTTTAAAACCAGACATAAATTTGCAGTACTCTCTTATAAGATGTGTCGTTAAAATACTTTCCTTTAAGAGTGGCAGCTGCTAGACAGACAAACAACCCTTAAAAATGTACTGAAAGAACATTTACCAACAGAAAATAAACACTGTTTTAGCTCTCAGGCTCAGAAGTACAGTTCTGTATAAAAGTCAAAAACCCTTCATCTATTTCATTTCCAGACCAATTTTCATTTTCCACAACAAATAAGCAATTATTTGATGACACAGCCAGTAAAATTAATTCGATTACGAAACTATGTAGATTAGCACAACGTGCGTCAATGCGTCGCAAAGATGGCTGCTCTACTGAAAGCACAGATTTATTCAGAGTGCAAGCTGCAGTTACAAACAATCGCTCACGTGTATCTAAAGTTGTGGGAGTGTTTAACACAGAAACACAACAGTGTGGTGCTCTGTCAGCTCTGCGCAGTGGAGATGATCACAACAGTACAGCTGCTATACACGAGCACCTTAAGCTCAAACATCCCGTAGAGCTTCATCAACACAGCAGCAGGACAGCACCTGTTTACCTGTTTATCTTATCTTAGCAGATTATTTTAATACTATTAACACGTGTAACATGTTTCTTTCAGTAGTGTCACTTGAAAAGTTGCATTGTTAACCGCTTCTTAATCGTCCAGTGCAGAACCTAAGACTGTTTTTGATACCGCGGGAGCTTTAAAACACACGTAGCTGCTTCTCAAATGACTCCCTGTCACATATATAGTCCACAAACTGTCCAAGTTCTTGTGCGATTCACAAGGTCCCAATTCAATTCGATTTCCGATTCGATTCAATTCAATATCGATTCATTTAGGGATATTTCAGTTACAATAATATGTTTTGTTTGAATATGAAAAGAGATTTTCAGAGAACTAATTTGGTAAATGTACAAGGAACACTCAACCTACCATTACTAAAAACATTAGTGTTTATATGTTTAAATACCGTCCTGGTTTCTGAATCCAAAATGTGGAATGCTAATTTTAAAAGTCGAATGCGAATCGATATCAGATTATTCAAATGAAGATCGATTTGAATCGAAAAATAGATTTTTTAAATTAGATTTTAGATTTTAATCTATTTTTTTGCTGTTTGAAGGCAGACGCTTTGCAGGTCAAAGGTGTCATTAACTAAATGTATCATTAAACTCATGTAGGGCTGCATCGTTAGGCTGGACCACAGGTCAGTGGTGGCGACATGTCCTCCTCCAGCTCTCTAGTGATTATTTGGCATGTGTTGTTATACGGTTGTGGCAACTTGGTAGCACGTACCTGTAGTCTAAAACTTTTCGACTGTATATATGGGCGCCATTTGCAATAAACATCACTGTAGCACCTGTGATTTCCTTTCAATGTGTGCCATTATTATCATACGGCACACAGTTGGAAAACGTGTCAGGGGCGGTTGCTAGCTTTATTTTGGGTGGTGTGCTAGCAGAGCGGCTGTTTTCATTCCGCTGGGAGCAGCACTTCTCCCACTCCGCTGAAAGCTTCTGTTTAAGGTGTTGGAATAAGTTTCTCGTGCTGCTTCATTTGAAAGAAACAGTTTTCAAACACACCTTACAGCGAGAACTTGTTTGGTCTCTGTCTGACGCCACAAAACCAAACCAATTTCAGATCACGGAGGAAGTTACTCCTTTGTTGGGGACAAATTCCGGCTTTGCCCCACTCGCTAGCATGTTGTTTATGTGTGTCTACAACAAGTACACAGGGGGTAATCACTTTGAGCTACGGAAGAGAGAAACTTTGTCCACATCATCCTTAACTTTAAATCCGAATTAATCAATAAAACCGATTTATCGCCAGTTCTAATATATATATATTATATATATATATATATATATATATATATATATATATATATATATATATATATATATATATATTTAATATAATATAAAAAAATAGATAATTTAAATAATAATTTATAATTTAATATTATACAGTTATATAATATATAACTGTAAACAATAGAGCTTAACATATCGCCAGAAAAATACGATGTCCACCACTTCCATAAGGAACAAAGAAACACACAGTGCCTCCTCCTCAATGTTAACATTAACAGCTGTTTACTTAAAAGTCTAGAAGTAATGTTGCAAGTTGAGTATTAACCTTCATCTCTTTCTTTTTTTTTTGCTGTCAAAACTGTTGCTTGCCAAGAGCTTCAGTCAACATTACGTTTACTCTTCCTTTCATTGGCTACCGTGTCCTTATATGATCTAACCAGGAGCAGAACCTTCAACATGACCTTCCACAAAGAGGTTCGAATACACTATCTGGGCAGCGCCACTACTTCATCCTGTCATGTTGGTCTGATGGCAGAGTCCGACTCACCACCACCTCCTGAGGTACAAGGTGGTATTTCCAGATTGGTCAATGACCAAGGTGCGACAGTGGCATCAAGCTACAAATCCCACCCCTACAAGCAGCCAATAATGATTGGGTTTTTCAGGGTTACATTATACAACAACTGCATTGATATTCATTTTTTGCTTTCTGCTTCATCTTCTTTGCATAACTTGTACCACAGTTTTTTAAATATCAACACAGTTCCAACTCCATATAGTCTGGTCTGACTGTGGGATTCGGGCTTGTATACAGCTGATCGGACGCGCAGATTCCGGAAAAAAACAACAGACTTTTCAGGAATTTTTTCCATAGAGAATGAATAAGATAGAAAGGTGCACACCAATCAACTGATTCTACTGTTTCACATACACTGATTCAGAGCAGACCCCCCACCACGACTGTAGGGTAGGTTTGACCCGCACTCGTCTGTTTGTCATTTTTTTCCCCATTCATTTTCAGTCCCAAGCAAACCTCATGGATTCCTTTAACCTACAGCCTCCAAGCTGCATGTACTCTGGTAAGCGCAAATCCACAGACATACCCCCATGCTCCCCTCTATTTGTCGTTTATTCATCCTTCGTTTCTCCCATAACTTTAAACCCAAACATTGCGCTTTTGTTTAACCTACAGTGACCAAACTGCCTGCATTTACTCAGAGCAGATCCCCAAACTGTAATCGATTTGTTGTTTATGCGCACCCCACTTTTTTAGTTGTTCGCTTTATTGTAACAATTACTAAGGAGGTGTTGCAGGCAGCTGAGAAAGGTGGATCCTGTGGAAGAGAGTTTCTCCCTCTGGCATGTACTTTGGGCTTTAGAACTTTTATAAAATGTTTACATGCACAAGAAGCTCCACCTGAAGGTAAATGAAATAAAACAGAAAAACATTAAAGGTCATTGTTAGGGTTGGTGTGGTCCTCTCGTCATTAAAGTTTTAACAGATATATAACAGAAAATGATTCAGTACTGAATGTGTTCACTCTGTATCTGTATTACAGCTTTACATAACTTGCTTTCAGGTTTTAGAAGAAATATACAGGAACACTTTCCACTCCTCTAAAGTTCATTCTTAGAAGCTGGTTTTGCATTTTCTGAGGCCTGGATTCCTGGGGTGGTCAGTCCATTGTTTCGAAAACACCAGCAGCTTCTTTGTATAATGTGTCTGTATCTCCTTTTCTCAGTGAGGAGCTTCTTGACAGCTGCACATCCTTTCAGATAACACTGAGCTGTCTTCTCTCATGGGAAGGGTGGATGTGGACACTTTCAAATCTGAAGCAAGAGCCGAGCTTGACTTTCTTCTTTCCCCCAAAGACGAAAGTATGGTTTATCAGATAGGGACAGTTTTGGTGGTCTTCTAGATCCTGAAGGTTTTGAGGAGTCTTCCATTTTCTTTATAGCCTTTAAGCATTCTCCAGTTTTTTCCTTTCTCACTTCTCAAGAAAGTGTGTTATCATGAATCTAATATCAGAAATCGCTCCACAGAAAATAGTAACTTGTATTTATAGCTTTTTTGTTTTTGGACTGGTGGTCTTTTGTACAGTACTCTATAAACATACCAGAGGTGGGGGGCTCGAGTCACATAACTTGACACGAGTCGCGATTTTAAGGACGTGAGACTTGCTTGATTAACACTGATAAAAGACTCGACTTGACTTAGACTTGGCACAGATGACTTGAAATTACTTGTATTTGTCAATGTTTGTATTTGTACATACTGAGAGTGTATATATATATATATATATATATATATATATATATATATATATATATATATATATATATAATTTTTTATTTATGTATTTATTTTTTTGATGCTTGGGATTTTGTTTTATAATGCACGTAAACCTGGCAACCCATCAGAAAGTGGCAGACCAGCAGAGACCAACATATAAAGGAGTATGCAGTCGACAATAAGAATAAAAAGAGAACAGCAACATGGCAGGTTTGCAGTTCTTAAATCAGGGACACGACCAAAACAACATCAATTTTCAGTCGTCACTACAAAACTCGCAGACAGATCAGCTAATGTTAATCATTAGCAAATAAGCTAATGTTTCTGCTTTTTGATGAGCAGCAGGTAGCGCAGTACACATCTGTAGGCAAGTCACTGTAGGCCTAGTGTATATATGTGTGTTATGGAGCTACTAATTTGTAAACAGAAATATATAAGGCTTATGAGATTGGCCATCATTAGGGGTTTTATAGGTTTGAGCAGTGTATAAATCATTCAGTCTGTTATGCCGAGATTTCATAGCCCGCGCGAATCGTCTTGTAGTAATAATATATTACTGCACCTCCCCAGCTAATACTAGGGTTGTGCGATATTGACAAAAAATAATATCTGGATATTTCCTGTAATTTTTTCGATAGTGATAATAAACAATGTTTTTAATTATTTAAGAATGTGTTTGTAAAAGTCTTATATTTTACCAGCTTATACTTATTAAGGGATGTTAATAGACATAACAAAGTCATAACTATAGTTGTGTGTGTTCAGTTGTACCATCTCCATCCCTCTATACCAGGGGTTTATTAGAGTTCAGTAAGGTCCAGTAAGGGGGAATTTCCTCAGACCAAGGTCAAGACCATCATAATTTCTAACTTGTGTTATGATTCAGTGCCACATCCTGTATATTGAAGTAGCCTAGTATCAGCATCTTATACCATCAGCAACTATCAATCAACACACATACCGTTCAGTATATTTAAGTATATTTACATTTAAATGCTGAACTGAATGAATTATTTATAAACTGATAATAAAAGTTTTTTTCCCCATTTAAGGTAAAAATAAGGGCTATATAAAAAAATAAACAGAATAAAAGTGCATCTTAAAGTGTTTATTTATAGAAACAGGAAATAAAGCAGTGTCTTCTCGTGAACTTTCAGGCGATTGGTCTATGAGGTTAATAATGAGGTCATCATTGGTCTATGAGGTTAATGCACCGCAAAGCCCGTATACCGTAAAGACAAGAAAAGCTCCACCGCATAACTCGCATTACAGGCGAGTTAAAATTCCAGAATTTAAAACAGTATTTCTCAACATTGAAAATGAGATTCAGCTCTTAACAACCTCTTCATGTCTTTTAAATTATTTAAATGTGGAGACCTGAGACTTGATTGACTTGTAGGTGGGACTTGACTTGCTTGAATTTTTCCACAGTGATTTGGGACTTGCTCGAGACTTGAAGGTTAAGACTTGAGACTTGCACATGTATGCCTTTCTCCCACCTCTGATACATACATACATACATGAACCTTCCTTTCTTTCAGGCAGGTCTTTGTTGATTGTTCAAAACAGGAAAAAATAAACTCTACCATGTCATAAATAAGTACCTGTATCTGTATTTGCATTCTGAGGCAAAACAGTTTGTCCAACATCTGCTTTTAGCATTTCAGTCACACGTTTCTCTTGTGTTGGAATTTGTTAACAGTAAACATGTGAATCCGTTGCTGTGCGTTTCAATACTGGATCTTCCCACACGTCTGAATATGTTTTCTATTGATAGGAGTAGGAAATTATCAATTAAAATATACCAAAATTACCATACGCCCAATTAGTCAAGGACTCACTGTTCATTAAGATACAACAAATTTGCAATTCAACGTAAACAATTTGGAATAAATAGGACATGAAATACAACTTCCTATTTAAAACAGCCCTCGGTTCAAATGAAACCAAGCATAAATATGCATTGCATGGAAAAAAAATAAAAAAATCTAAGCTGACTTAGTGTTCGTCTAATTGCACTGGCTTTCAAGGATCAACCGCCGCAATCAATATTTCATATTTTGCTCTAATTAACCAACCCTTTACTTTATATTCATAAATATGTTTGTATTTTAGGATTCATGAGCCTTGTCTCAGGGCCTTCTTCATGCATGTGTGACATTACGAGAGTGCTACAGTAGGGCTAAATTCAGTGCAAGCCTTCTTTGGCTGTGAAGAGAGGGGGGAAAAAGTAATTCACCTCTGGCTGTATTGACAGCAGATAACAGTGATTTACTAGATGGCTTAGCTCACAAATAACTGCCTACCTGCAGAACAAGGCATGGAGTACATCCTAAACCTTCCATATCAACAACTCCAGCCCCTCACCAACCAACCCCCCACCCAACCCTGCTCTGTTTTCCTCTCTTTCTTTCTCTCAGAGTGACAGACCCCATCTGCACCCTGTCTGCACAATGGTTAATACGTTTTAGCTTAAAAATTGTCAGGCTGAGTTAGCGGTATCAAAAGGTCGTCCATTGTCGGTGCATTAGTAATTCAGCATTCAGTGCTTCCAGGAAATTTTCCAGGCAGAATCGGACCTCTTTTCTATACGCTATATGTGCTATTGCACACATTTCTCATGCTTTTTGTGAAAACCACGTTAATATTCAAAGCCAGGCATCTATATGGAGCTTATCTTATGTTGGCTCAGTCACAATTACAGGCTACTTCTTTTGTCTTTTGCGTAGAGTACACAATTTTAATAAAATTACAGGTCGGCTTAGTATATAACTGGAGGAAGAATGGATGAGCAATGCTATTGGAATCATATCAGTATCTGCTTCAAACCAATCAGATTTCAAACCAATGTAGAAGAGATGGAGATGCTCGGTTATTCATCCTACTGGATCGGCAACCCTACAGAAATAAATATTTTATTTCTCTGCGCCAGTTGTCATTGCTAGTTCTTCAGTCTTCTGCTTCTTACTATACTGGGTTGAGTGATGTACTCTCAAGTGTCGTATCAGTTTAGTTGTGGAGAGTGTAGCTTTGTCTGAGTCAGATACGGTCAAAAACTGACATACTGACAGCATGTGTTGCACACACGGCCAAATCCGTTATAGGGTTTCTGCAGCCTGGAATGAAGCCTGTAGTTTCAATGAGGAACTGCTGGGTCCTTTGACCCAGGGGCCTCGCGCTGGACTGCAGCAATCCAATCAGCTCTAAAGACAGTCTATTTTAGAATAATATCGGCCAATCGCTGTTTGCATGTTTGGGTACTGACACTGGAAGCCGATCAATCCTTTTATCTCTAGGTAACGTTAACTATACAGTTAAACAACTTCAGAATGCTAAGCTTTCCAAACAGACATGAAATCTGAAGCAATAAAGTTACACTTATAGTGAATAAATCAGTTTATATTAAGAAAGTAGCAAGCTAATATTAGCTGTAGTTAGCTATCTACAAGTTTCCCCAAATAGAGGACAAACTCTGAGGGGAAAAAAGTAATTTTCACAACAGTAGTTAATAATGGACCCAGCTATTTTTGTTATCTAGCTAGCAAACAACCAACATAACTTACCTGGCCAGCATTAAGAAATCTGTAGGTCGTATATTTTAATAGCCCAAACGCAACGCTAAAATTAGCTCCCTGTTCACTAACTTTTCATTCCAACTTTCTCTTTCCGCCTTAAATGGTGCAGCAGTTGTATTGCGCCGCAGCAGGCTTCTGAGGCATTCAGGCACTGAGGTGGAACTGGAGGCCGACTTCAGCTTTGTCTAAATTGGCGTGTCACAAAATGCTACCAGCGCTAAAACTGCAGGTGGAATGTGTTGCCAATCACCGTCAATCAAAAAACACTAGCAGCAGGGTTTTAATAGATTTTTTTTGAGCCACCTTGAATGATGTAGCAGTTACACTCTGGAACCTCAAGAAGCCGGCAATGTTGTTATCAGAAAATGTCACCAGCCCTCTTCGGTTTTGCATTACTTTGGATTGACCATGGGTGACGACGGCTGGGTTTGCTATTCCAATGCCTATGTATTCACTGATACCTCTCTTTTTTTTATCTTTCTCTAACTTTCAGCACAAAAGATTATAGAAGTGCAAAAAAAACCTTCCAGTCACAAGTGCAGCCATGTGACCGTAAGGTTGCTGGTTCGATCCCATGAAGTGCCTTCGAGCAAGGCACCTAACCCCGACTGCTCCCTGGGCACTGTGGTAGGGCTGCCCACCGCTCCGGGCAAGTGTGCATGTTCACTGGTGTATGTATATATGTGAGTGTTTTACTGCACGGATAGGTTACATGATAAGATCTTACATTCCCCTCTGGGATCAATAAGTAAGTAAGTATCTATCTATCTATCTATCTATCTATCTATCTAGCTAGCTATCTACGTGTCATATCTTTATTTGGCAGTACTTTACTATGTTCCTTGGCAAAACTGCTTAAGCTTTGTCATATGGGCTAATATAAGTGAAGGCTGTTGATGAAAATCAGATTTAACATGAAGTGTGGGATTTACATTGTTCCAATAGTTTGATAGCAAGGCATTTCTTGCATCTAAATGACCTTCTACTCCAAAAAAACGTCTTTTGAAAAGACCCCACATCAATAATCAGCTATCAGCACATGCCATAGGTAGGATGTTGTCCTTTGGAGGATGCAATGCATTACTTTTTAATTTCAATTTCTCATACAACTTATTTCTAAGCTAAAAGAAAAGCACACCATATACAAACCCTAGCACAGCAGATGGTTAAAATTATCAGAATATCAAAATAGAGAATATTTGAATGTGCTAGTGTGTGTTACATTTGAGGAATACGCTGTAGTTTCTTTACACATGTAAAAGACATGCAGTATGCAACAGCCTAAATGGAGCATCTTTTATGTTCTTTAGTTAGAAAATCAACAATACATGATCATTTAAAAGGGGGCATATAAATTTTGAGATCAAAAAGATCAATTTAGCCTATTAAAACCAATGAAACAGCTATCTAGAGAACTCGTATTATAAAACTACACTGAAGAAAATAATAAATGCACCACTTTTTAGTGAAAAAAAACATAGTAGATGAAAAATGGGAGTAAAACCAAAAACGTTATCTTTATTCAGTCTAGAAGAGTACTGCAGATTTAAAGTTCAAAACAGCTGACCTTACATAGACCTTAATGACTAAAGGTCCTGTGAATGTCCTTCAGGGAAGCAAGAGTGTGAATAAATACAGTTTGTTTTGGTGCAAAAGGTCCAAGTAAGTTTGATTTTCTTCATGACAGCTAAGCAAACAAAAGTTTTATCTTAGGTTAAAAGAAAAAAAGGTCTGGACATCTAAACTGCTGCATTAGCCTATTCAGAAGAAACACAGTACCTGTGGACAAAAGGCAGTCTAACGGCGTGAATTCTTCTTCCATGACTCTGGATGCAGTCCACTGGCTGAGGAAGAAAGGACACTTTTAGCATCAGGAAACTTCTTCAGTCTAAAGATGGTACTAAACATTAAATATTAAAAAAAGCCCACTACTTTTATATTAAGGATAATTACTTCAGTACCTACTGAAGTTGACATAACCTGGCTTCAGGAAACTGGATATTGCCTTTTTTCTTGTTTTTTTTTTTGCGCCAAGGTTTTTCTGTATGCAGTTGTTTGCAAAACAGGGCGTCCCTGGTCAATATTTTTTTTCAAGTTTTAAGAAACACCGTTACTATACACCTGACTTTCTATTTATGAATTTTACATAATAATAAAAAAACATAAAATGTGGCTTTTGCAAAACTTAAGGTGCATTTTATATTTAATTTTCCCCAAAATGATAATCTACATAAATACAAATGGTGCTATAGGGAATGTACTACATCATTTAAAGGGGTGTTCAAACAATTCCATATAAATGTACTTGTATGCTTTATTTATTGCATAACTTATTTATTTATTTTGATTTTCAGAATGTTAAAAATGTTCATTGCACCTGAACTAACAGCACCAGAGATTTTCATGGCCAATATGCAAATGCGATTTTACTATTAAGTAGAGATGGAAGGATCGTTTGGCTATGTATTGGTATCTCTCCAATTTAGCCGATCCCGAGAGCCGATCGATGGCGTTAAACAAATGAGCCTAATTTCTTTATTTCCAGCTAGCGTTTCATCCAGGAAGAGGAGCCCTCCGGCAATTCCTATCTGAACCGCTAGGTGGAAATACACACCCTTTCATTTTCCACAGACTGACTGAAGCAGCAGCATCACGAGAAAAGCATGCGCTGATAGAAAGCATGTCGTCCGTCTGGCAATCTTTTACCGTTTGTTTAAAATATTAGGCTGTTTCATATAAGCTTGTTAAAAAAGCTAATAAACCAGTTTCCACCATGTTTCATGACTTGCTTGCGCTAATAACTACATGTATCCCTGCTGTGGCGTATCGCCATCGATCGGTATCGGCCTCAAAAACGCTGGTCGGTTCATCTCTACTATTAAGCCTTCACTGTTTGTGTACGTCATATAGACACGTGTACCAAGCGGTATTACAAACATCCCTTCACTTCTTACTTAAAATACTCAGATGATGTAGCTGCTGGTACAGATAATGTGCAAATGCATCACATTAAAACCAGTCTCATGAAAATACTGGCATGAACTTGAGAATTTGACAGATTTTTTAAAAGTTATTATCTAATTAAATGGTCATTTAATGTGGTTCAATATGAAATGCTCCATTCTTGAGAAGCTCAGCAAGTCAGTGTTGCTGACAAAAACCAGACGCTCTGCAAGCAAGTTAGTACGCAAAATGCTAACACATACATCACACCATGCTTGAGACATTTATTAACGAAAGTTGAATTCACGAGAGAAGATTTCTAACTAGAAAGAAATTAATACATTCCAAAATTTTGGTGAACAGTTTGTATTTAGTGACTTCAACAAAACAAATAAAACATTAAATATAAAATGAGCTACACACTTTGCACATGTCACATTTAAATTTTTTTTTCAACATGTTAAATTTAACAAATAAACAGCAACTGTGCGTTTAAATGTCCAGGGCCGTGTTCTCTCTAAAGGATGTGCTCGTTAGCTTTAATATATAAAATCAACAAATATATATATATATATATATATATATATAAAATCAACAAAATAAAATGTTTTTGACTGGGGGTGCACAAACTTTAGCTGTAATGTTAGTTGTGTGGCAAAGAAATATTTTTTTCAGATTTACAGTTATTTTATCATAATCTACATTACACATATAAAAACAGAAGACGTGTAGGTTCACTTGTGGTTTTAGATAGTAGATAAAACGGCTATATGAATGTTACAAGCGCAACTCCAGGTTTCCATCACCACCACTGTTAAGAAACCAGAGTCGGTATGTTCCTCTAGAATTGAGGAATACACATAAAACCACTCTGAATAACTTTGTTTATCTCCCAACAACTACATTTCGGAGAGATTAAAGGATTGAAAATGACGGTGGATTTAAATTATACGTACTATTTTAAAAATTACTCTAAATCACAATCTTTGAAATCATTTTATTTGATATAGAACAATCAATGGTTCAGGCCTACTTGGCTGACTAGATTTCCCGGAGGCAAAATTTGTGTAAATTAGATTTTTTTTTGGTGAACCATCCCTGCTCTCATATGACTGAGCCTATTGAGCCAAACACAGCTTAATACAATTACAGTCCCATGCTAGTTTCAGACATACGCTGCTGAATTCAAAGCAGTATTTCTGCCTAATGGTCTGACCTGTCCACTTCTCAGCGCTCTTGAGCCATTCAGACAGGCCTTGCGTGACCTGTCCCATTACTAACGCAGCAGCAGCTTACAGCTCAGCACCAGAGTGAAAGGAACTCCCGTAGAGTCACATTCTAGCCCATTTAAACGGTAACGGAATGGAGCTTTGCAAAAGAAAGTTTGCCTCTGTCGGCGCTCATCCAACACTGGTGGTTTCTTTTCTGTACAAGGTCAATCATCCAAATTATAGAAGGTGACCTACCGGCAGAGCGCGTCCTTTGTTCTGAACTGTAAGACAAAAGAGCAAATATAACCGAGAGGACTAAATGAACTGAATGAACAACTTTCCTTGACTATCACTAGGAGCACAAGTCCAAACTCCACAGATTCAACAAGGACTCACTGGCGCCCGCCTTGTCTTCTGATTAGTTTCAAGCAGCTTCAAGACAGCTGACCCTTTTTTTCCTGTGACATGTGCATTCAACTGCAAATGGATCAACATAACAAGTAAAAGGTGCCGATCCATCCTGGTACATGAACACATATTGATGGAATTTCTGCACGGATAAGCTACGGGGAGAGGTGGCAGTAAGAGGCTTCAGTTTGCAAGCCTGCACGAACTAAGGGTTTTATCCATAATGCCAATCTGCTGAGGTCATAGTGCTCATATCCTAGATTTGTACTGTTTTCCATGAAGTACATAATTTGGATCTGTGTTTAAATCCAATTGCCAAAGCTTCTTGGGCCTAGCAGTGTATATATATATATGGATCGATCAGCTTTTGAGGCCGATTCCGATCACCTTTCAGCATGATCGGCTGTTAGCTGATACCGATAGAGGGCGGAGTATACACCACGGCAGGGCTACATGTCGTTATTGGCCCAAGCAAGTCATGAAACATGGTCTAAACTGGTTTATTACCATTTTTAACGAGCTCATGTGAAACAGCATAATATTTTTAACAATATTTGCAGAAAATAAACAAATTATACAAATATCCCCAATACTACAATCATTCAATTTAGACCCTTAATTTAAAACAAAAAAAGCTAATTAAATAAATGAAGTAAAAACTGCAGTCATTAAACGCGGACTCTGTTATTTTAAATGACAACCTGTAATCATTAGATGTAGATCTTGAATTGTGGCTGCTGTACTGTTTGTACCAGTCAGATCTGGTCTGCACGGTGTTCTGGGTTATTTGTTTTGTGCTAGCTGCGCGTGCTAGCTCTGCTGTTTGTTGATACTCACTGTATTCAGCTGCGTGCAGTGCTGTATCAGATTAGTAGTGTTAAATGTCTTTGTCTTGGTTCCCCCAAGAGACGCTGATTTTACACATTTTAAAAACACAATGGATTAGTCTGCGTCACATACAGTACGGCCAGATGGACATGTTTTCTATCAGCGCTTCCTTTTTCGCGAGGCCGCTGCTTTAGTCAGTTTGTGGAAAATTAAAGGGTATGAATTTTCACCTAGTGGTTCAGATAGGAATTGCAGGGAGCTGGCCGGAGTGGGTTCTCCTCTTCCTGGATGAAATGCTAGCTGTAAATACCGAAATTAGGCTCATTTGTTTAACGCAGTCGATCGGGTCTTGGGATCGGCAAAATTGGAGAAATATTACTGATCACATATTTTGATAAAAAATTGTCCGATACCGATACATAGCCGATCGATCTTACCATCTCTAATATATATATATATATATATATATATTTATATATAAACACACACACTACCACTCTCAAAAGTTTGGGATCACAGTGAAATTTTCTTGTTTTCAATGGAGTACCCTTCCTTACTTAACACAACAATGGACTCACGGGTCTCTAAAGAAAGTTGTTTCTTTATTGCCATTTTTAACTAGCCCAAAACAAATAACCCAGAGAACCGTGCAGACCAGATCTGACCAGTTGGAACAGTACAGCAGCAACAACTCCAGATCTACATTTAATGGTTGCTGTTTTTCATGTAAAATAACTGAGTCTTTGTTTAATGACTGCAGTTTTCACTGCGTGTATTTAATTAGCTTTTTTCAGTTTAAATTAAGAGTCTAAAATGAATGATTGGCAAAAGTATTGGCAATATTTGTTTGATTTACTATCGGCCCATCGCGTTGAAAGGTGATCGGCAATCGGAATTGGCCTCAAAAACGCTGATCGGTCCATCTCTTATGTAATATATATATAGTAGAAGTACAACTAATGCCTGGTTTAATAAGCATTTCCACATGCAAAGCAAAAAGAATTAGGACTAAACAGCTGAGGCCATCAGAAAACCACTTGTTAGCAATGATAGATTTCAGTGTGCTAGGGAGCATAAAGACTGGACAGCAATTGAAAAAGGTCATGTGGGATGGGTCCAGATGTTGGTAGGCTATCTGCAGTCTGTGCAGTACACTACTGATGAAGAACTGCACACATTTTACACTGGTGCAGTATACAGTACACTATTTTAAACACACTCTAAGAATTTAAACTGTCTCTGGCTACTCACGCCTCTGTAAACAGGCTTTATCAATCAAGTGCTAGTAGCCAGCAGTTGCTCTCTACAGAGTAGTTCTCTATAGAAAAAGAAATCTGGAATTTTGTTTAAAACTGTAGGCAGTGAGGTTGACGTCAGTTTGCCAGCCGCTACTCCGCTGCATCTAACAGCAGTTTGATTTGCGACAGGCATGTTGCGCTGAATGTTCTGTAATTGGTCTGCAAGATGGAACGGAACATTCAAACACAAAGCTGCCTTATACATTAGGAGTGGGCGATATGGCCCTACAATAGTATCACAATATTTTATGCGATAACAATACTCTTGGCGATATGACAAAACATTGAATTAAAAAAATATTTCAAGAATACACTACTGCAACAAAGCGAAAATTTAATTTTATTATTGCATACGATATGATATGGCACACCCCTAACCGAGATAATAAAAAATCCAAGTCAATGTTCCAGAATGTCACGATACTAAATAATGCACTCCAAATATCTCCATAGATCCAGGACTGAAGTGAAGTGAATGATACTGGACAGATACAATCTGTCTCTAGTAGATATATAATGGGAAATAAGAAAAGTGTGATTTTTTTTTCTTTTGCTAAAAACAGTAAAAAGTAGTACCCTGATGTGATAATTAGGGATGGGTGATATGGCACGATATTTCATGGTATAATATCGTTCTTGATATTCAAAAATGTTGGCGATATTATTGTGTACGATACGATATGGCACATCCCTATTATACATGTGAACATATTATTAAATTTTATACATATTATTATTTAAATGTGATATGCAGGTTATATGGATTGAGCTCCTCGCAGTGTTTTAGTGTCCGTATATCATTTAGTCTTTTTAATGGTGATTGTGATCCATTTTGCTTGGTCTCCATCTCCCCAGCAGGGTTGTAGGTGCAACAAATACTATGAATTCGGCCTACAACAGCTCAGGCCTGTCCAGTCCCACTACGTTATAAGGAGTGTTTCAGCCTGGACTGCTTTTGTTTAATGACACACAACACAGTGCAACCACATAAGAAGTCAATAACATCTATTGATGTTAAAATTTACAACTTGTTTATAGGGCACCTAAAATTTTGTAATAGAAAAATTTGATGAAGTATCTAAATACAGCTCACGTTCAAATCTTGCTCGGTTACACTGCATCTAACAGCAGTTTGATTTGATACAGGCATGTTTCGTTGTTATTGGTCTGCCCTTTTTTCCCAGTCCTAGATGGCAGTATTTCAGTCTTACAGAGTTTGTAGTTTACTTAGTTTCATAATACTTTTACAGAAATTAAGCATTTTATTTAGCAGGAAAACTGACTTCTGTTCTCTCCTCCGGCCTATTTCAGGTACTGTCCTCAACAGCACCAACTGGTCTACACAATCCCTAATGCCATTTTCAATACTGTGAAAAATCATTACACCGACAATGATCGCATTTGTTCCTCATATTATTTAGTTACTACTACTTGTTACTGAAGTCAGACTCTGACCTGAAGTTCACGGCCAAATAAACTTTTCATTTCACACAGAATAATGCAGTCGATGATTCCAATCTTATGTGGCTGTAAACACTAGATCAGCCCGTCCAACAGTATCGATTCATACTGCGATCTCTGACCCAAAAAAAAGACCCTCAAGGACAGGAGTTTTAAAACACCAAGCCTCCTATACACACTTCCATTTTAAATATTCGGCTTAGACGCTGTACAGTAAGAGATTTCGTCACCCGTGGACCTACGCGTAAGAACTCTGCTACAGGGCCCGCCACGGAAAACCTCTTTTTCCTTAATTTTTGAAGAAATATATTTTTCATCCAAACACTGCTTAAAACATGGAAACCACGGAAACTGGTTTCTTGCTGCAAAGGCTAAGCAGCCCATTTTCCATTAACTTTTTGTGCCAAAAACAACATATATAGACATTTATCTGTAGCGTTGCTGTGACGTCACGCAACTGCCCTGCCACCTTTGGCAGGCAACTCTGGGGGGGACATAGTGAGGGTTTGCTGTAGAATAACAAAGTCGCAACTTTGTTATTTGTATGTGACAAATAAACTTTTGCACCTGCCAACCACAGCTAGCACCCTAAATAGTGTGGTACAAATAGCACATGTACCCTTAGAGGTGCACTTGTCAGTGTAGTAGGTGAAGACTAGCAGTGTGTGGTTTGGAAGACAGCATTAAAACAGTGAGATGTGTTCAACAGTCCAGCAGTTCTAGACTACAGCTCTAAAGTGCAGCTCTACAGCTCCATAGTGAATACGTAACTCATGATTGAGGAGCATATTGTCACTGCCCAGAGAAAAACATCTTCATTTTTATCCATTTTTATTTTTCTACACCATTTGAAAACGATAGCCGCTGTTCACACTGTGTAAAAACTTAATGATAAATGAACCAATAGAAATGCTTAAAAATAGCTTGACTGCATTATTCTGTATGAAATAAAACATTTATTTGGCCATGAACTTCAGGTCAGTGTCCGATTTCAGTAACAAGTAGTAAGAGCTATATAATATGAAGAACAAATGTGATGATTAATAGTAAAGATATATATATATATATATATATATATATATATATATTAGAGATGGAAGAATCGATCGGCCATGTATTGGTATCAGCTGTTTTTTTATCAAAATATGTGATCTGCGATCAGCCAATATTTCTCTAATTTAGTCGATCCCATGAGCCTAATTTCTGTATTTCCAGCTAGCTTCATCCAGGAAGAAGAGCCCTCCGTGAAACCCCCTTGGCCAGGTCCCTGCAATTCCTATCTAAATCACTAGGTGGAAATACACACCCTTTCATTTTCCACAAACTGACTAAAGCGGCGGCCACACGAGAACAGATTACTGCATTTAAGCATGCGCTGATAGAAAATATCGTTCATCTTGCAGTTTGTTACCGTATGTGACTCAGATTCACCCAGGGCAGTTTGTAACATCTGTAAAATTAGTAAAATCAAATCAACTTCTAATTAAAAAAATATATATTATGCTGTTTCACATGAGCTTGTTAAAAGTGGTAATAAGCCAGTTTTGACCATGTTTCATGACTTGCTTGCGCTAGTAATTGCATGTAGCCCTGCCTTGGCATACAGCCCCGCCTTCGATCGGTATCTGCTATCGGATAATCGCGTTGAAAGGTGATCAGCGATCGGAATCGGCCTCAAAAACGCTGAACGGCCCACCTCTAATATATATTTTATAATTTTTTGATAATCAACCTCAAAACCTGACCTCAAGAGATATGCAGGTTATATAGATCGAGCTCCTTGTAGTCTTTTAGTGTCCATATACATAATTTACTCTGTTTAATGGTCATTATGGGCCATTTCGCTTGGTCTCCATCCCCCCAGCAGGTTTGTAGGTGCAGCAAATACTATGAATTCACTATGACTGTGGGAGGAAACCGGAGTACCCAGAGAAAACCCACTCAAGCACAGGGAGAGCATGCACCCTCCACACAGAACAGCCCGGACCGTGTATCAGACCCGGATCGTCTAGCCGTGAGGCGACTGTGCTAACTACTACACCACTACTGTGCCTCCTATGACTAAAATCATTACCATAAAAAATGCAAAAGAATAAAAATGCACACACTGAGGTCTTTTCCACCACAATGGTAGAATACTGTATTTAGTATTGTGGTCGAAACGCTGACTGTAGCTACTTGGCTAGTATTTTCTTTGAGGCTTTTATGCTGTTTTTTGAATTCGTTCTCGTAAATTTGGCAACCCAGTATGTCACATGAGGAGGCAAAAGATCGCCAACAGAGTGTAGATCATGTGGAACTATTATTATTATTATTATTATTATTATTATTATTATTATCATCACTAACTGGTCACTCTATGTGATTCTGATGTCCACATTTACTGCTTTTCACTGCAAAAATCACAATAATGTGCGCACGTATTTCTCTTACTCTCTTTCTTACACCCACACACAAACACAAACAAACACTCATTCATACAGTCTGGGCTGACGAAGCGTTAGACAGCGTTTTATCTTCCTTCTTACTCGAACTTTCTGACTTTCTGTGCCCTGTTAAATAGTACAGCGGGTGAGCGATACTGTACAGGCGCCTGAATGTATGTGCTGCACCATTTAAGGTGGAAAGAAAAACTCAAATGGCAAACAAACTGCCAAACTGATGTCTCGCCTGTCACTCTCTCTCTCACACTCACTCTCTCTCACGTGCAGCCTCTCTCCCTCTCGCTCTCACGTGAAGTCCCAGTCCCAGTCCCAGTCTCTCTCTCTCTCTCTCTCTCTCTCTCTCTATCTTCTTGTGCGACACCAACAGCGTGTCATTTCTCACAAACAGAAAATAAGCGATCACACTACTGCCCCCTTAAAATATCTCCCATATTGTCATTAACAAAAATAAATATAAACAGCAGAAATTTGAATTCATCTCACTTTGAGCCGTAGTTCCGCGCGCAGCTCCAGCAGACAACAACACCGCAAAAAAGACGAACACAGCGGCTGAAAGAGAAGCGCGGGGTTTCACTACAGCGCCCCCACTGCAGCCCGCCGGTACTACTACTGAAGCACTGGTGGAGCAGGATTAGTTTTAGCTGCGCAGTGTGTAATTTGACTGGCCGTTTCATACGGGATGAAGAGCCGCACTTCACAACAACAACAACCGCACGCTGTGTGGCTAACTGATATATAGACTAGTGTCAGGCTATAAATGAGGGAGTTTGTTCAACTTTGGAGGTTCCGCACCAGGACATAGAAAACTCATTGCTTTGTAAAAGGAACTTGAAACATATTTCATTTTCCTTCTCCTTGTGATTCAGTCATCACCAGAAATTATGTGAATAATTTAGTCATTCTCCAGCTTCTTGGTCAAACTTTCTCATTCCACCTTAAATGATGCAGCAGTTTCTCTAAAGTGCTTTTTATGTTGTATGAACAAGTTTATCACAGTGTTATCACAACACTACTAAATAATGTTGTTTTATGGTAACTATCTGTAGGCAACTGATACGTACTGACAACATTACCACTATGTTGTCAGAAATTTGTCGTATAACATTGTTACATTTCAACGTTGTGGATACTAGAAACAATAGGTGGTCACAACGCTGTCACAGTGGGGCCAGGTCCCAGAATGTAACTGCTGCTCAGTTTAAGGTGAAACAGGAAAACTTTTCCAGCCTTGTAGTTTTTACTGTTTTTATTTGTGTATTAATTTTAGAAGTTATTCACTAATGTGTGTATATGTTTCTATCAGAACACATACTAAACTAAACAGCAGGGCAGTCTGCAGCCTCGCTAGATCAATCTCTACCTAAAGATTAAACTAAAGATTATATAACAAAAGTAATTTGGTGAAAAGGAGTATCTGACATTGCTGACACATCACCTCACATAGAGACCACCAGACAACACAACATCTGTGTATGTATAAAAAAGTAGTAGTACAGTAGACGGAAAGAAACAAATAGTTTGCCTATTGTACTGTACATGAAAATCAAGCAGTTCCACGTCGCTCACGTCAGAATGAGGCAGGGTGCGTCCAAAATTTACCTACTACTCAGTAGGTGAGCGTGGCTGGTGTGTCCAAATACTTAGTAGGCACCTAGAAGTACATGAATGTTACACGATGACCTACTGAATCTGGAGCCATTTTTTAAGTATGTGACCGCAGCACACTTTGCCCATGATTTAACAGGGGTCTCGGAAGACCTTAAAGTAGAGATAAGAAAAAATGGCGGAAAGAGGCACGTTAGCTGTGTGTATGTAGCTACTGTGAGGCAAAAACGCAGGTCAGTGTCACAAAAAGTATCTAAAATGATGTCATTAAATGGGGCTTTGAATGAATAGAGGGACGTTTACAGTGGTGGCCTGACATCTTGCATCACAGGACGTTGATAAGATGGCAGATGGAGTACGTCCGAGATTGCGTAACCACTGAAAACTCACATACTGGAACTGCCTACTAGTCTACCGCTCGAGCAGTACGTACTGGGTCCAATCTAGTACCTACTGACTTAGTAGGCGATTTCGGATGGACGGAAACACACTGGACAGGTCACCAGAAACACAGACAGCAGAGTATGCTGACATTGCTAGGCTAATTTGAACGCAGTGGTTAACTAGTACTAACAGCTTGCTGTGCTAAGCTAGCTGTTGCTTTGTAATAAGCCAGCTATTAAGTGCAATAAGTTAGCTATCAACCATTTGTAAAGAGACATGAATGTTGTCTACACTTCATGCCACAAAACTGTGCCGTGTCAAACACAACTGTTTTAAAAATTAATTTAGTTACTCAGCAGCCAAACACTACAGGCTAATATCAACCACATGTTAAGTGATGCTAACTGGATAAAACCTTACATATTTCATTATGTATTCCTTTCACTGTAGTACTGTAAAAATATCCAGCTCTCTTTAACAGCAAAGAGGAAAACTAAATATAAAAAACATAATTTCCAACTTGTCTATCTTGTTTCCAACTAAAAAGCTGTACGTAGAAACTTACAAAGTATGACTGGGTAGCTGTTTGTGAGAAAGTCTTTATTTTTTTATCTGAAAGGCTTGTAATTTCCCTGCTAGACAAAAACAAACCGTACAGGCCAGCATATCGTCGCTGTCCAAAGAAAAACAAGCATCTCCAAAATAGCAACTTTACAGGAGAGGACCAGAACTGCCTTCACTTTTGATGTAAGTCAGTGGAACCAGAATTTTTTCCAAGACAGTTTGGAGCATTTCTATTGGTCCATTCGGCATGAAATGTTCACACTGTGTAAACGGCAGCTGTTGTGTTCGAATGACACAAAAAACTAAAAATCACCAAGAATCAGAATCTGACTTTATTTGCCAAGTATGCTCACACATACAAAGAATTTGTGTTTGGTTACAGAAGCTCACAGTGCTGACATAACTGACATTACAGAAGTAGCACACCCAACCTACATACACACGCAAACACACACACACACACAGTGACATACACACACAGACACACCTGTAAACTTAACATGTGCAGAGTTGTATGTTAAATGTAAAGTGCTAAGTGCAGCAGTAAGAACAGTGCAGACCAAATTAAATAGATATAAATATGAAGAACAGAAGAGTCACTGGTGGAGATGGTGGTACAGAGTGTTCTGAATTGAATAGATATAAATATGAAGAACAGAAGAGTCACTGGTTGAGACGGTGGTACAGAGTGTTCTGAGACTCAGATAAATAAAAGTGCAGTACAGAAAAGAAGAGTGAGAGAACATCTGGATATGGATGTATGTATGTAGTAGACTGTATCCAGAATGTAGTGTGTGATGTTCAGCTGTTCATGAGTGTGATGGCGTGTGGGAAGAAGCTTCTCTGAAGTCTGGAGGTCTTGATCCTCAACTGACTGAAACGCCGACCTGAGGGAAGATACTGGAACAGGTGGTGCTCAGGGTGTGATGGATCACGGACGATGTTCTCTGCCCGCTTCCTGGTTCTGGCCGTGTGCAGGTCCGGTAGGAAGGGTAAATAGAGATACTTTTTTTTTTTTATTGGACAGTGGCAATACGTTGTGTTATGACACTGGTATGGTGATTAACCAGCATGCCCAGCTGCGTGACCAGCTAAAGCAGCACTATACCAGCTTAAACCAGTATGGATTGCATGCTGGTCAGTGTTGTTATTACCCCCTAACAGAATTCAGTTAGTTTGGCTGTTATTTACAGCCGTTACAGCATAAAGCCAGACGATACTGAAGAGCTGGACACAGAAGGAACAAGTGAACATACAGTTACAGGTTTTACGTGTTTCACTAGTTTCACTAGTTTCACTCCAGCCGCGGCACACGACTTAGCCGACATACAGCATGAGTCTCTCGGGCGGCTGTCTTTACCCCAGGGTGTGTGAGGTTAAGCAGAAAACTCTGGGAAAACAGCAAAGAGCAAAGCTGAGCTGTTTGGCTGCAGATGCATAAATCATGAGTTATACATCAGCGCGTCTGCCAGTCACTCTCACTCAGAGGAAAGGGGTTCGTCATTGATAGCACTCTCAGTCAGTCATGGGTAAACAAGAGAGGCTTTTAATTTGATAAGGGACACCAAGGTTGAATCTTGGCAGCGCAGGATGTGATTTAGGGGGCAGAGAGACTGTAAAACGATGCTGCACCCGAGCAGCTTGAGTAAGACTGATAAGACCGGCTTCTCCAAATGTGCTGGTCAGAGAGGAGCAAAGAGAGAAAGTGCTGGTCATATTGATGGGGGGTGGGGGGGTCTGCTGTTATGCACAGCTGGAGCTGGGCACTTTGTAAAGGGAAACATGTGGGCAGAGAAACAGCCCGTTTGCATTTGCAGGCACATCTCCATCCACGTGTCCTCGGCTGTGAGACCTTGACTGACATTTGCGAACAAATAAAATTCAAACCAGTGCAACTGTGGTCTGTATGCGTGCTATTCAGTCCTGACACAATATTTTAAGTTGGCTTTAACTTGGTTACTACAATACTAACGAGAGCTAAGCAGAGCTGGCTTTAGATGCTCAGACATTACATTAAAGCTTTATTTAGATCAGTGCAAGTAACTGTATAGATATAAAGCAATGGTGCTTTAAAGAAGCACACAGCATATATATATATATATATATATATATATATATATATATATATATATATATATATATATATATATATATGCTGTGTGCTTCTTTAAAGCACCATTGCTATATATATATATATATATATATATATATATATATATATATATATAATATATATATATATATATATATATATATATATATATATATGCAAGTGAAATAATCTAACCTAAATAGGGATAAAAAGGCTATTACTCATATTTTAACCCCCACAAAATGGTCACACTCTGGTCATCACCAGATTTCACATAGCATTAACCCTTTAATGTGAAGCAAACCCCTTTTAACGCACAACATAGATTAAACTTGACCTGTATTTCCTATATTATTCTATGTATTGCTGAGTATCTTTTTGGTATATCATTTGAAATTAGTTTATTTCATTATTTAATGTTTCAAGTATTCATCATAAAATCTTTTTTTTGACCTTAAATCATTATTTTAATTAGTATTTATTCTTATTTACTTCTTGATCAAAAACAGTGTTTGTAAGTATGTTCCTGACTGCAAATGTTAACAAATTCCATAGTGAATACATAAGAGTTCATTTTGACCCATGTTGTGTGTTAGAAGCTTAGTAATACAAAAGTAATAAGAAAAAAAAAAGAATTTTTATTAAAATAAAAAAAAATGAAATTTGTGTTGATCAAGAACAAGTAAATAGGGGATTTCATAGAAGCTTGAATGATAAAATTATAAGATTTTATAATATATAAGATATAAAAAATATAATCTGTTGGGTCACTTTTGAGCCAGGTTGTGCGTCAAAGGGTTAAAGGAGCAGTGTGTAAACCTCTAGTATTGAGAATGCAGATTGCAACCTCCTGAACTTCCTATCCACTTGCTTCAAGGTCCACCAAATTTTCTGCCCTTTACTTCTGCTTAGTTTCACTTCTTTGACAGTGAGTGTTTATTGTCTTTTGCTTTTCTTTGTGCCTATTGTGCTTTATAATATTACGTACAATCCTCCATTTTTAAAACAAAATTGGGTTTTCAGACTGCTCACAACACAAAATGCTTTGATTGATGTTCTAGCAAATTTATTTTATCCATCAAGCAGTCCAACCTAGCATGAGTGCAACTACTTCTACTTCCAGTAGAGGGCAGTTTGGAGTAAATCAAACATGGCGAGGGTGGATGAGCTCGTAGTTCTGCGATAAACAGCGGTTTGTCCCTGCGTCGCGGCAAACTTACATCATGGTCATTTGTCGTGTTCATATGGAAGTTGTTGTGTCTTGCAATGCCCCCACGGTCTCCCGCGGTATTGCTCCATCCCATCCGTATCCGCAAGTTTTCCAAAAATGACAAATTCCGCACAAAATTTATGCAGATTACGGACAGAAAGTTCAGTGCGTATCAATATCCGTATTTAATATTGAGTATAAATGAGCCTTTAGGCTACCAAAACATTCTAATCACTGATTTCATGCTGGGAGCATTTTATAGAGAGACATTCGCTAGCTTCTTGTTAAAAATTTTACCTTCCACCTAAATGGGGCTGCGGTTACATTCTGGCACCTAAGATGTCATAGCTGCCATACTATTTAAAGTGAAATAGAAGCTGGTGAAGAAATAAACTGACTTTAGTCTGGTAGTTTTAATAATCCTACCTGGAGTTTACAGCCTATTGTCAGTGTGTGGTTTGTCCGTTCTGGGCTACTGTGGCAACATTGCAGCTCTAAATGGCAACCATTGTTGAAAGACGACACACTCCTGGATATAAAACATTTGTTCTAAGCTAACAAAAGCTTAGACAACAAATGATACACTAATGAAAACATGGTTTGTGTAATATATTCCATTTCTGCAAACATAACATCCCCTAACATTTACACACTGCTCCTTTAAAGTCAGGTCTGTTACTATTGCAGACATATTTGGACACAAATGGTTTGATTTCTTATTCCAGTAAAAGATAAATGTGCTTCAAACCTTATTTCTTATTATTCGCCGTCCGCATAACTATATATTTTACATATACTGTCTAGACTTAAGATGATTTCCATTTTAGAATAGACATTTTTGCGGTTAATGTCTATTAGAAATACTCGTCCTAAGGCTAATTACTATTCACTCAACCACCTAGAAATCTATCATTTATAAGTAAACCAAGTCTGTGTTGTATTTGCCTTAAGGAAAATATCCCTTTGGGAAACCCCCCCGATTGTGGTGTTTGATCATACCGGACTAGACTTGGTAAGGTCTCCCACTGTCCATCCCCCCTCCTCCCTTTTGTCTGTAAGTTAAAGTATGATGACTGATAACATCAAGTCCTTTATCTTTGACACTGCCCTCAATTTGCTGTTATCCTACACAATGTCTTTCAGATAAAGCTAATGACGAAGAGAATGAGGGCAGGAGGGCAGTTTCAGCAGCAGATAAATGATCACAATGAACACCGTAGGTTAAAGCGGCACCACGTGTCTTTTGTTAATGCATCGATGTTAATGTTAATGCAGCACTGAGCTTTGCAATACTAAAGTGAGCAAATGAGCCAGATAAACAATCACTGAATGGTTTATTGTTTGCTTGGGCCACCTTACAGCCTTTTTACGGAATAAAGAGAGTCAATACTGTTTCACTTAGCATTGACGTGAGACGAAATATTCTCTATAGAGTTTAAATCTAGACTCTAAACAACCCGTAAAAAACATTTATAACATATTTACAAATGTGTGTGTTCATGATACACAGGATATACATGAATACACCCCAACCAGCCACTTTCATCAGCTCCAGTTGCCATAGTAGTTGTACAATTACAGACTATAGTACATCTATTTTCCCTTGTTCAACAATGATTATGACCCCCACACAAGGGCCTAGGAGCAGGTTCACCAATTTGCTAATATGAATCAAAGGTCACTCTATCCCCTAAAATATTACCTATAAGCTGATTCCACTGTAGGTAAGGTAGTCAATCACTGTATGTATAGTAACATTGAACAACATTTGTGGAATTACAGTAAATTACAAATAAATAAACTAAATACAACATTATCTGTATTTCTGTTTATTATTAGATAAATCCAATTAAAGATCACTTTACAAACTAAACAAGATACTCCACATTACAGTACATTGGTACTGCTGTCAGAAAACCTCTAAATTATACATGTAACGTCTGGATTATATAAAAATATAACCAAACAAAATTATTATTTTCTTTGTTGGCATAATGCTAAAATAATATTATGAATTTTTTTTTTATGTTAAGCTTTCCTGACAAGACAAGACTAACGTTAATGTTAGACAGTAAGGCTGTATCCCAAACAGCACCCTCTGGAACATTACATACAGCACTACTGAAAGCACTTCTAACGATGGTGTCCTTTTATTTATTCATTAATTTATTAATTGTATTTATTATATTTGAATTTTTTTTACAAACTTAGTGTAGTAGCAGTCTGCAGTGTGGGGCGTGGCCAGAGAGTAATGTAACTTTATGACAAAAGTTAACATAAATGTTAGCTAACCCAAATCCTCCTAGTCTGTTACCATAACAACACATTTTACAAAATCTGTTTTTGTTATAGTATATATGGTCATAGTTGGTATTCACAGCTTTCATCACTGCCCTCGCGTTTAAAGCTGGCGTGGTTGAGACAAATCTACCTGTTTCTGATATTGGATGGGACACGTCCCCCCCATCCCCTCTGGTTCCTACACCAATGCCTTCACAGAGCAGGTATCATTTGAGTGGTGGATCATTCCCAGCACTGCAGTGACACTGACATGGTGGTGGATTTGTGTTGTGCTGGTATGAGTGGACCAGACACAGCAGTGCGCCCTGGAGTTTTAAACACCTCAGTGTCACTGCTGGACTTAGAATAGTCCACCAACCAAAACTATCCAGCTAACATCCATCATGTGGGCAGTAGCCTGTGTCCACTGATGACGAACAAGATGACGATCAACACAAACTGTGCAGCAATACATGAGGTATTGTCTCTGACTTTACATCTACAAGCTGGACCAGCAAGGTGAAAGTGACCAATAGTGTGGACAGTGAGTGGACAGAGTGTTTAAAAAAACTCCAGCAACACTGCTGTGTCTCATCCAATCATATATATATATATATCATATATATATATATATATATATATATATATATATATATATATATATATATATATATATATATGATGCAGAAACGTAACACATATTAATTTATACATTTGAGTCACTCGCTCTTTGATTATTCCTATAAGCCCTTCAAGATCATTTTAAACTCCATTTAGATTTTGTTTGTTCACTGCGTCGTGGCGTTTCCTGTTGTGATGCTGCTTATCAGAGTGCCGCTATCACAGCTCATTACCTTTTCTATACTGATTGCATTTCTATCACTGTAAAATATACCGAATGACTTTGTACACTGTTGGATGACTTTTAAAGGCCTTCTGGAAATACGGTTGGCATGCATATGTAATATTGTCTTGGTTAGCTCTGGGGATTGAGTCACTTTGCATGCGAGTCGCTGAGAGGATAAGCAGCGAAAACTGCCCGTATTTAACATCTGTCTTCTAGCACCTTTTTGATAGTCACGGCTGAATGAGCTTAGTCGGAGAACAAGTTGTTTAGAGTGGTTGTTTAAGGAGAAGTGGCAGCTTTGATGATTTAAACTTGAGTTTGTACATCTGATAACCAGAGGTGTCAAGTAACAAAGTACAAATACTTTGTTACCTTACTTATGTTGGTTATTTATATTTTACTGGAGTAATTATTTTTCAGCTGACTTTTTACTTCTACTCCTTACATTTACACACCATTATCTGTACTTTCTACTGCTTACATTTTAAAAATAGCCTCATTACTCCTATTTCATTTACAGTTTTTTGATTCATCTACATTTACATTTCAGTAAATGCCTTTGAAGTTTGACTTTTTGCACCATTACAATACTTATAGACAACTAGTCATCATATCTTCCGCTCCATGAAACACATGTTAATGCTCAGTAGTACACAGATATGTTTATTTCATATATTTACATTGTACTAAAATACATTCATTTGTAATGGGCGTATATGCGGCTGAAACAGGAAGCCTAGCGCATCCCAAATTTATTATCATTAACATTTTAATATAACATAGTCATTATGGCTTTTAGAAGAATGGGTTTTTTGGGGAGGTGGGCTAGTGCACTACAGGCCCCTGCGGTGCAGCCTAAGCATTTGTCCTTAATGGCATTTTTTTCCTTACTTTTATACTTTAAGTAGTTTTGAAAGCAGTACTTTTACACTTTAACTTGAGTAAAAAGTTTGAGTTGACATGTACAGATATATTTTTAAACCCTAGTATCTATACTTCTACCTGAGTAATGAATGTGAATACTTTTGACACCTTTGCTGATAACAAAGGGTTTCCTATTTCCAGACCCAATCCCAGACCCTTAGACCTTCCTTATATCCTGTAGAGTACTTTGTATAGATTCTGACATAGTAATACACAAAAACACCACTTTCTTAACATGTCTCACTAATTAGCATCCATGAACATTATACAGAGAGAACTGATGTGTAGATACTTTCCTCTGATTTATAATGCAGCTCCATGATAACTGTTTTCCAACAAAATGCAATAATAATAAGAGGAATCTGTGATTACCTCACAAATGAACAAAGAAATGACTTTCAATGTCTCGACTCACCAAATTGATTGTATTTTGTTGATACATACATTAATTGAATGCAACATCTTCAAAGCAACACACATAAGTTGGTATGGGGCAAAGAAGAGAATATCTATAGAATATTTAAGTTACACCACCTTTTATAATTAGGCATCCAAATTGGTAACAGATCATTTAGATTTATGATTGGGCATCAATGGAGTGTCCACCAAAGGCTCAGCCTTCGTGAGCGATGATTCATGGCTCTCAACTTGGTGGCAAATTTTGTGAAAAATTGGACATTGGACAGTTCAACAAGGACATTTCTCAGCTCACAATCACCAAGAATTTAGGTCTTTTGCACCTACCATGCATAGTATTCTGAAAAGATTCAGGGAATCTGAAGAAATCTTAGTTCATTTAGGTCAAGGTTGGAAACCACTGTTGAATGTACATGGCCTTCGAGCCCTCAGACACTATTATACCATTCAGCCACAAGGGTGCGAGGGTACTTGGGAAAACCATTGTCACTTAACCCCATCTAATTCTGCCTCACGAAATGGAACTTGAAACTATTACACAAGGAAAAGGACATGCCTTCTATGCTGCCCAGTTCTCTGGACCAGAGCTCATTTGAGGCGATTCCAAAGATGTATGGTGTGATTTGATGAATCCACGCTTTAGTTTGTCTTTGGAAAAAAAACAGATGTCGAGTTTTAAGTGCCAAAGATGAAAGAGACCGTCCAGACTTTTATCAGCAAAAGGCACAGAAGACAGGTCTGTCATGGTATATGAGGACATCAGTGCCCTCGGCATGGATGACCTGCATATGTGTGATGATACAATTGACATGGAGGCACCATTGACATGGAGGCATATATTGGGATTCTGCACAAGCTGCAACAGTGTGGCTTCGTAGACACAAAGCATGTGTGCTGAACTGGCCTACCTACAGTCCAGATCTGTCTTCTATTGAAAATAGATGACGTATCATGAAGAGAGAGATTCAGAGAACATTGACCATGGACTGTTGAGCAGCTGAAGAATTGGCAAACATTGAACTTGCAAAACGGCAACAGTAAGTATTCTCAGCTCCTGAAACATTAAAAAGTGTGATGAAAAAGAAAAAATTCAATTCATTCACACTTTCTTGTTTGTATTGGATTTTATTAAATGCCTCATGGGGTTGGTATTTCTTACTTCCTAAATAGGTAGTCTAATGTAAACATTTAGGTTAGTGGTAGCAGTTTGCTTGAGATATAAACACATATAAACAAGAAAATTTATGTTTTATGTTTTATTTATTAAAGAAGCTAAATAAGATCCAAGCTAGACCACACCCCTTTACTTGTGCACCCAAGACAACTTTCCAATTGTCACTTTGCATTCGTCTCAACCGGCTACAGTAGTTTTTAGATCAACATCAACTTGTCAGAGAGCTGAGCACAAAAATGGACACAGTCTGATGGGCCTTTGAAAGCGCTGCATCAGGTCAGTCCCGATTATTGGAAGAAGAAGAGTGAAACTGCATGAAGGAGAACTATTTTGGTGGATGCTGTCTGTTACCGAATCTTAAATAAACCAATAAACAAGGCCTAGGCAGGAGAGCTTGAAAGTAAATGAAACAGGCATAGCAATGCCTCAGAGGATTCGCTCTAGCAATAAAAGTATGACTGAAAAATCATTTCAAAGCTCTGCTCAGCACGGCATCTTCTAATGCATTTGCAACATTCAGTTCAGAAACTTAAATTAACTTTTTTTTATTTTTTCTTTGCTGCTAAGCTCAGTCCAACCGACCAAACATGCTGTAAATGTATAAACATTTTTAGCTGGGACACTCTTCAGTGCACTAGTCAACATCATCCCGGCTGATATCATGAGAGCTCTAATTGTTCAATTTAACAAGCCTAAAGAAGCGAGACTGAAACCGCTCAGCCTATGGTGTTGAAATGTCATGGGACTTGAAGGCTCTTTATGAAAATTTGCTGCTCGCTTATGTGTTGAACACGTCAAATTAGTATTTATATGTGAAATATTTCCACTATGTATTTGGCTGGTTGGCGGAATGCAATGAGAGTTACCACCTATTGCATCGCTACCTTTGCAGGATTGCTACACTCCGCCCGTTTTCCTCCACTCGACATACAAAAACAAGAGCTGACAGGAAACAACAGACTTTTCAGTTCTAGTTCATTATCCCACCCACATGAGACAGCTAGGAAAGACATAATAACCTAAATTAACAACGGAATTGTCTTTTTGATCGCCAGTTCTCTGTCATCAAGATTTTTCCACATGCTTTTGAAACTGCCTTGGTGAAGCCTCTATTGAAAAGATTAGCAAGAATCCTAATCATAGTCCTGAGACAGCATTGCTTTGTGTTATAAATGCTTTTAGGCTTAGCGCTGATACACAAAATCAATCTTCTAGTTGGATCTTAGAGTAGCTTTTGATATGGTTGATCACAAGACCATAAGACTAATCCACCGCCTTGAATAGAGAGTCGCCCTCTCAGGCAGTTCTACAATGGGTTTAATGAATAGACAATTCTTGGTTTCACCGGTCATTCATTTTTCAAAAACAAAATAGTCCCACAAGGTTCAGTTTTAGAGCTTTTGCTTGTCTGTTTGTACGTGTTCGCTCCAAATGATGTCTAAATGATGAGGAAAGTAATATTTATAGCCATGCTGATGGCACAAAATTATACATTTCCAGTGCTTCTGATAATCAAGACTCTGTTGATAGTCTAATCAGGTGCCTCAGAGGATTTCTCAGTGGATTTCAGAAACATTGTACAACTAAATCCCCAAAAACTGAAAAACCCCACAATCAGATCTATGCATATTTGGGAGTGCGAATCACTAAAGTTGAGCTTTGGCATGCATTTGCACTTTTTAATGGGTTTCCTTACAACAAAAAATGATATCCTCTACAGTAGCACAGATCCTAATATAAAAAAGAATAAAGAGAGATCATATCATATTTATGTATTAATAGCTTCACTGTCTGCCTGTATCTTTTAGGCTTGGTTCTAAAGTTCTGCTACTAGTAAAATACAGAAAACATGGAGAGGCCTCTTTTCGTTTTTATGCTTCTAAACACTTTTGCACACAATTAGTACAGTCAGTGCTATTACTAATTGTTTCTTGTTAACACCCTTCTGTAAAGCACTTTGAGCTGCCACCAGTATAAAAGAGCAGCGGAATGTTCTATGAATAAACATTATTATAAAGGTTATAAAGGTTAATATTATATTATTATTATTATTACTATTCTCATTATGTCATTAGCTGCTTTGCTTGCTAAGTAGCTTAACTTATTAGCTTCACTAGCTGGTACTGACACCTTGCTCATTAGTTGTCTTAGCTAAATATTAGTCGTGCTGTAGTATGAGCAAACACATTCGTTTCATGGAGGTGCCTATCACCCTTGTCCAATGAAAAACAAATATCTCCAAATTGGCAACTTTACAGGAGAGAACAAAAACTGTCCTCACTTTCAATGTAAGTCTATGGGACCAGATTTTTCCCCAAGCTGTTTTGAAGTATTTCTTTTGGTCCTTTCAACATAAAATGTTCTCACAATGTAAAGGATGGCTGGTGCATTTACTGGATGCAGGAAAATAGAAATCGACAAAAATGGAGATACACGTTTTTCAATAGACAGCGACGTTAAGCTGCCTTGGTAAACTCTTTTTAGAAACTGGTCATATTAAAGGGCCTACATTTTTCTTGTATTTTATTGTTTTCTGCAGAGGTCAACTTTGTATTAGTGTGGGCTTATGTATACCAAAAGTATTAATTACTTTTGAATGATACTTTTCCAACCTCTTTTCATCCTTTAATAATAAACAGCCTGTCAGCTTTAAGACTGATGTATGTAAATGGACTATGCCCTGTATTGTACTTCATTCAAAATGCAGTCCAGCCTGAAACACTCATTATGGCTCAACTGGGAATGGGTGGAGCTAAACTGCTATAACTATAATAAATTTGAATATAATGAATGCTGCTTAGTTTTCCATATACATATTATATGTAGCAAGTATTGTAGGATATGTTTTAATAGTTTAACAATGTTTGCATACTACGCACCTGATATGTCCACTTGAGATGATGGCCAAAATATCCCTTTGGTAAATTAAGGTGTTTGTCACTGTTTTGGCTAAAGTCAAAGAAAATGTGCTTGAATTACAGTTTTATGTCATATTTTAAATTTCTATGGATCATTTATGGGAAACGTACAGTCTGTCATTTGCTATAGCTGAGTGGAGCTGAAAATTAAAGACAAATTTAAGTTTAAAGCTTGCTTAAAAACTGAGACATACAAAGTTATGAACATATGTAGTCACTTTTTTCTTGCCGTCAGAATGAAGAGGGGGACCAGTTCAGAGTATAAGCTTTATTCTAAAGATACCATGGTACAGATGTTCTGTGAGCTCTCAAACACTAGCCTAAACAAACAAGCAAACACCAGCGGTTCTCGGGCGGGAGCCTGCCATCAATCAGTAGGATTGGCTGGGCCATATACCTATACAATGGGGGTCACTAAACCATAAACAATCTCACAATCTCTGTGGCTTTCAGTATGTCATGTGTATACGCAAGCTTTTAACAGACACCATAGTATGTATGAAAGTTCCCCACACATGTTTAAGCAAAATGAGCTTAACTAGAGCTGACTTCAAAATACAACATTTATAACAATATACCATAGCAGGAGTGTTGTCTTAGCAGTGGTTAAAAAAAAAGCAATTTAGAAATTTTTTATATGAAAGATGGCTATGTATTGAGATTGCTTTATGAGTTCATGCCTGAATCTCAGCGTAAACTTAATGAAAAAGTTGAAATGATTAGACTTTATTAGCGTAACTGAATCCTCTGAAATCATTTCTTAGTCATTTTTGTTTTACATTCCTGTGTTAGTGACTTTCCTCATCACAGAAGAACATCTCGGAGAACCATTAGGTCCTTCTGCTCATGACTGGTAATTGTGCACTTACAGCTTGTGTAATCTCCATAGAAACACACATGAACCTGCACATGAATCTAAGGTCGCACCCAATATGGAGCATCTGCATAGAAATCCCCCCAGCATTGATCAGTGGAGCAGTAGAATTGTGCTGTCTGGAGTGATGGACCTGTATCCAATGGTGTTGGGACAAGACCAGAACTAATCACCCAACATCAGTAGCTGACTTTACTAATAATCTTGTGGTTGAATGCAGTCAAATCCTCACAGAAATGTGCCTACATTTAGTGTAAAGCCTTGAGTGTGTTACTTATCCTTGCTGGACGAATAGGCTAAGTTTGGAAAATACAGTTTGAGGGGAAAACGGAGTGGAAGCGGTTAATACATCTATTAAAGACTTATTATATGAAACCCCATGACTTTATGGATTATTTTTTCCATTATGAACTAGACAATGTTGGGTCATGGGACAATCTCAGCTAAGCTAACAAGGTCATTCTGTTAGAAGAGTTTGCTGAAACAGCAGTTGCAGTTATTGCATTAACATAGATAAGGACCTGGAAGTATTTGAGAGTTTTATAGAACATTTTACATTCAATTTGTCTTCTGTTCTTCTGAGGTTCTGTTCTCTCCATAATTTCTTAAAATGACATATTTTACATGATAGTTTTAGGATTAGAATCTTCTCTATTATCTTTCTTTCTTTGAGTAATGGACATATCAGCATTAATTGATGTAGTGCTTCATTTTCTGTCTAAATACAAGGCAATAAATGAAATTAATGTCTAAAGGTGGTCTTGTAAACAGTGGTCATAGTGGTAAATGGTGTTGTTTAAAGCCTAAATTCCAGAACATCACATGTTCACTGTAGAAGCAGCATTCCTACAGAGGTTTTCCATCGTTTTTCCATCGGTGTTTGGACGGCACGGTGGTGCAGTGGGTGGCACTGTCGCCTCACAGCAAGGCGGGCTGAGGTTTGATTCTGTGTGGGATTTGCATGTTCTCCCTGTGTCTGTGTGGGATTCTTTCAGGTGCTCTGGTTTTCTTCCCACAGTTCAAAGACGGAGTGTAGATGTTAACTTGCCCGTAGGTGTGTGTGTATGTACATATGTCTGCCATGTGATGGACTGGCAATGGGTCCATGATATTTCTTGCCTTCTGCCCAATGAGTGCTGAGATGAGCTTCAGCAAGATAGGACAAGCAGTTAAGAAGATAAACCTAAAACCAACCATACCAACCTGACCTGTTAGGATAGCATGTCTATCCATTACTTTCCGCTTTATCCCACTAGTCAGAGTCACAGGCGTGGGGCTGGGGGGGCCCAGCATCATCGGGCAAAGGCCGGGTACACCATGGACAGGTCGCCAGTCCATCGCATGGCCAACACACACTCACGCACACACTCACACCTAGGGGCAATCTACCTAACATGCATGTCTTTGGACTGTGGGAGGAACATACTGAAAGCAGTAACTACTGAATTTTGTTTGGCCTGTTTTTAATTAAAGACGGTACAAAACAAAATAATTTGTGTTTGGCTTATGAACATAATTGTTTCTTGTTGTTTTTATTGTAAATATATGCTCGTTCCAAATTTGTTCCTTTCAACAGAAGACAGGCACAGAATGTTTACCACTGTGTTACATCACTTTCCTTTTAACAACACTAAATAAGAGTTTGAGGACGGAACACACCAATTAATCCTGTTCTGAAAGTGGATTTCTTTTCAGCCGTTCTTCAGTTAATCAAGTCTCTAGCTGCTCAAGCGTGCGAGGCCTTTGTTGACACATTCTGCACTTTATAAAGCTCTACACATTTTCAACGGGAAACAGGTCTGGACTGATACACGGCCAAATGTTTGTGGACACCTGATCATCATACCTACATGAGCTCATTGGAAATCCCATTTCTAAACCATGGAGTTCACCCCCATCCCCTTGCAACTACAGCAGCCACTCTACTGGGAAAGCTTTTCACAAGGTTGGAGTGGGATTGTATGCCCATTCAGTCAAAATAGCATTTGTGAGGTCAAACACTGATGTAGGATAAGAAGGCCTGGCTTGCAATTGTTATTTCAGTTCATCCCAAAGGTGTTCAGTTGGACTGAGGTAACAACTCTGCGCAGTCCACTGGGGTTCTTCCACACTAAACTCATCAAACTCATTTGTATAGGTCTAACTTAGTACACAGTCATGTTGGAACAAGAAAGAGCCTGTCCTTAACTATTGTTACAAAGTATATACTAGTTTAAATATCTTTGTATACTGCAGCATTAACATTACACTTCACTGGAACTTAACCCGGACAGACAGCCCAGACCATTACCCCTCTAAACCAAACATTTCTGTTGGCACTATGCATTCTGATATATAGCACTCTTCTGGTATCCACCGAACCCAGATCTATCTGTCAGACTGCCAAATAGTGAAATGTGATTAATTTCCACTGTTTCTGAGTGACACTATGCTCTGCACCACTCTAGCTGACGCTTTGCATTTTGCATAGTGATCTAAAGCTTACGTTCAGCTTCTCAGCCATCGAAACTCATTCTATGAAGCTCTTGGCACACAGTTCTAGTGCTGATGTTGCTTCTAGAGGTAGTTTAGAACTCTGTAGTGAGTGATGCAACAGAAAATAAGCCATTTGTATGCACTATGCCCTTCAGCACCCAGCAGCCTCCCGCGTGGGGGCAGATCTAGCGGGACATACATTTGACTAACTGACATGTGGTAAAGGTGGCATTATATGACAGTGCCATGTGAGATCCTCGGTATAACCCATTCTACAGCCAGCTTTGGTTAAAGAAGATTGCATGGCTATGTGCTTGATTGTATACACCTGCACTAGCAATGATTTTGGCTGAATCACCTGAACTCAATAATTATGGAGGGTGTCCATTTACTTTTGGCCATATAGTGTACTTTGTCTAGATTTAAGATCATTTCGCTTGTCAATGTATCATCTTTGTAATGTTTCAATACATAACTGTGTTCTTATGTTGTCTAAATACAAGGAAATAAAGGAAATGAATGTCTAAAGGTGGTCCTGTAAACAATGGCGGTGGTCATAGTGGTAATAGTGTTGTTCAAAGCCTGTATTCCAGAACAGCACAACGTTACACATTCACTATGGAAGCAGCATTCCTACAGTGGTTCTCCATAGTTTTAGAGATTATTCAGTCTAGTGTTTGGACGGCACAGTGGTGCAGTGGGTGGCACTGTCGCCTCACAGCAAGGCGGGCTGAGGTTTGATTCTGTGTGGGGTTTGCATGTTCTCCCTGTGTCTGTGTGGGGTTTATTTGGGTGCTCTGGTTTCCTCCCACAGTCCAAAGACATGCAGTCAGGTAAAGGGGAGATGTTAACTTGCCTATAGTGTTTGTGTGTGTATGTATGTCTGCCATGTGATGGACGGGTGACGTGTCCAGGGTGTTTCTTGCCTTCTGCCCAATGAGCGCTGAGATGAGCTCCAGCAACCCCTGTGATCACAACCGAAAATAAGGCATTTTTATACACTTCCCTTCAGCACTCTGCAGCCCCCCTCTGGGAGTTGGCGTGGGGGCCAAACTGGTTTCGTTATATGCCAGTGCCATGGTTTTTAAATATGTGAGGTCTTCGGTATAACTTATTCTACAGCCAGCTATGGTTAATGGACATTGCATGGCTGTGTGCTTGATTGTATACACCTGCACTAGCAACGAGTGTGGCTGAATCACCTGAACTCAATAATTAAGGAGGGTGTCCACTTACTTTTGGCCATATAGTATATCTGGTCTAGATTTAAGATCATTTCACTTGTCAATGTATCCTCTTTGTAATGTTCCAATGCGTAACATTACAGAACTGTGTTCTTATGTCTCTGGGGTATTAATGTACTGCTTGTAACATTTTTTTTTCATTAGTCTAACAATACAATGTAAATTAGCTGATATTGAGCAGGAATGTATATAGCCCTTGAATTAGGGTTATGTTTGAGGGTAATATTGAAGAGGTGCACAATGGATGTTCATGTATGTATAAGGATTCTTGTCATTATCAAGCTTTACATCCATAGAAAAGCTGCAAAACACATGAGATCTTTAAATTAAATTATAATTATGCTGCAGCCAGCTGTTCCCTGAAGGTGAGAGATTGCTTCAGCCTTCCTCTTCTGGGCTTTTTCTAATAGCACTTTTTTTATTTTTGGAGCTATTGATAGTGAATAGCAGAATTCATTAATTGAACTGTATTGTTCTTCCTGTGCTGATTAACTGATCTGATAATTATAGGCTGAATGTAAAACAGTGGTTAGTCCCATTAGAAACAAATTCTATTAGATTTTCTGTGGGAATCTATGATTTAGGTTTATTGTTTAGAGTTTAGAGGGGAGAGACAGGGAACGTCTTATTTTGTCAGGGGGTATTGCGACAGCCCCTCTAATTAGTAAATTCAATGACTTTAAAGTGCATTCGTTGCTGGCACAAGTGTTCAATTGCACAAACATGGCTTACTAAAAGGCAGTGACCAATAGAATTGGATGCTCTAGAGCAGCAGCATATAAGCCTAAGGTCACCTTGTCCAATGCCGAGTGTTGGCTAAAGGGGCATAAAGACCCACAGTATTGAGCTCTGGAGTGGAAAAGCGACAGACTGGAACTGCATTTTCTGGAGTGATGGATTCAACGTCACTACCTGACCCCTCTAGTACTCTTGTGGACAGCAATACAATCCCTACAGTAATGTTTCAGTATCTAATATCAGGAGTTCACAGAAGAGTAGAGCAGCAAAACAGCACAAATTCAATGTCCTTTTTCAGAAGAAAGGCTGGATGAGCTGGTGTCTACAAATCTTTGGACATGTAATGTACCAAGGGCGTAGGAGCGGGTTTGACACTGGCATTTGTGGAATTACAGTAAATTGCAAATAAATAAATTAACTACAATATCTGTACTTTTATTTATTATTAGATAAATCCAATTAAAGACCACTTTACAAACTAAACAAGATACTCCACATTACATGGTAGTGTTGTCAGAAAACCTTTAAATTATACATGCAGTGTCTGGATTATATACACATATAGCAAAAAAATATTTTCTTTGGTTGTATATTGCTGAAATGAAATGACAAAACAATGTATGTTGAGGTTTCCTGACTAGACAAGACTAACATTAATGTTTGGCTGTGTCCCAAACAGCACTTTCTGGAGCATTACATACTGCACTACTGACAGCACTTCTAATGATGGTGTCCTTTTATTTATTCATTCATTTATTTATTTATTTTATTTATTATATTTTATTTTTTACGTATGTAGTGTAGTAGCAGTCTGCAGTTTAGGACGTGGCCAGTAACTGTACACTTCAGTGCTTTCTGACAAAAGTTAATATAAATGTTAGATAACCTAAACCCTCCTAGTCTGTTACCATAACAACACATTATACTAAAGCATTTTTATTTCAGTATATTTTGCTATTCATTGCTCTCATCACTGACCGCGCATTTAAAGCTGACGCAAGCTACCCGACACTCCAGCAATTCAAGAGCTCGGCTCAGCGAAGCCAACACAAGACCACCTAACAACCAGAGCCCAACAACGAACAGCACGTGAACTGCGAATGCTGCCAAAACGTGCTTTTAAAATAGTGTTTTTAAACAGTTTAATTTTTAGGTGGGACAAATCTACCTGTTTCTGATATTGGGTGGGACATGTCCCTGCCATTCCCCCATGGTTTCTATGCCTATGTAAAGTACAAATTAAATTCAAGCTTTTTTTCTTAGAACTTAAAGACATAGTGAGAGAATAAGGCAACCAACAAACAACCAGAAAGGCAAAGTTGGTGAACAATCTTTAACTTGGCTTGTCATATACTGCTGTGAAAACCCTGGTTGGGTTGATCAGCATACCAGCATCCAAAACACAACATATACTGGTTTTTATGGTGATCTGGATATTATTAACTTCCATTGCTGCTGAGCAACATGCTAGCATCCAAAACATATTCTGATGTGTTTGAGTCGCATAGAGCAATTCAGCCAATCATATTCCTACAGTTGAGTATTGCCAATGGGCATCCTACATCTAAAACGCTCTCAACTCTACTCATGAGGTTAGGGTTCGGTGGCCTTCGGTTGATTTAAATCAAACTTGTGATCAGATGTAAATAATGACCCGCACATTCATCCTCTCGCGCCTCCATCCATCTGCTCTTGGAGGCGAACTGCTGACGCCACTTTCCTCCAAATTGAATTTCAAAGCGTAATATATTCCTCTTTTAATGTAAGTGCTTAATCATATGCTGGAATAAGATCTTCTTTCAGAGTGAACTTCACTTCAGAACAACTAGATATCTGGCAGTCTTTTTTTTCCCCTGCCTTTTTTAAAGATAGTCTCTTCAAAATGGTGAAAGACTCAGCAATCAGCAAGCTTGTAGTTCCAGTGCAACTAGTCTGATTTATTATTCAAAGCTTATCACAGCTTGGTTGGAGCTGCTTTATAATCATGCAGAGTTAGCGAAGGCACTGCACAAACCGCTTCTTCAATAAGCACCCATAAATGTTACAGTTCTTGTCTCTTTATTTTAAGCTTTACATCATACGCAATACGGTTTACAGTAGAAGTAATAAAGGCTTCAAATGGCAAGCCGCACCAAGACCTGCCTGGCTTCCAACCTGTAAACAGTAATTTTGTTTCCTTCCACCTAATAGTTATGTTTTTAACTTCTGAGAAGAAAGGACTCCAGACATGATGCAAGGGTTTCACAGCTAAGCGCTTCGCTTTCAGTGTGCATCTTATGCCAACTAAATTGCAGGGAACATAAAACGGCCAAACACAAAAGATAAAATATTCCATGTACAGCAAAAAATAAATAAAATAATAAAGACACTTACTATATGGTAAGTTGTGGACAAAGAGTTATTGTTATTGTGGAAATATGACCTGTAATATAACAACCCACTGTGGTAAACAATGCAGTCAGCGATGCAGTCATACTTGAAAAAGTACAAGACCAAAAATTATGCATGTTTGTCACGCTGCGTAAATGGCTATGAGTCATCAGAACACTCAGGAACATCTGAGACCGGTTGGTCTGCACGAACAGGCTAGCACATAACACAAAGTTCTGTCTCTTTTATAGCACTCGCTTTTGCATAATGCTGCCATTTGCAAAATCCTATCGCCGAGACCAATATTGCAGTCGGATTTATCCAGATCCGACACCAGAAAGTAGCAGAAACACACCAGCAGAAAAGTTTTATTAGATTAAAAAATGAAATCATTGTCATTTCTGGATACAGTCTAATCGTGATATTTCATTGCTGTCTTAAGAAAACGTTGTAACTCGAAGAAATGCTGGAAGCTGAACATTCCTAACAATGTGGATACGTAAGAACTGAACTTACTGGCGGCACATTGGTGCAGTAGGTAGCGCCATCACTGCAAGAAAGGCCTGCATTCGATTGCCCCCGAATGGGGTCCTTCCTGTGTGTATTCTATAGGTGCGCGTACTTGATCAGTACGTACTCAGTTAGAGCTAGAGCGCACTGCCTGTCCGTTAAAGCAGTATGCTCTTTCAGTGTGCGAGTGTGCAGTATCCACGCAACCTCGGACGCACTACGCCCGCCATCTTACCAACATCCTGTGACGCAAGACGTCAGACCGTCACGGTAAAGGTCCCGCTATTCATTTAAAAGTTCCGTTTACTGATGGATTTAGAGACTGTTTGTGACACTGTTTTGCGTGTTTGTCTAAATATCTACTCACAGGGTGCCTAGCTGTAGCTCGGAGAAGACGAAACAGGAGGAATGTAATCATTGTTTACCTCAGAAGCAGCGCTAACTCTTGTAGCGGCAGTTTACTAGCCGTAGCTACGTACACACAGCCGGCGTACTTAAAAAATGTCTGCTGGTGCAGTACGTCATCCGGGTACTTTTCGCGTACTGCTCAATGAGCACTACGTATTCGGACACCCTAGTCACTCTCGCGCACTGCTTTTGCGTACTGTTCAGTATGGAGGTACCCAATTTCAGACGCACCCGTTATGTTCTCCTCATGTCTGCTTGGGTTTCTGTGCAGTTAGTCGGGTTAAGCTCTATTCGAACATGACTGGTTCTGCATGTGGGCGGTGAAATATAACTATTACCAATGTTTCTCAGTGATCTGATCTGAATGCACCAGGTCAGTAATATTTACCGACTGTATGCTTCCATGTCAGTAAGGAGTCTGACGCCTTTTACCTTTAAAACAAGCCACAACAATTACCTCGAGTTATATTAATCTTGTGTGATTCAACATGTATCTAAATGGTTTTTCATATTGAGTGTTTTCTCGAGTATGAAGACACTCAAGGAGGCATTTAGTTTTATCGTGTGCGGCACAGATACCTTGGGTCGCTCAAGTCTATGGCAAACCTTAGGTGCTGTGCAGAAGACAAGCCAAAGAACTCCTCAGAGACGCAAGGCTTCTGGCAGCTTTGGGTAAGCCCTTGTGTAGTGTAGCCTGCGTACGTGTTGTAAACATGTAGCTGCTCATTTTTAAGCTAAAATTTCATTATTAACATTAAAAGTCAATAGTTACAGGATGCTGTTGGATGGATATTTTTGGTGGGTGGACTCAGGAGTGTAGTACCAAAATCTGGGCCCTATCCACAAGCAGTGCACATGGGCTTCCTTCAAATGCTATAGTGTCTCTCTCCTTGTTTCTCAACTTCTCTGGCCAAAGTGCTGGATGCTCTGGCATACACTTCTTGGTGCTGCCCTGATCTCTCTTCCTCCTTTTCACTTTTCTCAGAACCTTCTCTGCTTTTGCTTCCTTCACTCGTCATCTACCTACATATAATAGCTATTAGTAGGCAATTCCAATGTAGCCTAATGGATGTGATTGAACATGCTTGACATTTAAATATTTTTGTGCAAAAAGTCCTCAAATTTCATATAATCATTTGCATCATAACAACTATGTGGGATTTTATTTTTCTTATGGATGTGACAGAAAAGTCAACTTTGGATGGAATTGCTGAAACTGAGTGCCATGCGTTTCACAAGTTAGCCTTGCTACAAATTTGATAGCATGTTCTTATGAACCTATGACGCTGAGCCTAATAAGTTAGGCTATTAGCTAGCCTAATTATATTATGGCCCAATAATATATATATATATATATATATATATATATATATATATATATATATATATATATATATATATATATATATATATTTATTTATTTCATTTTCAAATTAGTACACTATTGCAATGGTGTGGTCGGCTATGCAAACAAAATGTATTAAGTATGAACGCTAAGTTAAATACGCCTAGTTAAAAAGCCAGATGAAGGCGGACTAAACCATTTAAGGTTAAGGGGTGAGGGAGCCTGCAGGCTAGGACACACAATTAAATCCACCAATTAACTGATTTATTTACCCAAAACATTACATTTACATTAGTTACATTACATTTATTGTGATCTATAAATGATATTAATATTTAAAGGGAAACTTGTGGCCCTGGTAACTCGATGCCCCTGGTTGGACTATTCTCAGTCCAGCATTGAGGCATGTTTCTCATATGAGTCGGTCACAAATTTTAAAGACATCCCATCGGCGAGTCAAGTTAACTTGTATATCGCTTTTTATACAACAATGTTGTCACCAAGCAGCTTTAAAGAAGTTTGAAAACATGAAAACATGAAGTCACAACATTTACCCCCCTGTGAGCAAATCAGAGACAACGGTCCTCCTCTAGTCAAACAGTATTTACAGTTTATTAAGCTAAATTCAGAACAGAACTAAGAGAATCTCTGTTTGAAGGTAAAGGCTTTAGAAGCTGCACCGGTAGAGGCAGCCTCTGACTCTTGTGGAAAGTGGGGGTGAACAAAAACAGTCCCATCATATCTCAATGCTGGTACATCTGGATGACGCAGCGGTGCGGTCGAGGGTGTAGCAGATGGTGTAGTAATTACATTACTTCACTAATGCGTCTACCTGTCCTGTGATGGACTGCTGGCCTGTCCTAGGTGTTTCCTTCCCTTCACCCAATGAACACTGGGATAGGCTCCAGCAACCTTCCATGAGCGAGGCGTATAAGTGGTTTAGATGAAGAATGAATGGAATTCTTATTACATCTAACTGGATTATGGGAAATAAGTATAACCTTTTTCTATATGGTACAAAAGGCAGTAAAACTAATAAAAAATCTGTTAACTATTGATTTGACATTATAAACAAATTAAAGCATATTTGTTAAGAAACGATCTGCCAATAATGACTTAAGTCCAATATACTCATATATCTCTATTGTTAGTAGAGTGATAGTAGAGTGGCATACTAGTCTAAAACTGGACTTTACTATGTTACTGGTAATGGTATAGTACTTTACATTGCAGCATTACTTTCCTTATTCCGATCAGTTTAACGGGACACACAATTCTGTATTGTTTTTTTTGTGGTTTTGTTTATTAATGTTCTCTCCCTAATAGCAAGCTTTTTCAAATACATTATACAGCCATTAAGAATCATTAATGAAAAGAACCAAGCCAGCATGAGGGCAACTCTTTCAGAATGAGAGAAGCCATACTGAAGTAGCATATCTGAGTCATTTCCCTGAGTTAAGTAATCCAAAAAGTTCTCCTTAGTTTTTCAAAAGTATGACTTTAGGATACATCAGTAGATGAGGGGTTTCCTGGTCTTTAAACCAGAACTCCACAGCAGCAGCACTGTGGGACATGAATAAGTATTGTAGCATCAGTGTAGACTAGACACAGTGGAGGACATGATTCCGCCAGAAGAAGTGTTTTTTATTCAACACCAGGGCTGAAAGGAACATGTAGAAAGGGAAAAAATAGATAGTAAGGTACCCAACAATATCATTCACTGGTGATGAACATGTTGTTTTAACGTGGGAGTGAGTGGTCTCGAGGTTACCTGAGAGATGGCGATGAGGTCTAAATCAAGGACTAAAAGGCAGGTAAGTTTCCATTAACCGACATGTTTATTGTAACAACACAGACAGTAAACACACCAAAACACAAACAAAAGACTAATACAGAACAGAAACAAAACAATGTATACAAAATATATAGATATATACGCTTTCACACTGGCAGGAGCTCAACTTTGGTGGATCATCTGCTACCACTCACTACTGTCCACAGTCATAGCCTGAAGGTTAGGGTCCCAGTCTTGTGACTGGAAGGTTGCCGGTTCAATCCCTGGGGTCGAAAGGCTACAACTGAGATGCCCTTGAGTAAGGCACCTAACCCCATCTGTTCCCCGGGTTCCCCTGCCACTCTGGGCACATGTGCTTCCCTAGTGTGGCTAATTCTAGTTCTAAATTCTAAACGTTCAGTTTATCAGTAGTAGTTCTTAAATAATGCTGCAGTCTCTAGCGCACACTCCCTACCAGTGTGTTATACAATGCTGGATGTTTTTACCATCCTTTTGGTTTCTTCTGCCCACAGGTACCCAGACCCCCTCTGTCCCCTGTCCCAGGACAACCATTGGTCTTCATCTAGAGTCTGGATGGCTCATGCAATGCCATTTCCACAGGAACCAGAAAAGTACTCTGAGCATCTTTATAATGTCTAGGTTTAGGGTTAGGGTTAGGGTTAGGTTTCTAGGGGCCTCTGGGAGCTAGTAGTGGGTCCTTACAGTATACTTACAATATGAAATGTACTTTTAAAGCTTCCATAGTGCTGATTTGTTATTATTTAAAAAGTTGCCTTGAAATAACGCATCACCTTAAATAGGACCTCAACGGGAAGACTATAACTGTTACGCAACTGCATTCTCCATGAACTCCAGTTCCCAGAATCCTGTAGACTCTGACATTCTGGACACGTGCTCACAGTTATCCAGATCATCTTGACCTGAGTTCTAATCATCTGTTTGTATAAATATCTGCTTTTCTTTGTGGTTCTTTGCGAAGTATTGTCGATTGCTCTGTCTTATGCATACCAAGTGTTTTTCTCATTCCAGTGTATGACCTCCATTTGTTTATTGACTAGTCTTTGGATTTCCCCTTTGGTTTGGCAGTTGGATTGCTCATCTGGTTTTGACTCTCGCCTGGTTTATTCAACTCTTCCAACACCATCCATCTGCAGTCGTCTGATTTGTCTGTGATTTATTGGCCTGATGTTTGATTACTTTATAGTCTAAGATTATGAACGTTAGCGTACATTGTTAAGGATCTGGCGGCACGGTAATGATCTGGGTTGAATTTACGGTCCGGGCTGTTCTGGATGGAGTTTGCATGTTCCTGCCGTGCTTGAGTGGGTTTTCTCCCAAGCACATGCATGTTAGGTTGATCGGTCACTCTAAATTGCCGTAGGCGTGAGTGTGTGTTGGCCATGCGATGGAATGGCGACCTGTCCGTGTACCCTACCTTTGCCTGATGATGCTAAGATTGACTCCAGTGTCCCTGTAACCCTGACTAGCAGGATAAAGATAATAGATGAATGGATGTTAAGGATCTTTTCGCTGCTAGTGTGAGCTCTTTTCTAGGGTAGGAAACGAGACCGTGTTCAGTGGCTACTGTACATAAGGCTTAGTTTTATAGATGCTATAACTGGAAAAGCTAAAACAATTCATACTAGCTGCTCAGAAATTGAGTTTAGTAAGGTGCAAGGCTAATGGTTTTGAATATTTCATAGTTTGAATACTCTTTGCTTTGGTACTCTTTTGTCCTCTACTGCTTATAACAGTATTAGTGCTGGCCTTTGAAAATCGAACGAGTTTACTAGCAGAAGCGCTAGAAATAATGACTTTTAATTTGACATTATTTATTGAGATTAGTCCGTGCGGTTAGCAAAATATGCCCTCATGATTGAACTGGCTGTATATCCAGAAGCCATTATGAGTGCGGTGTCCTTCAGGCTTTTTTTTTTCTCATTCAAAAAGCAAGCGGCATCTAATTTGTATCATTTTGTTTCCATGATATAATGTGATTCTGTTAGTGATGTATATATTTAATTTCCTCTGCAAAGCGGTTATTGCCGGGGTGTCATTGTTGGTCCTTGTATTTTTTTTTTCATCCTAGTTCAGCTTCCCTCGCCTTATTGAAAACAAGAGGATATTGTAAGCAAGAGTATAATCTATAGTTATGGAAAAGAAAACCCTGGACATTATTCTCCATTACTGTTTATGGTCCCAACACCACGGAGGGTCCGGGAAAGGCGTTATTACAGGCCACACGACAGCTCGGCTGCTTTCTGCGGAGATTTATTGTATTCGTATGTTCGAATTGCTCGAAAAATCAAAGAAAATCACACTAATGCATCAGCTTTGGTGATTGCAACTGATCAGCCAATCGCTCATAGCTGCAGGCTAAGAAAAATCTCATAATGAGTTTCTTTCTTTAGAGTTATTACTCTGCAGTTGAACAACAGTAATGTACTGAGAAAGAAAACATTGTGCACCAGCTTACATTTATCACTATCATTGACTATGTCTAATAGAGGACCTTGCATTGACGCGTTATGATTGGATCATCTAAACCACATAAGGTGGTCAGAGACGGATCTTGAACACATTCACCATAAGTTTAAATGGAAATCTTTTCCATAACTCCAAACAGGAGTTCTGTTCAGAATTGTCTTGGCCACGAGGGGAGAACCTAAAAACTGGGTGCTAATAAAAGCACCCAGCATGTGACAGTTTTAATGAACTTCCAGATAAAAGTGTGAAAAAAATGATGTGAATTATCTATTTTTTGCATTAACTACCTATAAAACATATCAGCTAGTCTACACAATGTGCTGAAGCTATAACAGCTTTTATTATGCACAAATAACAAATAAACATTCATAATGCCAGTGGAAAAAGTAAGTGAATCCTTGACTAGTATCTGGTCGCACGTGCTTTAGCTGCAATAACTTCCAAGAGCTGTGGATCAAATGGATACAATGCTTAAAAGGAATATTTGGATCATTTCTTCTTATAGAACTGCCTCAGCTCAGCCATATTCTTTGGGTGTCTGGTATAAATGACTCTCATGACTCTCTTTAAGATGTCTGGCCTACTCAAAAACACAGATTTCTTCTTTGTTTTAAGCCATTCAGTCGTAGATTTTCTTTGATGTTTAGGGTCATTGTCCTGCAGCATTGTCCAGCTTCTACTGTCCTCCACCCTACATGATCCTGTACAATGTCTTGAACCTTGAAACCACAGAATTATTTTTTTTCCCCGGTGACAATTGGTTCAGGCCTGGAGGCCGTAAAGCAAATCGCCAAGCTCCTTCTGCCATACTTCACCACTGCAAAGAGGTTTTCATGTTGGTATGCCGTGTCATTTTTACATCATTTGTAGTGCCGTGTGCTCCGCCTGATCAATTTAACCTCAATTCCATCAGTAAAAAGACATTCTCAGTAGTGTTTTGCAGTGTCAAGGTGCTACTGTGTCTCCACATACATTTTTTTATAACGGAAGACTGATAAATACCTGCTTTTTAGCTTTTCCATCTTTTTTGCAAACCCACAGATCATAAATCTTCTTGTAACGGATGAAACCCCAAAAGGAGATTCTCTGGGTTTTACGTGTGACCGTGTCCAAAAACTGCAGGTGTGGATGTGGTTATATGGAGACAGGATTCCAAGTCAGCAGGTGTTAATTCAGTTTTTATTTGTTTTTCTTTTACGATATATCCTAATTAATTTTCTCTCTGTTCCTATTGTTTCCTTTACATTTAAGTACTCACTAAAATTTATTTTAATTTATTTTAACTTTCTTTTGGTTTAGCAATTGTAATGCTCGGTGACATTGTAAAGAGGGTCTCCCTCAGTGTATTCCTGAGTGAAAATTAAGATTGATTGATTTGAACTGTAACACACAAAGAAAAAAATGAATCAAACGGGAAAGAAACAAAAAGTAAACGTAAGAAATAGCATAAAGGCTCACCCTCCTCACAATCAGTTTGCACGCTCTTCTCTATGGATGTGGCTAACAGGTATGTCTTTTAATGAGACACCTATAGCAAGAGACTAACACGCATGAGAGAATCCACCTTACTGAACATACCGGGCGAGTTCTTATCAACCAACCCCGCCCCAACTAAACCAATACCTCACAAGAGGGTTAGTTATTCAAGACACAAGTATTCTCACATGTATACATTTACCCACAAGGACACCAATGACCCTCTCCCTCCCTGAAGGTGGATCCACCCAACAGGTATAATCAGTCCCAGTTCCCTTTACCTCTCATTTGTCCCCTTCTAAGACCGGCCACCAAGGTAAGTACATAAAACCTGCACCATACTACCATTTTAGGTTGTATATTCACACTGGTAACATTCATACTGGTGATAGACCCTACACCATGACACACATATAACTTATTTACAGGGCAAAGTGTTTGAGTGGTTTTCATAAGCCAAAGTAGTTCAAACCCACAGCGCCAATTTTATTTCATTGATTAGACTCCAGGTTTGTTAACTATTGACTCCAATTAGTTTTTCTTGAAGTTATTAGCCCAGTGGCCTTCAGATATTTTCCAGCCTACACTGTGAATGTTTGAATGATGTATTCAATATTGACAAAAAAATGACATTACCCAGTTAATTCCTCACTGCTTTCTAATGTTATTAGCATAATACTGTCTTTGACTGGTTCTGTGGGTGGCGAACGTGGATGAATTAAAGTCAAGCACACAAACAAGCTCTTCCTTCATGCTTTTATATTGTTTGGATACCAGAAGCCAACACACTGTTCTTTTCATGCTTTCTCCCCCATCTGTCTTTTTTTTCCCCAGCCAATCACCCAAGACAACCACCACCATTAGGAGAGAGCAATCAAGCATCATCTCTCAACATCAACATCAAATGAAAGCTCCACTAAAGCAAAACAACAAACACAGTATTGCATCTAGCATTTCACATACAACTTTTTATTGGAGTTGTATATGTAAACAGATCACGTTTGTTCTACTTTGGAACTTAAGTGAAGACCAGGCCATATTTTGAGATGATTTTATATATAAATGCAGGTCGTTCCAACAGTTTGCATGCTTTTCCATTCCTCGGTAATGTAAGAGAGTCTACACCAATTAAAGGGTTTTCCTAGAAGCATGCATTAGGCCAAGAACCGTTTAGGTAGCTTTCAGTTTGAATCAGAATCAGGCTTTATTGGCCAAGCATGTTTTATCCTGGGTTATACGGTAGGTCACTCAATATAGTAGCTGACGATAGACATTTCACACTGTGCAGCAAGCACAGACACCCATATCTATATCAGTTCTACCATGTAACCCTGTACACATTCACACATAGAAACAAGTAAGGCTGGTATAAAAAAAAGCAATACAGAAAAGTCAGTAAACTGAAAAAAAATATATAAAAAATAGTTTTTTTGTCATATAAAAAATATATGTATACCAGCCTTACTTGTTTCTGTGTGTGAATGTGTACAGGGTTACATGGTAGAACAAAAAATAGCATCCAAAATCACACATAGAATTGTGTAGAAAAAAGTTTCTAAAACATAAACATTACTCAGATCAGAGCTCATGGTCACTCTTGTAGTTTTGTGTATTTTAATTCTGGAGCTCAAAGCTGAAGCCGAGCCTTGAGCTCCGCCACACACACACATTACTGTGAGTCGGTGGAACTCATTGTGCTGATTGTTGAACAGAGTTTGCAGAACGAGCTGTTACGCAGCTGCTTCTTTGATTCATATTGACTAAAAAAAATTATACGTTTGGCACCAACACTATTCCAATGGATGAATCCGTTACTTCTAACTCTGGGTCTTGTCGTCAGTGCTAAATGTATTAAGAGCGATTGTAAATGCTATGGTGCAATAAGTCAATAACAAACTGCCTAGTTATCAAAACGATCTACAATGACTAATTATTACAATTGACCATAATCATGAATTACAGTGTTTCTGCTACTGGTTGCCTGGTAAAACAAGGACTAGAGTTTTAGGAAATGGATTATAACATAGAAAAATAGTGCAAAATAGAAAGAAAACATGATTCGTTCTACTTCATAACTCTTTTATCAATTATTATCAATAAAAGGAGCCGTGGTTTAGGAAAATTGGCTGAAGTACAACGACTAAGAGCAGCAGCTGGTTATTTGGGTGATAGATTATTCCCAACCCTGCGGTGATACCAGTGTGATGGTTGTGTTAGTGTGTGTTGCAATGGTAGGAGTAAATCAGACAGTAGAATGATCCACTACCCAAATAGTACCTGCTCTGTGGTGGTGTTTTTGGGGGGTGTGGACCACTAAAGAACAGGGTAACAAAGTATGCCGAGAAATAGATGTACTATAGTCTGTAATTACAGCACTTATATGGTAAGTGGAGCTGATAACCTGCACCCAAAACATAGATGTTACGGCTGATCGATGTCTATAATAACTGTGCATGGACGTAATAGTTTTCAGGACTTGGTTTAACCTTCATTAGGCTGAGGCTGACGAAGGGGAAGAGATGAAATTGCGAGGTGTGCAGAGCGAGCAGCACGGGTAGGTTAACACCAATTGTCTATTCCACTGACTTAATAATGTCCTACCTGGAAATGCAGAGAACAGAAGAGCCGTTCCGTTTATTCCCTTGAAGATCTGCAGTTAAAGAACAGGACTGCATCTCCAACTGTGTATTCAGCCATCGTGAAATATTTGTATCTAGCACTCCACTGAGAAGTCATGTTCATGGCCAGCTGCGGTGATTGATAAGTACTTTTGTCCAAGCTTGTTCACTGCAGGACAAAATACAGATTGCTGGCACACCAGGGCTACTAATCTAGCCTCGGTGTAAATGCAGCACCTTGAATAATCATTGAAACCCCTTAAAAGTGATGAACATACTTTGCATTATAAATGCCACTTAACTAAAGCAATAATTCCCTTCAGGCCATGCATTTATTAAACAGTCAAATCACTGTAATGCTCAGCCTTGTAATGCAATGGCATTTTATAAAACGGCAACAAAATACAGTATGATAAACCACACCAATATTCAATAAATACTTAATTGTTATTAATAATCACAATAAACTATCCTTCCACCATACATTAATAGAATGTGGTTGCCTAGCAACATAATGGCTAAAGATTATTCCTTGAACAGCACAACAGCTTTAATAAAGTGTTGCATTAATAAAGAATTCAGCTGATGTGGGTGTGTATTAAGCGTCTACATTGATGTGTCCATGTTAAGTGTTTCATTTCTTCAGATTTTTAGAATTTTTGCAGAATTTTAAAATGTTTTATTGCATATGAACACAACAGCTGCCCTTCATATCCTGTGAAAGTTTTATGATGAATAGCCAAAAGAAATGCTCCAAAATCACTTAAAACCTTTTTACATTAACTTGCATTGAAAGGAAAGAACCTTTTTGGCCTCTCTTAAAAGATACTATGTTGGAGACATTTTTCTTTTTGCAAAGATTGAAGTTGTTCAGGAATTTAATAAAGACATGGGAGATAAAGTTGGCTTCCTGTTTGTCAGCTTGTTGAATGAAGTTTTCACCCCCCCCCTTAAATGGTGCTGGAGCTACACTTTAGCACTTGTATCAGCTGTAGCATTTAAGGTGGAACGGAAGATTAGATCAAGAAGCTGGTGACTTCAGCCCTATTTAAAGATAAACATCAACTATGCCCATCAACTATTGCTTAGGAAGTGTATGAATAGTGCTGACACCCCACCTGGAATGGTACATTATCCAAATGGTTTACCATTTTCATTCCTATCGTTCTATTGTTGTTTTGCAGAGCTGGAACCGTATATGTGTACATAACAGTGCAAGATTTGTATTTTAGGAAGGAACAACAGTGTTTGAGCATGGTATATCAGTCCTATGTACCAATCTTATTCAACTATGACAATATAAATACAGCTTTTCGATCTATGACCTACTCGCCTCCTACAGTGGAGCTAAAGTTGTTCCTAGAGGGTCTCATTTTTTGAGTTTTTGAGGGTCCTTTGTTGATCTTAAAGGGGGAGGAACTTTTGTAAGACTACAACTGTAGAAGGAAGCCAGTAAGCTCATGGTAATGCGACCTTTTCATATGTTGTTGCAGTCATATAACTGTACACGTTCACACAGAAACAAGCAAGGCTGGTATGAAAAGCTAATTAGAAAAATAGGTAAACTGAGAAAAATATAGAAAAATCTTTTTTGTCATATAAGAAATATATGTATACCAGCCTTACTTGTTTCTGTGTGTGAATGTGTACAGGGTACAGGGGAACCGATATAGATATGGAATTATATATATATATATATATATATTTATGGGTTTTCACATTACACGTTCCCATAATTCTGCGTTACTAGAAAAAAAAGGTCGGGGGGGGCAAACAAACACACAAACAAACAGAAAAAAACATGAAATAAATAATCAATAAAATAAATAAAATAAATTAAACTGGAGTGATGATCAATATAATAAACCTAAGGGTTGGACAACAAAGTCACACATAGAATTGTGTAGAAAAAAATAAAATAAAATATAAACATTACTCAGATCAGAGCTCATGGTCACTCTTCTAGTTGTGTTATTTTAATTCCATTCTGCGAGATTTTCACATGTTGTTGCAGTTGTATAACTGTAGTAACTGTAGTGTTCTTTAAATAAATATTACGATGAACAAAAATGGGGTGGCATGGTAGTGTAGGGGTTAGCACTGTTGCCTCACATTAAGATGATCCAGGTTTAATTCCCAGTCTGGGCTGTTCTGTGTGGAGTTTGCATGTTCTCCCCATAGCTACCTATTTAGCTATTTAGCTAGTTTACCTCAGTTTAACAGCTTGTCTGGCTTAATGGTAAAAACGTCTCTGGAGTTCATTTTGTACTGAAGAAATAATCAACAACTACCTAAAGTATTGTTAGCTGGACTGTATTTAGTAGATTGTAACTTTTTTACCACAGGTATTCTCAATGGCTGTATGATGTGTTTGTGCAATGCATGCTGGGTAATGTAGTCAAAGTACTTTGAATGATATTTATATAAAATGGTCAATTCTGTCCAACTGCAGTGGCATGACAAATAACAAATAAATCTGGCCAATGTGCTGACCTCGTTCTTTAGAAGTTTTAAGCTCATACAAATCCAAAAACAAAGGCTATGAATGAAAAAGTGACCTTCAACTGGAAATAATTAGTTACTGCTGAACCGTTCACGCCGCCTTGTGAAATGTTTGAATACCTTCACAAGACACTGTATAGAAATTCACCAAGGATGAGAAAAAGGGGACTGGAAAACGTGGGGTGGGGGGCTGTTCCTTCAGAAATGTCTGATGGAATTTCACTTATTTTGTAACATTGAGAGACCTTTTCATGTATTTTTTACAAGATCCTAATATCAAGGTCTTGTAGGGCAAAATGACTGGATGTAAGCTATCACAGCTCATCTTACACTCTTATTGAACTCCGTACCTGCTCAGTTCTCATGCTGCACATGTCCCTCACAATAAGTAGATCCGCCAGGTCTTTGACAGATTTTACCATCAGTCATCAGATTTACTGCTCAGATCTTTCCTCTGTATGATCTTACCTCTGTGCCTCGGTTAAATCTTCCCTGTAAAATTATCCTACTTGTTTCCTAACTACACTATCCGAAGCAGCCCAGAGTTAGGATGGATTTTTCCGTTCACCCTTTGTTCTTCCTCATGCTCTGGTGCACTTTCTCCGTTTGAGTCGCTTACTTTAAGTTTCTTCTTCATGCTCCCATGGAGAATTTTTCTTTCAGTGGTTCTTCCTCTTGCTGTTGGGGTGTCTTTTAATTTTAGGTTTTGGTTCTTCTTCTCAGAGGTTCTTCCTCATGCACTTCTGATGTTTCTCTTTTTGAGGGCTTGGTATCTCTTTGTGGATGAGAAACCAAGTTTCTTCTATTAAGACTTAGTTTTTATCTGTCTTTCATTCTCAGGGTCTAAGACATTTGTTTCTTTTGTGACTTCCTCTCAATGGTTCATCTTCGAGCTTTTGTAGAGTTTCTGCATTCAAGACTTGGTTACTGTCAGCGGTTCCTCCTCCTGCCCTTATGGAGATTTTCCATTTGAGTCTTGGTTGTTTTTAGTGGTTTCTCTACGCTGATATGACATCATATTTACGCTCTTACAGAGTTTCTCCATTTGAGCCTTGGTTCATCGTAGTGGTTCTTCCTCATGCTCTTATGGAGTCTCAGCAGGACTTGGAACGCAACTGGTGGTGGTGGGGAGGAGGGTGGAGCATGTAGAAACATCTGCACCTGAAGGCAGCAAAGAGGGAGTGTAAGTTGAATCCTTATAAAGAATGGTTGAAATAATGAATGAAATTGTGACGTAGCATTGGTCACTTCCTGGCAGAACCTGCGCTAAAGCTTTCATTTCTTCTCTCTGCATCTTCCTCGTGGTCTTACAGAGTTAGAGTCTTGATTTCTCTCAGTGGCTCTTCTGCATGCTCTTAAGGAGTCTCTCCATCTGAGTTTCGGTTCCACTCTTTTTAAGTTTTTCCTACTGAGTCCCATTTTTTCTCAGTGGTTCTTTCATTTGTTTACTGTCTATGGGTTTGCCTTATTAGGGCGCACTCTTTAGGAGGTTGGACCTGCATTTCTGGAAATCTGCTTTGAGATAATGTCGTAAATTGGACTGTTTAAAGTTTGCTACAAACAACTAAAGAAGGATCCACATAAGGTATGAAACCTGCCTGTTTCACTCTTTAAATTGTATTCAATTGTAATTTTTGTCTTGGTTACATTTACATTTGAAGAGCAAATTTCCTTCTACCATGAATTTAAAGTCAGACATTCTTTTGACTGAGATATAGCGGATTTATAAATAAACTACCGCCAAATGTAGCTGGGGGCTGTGAAAACCTTGAATAATCCCACACCTCTGGCATTGTTTGATGGCACAATTTGCAGTAAATCAAAAAATTGTCATTTTGCAGTCAACTCCCTACTTGCTTGTACCACCAGATGCAGGAGACAAAGACGCTCTTTAAGTGATTTATTATAGAAATCACCCTCTACTGCCCAACCTCCATCCAATACATACATCAGCAATCTACCTGTACAGCTGCTGAAGAATGGTAGCATTTCTACACCATGTCTGCTCTAAGCCTACAACTTCCCTACCCATCATTCTCCAACACCATTTAAACTAATCTAGAATGCTCTATCCACGTTTGCCAAACTAGAATGCTCTTAAATGTACCGACCACCCACACTGTTGGATAATGTTCTTCCTAGTTAACACTGGTATTGAATGTTCCCCCACATTTACAGTCATTTATAATATTCTCCTCATTCACTCCATTCACTGTTCCAGAATGTTCCTCCACTTTTATACTGCTTCTAAATGTTCTTCCGCATTCATGCTGTTCTATAATGTTCTTCACAATTCACACTGTCATAGAAGGTTCTTTCTAGTTCACACTGTTTTAATAGATTCCGGACATTCACACTATTTAAACATTTCTCCAACCCGCATCTGCAATATTCTTCTCTTTCACACTGTTAAATGTTTCCCCACATTTTACTGTTCTAGAATGTTCCTTATTTAATGTTGTTTTTCTACCTTCACACTGCTATAGAATGTTCTCTCCATTCATACTCATATAGAATTATCTACAGTGTTATCTTCCATCTCCACTGATTCAAAATGTTCTGTTATTTAACATTGTTCTAAAATGTTCTCCCACATTTACACTGTTCTGCAGTGCTATATTCCATTTACACTGATTCAGAATGTTCTCTCTATTCATACTGTTCTAGAATGTTCTCTCACATTCACACTGTTCTACAGTGTTATCTTCTGTGCATAGATTCAGAATGTTCTCTCTATTCATGCTGTTCTAGAATGTTCTCTCACATTCACACTGTTCTACAGTGTTATCTTCTGTGCATAGATTCAGAATGGTCTCTCTATTCATGCTGTTCTAGAATGTTCTCTCACATTCACACTGTTCTACAGTGTTATCTTCTGTGCATAGATTCAGAATGTTCTCTCTATTCATGCTGTTCTAGAATGTTCTCTCACATTCACACTGTTCTACAGTGTTATCTTCTGTGCATAGATTCAGAATGTTCTCTCTGTTCATGCTGTTCTAGAATGTTCTCTCACATTTACACTGTTCTACAGTGTTATCTTCTGTGCATAGATTCAGAATGTTCTCTCTATTCATACTGTTCTAGAATGTTCACTCACATTCACATTGTTCTACAGTGTTATCTTCTGTGCATAGATTCAGAATGTTCTCTCTATTCATGCTGTTCTAGAATGTTCTCTCACATTCACACTGTTCTACAGTGTTATCTTCTGTGCATAGATTCAGAATGTTCTCTCTGTTCATGCTGTTCTAGAATGTTATCTTCTATGCACACTGATTCAGAATGTTCTCTCACATTCACACTGTTTTGCAGTGTTATCTTCCATTTACATGGATTCAGAATGTTCTATCTGTTTATACTGTTCTGGAATGTTCACTTACATTCACACTGTTCTACAGTGTTATATCCTTTTGCACTGATTCAGAATGTTCTCTGTATTCACACTGTTCTAGAATGCACTCCAAATTTGCCTGCATAGAGTGAACTTGATTTAAAATATTTTCCCCATTCACATAGTTTTTATGAAGTTATGAAATAACTTAAGTTTGGAAGAAGGACACAGAGTCTCTCTCCCCTCCGTCTTGGACATTTACACCACCCGCTGCATCCGCAAAGCAACCAGCATTGTGGATGACCCCACCCACCCTTCACACAGACTGTTCTCCCTCCTGCCATCAGGAAGAAGGTACCGCAGCATCCGGTCCAGCACGACCAGACTCTGCAACAGCTTCTTCCCCCAAGACTTCAGACTTCTCAACACAACTCAACGTCTGAACTGATATCTTCTGATACATGTACACTCTCTCTCTCTCTCCAACCATTTACCCCAGATATAAAAAAGGGAAGCATTTTTGCACAAAGCATTGCACTAATAACTTTACTACCTCACTGGACTCTATTTATTACTCATTGCACAATTTGCACACTACCGGCAATTATTTATTATTCTCTGTCTGTACTGTGTTGTGTTATCTGTCCGCACTTGATTGTTCGTGTTGCACTTGTGTCTTGTATGCACTGTCTATGTTGCACCATGGTCCTTGAGGAACGTTGTTTTGTTTCACTGTGTACTCTGTATGTAGTTGAAATGACAATAAAACCATTTGACTTGACTTGATTTGTCGCAAAACAAACCTTGATTTGACTAGACATTTACCTGCTTAGAATTTAGACTTCTCTCTTCTTGATTCAAATACTCTTTAACATTCAACATCAAACTAGCAAACAAAACAGTTTGGCTAACCGCCTCCACCTTACTGCAATCACTGCTTGGTCCATATCACGAAACCTACGTCGGTTTTCTCAGAACACTCGGCCAACCGACTCTCTTTTCATTACAGAATCTGAATCAATCATATCACACCTGGTTTCACACTCATCTTTGCCACGTCTTCTCTCCGTGGTTTTTCTCCAGTGCATTTCTAAGGACATCCATCCAGAATTAGCACGGCTTCTATGGCTTTCCCTCAGGGATCCTCTGATCACATAATCTTACTCCTACCAGCCATCTTCCTCCTAGCCTTCTTCAACTTTTTCAGATGTTCAGAATTTACATCACTCTCAGCCTCATCCGACACCACCATTTACCCGTTTATGTCAGACCTGTCTGTCCTCAAATCAAATACGGCTTCTTGTCAGGGACTCTCGGACCATAGTCATAGTTACATGCACGCCAACGATGGCACAAGAATCTCAGCTGGAGATTTTGGGGTCTGGCTTCAAAACCAAGCAGCAGAAGCCACCCAGAACTCCAGCCCCAAGTCTCCCAAGTTTCTTTGTGGCGAAGTCATAAAATAATTTAGGTTTGGGAGAAGGACCATGCCTAAACTCCATCTTTCCATCATTACCTGCTATATATAAAATATAAATATTCTTCTGCCCTCACCTTCTCGTGATGAAATTCGCATCCCACCACCTCTCCTACTTTCACACTACTATAGAATGTTCTCCTCATTTGCACTTATCTACAATGTTCTGTCTAATCTTATATTTTTTAAATGTTCTTGCTCATTCACATTGTTTTACATTATTCTCTTCCATTGGTAGCCTTCCCCCCATTCACACTGGTATAGAAAGTTCTTACTCATGTATAAAAAATTTACAATAGTCTCCCCATTTACACTGTTCTTAAATGTTCTCCCACACTATACTGTCCTAGAACTTTACACTGCTCTGGCATGCTCATGATTCACACTGATCTCCTTATCGATATTGTTCTAGATTGTTCTCCCCATTTATACTGCTATAGAATCTTGCTCTACAGTTCTCTCTCACATTCATGCTGTTCTACAAACTTTTCTTTTATTCACACACATCTAAAACATTCTCCTTATTCATACTGTTCCAACATGTACTCCCCAGTCACACTGTTTTAGATCATTCTCCCACATTATACTGTTCTAGATAGTTTCCCAACTAATGTTGTTCTCTTTCCTTCATACTGTTCAAGAATGTTCTCCAACATACACTCTGTTCTAGAGATCTCTTCCATTCACACTGATTTACGGTTCTAGAATGTGCTCCCTATTCACAATGCTAGAGACGGTTTATCCACATTCACATTCTTTTTGAGTTGTCGTTCTTCTTAGTGCTTCTTTCTTTAGCTCTAAGGAAGTTCTTCCTTTTGAGGTCTGATTGCTCTCATTAGATCTTCTCATGTTTTTATGAAGTTTCTTCTTTTGAAACTCAGTTTGTCTTATGGACTTACAGAGTCTTTCCTTTAGAGCCTTGGATTCTCTCAGCGGCTCTTCTGCATGCTCTTAAAGAGTCTCTCCATTTGAGTTTAGCTTCCTTTCAGTGATTCTTCCTGGTGCTTTTAGGAAGTTTAGTCTCCCTATTTACATTGTTCTTAATTGTTCTCCCACATTACACTGTTCTACAAAGTTTCCCCACTAATATTGTTCTCCTACCTTCATACTGTTCTAGAATGTTCTCAAACATACACTCTGTTCTACAGAGATCTCTTCCATTCACACCGATTTAGAAGGTTATGTCTATCCCTACGGTTCTAGAATGTGCTCCCTATTCACACTAGTAGAGGCAGTTTGTCCACATTTACATTCTTTTTGAGTTGTCGTTCTTTGTAGTGGTTCTTTCTTTAGCTCTTAGGACATTCTTCCTCTTGAGGTCTGGTTGCTCTCATTGGGTCTTCTCATGCTTTTATAAAGTTTCTGCTTTTGAAACTCAGTTCTTCTCTGTGCATTTTCCTTGTGGACTTACAGAGTCGTTCCTTTAGAGCCTTGTGCGTTTATGAATTTTAGTCTCCCTATTTACACTGTTCTTAATTGTTCTCCTACATTATACAGTTCTACAAAGTTTCTCTACTAATGTTGTTCTCCTACCTTCATACTTTTCTAGAATGTTCTCCAACATTCACTCTGTTCTAGAGATCTCTTCCATTCACACCAATTTAGAAGGTTATGTCTATCCTTACTGTTCTAGAATGAGCTCCCTATTCACACTGATACAGACTGTTCATCCACATCCACACCGTTCATATATGTTCTCCACCATTCATAATGATCTTAAACATTCCATGCTTGTCTCATTTGGCTTGTCTGTTCTTTTTCTCTAACAGTAGAAAGCTAATGACCTGAAAAAGAAAAGGAAATACACTTCTGATCCGGTGAAAGACCTTTTGATGTCAATCAAGATAGCAAACCGATGCGGTCCTTCAGGAACATGCAGTTGGTTCCTCTCCCCGGCTCTCAGATCGGGTTCTACTTTGTTTATCATTTGTTAAATGAAATGTTAGCTGTGGGCAGGTTGTTTTGGAGGACATTCATCTTCGCTGTACCTCCCTCCATTACTTGTCAGCCCTCGCTGGAGGAGATGTTATGGGCAGTGTGACAAATTGGCCAGACAATTGCTTTTAACAAGCTGGAGGGAAAGTGGGGCAAAAATACTAATGCCTCACCTCTGTCCATTTATTCTGCCCAACACATATTTTTTCTCTTTCAATAATTCATATCATGCAGCTTCACACACTGAACAAGTTGCTGGAGAAATCCTGGACCCCCCTCCTGGTTTATTTTGTCTCTTGTATGGTAAACGTTTCTTCCTCTCCCTACTTTTAGTATTCTAGCCCTTCTCTCCCGAGGTTGGAGAGACACTCGTGCTCAGTTCTGAGCACACTGCTGAAGCTCTGGTTTTATGAATGGACCTGCTATCCTTGGTTTGATTACCTTCACCCCGAACCCACACCCCCTACGGTTTCACCTCTAGAAAAAAACAGCAGGTTGAATTCTCATTCTTTTTTTTCCTCTTTTCTCTTCTTTCTTCCTCACTCCTGGGAGGCAGAGAGGCGCTCATTAAAAATAAACCTCAAGCAACAGATGTTTTTGGCTGGTGATTTGTTAAATTTTAATATATACATGTTCCAGATTAATTGAGGTCTTGGTGTAAGTGTATTAAACATGTATTAAGTGTTTTAAATTGGTTAAATGAAGAACTGGGGGAGATTTAACATAATAATCAATCACATTGACTTCTAAGACCTCGTGCTTCAGTGACAGGCTGTTTTAAAGAACCTGCTGGCTTCACGATGAAATAAAACCATCTTCATACAGAGCTGTAAATTATACATGCTATTCTGTATTTTCTTTTATTTATGCTTCTTTTTCTTGTTTAAAATGATAAATGTTCACATATTGCGGTGTTGGTGTTGAGTAAGAAGACATTGAAAACATGGTGCTTCAGAAGAAAGCTTATTTAGCGCTGCTCCCCTCTCGCAGTTGAGTTTGCCATTTCCCTGCAGTCCGCTCGGGGCAATCCCATTTCTGACACCACTGTTGCGTCAGTGTAGATTAAGAAGATGTGGAAAACATAGCACTTTAGATCAAAGCTCTTTTACTGAACAAGACAGCAGTCTCCTGTTAGTTCAAGCCACAGTTAATGTTTTATTATTATTTTATTATTTTTACAGTTTATGTTTTATCATTATTATTTTTTTTATTATGTGTTAACTTATTATTTTTTAAATAAATAAATCAATAAAACATTCAATTTGACCAATGGTGCCCAAAGTTTTGCCAACAAATGTTTATAGTAATTATAGTAATATGGGTCATTTACATTGTGTGAAAATTTCATGATGAATGGACCAATAGAAGTGCTCCAAAATAGCTTAGAAAAAATTCTGGTTCCATAGACTCCCATTCAAAGTAAAGTATGTTTTTGGTCTCTCCTGTGAAGTTGCATTTTTAGAGATACTTGGTTTTCATTGGACAGCAATTATATATGTATTATATATACTGTATATTTAATGCTACATTGTTACATAGTTTAATATGATTTACAAAACAAGGTCATTGAGTCAAATAACTAATAAAATAAAATAAATAAGTATACTAGAAATGTGTATTCTTGTATCCAGTATACACACTGGTATAGTATACTGGTATCCAATAATAATAAATATAAACTTAGAGGATATGTAGAGGTTCTTTACCACTGTAAACAAATTGATTAGTCTCTCTACAATAAAAGATATTCAATAACATAGACATACTTAGACATACAATAGAAATACTTTATTTAATTTTTAATAAAGAATGAAATGAAAACAGTACATAAACTAACAATGAATATAAACAAAATGGAAACAGGGAACAACGTAAATCACAGAAAGCAAACCACAAGGCAGGAAGAAAACAGAAGCAATATATACACAGGTTAACATAAAGGAACGAGAAACACCTGAGAACAAAAGGTGGGACCACAGATGGGAAACAGGTGAGGGACGGAGACAAGGAGCACAAGACAAATCAAACAGGACCACACGGCTGACACATGACAAAAACATAACACATGGCTAAGACGGGGAAAAAAAAAGGACTAGACAGAGAGAACAGGGCAGGATGTGATAATAGATAGATATATAGATAGATAAATGACTGTAACTGCATGATGCCTATGCAATAAAATAAATAAGAAAATAAATAATTCAGCAACATTTTCTTTCTCTGTATATCTTTGGATATCTATTCACTGGCATTCATTGTTGGATGTCTGTGCATGTATTGTGCTATTACTCTAGGCTTGCATGTGCAGTTTTCCATAACAAATGCATCAGAATCACAGCAAGATGAAGCAACACATGCTGGGATGCATCAAAATGAATGAACTGCTGTCAATTAGGATCCAGAAGGCACGATGGCTTGCAGTCATGCCAATTATACTCAGAGCAAACAAACAAGGCTAAAAAAAGAGAAAACAATGCTCAAATAAATGGCATTTTACTGGGGGCTCCTGGTAATGTCTGTGTCAGGTCATTACAGCGTGAGAACACTCATGGGACACACAGAGTGATAATAATCTGACAATAATCGGTTAATATTAAAAGATTTGGTATCACGTTCACATTGGACCAATGAGCTTTTATCATTGATATCAGCCTTCAGAAACTTTCTTCACTGCTGATTTATATAAAAAAAATCATACATTGCACCACAATAAACAAACAAGTCAGTGTTGACTGGTGATAGTTCTTGATTTAGTGTAAATTATGCCATCCAACTGTAGCAGAGTACTCAAGGTTTTCACCGCCCTCGACCACATCAGTTATTCAAATCAATTATTTATTTCCATTTCAGTTATGCTGGAATGATGTTTGACTTTTACAAACACAGTGGCAAGGCATGTAAACTGTTTTTCCTTATGGGCACGACACTTTTAATCTGGATCTTTATAGCCAGTGTCGTGCAGCATGGAAAATATAAGACAGAAAACTTTTCAATTCAGTTCTACCTCTTTGTATTTCACTTTTCCCAGTACTGTCCAAAAATGCTAATCCAGCTCTCTAATGAGTATTGCAGATGAAAACAAGAGGTCAGGAGGTAGTCCCTCAGAGCAGTGCTCGAAGTGAAGAACAAAAGTGCTGGTATCGGTATCCGCAAACCATTATGGTTTACATTCTGAATTTCTACCGCAAACTGAAGGTAATGGGAGATATGGAGGAATGGTATTTATTCAAAGCGAATATAAAACTATAGATTGTACTATCTATAATAGTAATATATAATAACTTGGGTTACTGTGTCTTTTTAAGCAGCTGTCTGCAACATTCAGATGTAAGCAAGCTATGAATTTCTTTGTGTAGTCGCTGCATATACAATATGTTGTCTTGTGTTATTGAATAAAGTAATGTTTATCATAAACATAGACATTCTTAACCAAAAGATAATCGTGCAATATTTATATATATGTTTGTATGTATGTATGTATGTATGTATGTATGTATGTATGTGTGTATTTATGTATGAATGTAGAAATGTATGTATATATGTATGTATGAATATATGTATGAATGTATGTATGTATGTATGTATGTATGTATGAATGTATGTATGTGTGTAGGTATGTATGTGTGTATGAATGTGTGTAGGTATGTATGTATGAATGTGTGTGTATGTATGTATGTATGTATGAATGTATGTATGTATGTATGTATGTATGTATGAATGTATGTATGTATGTATGTATGTATGTATGTATGTATGAATGTATGTATGTATGTATGTATGTATGTATGTATGTGTGTATGTATGTATGTATGTATGTATGAATGTGTGTAGGTATGTATGTATGTATGAATGTGTGTGCATGTATGTATGTATGTGTGTATGAATGTATGTATGTGTGTATGTATGTATGTATGTATGTATGTATGTGTGTATGCATGTATGTATGTGTGTAGGTATGTATGTATGAATGTGTGTGCATGTATGTATGTATGTGTGTATGAATGTATGTATGTGTGTATGTATGTATATATGTATGTATGTATGAATGTATGCATGTGTGTAGGTATGTATGTATGTATGTATGTGTGTATGTATGTATGAATGTGTGTATGTATGTATGTATATGTATGTATGAATGTATGTATGTATGATTGTATGTATGTGTATGTATGAATGTATGTATGTATGATTGTATGTATGTGTGTAGGTATGTATGTATATGTATGTATGTGTGTAGGTATGTATGTATGAATGTATGTATGTGTGTAGGTATGTATGAATGTGTGTGTATGTATGTATGTATGTATGTATGTGTTTAGGAATGTATGTATGTATGAATGTATGTATGAATGTGTGTATGTATGTATGTATGTATGTATGAATGTATGTATGTGTGGAGGTATGTATGTGTGTGTGTATCTATGTATGTATGTATGTATGTGTGTAGGTATGTATGTATGTAAGTATGTATGTATGTATGAATGTATGTGTGTATGTATGTGTGTGTGTATGTATGTATGTGTGTGTGTATGTATGTATGTATGTATGTATGTGTGTATGTATGTGTGTGTGTATGTATGTATGTGTTTAGGAATGTATGTATGTATGAATGTATGTATGTATGTGTGTAGGTATGTATGTATGTATGTATGTGTGTATGTATGTATGAATGTGTGTGTATGTATGAATGTATGTATGTATGAATGTGTGTATGTATGTATGTATGTATGTATGTATGTATGTATGTATGTATGAATGTATGTATGTGTGGAGGTATGTATGTGTGTGTGTATCTATGTATGTATGTATGTATGTGTGTAGGTATGTATGTATGTAAGTATGTATGTATGTATGAATGTATGTGTGTATGTATGTGTGTGTGTATGTATGTATGTGTGTGTGTATGTATGTATGTATGTATGTATGTGTGTATGTATGTGTGTGTGTATGTATGTATGTGTGTGTGTATGTATGTATGTATGTATGTATGTATGTATGTGTGTATGTATGTATGTATGAATGTGTGTATGTATGTATGTATGTATGTATGTATGTATGTATGTATGTATGTATGTATGAATGTATGTATGTGTGGAGGTATGTATGTGTGTGTGTATCTATGTATGTATGTATGTATGTATGTATGTGTGTAGGTATGTATGTATGTAAGTATGTATGTATGTATGAATGTATGTGTGTATGTATGTGTGTGTGTATGTATGTATTTGTGTATGTATGTATGTATGTATGTGTGTATATGTTTGTATGTGTGTATGTATGTAGGTATTTATTTATTTTTGCATGATAAACACTGCTTTGATGAATAGTCATGGCTGCATAATCTCTTTTCAGGATTTTTGCATCCTGTAGTTTCAGTGTTGCTCTGTGTTGGTTTCTGTTTAGTGAATGTGAGTGAATGAATTTGAATTGCACTGAATTAGATGCAACACAGCTTGAGAAAAGTGCCAGCATGCAAGAAAAAGTCCAGGTATGCCAGAAAGTAAGATGTAGCAGTGCCAGCACTGGTGACTACCGGCCAACTTCGAGCATGAGGATGAATCACTGACAGAAACCAGAATCTAAAAGAAAAAGCATGTGGACTAGCAACTGAGAGAAAGCAAGACCTCAGAAGGACAAACTCCCTGAGAGCAAAAGGATGAACCACTGAGAAACACCAGGGCTCAAAAGGAGGAGCTCCCTAAGAACATGATGACAAACCACCAACCACTTCTTCTCCTCTTTCTCCTCCATGCTGTTGTTTTTGTTGTTCTTCTGTATCTTCTCCTTCTTCATCTTCATTCCTTTATCTTAGTCTTCTGTTTCTTCCTGTTTCTTCTTTTTTCTTTCTTTTTCTCCCTTTCCTTTTCCATTTCTGTTTCCCCTGCTGTTTGTAACATAGAGGTTAGGCAGCTTTGGGGATTTGATTTCTACCCCAGGGATTTGGACCAAATTCTAAAGAAAAGCACTACAGCACTTCACCTTGGATTGCCCCAGAGTCCTGGAGAGTGCTGGACAGGCATTCAGTAACTTTAAGTTGATTTAATAATATCTAGACCAAAAACAAGAACAGAATCGAAAGGCAAAGTAATGAGCGAGTGAAATCCACTTCTCTCTTCTCAGTTTGTATGATATGATTAATTTTGGCAATCTTTGCACTTGGCCTGTCTGTCAGATTTGGGCTGCTATTAACCAACTCCTCTCATTTTTGAGGAATTAGGCAATTTGCATGAAATATTCAAAGTCCCCCACTGTAGTTATCGTAGAGTTATTAACAAGAGCGCTAAAAGATCACTGGAAAGGAGTGCAAAGATGTGCCCTATTCGCTATGCATGGATTTAGCTATTTTTATTAAATGTTCGATGTGAATGTGATTAATAAGAAAAGTCATAGTACCATAGAGCTTTAAGACTTTGCTCTTCCTCCTTATGAGTTATTGTTGAACAAGCCTTCAGGTTATATTTAGCATCGTACAATGGACATAATGAATCCATTGAAGATCTATTCCTCTGGAAAATGACAAGTCTACCAATGCATGGGGCTATTTCTGAACACCTAAGCAACATCCTGCTTGGGGGCTATCTTTTTATGTGTGCAAGACTATACAGAAGAAATCTGATCTACTTAATTAGAAATCTATGCATGTAGTTAATAAAGTCATGCTGATTATGACTGTTGTGGGGATTTTTTTCCACTACAGTAAGTAAAACTTGGCATTATAAGATTCTATTTTTAGCCCAAGCAGTGAAGCCGATGAAAGAAGAATAACCATGTGTAAGCCCTGTCTCTCAGGCACCCATTCGCATGCACGCACACTTTCACCCACGTTCAACTACACCTGACGCTAGCCTCAGCGTGTGGTGTTGTTTTCAGTTACACTGTTTTCAGTTAGACTACTTTCAGTATCCTGAAAACTGTGAGGGTCAGATCTTACCTGTCCGTGGTCTCTGGGTTGGTGTGCTCTCCCAAGGTCTATTCCCAGGTTCACCAAGCTTGGCCTTCCTACAGCAGGGTCCTACCAACCTCCCTGGAACCCGAGAGAACCAGCAGACCTCAGCTTCGGCCTCCACGCTTACCTCCAGTCGGCTGAGCCTCTCGGCTGTAGACACCGAAGAGTGAGGTCAGCGTCCCCACGGACTCCCGGACTCGTAAATCACATCCGGTACCTTTATTAAGACTATTACGTTTCACTGAGCAGTATATTTCCCCGACTCGTCCACGAAGGACTCTTTAGTTTACGCTGCGCAGTCACTTAAAGTCGCAATTAGGCGCGCTGCTCTAATCAGTCCATGCAGGCCTCACCTGGAGCCCACACACCGGGAGATCCTCGGTATCAGTTCTGGTTCCCCAGCTCCACCTGGAAGTCCTCCTCTCCCGATTCCAGTGGACTTTCCTGGCCTCACGGACATTATTTATTGTTTTTCACTGCTCTAAAAGCATAAAAAGCCTTGCAAATGGAACATCGGTCTCGTACGGCCTCTGAACCTGTACACCATGATAATACATGTTCTTTCCTTGTGCCCAGTGTAAGCTGTTTACAGGGTTAGTAGCTTGGCTATGAGGCTTAGTTCAATGAGCTTTTAGACTTTTTTAAACCAGTCAGTAAGAAATCACAGTAGCAAAGCTACACCGGAAGGGTGATAATAAAGTTGACTGATCAGCAGTTTCATTGTATAAGTTTGTATACATTGGAATCAGTTATTTAGCAAGCAATTGCTAATGCTCACTAAAGGGCTAAGCACCAGCTAATATGAAAATGTCAAACACGTTATTATAGCAGAATTTGAGATCCTAACTTGTGATTATTAATAGTCAGAACGACGACGACTGGATCTTAAGACTGCCGCTGTTCCAACAATATGGGCGTGTAAAGAAACCACCGAGAGGAGTATAAGAGCCTCCGTGTACGTGGAGGTAAACCAGGTAAGCACAGTTACTTTTTTAGCTGATGTTAGCTAGCATTAGCTTCACTTGCTAAGTTCTGTGGCTCAAGATATACCAAGCTAACGTAGTTGAACTATGAAGATTTATAGTGTGGTATGAGTGAGAGTTCCACTTTGATCATATTTTACAACAATAACTGTACCTCTATATCAGAGTTTAGCTGATTGCAAGGCTATAGTCATAAATAATGTTCGTTATTTAGCTAGATATAGTTCATTGGTTAAATGACACGGTAGCGTTCAGGAATTTCCGTAGCGAGCTCGGGTTTTCAGTCAATTTAATTAAAATAGTCTTTTTTACAGCAAATTTCATTTTAAGTCATGTTTATATATTTACAGTATCTAAAACAATGTAAATTCACCAGCGGTGTCCATAAGTGGTGCTTAGCCTTAAAGTTAGTCAGCTTACTTGATAGCTAGCCACATTATCATCTCTACAAAACAAAGAATTAACATACTAAAAACTGAGTTCAATGATAATTCATTGATCACCTAACATGGACACCTCTCAAGATTATTGTCACTTAAAAACTTATCGTCCTCATCTAAGCCAGCTAGCCAAAAAAATTTGCAAAGCCATATGCTAGCTACCAGAATAGTAGTGGCAGGAGCGGATACTTTTTAATCAACATGCCTATGATATTGTGATGTATTGTCAATGACAGACGGCTCAGCCAGTAGGTCCTCATCAGCCACCGTCCTCTGGCTGGGTTTCTTCCACTGCCATCCTCACCATCTGTGACGTCTTGGCAAGGAAGGAGACACTGGAAACACAGCGTTTTTAGAGAAAGCCCTTTATTAAACACGGCAACAGGGGAACTCCCATCAATCAGTGCTAACAGAACAGCTGGGATAGCAGGGAGGTCACATATGGGCAACATTGAACCACTACTCTTCTAACCAGCCCAGCACAATATAGCACATGCACCCCAGGTACACATGATATCCTCAACAATAACTTATTTTTTATGAGCAAATCACATCCCCTGCATGTCCAGCCAGGAGAATGCTGCAATATTGATGTGGCCCATGAAATATGTATATCTACAAAATTCATGTTAAATGGTGTCCTAAACTGCATTACACAGAAACAGCTGCATTTACATGTACCTACATATCATTCATCATACAGATTTTTGATAGTGCCATCCCAAAATGGTATAGAGAACCAAGCTTAAGAAGAGCTTCCAGGTTCTATCTACATTTAGTCCATTCACGAAAGCTATTTCCAAATGTCCAATGTCTGGCTATTTTAAAAAAGTGAAATCTTTGACTCTCAATATTTCAAAACTGCACTGAAATCAACAGAACCTTAGCTGGGCAATATATCTAAATATAGATATAGGCACAAATATAGACAAATATAGCATGCTGCACTTACAGTCCGGTGTCTGTACAAGCTGTTGCATTTAAGGTGGAATGAAGCATATGTGTAAGAAGCTGGGGAAATCAGGTTCAAAGATAAACCTCAGAAAGGAAAAGTTATGTATACTACCGCTCAAAAGTTTAGGATCACTTTAGAATTTGTATGCAATTTTCATGCAATTCACAAATAATATTGTCCATTTCACAATTAAGTGTATCAGATGATTTTTAAAGAATAAAAATGTTTGTATTAAATCCTATTTTTGTATAGAGGCTTATTTCGCATATAGTCCTATTATCAGCAATTCTCAGTCCTCTGTCTAAATCTCCTGGTACGGCCGCCAATCCAAGTTAAGGATGTTATTGGGCTAATTGGTTGTTAGGACACTCTTGCTCAATTGTGATGCACAGTTGAAAAACATTCTACTAATAAGTGAGCATAAAAAAGGGAGCATAACATTCTAGGTTAGTTTAGTATCTAAAGCATCAGCAGTTGATGACTTGCTGACAGAATCAAAATGGCCAGAAAGAAACAACTTTCTTTAGAGACCCGTCAGTCCATTGTTGTGTTAAGGAAGGAAGATACTCCATTGAAAACAAGAACATATCACTGTGATCCCAAACTTTTGAGCGGTAGTATATATATATATATATATATATATATATATATATATATATATATATATATATATATATATATATATATATATATATATATATGAAATGCCTGCACTTATAGTCCGGTGTCGGTACAAGCTGTTGCATTTAAGGTGGAATGAAACGCATGTATAAGAAGCTGGCGAAATCAGGTTCAAAGATAAACCTCAGAAAGGATATGAAAAGTTTATGCTATCGTGTTTATGTAGATCTATGTCAGTCATGAAGATGCCTTATAAATGCTGTCTTTCTGTAAGGTGTTACTCATGTTCAGGTCAAGGGATTTTTATGGCCGGAGGCAGTTTTTTGCTGCATGACTGAATCTCAAATGCTAAAACTCATACAAATAAAGAAAGGTTGCCATGGCCACTACTGACTTTCAAGTCATTGATGGGAATGGAAGCTGCTTGCTTCTTTGAACCCTAATACGACCATGAATAAGTTCAAGACCAGTTTAAAACAAGCCACACTAAATGTATGAAGGACTTCAAGTGCAGTTTTAGTACCAGGCCTCAGTACAATACTTGTCCCCAGGGCTTCCCTTGGCTCTTAATTCTTCATTTGTCTACTGAAAGGAGCCTTTTCCTCCAGGATGCTTTATGGATTTGATATAGCGTTTAATTTACTCTGTGTGCTATTAGGAGCTCCTGCAATAAACTCAGGCCAGTGCAGCCTTTAAAGGTACAGCTGTGAAATATCACTCACTAAAACAGCAACTTCTCTGCACACAGTGGAGTTTATCAAGTTACATCTGTCACTTGGTTCACGCTCAAGGGCCCGGGAATGCTGTGTAATCGCCTGCAGTGCGGACCTGGATCAGGCAACGCAACAAATCCAAAAGTTCAGACCCCCGCTGTAATGAATAGGAGGAAAAGGTGGACGAATGAATGTGCTGAGTGAGTTTATTTGGGCTGATATAAACACCTTGGGTAGTCAAGACCTGGATGAACCGGTGAACACAAAACAAACAATACTAGAATAATAAAAAAAACACATAAACAGAAACAAGTAAACCGATACATCGAAATAAACACTGGAATATGAACACCTGAAAGGCAATAACATGAAAACTGAAACACAGAAACACGGAATCACAGGTCTTAGTGTTGCAGGTGATACAAGGAAAAACTTGCAATAGTTTGAACCAACCAGGCAAGTTAAACCGGAAGTACTAATGAGTTCACAGTGACAGAGATGTGCAGCCTAAAATATTTGTTCAAACTTGACAGGGTGTCAACTATTACTGGGTTGGTAGGGGTTTAGACAGCATGACTATTGACGCTTCACTCAGTTCGACTTTACTCACTTTTGGTACCAGTTACTTTAGGTCTGTCTCAAAACCTAGTGAGTGTCTAAGTAGGCACTGACTAGGTAGGCAGCTGTTTAAGTAGGCAGCGTTCTATCTGACATCTCTCCTCGTAAGACAGATTATTGGGTGTGTCTGAAATTACACCCTATTTACCATTTACAGTGTTCTATTCAGGGTGTTGGCCATTTTGTAGTGTTGTCCAAATTCTTGGTCCACAATTAGATTCGGTACATAGTTCACTATATTGTTACCACAGTGCACCGTAAAATTGGTGAACAACCGATGTACACTACTTACAGGTTGACGCCCATAGCGGTTTCTTTGGAAAGCTTGTTGACTGAATTCTCTCTACTGTCTCCCTTACTGCTCCCCTATATAGTGTTCTACATAGAGCAGTCTATTTAGTGAACAGGGAACGAGTTAACGAGTAGACTATTTCAGACACAGCCATTTAGATGCTCTAGTTAGAGAGCTTGACAGCTTGTTCCCGGCCACTGCATGCGACCGGTGGTTTAGCTAGTTGTTTAGCTAGTTGATTTAGCTATCCTAAACAATAGCCCGAGGCTTAAAAATCCGCTAGCATAAATGCTAATGGCTCAAGTATAAAACTACAAAATGGTCAATGACTCATCGCAAAGTTGCGAATAAAAAATTCTGTTTTGTGTGATTATATGACAAGAAACACATTAAAACACCAGAGAGAATTAAACTTTTTTAAAACATCTTCACTGCTCGTAGATTTGCCTGTGTTGCATCATGGGATTGCCTTAGCGGCTGAGGAAGTGTTCGATGCTTCTTTACAATCGCGCCAAAATAAGGTGCCTCAGTAGACAGCACTTTTAAGGTATCTAAGAATTGGGACAGCCTACATGTCGGGAGCGCACATGATATGATGTAAAATGCTGTCTATGCAGGCAGCTCACTAGGTTTTGAGACAGACTCTTTGTTTTCTGCTCCAGATATAGTACCCATTTAGTGTAGTTTGTCTTCATAGCAAAGCTGCATGAAACTTCTGTGATGAGAAGGATATTTTGTTCAGAAGGGACTGATGGCAACAGAGAAGACTGCTGAAACAGCCATAGAGTTTGGGAAATGCTACATCAGAGTTCAGAGGACGAGCTAAGACGGTTACTCAAAAGGGATGCAAGAGGGTGTACTTACCTGGTAGCTAGTGTTTACAGTGAAAAACACACAAAAAATTCTTTATTCAGATTGGGCTACAGTCAGATTCAGAATTTTGTTCAATTTCAGAAAACATGTTGTAGCCATTAAGTCAAATTCAGAAAGAATCTTCTTTGGCTACAAGTAAATTCAGACAGGCATTTTGTTGGGTTATAGTCAGGCTAAGACAAAGCTTTGGATAGATTTTTGGTGGGCTACAGTCGGGTTCAGGGACAATTGCTTTGGGCTACAGTTAGGTTCAGAGATTATTTTGTTTAGTTACAGTTGAATTTAGACAGAATTTGGTTTGGCCACAGTCAAATACATAGAGAACTTTGTCAGCTAAATTCAGTTTAAGCCAGAATTGTCCCTGGCTACAGTTGGGTTCAAACAGTTTTGTCAGACACAGTCAATTTCAGAGAGTTTGTTGGCCTACAGTTGGGTTCAGACTAAATTTTGTCGGGCAACAGTCATGATCAGACAAAATGTTGTTGGGCTACAGTCATGATCAGACTAAATTTTGTTGGGCCACAGTCATGTTCAGACTAAATTTTGTCGGACCACAGTTGGGTTTAGCCTATGTTTGTTTACATTTGGGTTTAGAGAGTATTTTGTTGGCCTACAGTCGAGTCGAGCCTACAGTGGGCTACAGTCAGGTATAGACAGAATTTTGTTGGGCTACATTTGAGTTCAGACAAAATTGTTGGTCTGTAGTCGAGTTTAGACTAGTTTGTTAAGCTATAGTCAGGTTCTGACTGAATTTTGTTGGGCTACGGTCAAGTTCAGACAGAATGTTGTTGGGCTACAGTCGGGTTTACTTTTTAAATATGCTGCTATGCGTCAGGTCAGGCCGAACACGTTCTCAGGCCATATTCAGTTCTGGATTAAAATTTCAGGCCTGTTCTGCTGTGCAGGTGAATCTCGGTGGGAATGGAGTCGGATGCAATCAGAACTCAGAGTCTCTGCGATATGCTTTTGAAAATGTGCCCTGTGTTGATGGATGTAGCATTTCCGGTTTCTCCATGTGCACTTGCTGCTTTTCTTATACAGGGAGAAAAGCCAGTACGCTGTGAGAGCCTTTCTGAGCCGCTGTTGCTGGGAATGTATTATAGATGCTGTCATGGCGGGTTTGTTTAAGAGATGTGATCTGTGATGGTACACTCCTCCATTTCCTGCGCCGGCTGACAGCAGCACAGGCCGTGTCTAACATAACAGAATATTAATAGCATCCAGTCCATTTCTGGGCTTTCTTAACCCGGAGAGCAACTCATGTGGAATGGATAGATTGTTGAACCAGCCTCTGTGTTGTCGTTCATATTTTCCTTCAACGCAGCATCTGTGGTACAGCCTGCAAAGGACATGTTGAACATTGCTTCATCTCTTACAGACGTGTTGGTCTTATTTGCTGAATACAAAATAAAAAAAATAAAAAAAACATTGTTATTATTATAGTATGGGGTCCATAACTCTTCTGGGGCAATGACAACACTTCATCTAACTTTTATTTTAATCATTTTGTTTATTTATTTAGCAGAACTTGTTGCTAATACTCGTATAAATAACTGGCTTGAAGACTTAAAGACATATATTACTTCTTCTTGAAGTGTTAATTATCTATACATTTAAAATAGTGAGTCCTGCTGTGCATGTGCTAATCAAACAGAGCAGCTGCAAATAGTCACAGCATGTGCACTAATCTCTACTGAATACAGACTAACACACACTCCTCGTGCACTGAGAACATGCCTCTGCCTTATATGTGAGAGTGCGTGTGTGAGAGAGAGAGAGAGAAACACAAGGGTGACATAGAGAGAAAGTGAGAAAGATGAAGAAAGAGGGGAGTAAAAATGAGACAGAAAGAAAGAAGAAAATAGAGAGTGTTAGAAAAACATGTGCACTAATCTTTTCTGAATACAGACTAACACACAGTCCTCTTACACTGAGAACATGCTTCTGCCTTAAATGTGAGTGTGTGTGTGTGTGTGAGAGAGAGAGAAACAAGAGGTTGAAATAGAGAAAAAGTGAGAAAGATGAAGAAAAAGAAAGGGAAAGACAGAAAGAGGGGAGACAAAATTTGACAGAGAAAAAAACAATAAGAGAGAAAGAGAGAGTCATAGAAAAACAGAAAGCAAGAAAAAGGAATGGAAATAAGAAAAAGAGAAACAGAGAGAATGAAAAACAAGAGAATAAAAATAATTAGAAAGAGAAAGTTAGAGAGAAAAAAGTGTGGGATAGAGAGAAAGATAAAGAGAGAAAAGAAACAGAGAAAGGGAGAAAGAGTAAGCGAGAGAAAGAGAGAATAAGAGAGAATGTAATGGAATAAACGCAAAAGAGAAAGTGAGAAAAGGGAGACAACAAGAGTAAGAAGGAAAGAGAGAAACAGAGAGAGGGCGTAAAAATACAAGAGTGATAGAGTGAGAAAATAAGAAAAAGTAAAAAGAACGAGAAAGAGAAAGTCAAAGAGAAAAATTGGAGGAAGGAGAGAAAGATAATAAGATAGAGTGAGAAAAGAAAACAGAAAGAGAAAATGTGAGAAAGAAAGAGATGGAATGGGATGGAGAGACAGAGAGAGAGAGAAAAGAGAGAGTGGGATATAGACAGAGAGAGAAAGAGAGACAGTGGAGTAACTGGGGAGGGGGGCAGGGTGAGCAGTTGCGCTGGGGCCTGCGGCGGAGATGAATTAAGTGAGAGAGTACAGCGGCCCCATCCATTAAAATGTAAAAAGAAAAACCTCCCTGCTCTCCATAAAGCACATGCGTGTAATAAATGGCATTAGATCAGAGATGTGTAGTACAACCAGCTAGCCTGCAGCATCGCAGCTCATGTTCAAAACTTCCCAAAACGTATAAGAGGAGGAGAGAAGTGAGGGGATGAGAGGAACAGAGAGAGTGTGCTCCGAATAATTCAGCAAGACAACAACAGGTCAGTCTTCCTCCTCCGCTGACCTGAGCACTTAGCTAGCTGCTACTGCTGTAGATTGTATCTGGAAATATTACATTAATCCACCATTGACCACAGTGTCCAGTGACTGATTTCACTATTTGATGGCATGTTTAGAGATTCCAGAGGTTCTGCATCCGTATCATCTTACAGCTGAACTGACATAAACAGAACCCAACAAAACAGCATTCAGAACCGCTTTCTTACATCTGTGGTGCAAGTTGTTACATTTTTTATAAAGTACTTAAGAGACACACATACAAAAATTATGTTAATAAGGGGACCTATTATTCATCAATATTCATTTTTTATATTCTAAAATAGATTTAAATCCATTAATGTTTCATACTGCATACTGTACATCTGTATTCACCCTGTCTGGAACACTCTTGTTAGAGCCAGAGATGTTGTAAATAAGGATACTGGTTGAAATTTAATGGGGAGGGTCTTAAGACAGGATGGGCCGGGGCTTGCATAATTTTAGCTCATTTTGCAGTGTTTAAAAAATTACATATTGCTCCTTTAAAGTATTAAATATTCCTTTATTTAAGAATAATAACAGTGGAATGTTTAAAGGAACACTGAATGATTTAAACGTGTACATGTCCAATACTATTAAAACTTAACATATTAAGCAAATGAGAATGTTTTGCTTCTTTAAAAAAAAATGACAAAACATTACAAAAAGGCTAAATTCTACTACTAGCAGGTTACAGTTGTCGCACTGTGATGTCGCACTGAATGATATATTACAGTTGAATGAGATATTTAGCTTGATTAATGGACAAGAGAGAGAGCAAGCATATGATGCAGCAACAAAAAAAAACATTATTTGTTTTTAATAATAAATCAAGCATAACATATTTTAACCTTATAGGACATGCGCATCATATTTAGGCCTATATATCTTAACAGTCAGCTTCATTTTAAGAGACTGAGCCGGTACTATCAAATTTCATGGATGGGTATTACACTAACATGATATACATGTTAAAGACATGGAATCATGTCTTACTGTGAGCAAACAATAACTTATTAATTTATGGAGAATGGTGTGAAAAGTTATTAATCTGGTTATCTTTTGGTTATTGATACTGTATCCGTGTTTAGTTGCGTTTATTTGAAATGTTATATAGCAAAGTAAATACGTTAAATGCTCGTGGGTGGAGTGGCACGGCTTGAGATCATCAAGCTGTTTGAGACATAATGATACTGCATAAACATACAAATGACATTTTTTATATTAATTGAATGTAATTATTGCATAGTGGGGGGTGATTAATTGTTTCTGCACTGGTGCCCATAGGATCCTAGTCGTGCCACTGCAAGAGAGAGAGAGAGTGACGGAGAGAGAGAGAGGGAAAGCCCTGGAGTTTTTATTTTTCTGGTGGTACTTATTTCTCTTCTGTGCGGCTTGTTGTGTTTTCTCAGTACAAAGTCTGGAGTTTGTCATCCTCCAGTTCGGTACCGCTCTATTCTCTCCTCCAGACAGATCCATCTCTCATCCTCACTGTATAAACACAACTGACTCAGCTCCACACATCAGCTCTCTACAGCACAGTCCATAGCAGTTTATTCCTTTTTAATTGTTACATTTTCTCACAGATTATCATATACAGTCCATACATCTCTGCCTCGTTCCCTCTCTCCCTTTTTTGCTCTCTCTCTCTGTCTCTGTCTTGCTATCTCTCTGACCTCTGACTCTCTCTTGTTATCACTCTCTCTTTTGCCTCTATGCTGTCTGTCTCACTGTTCAGTCTCTTTACTGCTCTGTTTATCTTTCTCATTCTCTCTACCACTCAACAATAAATTCTCTCTCTCTCTCTCTCTCTCTCTCTAGAATTCAAAACAATATTGTGGATAGAATCAGGTCACAGGAAACTGCCTCGCCCAGTACTACTGCACATAACTGGATAGTAGGCAGGTCATCTCCAGCCATACATCTTTACTTACACAGCCCCACCCTATTAAGCACATGCAGGTCATATGACACTATTAAACTAACAACAATTAGTGTTGGCAGCACGGAGCCTCCTGAGAGCTTATTCACATGGCCACTGTATGTCCAAGCATCCAATGACGGGCACCACAATGTCATAGGACTGCCCTTAATAAAACCTAAAACCTAAAATCTCTTCTATGTTCTCTTGTGACAGCCAACAATCTATGAGCTAGTGTAAGCTAAAGTTCAAGGCAAACTAGTTTTGATAGCTAGTGAACCCTGCCTTTAATTCTTTAGGGGTTCTAAAATAGAGAGTTTATGGGACTGGAAAAACTCAAAGAACAACTTGAATTCATACCACAAACTGTGTTCCCACAATAAAAAAATCAATAAACTATTCACGCCATACAATATTCATACCATAGATATGTAAGTAAGGTGTAAGTAAGACACGGGAAGCTAGCAACACCTGGGACAGGGAGGAGACACAAACTAGGGACAGGTGAGGGGGGAGGAGCCAACAACCAAAACGAACATAAGCACATGGGTCAGGACAGAAGAGTGACAACAAAAGCAGAGACAGACAGAAGGAGAAGCAAAGAGTGACAGTACCTCTGGGACTGGACAGGGGATGGGATCAATGATAACAGGGGAATAGAAACAGACAGGGACAGAGAGACTAACAGGAATGGGGACAGAAAATCCTAAAGTAACAGGGACAGGAACACAGACAGTGACAGGAGACATAAACAGTAATGGGGACGAACACGAAACCAGCAACTGGGGATAGGACAGGCACAGGAACATGGCAAGGAGACAGGGTGAAAAAACAGGAGCAGGAGCAGAGCACGGAATAGGAGCAGTAACAGAGCAAGAAACAGGAGCTGAAACAGAGTGAAAAACAGGAGCTGGAACAGAGTGAAAAACAGGAGCTGGAGCCTGGGTAGCAGGGACAGGAATGGCTCTGGGTGCAGGAACAGGAGTGGCCCTGGATTTAGGTGCAGGATTGGCCCTGGGTACAGGAGCAGGAGCAGGCTGGGGAACTGGAACAGGAGTCACAAAGTCCAATAAGTCCTTAACAGACAGCGGCAGAGCTGTTTAGGAGACGAAACAGGTGGAGATACATCAACGTGATGTGCTTGGATCAGATGGAGCGTCCTTCAGTGCAGGCGGAGCCATACAGCTGTCTTTGAGTGCAGGCTGGCTTGCTGTGATGTCCTCGGGTGAAGACAGGTCTGCTGCAACATCCACGGGGACAGGCAGGCCTGCAGCAACGTCCACGGGGGCAGGCAGGCCTGCAGCAACGTCCACGGAACCAGGGGGAGCAGTGGGGGCATACTGACCACTGTGCAGATAGGACCCCAGATGGTGCAGTGGCATCAACCACAATATAACCACAAAGCCACAATGCTAGACCAAGACAGGGAGCAAACAGAGGGTATAAAGTAAGACCCAGGAGACTGGGAACACCCCGGGACAGGGAGGAGACACAAACTAGGAGCAGCTGAGCAGCTTGACAGTAGGGCGGAGACAATGAGACGCAAACAACCAAAACAAACATAAGCACATGGAACATGACAGAAGAGAGACAACGACAGCAGAGACAGACAGAAGGAGGAGCAAAGCATGGCTATACCTGAGGCATTAATTGGGATAATGATTTTAGGCCTGTACTGTAGATGTTACTTAAATGTGTTCAATAAAAGACAAAAAAGTACAACTGTTTATGCATTATTATTTCATTTTCAGAGTGTTAGAGTTAGACTGCATCCCTGTCCCTCATGGCCACATGGTGAACAGTAAGATCCCAATGTTTTTTTGAAGTAAATCTGTCCACAAGTCAGTGAATCATGAAGGATTGTCAATATCAAAAACACATTTTATATGATTTTATAAAACAAAAACCAGTTTTAATGAAAAAACATGATGAACTGTTCAAAGCTGTGTTTGCCTATGAGCACATTGAGCTAATATTGATGGCGCAGGCTTGAAAACAAACATGAACCTTCGAGTGTTTCGGTTACAGAGACTAGATTGAAAGTGTGGGGTTCACAGATGCTTCGCCAATTGAATAAAGACAGCAGACAAAACCTGAAAAAACAAGTTCTTCTCAAGAAAGGTTAGTGTGAATCATGCCTCCATGCAAACACCTTTCTCAAGACCTCACAGGATATCGTGTTATAGAGACAGATAAGGCTTTGATAAGGCTACAAAAGCATTGCTAAAGACCTTCGTGTACGACACAGCTCCATGTTTAGACTGCCTACTAATAGAGAGAATTGTGGGCTGGTGCTACTCTCACTAACCCAGACCCTTACTCAACAGCACGAAGGTCAACCCTGGAAAAGCTGAGAAAGAGCCCAAGGGTAGCAACAAAACACTCATAGAAGACTGCAAAAACCTTGAAGCATGGTGGAGGGAGCATCAAGGTTGCTTTACAGCTGCAGGGCCTGGTTGCCTTCCAGTCATTGAGGAAACAATTAATTTAAAGGTGTATCGGAACATTTTACAGGAGAATGTGAGGGCAGCAGTGCCTGACCTACAACTCTTCCTCAACGTTGTGCAAATCCTATTGTGGGAAGGCTGGTGGAGGTGATTGCTGCCAAAGGGGATCTACAGGTTATTACTTTCAGGCCTGTACTGTGTATGTTACTCCACAGTATAAAAAGAATAAAAGACTAAAAAAGTTCTACTGTGTGTGTGTTAATAATTTTGTTGGATTTTGCTTTGTCTATAATTGTGATTTACACGCTTTATTATTAATCGGTGCAAAAATCCAGGTCATTCTAAAGGATTTGCTTAGTTTTGTAGGCCCTAAAAGCGTTCTGTCACAGTCACAGAACTATTATTTGGTACTATGTCTTCTGTCAGTGTGAGTTAATATTCTAGTTTAAATATTAAATCTAAGTAACTCAAGGTAATTAATTAAGTCCTCAACTTTTTTTAATTGAGTAGTTTTCTTTAATAAAAGAAAATGATTAGCACAGCTGGAGAATTGAACGTCAACACTATTTCCTTTTCTGTCTAAAGGTTCTTGATATTTGTATATGTGATGGATCAGAGATTTCAGGACTGCATCGTCTACCTCTCCTAAAAATTGTATTACTCATATATTTATGACACGAACACACAAGTGCGGAGCTCCACTGTCGGTTCCGAGTTTGTTTTTGTGACTGTTTAGCCTGAAATGCTTCCATTATGCTTAGAGTGAAATAAAATCTGGACCTCTATCTCCAGAAAGCAGGAAGCTGGTGCCAGGTTGGCAGAGTCGTCCAACCGCTAATTAGCTAATTAGCTCCTGTACGGCTGTGCAGCTAGACTTTTAGACAATCATTTGCACAAATAGCTGCCTTTGAGAAAACTCCTTATGATCCCGGCATCAGTACGAACGCTTGTTTGGTTAACAGGGACAAAGCACTTGCCTAAGTGGTTACTTTGTGAAAAATGATGACCTTTCAGGATAATACTAATCATCATCCGTAACGCAACAGTCTGGGGAGAGAGAAGACAGATAAAGCAAGAGGATCTGTTGGTTGTTTTGGCTGATGTCGTTTCTGGAAAGTTTATAGTCTCGGAAGTATTAAGGTTTCTGTTTCATATCCCCACCAGAGGAGAGGGAAGCTTAGAAATCAATGAAATAGCAGGAATAAAGCAGGCTTAAGGAAGTTATGCAAATCCAGTCAAATCAGACAGCACGATGCTGCTGTTCTTTAAGATTCAGATGAATGCCTCCCCCACTTACTGTGCATGAGCAATGAGAAACACTTTATTTCTCCTCTTTTTTTTTTAAAGCTTAATCCAGAGTTTAGTTTGTGTCAGACAGTTTTGTCTTGGGTCAATTGTTCCAAACTTTGGGGGGAAAGTTTTTTCGACTGTGTTCTCATCAAATGAAATATAACTCATTGCCATTTTAATGGGCTGTTTCTAGTGATTTTATTGAGCTCACAGTTCACGCTCACTTCTGAATGTTGTTCATTTTCCCTGCTGTGTGCTGTTGACACACCACGGAATACGAGCTCGGGGTGCTTTGGCTCCAGTGCCGCTACTCTCTCTCTCTCTCTCTCTCTCTCTCTCTCCTGCACCACTCTGCCTATTATTTGCTTTGTAATAAGCTTAACTATAACTTGGCAGATTAATCCAAAGCACACTTTAATGTGTCCCTTGTCTCTTTTCTACCCTTAACTTCAAATCTGCAGGTGCTCATTATTGGTTCACCCTCAGTCAAATGGGCAGTGAGTATGAAACGACTCTGCTGTGGTCCCTTCACCCCAGAGACGGACTAATGGCCATAAGCATTGCCTGTACAGCTTTCCGATACTATACTGGCCACTTTACAATACAATACAGGAGGAAGGAGAGGCCAGTGAAGTAGCTGCAGTCGTTTACCTGCTGGAGCTGCTTAAAGACAAACCGGGTGGAAAATTTCATGTTTCTTCAAGCAGCCTGACACTGAGAGCAAAATCTGCATTTATTTAAATAATGAATAAATAAATTAATTAATTCATTCCATTAATCAGTCTATCTATCTATCTATCTATCTATCTATCTATCTATCTATCTATCTATCTATCTATCTATCTATCTATTGGGTTTTTTATTCATTTAATTATTTGAGTATCAATCTATTCATAAATTCATCTATCTATCTATCTATCTATCTATCTATCTATCTATCTATCTATCTATCTATCTATCTATCTATCTATCTATCTATCCATTTATTAAACAAACCTACATCAGAGAACCTTCATCAGCAGTTTTTTCCTGTTAGCTGTCAGTATTAAGTGAAGTTTTCATTTTGCTTGTGCACTTATTCATTCATTTTGTGGTTATTTGTCCAATCGTACATTTATTTATTAATTCATTTGTTTGTTCATTTGTTGGTTTATTCATGTATCAGTTAAGACATTCATTCATTCATTCATTCATTCATATATTCATATATCTTAATGAACTTAGTGCTCTTATTAAATACCATATTTTACAAGTAATATTTATTTATTTATTTGTTTTTGATGTAATGACAACGCTGTCTCCTCCTTTCCTCCTCCTCCTCCTCCCGTGCCATGGTCGCTGCATTGCCCCTGAGCGCGAGGACAGAGGCAGTTCGTGTTCTGCTGTGCTGAAGATTACTGTGGCCTTTGCACTGTGTTGATTCAGCACATTGGTCACCCCCTACAGAGCAGCGTAGTCGAGCCCCCCTTACGGCCGCTGTTATCAGATTTGTGGTGCCACTGGCCTCTTGCACTCTATAGCACTGCTTCAACCCAGCGTAATTTCTCAACGTCAGACTTTCTGCACTGTTGAACTTCCCCGGTCCGCTTCACTCTCAGCTCTTTAAGTGAGCAATTGCGGACATGCTGTTGGACTCTATTGGCCTTTATAGTGACTGGCAAGACAATGACTTGTAGAGTGCCTATTGCAGTATTATTTGTTAGTATATTGGTCAAGTATTCAATTACTGCAGTCTTGGGGGCACGGTGGTGTAGTCGTTAACACTATCACCTTATAGCAAGACAATCCGGGTTGGATTCCCAGTCCAGGCCGTTCTGTGTGGAGTTTGTATGTTTCACCCCATGCATGAGTGAGTTTCCTCTGGGCGTTCCGGTTTCCTCCCACACGACCAAAGACATGCATATTAGGTTGATCAGTCACTCTAAATTGCGTGAGTGAATGTTGGCGAGGCGATGGACTGCCGAACTGTCCATGGTGTACCCCGCCTTTGCCCTATGATGCTGGGATTGGCTCCAGCCAATGACCCCCATGACCCCGACTAGTGAGATAAAGCGGCAGATAATGGATGGATGGATGGATATTGCAATCTGTTAGTTTTAAACATACTTGAAATGTCACACTGACCAGTAAAAAGTAAAGAGTTGTGAACATTATGGATGCTTAATGGAGCAACCAGTTGTATTCCTACTCCAAATTTATTACTAGGGAGTTGCAATGTCCACCCATATCATAAAAAAAAGAAAAAAAGCACTCTCTAGAAAAAATATAGCAACTTAAGCATCAAACTTGCAATGCCAATGTTAAAACTGCTCTAAAATGGAGAACTGTATGTACGTTGGCGTAGTTGGATTAGGAGAGTTCAGTACACAGAACTGACATACCGTGAACCTAAAGACATTTACATGTGTCTTTATATAGCTTAGATGTGTAGAGCTATAAAGAAAATTGTTAGATATAGCAGCAAAAAGGGTTCTGCTATTGTTACAATGTTAAGCTCATAACAAGGTGATAGGCTGACTCGATTTAAGATGAGTTCACTGCTCTATAGATCACGCAGTGTCCATGTTTTTGTATAAACCATTTTAAAAATATCCATCATATCAGAATCACTGTCAAAATTACATGTTAACACAACAGCCCTAAAACCCGGCAGATAAAGGAAATCCATGTAATGTAATTCAAAAACAGAGCGGAGTCTGGATCAGGTGCTTGTGCTGCACTAACTTGAACAAGTAAATTGCAGGAAATAAAGACTGCATAAATGAATAAGAGCAGCAGAGTTCCCCAAGACCCCAGGGCAATTAAGAATGTCTTCCTTCAAATGCAAGTGCTCTTCACACTAGGGCTTCATGTGCCAGCTCCTCTGATGAGTCACTGACCTTAATCAGAGGCGTACATTCAGTTTCACATTTAATGGCAGGAAAGTTTGAGAAACAACAGAAGCAGAGGCCTGGTTTTACAGGCAGCTACACTGGAAGAAGTGAAATAATCTCAAATATGGTTAATATACCTCCTTTTTCTTGTTGGGAGATAGTTGCAAAGACTATTAAAAGACATTTCTTGACATTTAGACTTGTTTAAGTTATTTATCAGGTGAAATTATCTTTGCGCTGGCAATGAAATAAAAAGATTATCCAATAAAAACAGCAATAATATTCTATTATATTTGATTACATTATTGTATTATATTAAATTAAGATAAATTAGCATAGTATCAATTAAAACATTCGTACACTAACCTCATAATGGGCAATATTAGATATTTTAACTAGATTTAAGACGATTTCACTTACTTATTTTATTGTGCTTTGCAGTGTGTACGAATGAAGGCAAGAGCAAAAGAGAAATTGAATCATATTTTGTGGTGCTGTACCTGAGAGTTAAATCATAAGGGAGTATGATGGATCCCTTAATGCTCATTTTGTAATAAAAGAGGTTTCTTGCCTTGCAAAAAGCAGTTCTCACTGTAAAAATAAAAATATCTTACAAACTGTGAGCCTGTGCTCAGGTGCAGTGCTTCCCAAAGGCTGCAATATTGGATGGATTTTGTCTCATAACTCATCTATAAAAGCCTTCAGAGGGCTTACAGTGAAGAATTGGCACTGAAAACATGATGCACTGATTCAAATGCGTGGGCTACACGATTTAAACACAATAATAATAAATGATATTACTAATTATGTAACTTCATGGATGAGAAAATAACTGCTTGTATTAAAAGGGACCTATCTTTTCTGTTTTTTTTCTCTTTCCTTATTGTGTTATGTAACTTTAATGTAAACGGACTGCGAAGTTATGAAGGTACACGCCAGAGGGAGAAACTCTCTCGCACAGAAATTACTTTTCTCAGCTGCCTGAAATGCTTAGCTGGAATTCTGGCCCTATTCTCTGTTACAGGGTGACATCACCTCATAACCCAATCCTTATTGCCCGCCTACAGGCAAGCTTAGCAGGCCCTGGCACAATGCACCTCACACAAGGGCTTAGAATTAGCATGGATGGAAGTGACGTGTCCCCACCAATATCCAACGATTATTGAATTGTCCCTACCAATAATCTGATCCCCTTAAAAAACCCTGGTCTATCAACGTCTCATTAACCTAGAGGTGCAGAAAAGGTCAAATCACGTTCTCTACTAGATTCCTACCTCCCCGTAATACATATAGCCGGTGTGATTTGGTTGAAGCTCTATATGTCAGAGACCTGTTTCATTTGTACTATGGCTGAAGTAAAATTAATAAGTCTTTAGATGTAAACTCACTGCTTGTTATTTTGAAAGTGGCGACACTATCTGGATCAAGATATTTTGTATGTTGATTGAAACATTGAGAGATATTCTTTTTCTGTGATTGTTGGTCTCGTGGAGATTATGCAGCTCCATCTACTTTTAGTACTGCTGATGTATAAAACCTTTAATTTGCACTATGGCTGAAGTAAACTGAAGTCTAAACTTTGTCAGTCATTAGTTTAACATTAGTTTAACATTATATAATTCATGAATTAAATTCTGAATTGTTTTTCAGGATAGTTTAAAATACATAGAATAGCATGTGTAATACATCAGTCCTTTATTGTTTCATCATGGAGTGAAGACAAAACAACAACAAAAAAACACAATGGGGCGGATTCATAGGTCCCCACCAATGTCAAGAGCAGAATGACACCCTTGGCTCACACTGCACAAGCAGTCAAGCGTTTCCTTCAGGCAAAGTCACTTCTCTAACCTCTTGCTATCTGCTAGCTCCACACCGCAGGTGGGACTTGAACACACAATCTATGGCATAGGAGGCCCATGCCTTAGCCATTAGGCCACCACGGTTTCAGGAGCAAGACTCTCCACAGAATGGTGACACGTAGAGAAACGTAGAGGCAGAACATTGAGAGAGCAAGAACATTAAGTAATAGTTCTGTAGAGAGACCTAATCTGAAGATCAAACGTGGAGACTCGGTTTGGCCGTTTGTGGCGTCATCGCAAGTCACAACTGCTCCCTGTTGCGTAACGAGAGCGGCTATGACCCCGCATGACCCAGCAAATCAGCACCAGCCAGTTGCTAATTGGCTCGGCACTGAAAACTGAACACTTTCTGACTTTAAAGTGTTTAATTTAGTAGCAGAAGACCAAACAGAGGAAGAACACAGATAGAAGACTATTCCGATCCTGATCCGGGTTTTATCTCTGGCCGATCCATGTAACAGTTACAACCGTTTGGTCCGGATCCACTGTGAGTCGACTCTTATATCCGGATAGGAGCAGATTTTTCGGCCAATCTACTGAACCTCTGCTCAACCGACAGACACCATTTCTCGTACACGGATTCAGGGCAGACCCCCGAAAACGAATGTAGTTTTGTTTTGACCCGCACTTGTCTGTTTGCCATTTTTCTCCGCCCTATTTTTTCCCCATAGAGCCCTGTTCATTTTCAAAAATGATTATTAGAGCATAAGGCAACATACGCTATATTGTCATAAGTATGTGGACGCCATTCCTAATAATTGAGTTCTGCTTTTCAGCCACACTCATTGGCTTCATATTCCCACACCCAGGTCAGTTTCCCTGCTATTTCTGCCATGGTCAGCTGTAAGTGCTATTATTTTGAAGTGGAAACAAGTAGGAGCAACAACAGCTCAGCCAAGAAGCAACAGACCAAACGCTGTCCTAACATAACTGTACCCCTCTCCACAAAACCACGCCCATATAGACATGATTTGACAAAACTGGCAAGGAGGAAGACCTCATCAACTTTGGGTTACCAGGCCTTCCCACCCAATGTCAGTGCATCACAATTACTCCTTTGACTAAACGGCCACAAATTCCCACAGACATGTTATTGACAATATTGTGACTATCCGGCTATTTCATATAGGTGTGAAAGTCAGGTGTCCACATACTTTTGGCTATGTAGTGTAGTGCTTGTTAATTCCGTTCCTCCTCAGTTTTTGTTTTGCCTGAGGACTAGCCACGAAGGAGGGGTTTACACCAAACTGTCTGAAGTATATGAACAATCTTTATTTTTTTTAAATAAATAAAAAAATCTAATTCATGTGGAATGTTATGTTTAGGAGGAGCAGGAAGGAAGAGAAAGGACACAGCGCTTGGCAATCAAACTTTAACTGTTCTTATGGGAGCAATTAGACCCTGTTAGGATTCCTTCATAAAACAATGAGCTGCACTGTCTCCAGACATCCTGTAACCACTGCTGAAATTCATTAAGAGAAGTAGGAGGCCCCAAATGACTGAGAATGGATTGCTCTGTAAGGGATGCATAGACTGCAGTTTTGCTTTAAAGTGATAAAACAAATTTCGAATGGGCTCATTTACATACACAGGATGGAAAGAGAGTGTTATGTTTTGAGTTTCGATACCACATCAAACTCTTTTACGTAAACAAGTGAGGAACACTTAAATTATGCACAGTGATTTGAATCGAGTCAATTCAGTGCATTGTTTTTATTCAGTGTCTGAAATAGCTTACAGTGAACTGGGTGGTGGGACGCCCGCATCTGCCCACACACCCCCCACAGAGACCCTGCCAGCCCTTCGCTGGACCCATGCTGGAGGTGGAGGGTTGGGTCTGATTAGACTCTGAACAGCTGTCACCAGCCGGAGACAAAAACCCTCACACGCACAAACAGCTGTCACACCCAATTAATAAGAACGAGCGCAGATACGCACTCGTTGCTGCCAATAACAATATGTCGTGATCTTTGGTAATACACAGTAAACGCCTTCAAATGAATCTGGGTTCTCCGCACTCAGCTGTCAGAGACTGAGCTTGCCTGAAAGAAAGGAATTTCTCATGTGTGTTTTTCAGATACCAGACCATTTGAATGTAGTTCAGGGAGCAGCGCTAGAGTGGGACTTGTTTTCAGACCAGGAGTTATATGATGTGGAAAAGCCCACCTTCAATCCTGGGTGCATTGCTCCTGTTATACACATACACAGCGTTGACTTTGTGCTACATGGCTTTTTCTACAACCTGTGCATTGTCGTCTTCTGTTCTAGCTCTTTCTATATCTTTTTATCTCTTTTGTTATTTATATGCCATGCTGAGATAAACAAGGCGGCTATGTGTTCTGTGCTTTTATGCAGGAGATTGTTCATTAGTTCTCAGTAAGTGGCCCAAATTCAACCAGCCTACTGGGAATTCTCCTGATTACCCATTCCAGCATTGTCAGGGAGTGATCTGTGATTCATTTCATTGGTTCGTCTAAAGACTTACGTTGTAGCAGCTTGATATTGGTTCGTTCAACAGCGAAGGTTCATTGGAAGCACCAGATTAGCAATGAGAAGACTTTCAATTTTAATTTCTTGTTGCTGTTAGCTAAAGGATATGAACACGTGCTGCATGTTCTCTATTGTGCTGGGATGTGGGACTGGTTTGTGGGGTAGTGGTGCAGTGTTGGTGCCCAACATCAGAAAGAGTTGGACCTGCCTGTGCTTGGTATAATGTAAGTGGGTTACACCTCTGGCTTCCATGCTGTAGACTGGGGTTCAGGTCCCCATTCGGGCTACCACCTTAAACTATACCAACAGTCTTTGGGCAAGACTCCTCACACTACCTTCACCTCCCTGTTTAAATGTTAACGGTACGTCAGTCTGGATAAGAGCGCCTGCCCAATGTCATAAATGTAAACATGCTTGTTATTTCAGTCATTCAGTACTGTTAGATGGGGGTGCTTTACTGCTGCCATGTTCAGTAAAAGAGCATTTGCTTAAAACACTGTTTCCACTAAATTCTTTGCCAAGCACTTAGTATCCACATCTACAAAGTAGAGTGCAGGTGTTTTTGAGAATTAGCAATGCAGCACCCACAGATTTCAGGCCTAGTTAACTGCAACCACTAAAACAATAAGGGAAAAATAACAAAAGAGCAAACATTCAAATATAAACATTTTTGGAGGGCAGAGTTTGTATTTTTACTTCATTTCATTTCCATACATTAAAAATTTGCAGTAACCACATGCTGTTTAATTAATTCTGCATTTTAGCATGAAGCAAATCTTCTTCCTCATCAGCTGTTGAGGGGCTTATAGGCTCTACTCCAAACTGGCACTCATAATAATTTCTTGCTGGATATCCGAATGTAGTTTGAAATATGTATATATATATATATATATATAACATGCTTTGCCCAGTCAAATCATGCACAAGTAACGTTACTGGACCTCCTGTGGTATAGCTAATCCAGCTCGAATAGGGCTTTAGCTTACATATATGGAATTTTATACTTCTGCTGTGGGTTTACACCTATGGGCCACTTCATTAAGTACACCTCATACTCACCTGCACACTGCAAACAGGTGCACTTTGTAGTTCTACTGTAGTTCTACCAACTGTTGTCCATCTGTTTCTCTGCATACTTTGGTAACCCTTTTTACCTTGTTCTTCAATGGTCAGGACCCCCACAGCACCAGCACAGAGCAGGTGTTATTTTGGGAGGTGGATGGTTCTCAGCACTGCAGTGAGTGTTAGTGTGTGTTGCTCTGGTGTGAGTGCAGTGCTGAAGATGATTCAACATCTGTTCTCCTCGACACTGAATGCATTTTTTTTAATTACTTGGATGTGAGAAGCAGAGAATGCAGCCAACATTCAAGACTGAACTTTGGAGATGTGAGGAAATGTCTCTGCAGACATCTGAAAGCAAGTCTTCTGAAAAGAATAGACACAGAGTGGACACTACAAATACTGAAAATGTATGATATTGTTAAAGGTGTACTTAATGAAGTGGCCAGTGGGTGTAAAGACAGAGCTGGCAGATTCATACCAGATTAAACTCCAGGTAAGACTAATTCAACTCAAATAGAGCTTAAGCTGCAGAAAGACTTGTAAAAAGATGATATGTGTCTCACTGCAGTACATTTGTAAAAAATCTTTTCCTGGGAGCATTTTGATTCCTGGACAGCTCTAGTATGCATGGAACAACACCTGCAATTATTAGCCACAAACCGGAGTTCAGCCTGCGCGGTGTGTTCAGCTGAGAGTGGGCCTCCGGTGGGTTTTTCTGGCTGTCAGGGGGAAGGTAGTAATCAATCCATCAGTATTTCGGGGAGAAGATAGACTGCCACTACTGATCTGATGCAGCAGAGGCAACTGAGCTGGTTTGGAACTGATAAACTCAATATCAGCAGCCTTGCCCTTTGCAAAAAAAAATACACCAAGTCCATCACCTCAGAGATGTAGGAGGAAGATAGAGGAATATCCTTTGGCAGGACTGGATCCTCATCTAAACTGGAGCTTACAGTTTTCATTATTATTTTCATCTAGATGATAGGAGATACTGTTGGAGCTTTTTATCCACACATATCCGTGGCTTGCTGCCCTTAATTGTGCTGTAACCTTTTTTATTTATTTCGCTAAATCATATTCCGTCTAAAACAAAACACTTGTTTGTGGTGTTCATAAATGCTGAAACATCTCTGGACCATCTGTGCTTTGTCCAAATGCCAAATAGCCCTCCTGTGTTGATAACCTCATTAATGGCAGTGCGGTGTCTCATAAGAGAGATTATGTATGTTAAAGCATCATATTCCACATGTATTTCTTGTATTTCGTTTTTTCCCCCTGAATGCATTAAGAAGGTTTGTATAGACATGTATAGCAAACTACAGCCATAATTCATTTTTACTTGACCATTTTCCAACCTCTCTCACAGTCTGTGTTTGTTACTGTACCTTTAGGAATGACATAAACAAATAAGCTCTATTCTGATTGGATAAGTCGGGATAAAACAGTTCACATCGATGGGTGGGGCTATACTACCGCAAGGTGAATGGGTGGGGCTATACTACTGCAGGGTGAATGGGTGGGTCTATACTACTGCAGGGTGAATGGGTGGGTCTATACTACTGCAGGGTGAATACGTGGATTATACTACTGCAGGATGAATGGGTGGGGCTATACTACTGCAGGGTGAATGGGTGGGGTTATACCACTGCTGGATGAATGGGTGGGGCTATACTCCTGCAGGCTAAATACTTGGGCTCTGCTACAGCTGGGTGAATGGGTGAGCTATACTACTGCAGGCTGAATGTATGGGCTATACTATTGTAGGCTTAATATGTGGAGCTAAACTGCTGGAGGGTGAATGGGTGGGCTACACTACTGCAGGGTAAATAGGTGTGGCTATACGACTGTGTGGTGAATGTGTGGGCTATACTACTGCAGGGTGAATGGGTGGGGCTTATTGGATAAGTCTGGATAAAACAGTTCACATTGATGGGTGGGGCTATACTACTGCAGGGTGAATGGGTGGGGTTATACTACTACTGGATGAATAGGTGAGGCTATACTACTGCAGGCTGAATGCATGGGCTCTACTAGTGTAGGCTTAATGTGTGGAGCTCAACTGCTGGAGGGTGAATGGGTGGGCTATACTACTGCAGGGTGAATAGGTAGCGCTATACTACTGTGTGGTGAATGCATGGGATATACTACTGCAGGGTGAATGGGTGGGCTCTACTACTGTAGGCTTAATGTGTGGAATTAAACTGCTGCAGGGTGAATGGGTGGGCTTTACTATTGCAGGCTAAACGGGTGGGGCAATACTCTTGCTTTAGGCTGAATCAGTCATATTAAATTGTGACAACACAATATAGTACTTTTAAAATAGTTTTTTTGTAGCTTCTATATATGGACTGTATCCATGGTGTGTTATCCACTTTTAAGGCAGTCAATCAGAGCAGAGGTAATTTACACCTTAAAAGGTACAAACACTGCATTATTACATATAGGCAGAAGTTAAGTTTTAAGTTTTAAGTTTCAGTATATAAGCATTGTAGAATAAAAAATATTTAATTTCTAGCTAATATTAATAAAAAACACACAATTGTGTACTTCACTATAAAGCCAAGTAAAGCCTTTTGGTCAGAAACAAGCTGCCCAGCCTAAATATAAATCAACTGCTTGTGTTGTAAAGGCTGCAGCTGTTGCAGTCTAATGCTCAGTGACTGTTTTTATGCTCTGCTCAAACCGAGAAGCACCCCCCCCTCACATCATTGTGTGGGATTTCACTTCTAATGGTGTATGTCTAACCCTTGCATCAATCTGAGATATTGTTGTAGGGAACACATAGTCCTTATGTTTGGAGGCTCCCTCCTTTTATTTTCCTTGATTCTGTTCTCAGTCAACTGCGACTGCTGAAATGGCGTTCGAGAATGGCGCTATTTGCCCGAATGGCCTTGTGAAGAATTTCCTCCTGAACCAATTCGCTTCTGCTGAAGTGAGCGCTGCAATATGATGGTTGCAATTGAACTCAATCAATGATAAAAAAAGAAAAATGCACCATGATTTGCCACCAGTTGCGCATTGTTTGTGCAATTGCTGACACCTTTATTAGAAACCACTTTCTTGCTAATGTAAAGTTAGAGATTGTAGCCCATCTGTTGGGGCACAGTTTGTGTTAGCAAACTGACTTTATAGAGTATAGAAGACAGCAAAGTTGAACTGAACATTGCCTGTTTATTCATTAATATGTCCTTGCAACATGTTTTGGCAGCTATTGAGTCTCCCTGAACAAGATTAGTGATTAGAGCTGTAAGTAAAATTTCAGCATATAACATTTTCCCATGTCACATTCAGTTTTTACCCAAGATGTCATGTATTTAGTCTTTTTCTATGTAATATTGGATGCTTTTGTTGATTTGCCCATTGACTACACCTGTTTAGTAAAAGATACACATATTATGTTACTACTAAACTCTATGTTAAAATATATATTTTCGATTTAGCAAAGTGATCTTACATCAGTGTAAACACGACATACAGATGATTCCTTACTATTTACCATTATCAACATTACACCTAAAGGCGTGTGTAGGTTAACTAGATGGTGTTGGTTAGTAAATAAAATGGATATTGTTGTACTGTATGCATCATGACTCCTGGAGTCCCTTCACCACCACTTTAAATAGATCTGATGTCTGGACCTTTATAGTGAACTATTCCATGTTAAACCACTCAGAATGACTCCGTTTACATTTAAAGGACTGATTAAGTATAAATTAAGAACTGATTAAGTAATAATACTAATAAAATGCTTTAAGAAGATTTCACTCACCAATTTTATTGTAGTATGCAGTGTTTACTCCTGCTAGGCCCATAAACAGCTTATAGCTTTTATAATGCAAAAATGCTGAAGTTTGAAAACCAGGAAAATCTTCATCTGATGATATAACTTGAAGGTGGGTGGAATTTGTGGAAAGCTCCATGCACTTTGTGAAGCATGCTTGAGGAGGTCAGAGAGCTAACGTCGCTAATAGAATGCTGAATATCATGACTGTATATTGTAAAGGGAAGGAAATAGGTCAGCTCCCCCACCACTGTCTGCATTCAAACCACTGATTAACTATGAATTCGAGGTGCTGCACATTACAGGTTGTACAGCTTAACGTGCAATGTCTGCAAATTCAGTAACACTGTTACTGGATAGTATGTTACGATGGTGGTATTTGAACAGAGCAAATGCACATTTATGCTCAATGTTATCTGGATACGGAAACACAGATACGGACACGGATACGGACGGAGTTTCTGTCCATACTCTGCATTTATTTCGTACGTAATTTGCACGTTTTCGGAAAGCTTGCGAAGACGGACGGGAGGGAGCAGTACTGCTGAAGGGGGTTGTACGCAGAGGAAGTATAAATGAGCCTTAACTGCAAGAGAAAGACAGAAAGAACATTTCTCTATGGACTACGAGCTCTGTTCCGTGGATGACGTCACCTTTTCTTATGACCTCATCATAACTTCCCGGAACTTTTAATGATTTTTAATTTAAAGATAATTACATGAATGGCGATTCAGACTGCACTTTCCCTGCCATGATTGTATTTGCATGCTCTCCCTGTGCTGGAGTGGGTTTCCTCCAGTTACTCTGGTTTCCACCCACAGTCCAAACACATGCATGTTAGGTTGACCGGTCACTTTAAATTGTCTGTAGGGGAGAATGTGTGAGTGCGTGAGTGAATCTTGGCCATGCGGTGGACTGGCGGCCTGTCCATGGTGTAGCCCGCCTTCCCCCAATGATACTGGAATTGGTTCCAGCCCCTCTGTGACCCCGACTAGCGGGATAAAGTGGAAGATAGATGGATGGATGGATGGTTGTATTTGGGAAATGCATGCTGGGCATTGTAGTGAGAGAACACAGCAAGGACACAGAAGGATATAAATGTTGTGTCTCACTTTGCTCACTAGTTCTGTATGTGGTGAATCAGTACATAGTAAATATGAATTAATGCACTGGGTAGGTCCCTGGAGGTGGGAACACTGGGACACTGTCAACTCAATTATGCATGACACAGAGGCGGAGAAAGTACGCAGTGACATGGTACCAACAACATAGAGTGGGAAACCCAGCCACTGTGTTATGTCTAGTCATACTGTCATTTTCAGGATGGAATATTCCTGTTATTTCATGTACATCCAGGGCAATGGTGTGCTACAGCATATTACATAACATAACAAATAATATATGAAATGCCAGATTTTGTCTGGAACGTCCCTTTAACCGCCGATCAAAAAAGGTAAACTTTAATCTTTTTCACTTTTTTTCTAATAAAACCTTAAAAAATAGAAAGCAGACGTCTACAAAAATATTCATGTGTCTATTTTCAGGGGGGATTTGGTCATCACAAAGTGCTAAATACATACACACACACCGAAAGAAGCGGCTAGTAAGTGAATGTGTGAAGATTAGCTTTTATAAATCCAGATTAATGACAATAACCTCTCAGCAAACAGTGGAAGTGCCTCTGCAGCAAATCTGCTGCGCTTAGACAAACACACAAAGAGATAGCAAAGTGTTGCTAGCGTAGCGAACACAGCGAGGCTGTTGGCCTCTGCGCAGCTAAATCCCCCAATGTTGAATTAACACCTGCAGTGCTCATTTAAGTCCGGTCAGACCCAAATGAACGCTGTAAGCGCAAATTCAACACTGGGGAGATTTTGATGTGTGCATTAAAGAAATTTCATTGCAATTACTTCAGACTGCTCGGTTTGCTTTTGGTTTTGGCCGTGCTAGGAAGGTGAGAAGATACTCTAACTCAATAAAGCGTGGCCTGTTTAGGTAAAGGAATTATTTGATTCAAAATAAAGTTTACACAGTGTCCCAAAATCTAGTCAATCAGCCGAGGCGTCTGAAGTTTGCTTCTATAGCTTTGTGCTAAAGCTATGTGGCTCATGTGGTTAATGATGAAAAGACGTTTATGGCTATCAGTTAACATGAAGGTAAGTCATTTACTCATTTACCTCAATTACTCATTTACTTCAAGCTGTGTGGATTTGTTAAGCAATCTCTAACAGACTTATGTGATGTCTGACACTGTATAACAAACAGTTATCTTTAAAAATGGTCCAAAATACAGAAGTTTTAAGATTGCTGCTGCTTTTTAGCTGTGCAACATAGTTTTGTCCAGACTTTTAGAGAAGACCTAATTAAAAGATCTTGAAATTAACCAAAAAAAATGTTTTTTTTTCTCTGTTGTATTTTGGTAGATACAGCCAAGCATATCATGATGTATCATATCATACCTCCTATTTTGACTTGTGATATTATAATGAGATTATTTTAGAGAGACAAACATCACAATAGACTTTCTGGAAGTCGATAGTTGAGTTGGCGTTGACTAATTAGTGATGACATACTTTTAGTATTGGATATACTAAACAGACCAGACACGCACACAGACTGTTCAGAAATATTCGTCTAAGAAAAATAAAATACAATAACCCAAATAAAGAATAAGAATAATGAAGAGCAATGGAAAGGAGCTAAAGAGATGTGAATATCTGTATTTACATGTATATGGATATTCTATACACAGTCAAGTCTAAGTAGTACACTATGAGGACACACCAAACTTCATGTTCCTTGCTTTGTGCATGCTGAGGTCGAGGAAAGGATCTCCACCAAACTGTTCCCACAAATTTGGAAGCACACAGTTCAAAATAAATGTGTCTTCACTGGAACTAAGGAGTCTTGGCCAACCCCTTAAAAAAAGCCCTTAACATTCATCATCCCCCCTCCACCAAACTTTACAGTCCACACAGTGCAGTCAAGCAGGTAACATTCTCCTGGCATTTACCAGACTGTCAGATAGAGAAGTGTGAGTCATTCTACAGAACACGTTTCCACTGTTGCAGAGTCCAGTGACAATGTGCTTTACACCACTCCATTCAACGCATAGCATTGTGCATGGTGATGTAAGGCTTGCATGCAGCTGCTCAGCCATTAAAAAGCTTTTAGCACGTCTTGATGTGCAGATTTTGAAGGCCCTGTGTCTTCTGCTAGAGAGAAAGGTCTAAAAGAGGTAATGTCCAGGATGAGGGGGGTCAGCTGTAATTTTGCCAGCGTGCCTCATCACTCTGCTTTTGTAGATGTCCTAAAGCTTTGACAGTCCACATCCAATGATCTGCTCTGCTATCCTGAATATACCTTTGAATATGGCTTGTTTAAGTGAGGTGGAGGAACCAAACCAGATGGCTATGTTTGATGTGAGGATGAGTTCGATGATCGCCCTTTAGAACTGAATCTTTAGGGTCTGTGGCAGTTAGATTTTCTTCAGCTGCCTCAGGAAGAACATTCTTTGGTTTGCTATCTTGGCTATGAAGATCATGCGACTCCACAGTGGAAACCACAGAGTTGTTGATATTAAGGGGTGTCAGGAAAGGAGGTTGCCCCACTACCACCTCCACTGTCACGGCTGGTTATGAGATCCACCAGAGTGATGTTATCTACAAAACTTAAAAAATCTTGGTTTCTTCTAGACAGGGATGAAAAGCAGCTCTATGTTACTGAAAGAGTCACTGAGAAACAGACACCCAAGCTCAAATATCTGTAAATCGCTGTTACAGGGTTTGGATAAAATGTCTTTTACAAGCTTTAAATGTTTTGATTTCATCTTGAACTTTACAAAAAACATTAACATCAGCTTAGCAAGGATGCCCTCATATAAACCCTATAAAAAATTAGCTTTAACATATCGTTTTTGACAGAGTTTAAACATTTAGAGCCTGAACTCTTCATAAATAATGAAAAGAACTGAATACTTTATTAGGCATAAAGAGAAGAAAAAGTAACGCTGCTGTGATTCAGTTATAGTCAAAGAAGGACTGTAGCCGGGAAAACTGGGCTTCTGTTACGAGAGTAGTTGAAATTCCACCTCCTGAGGTGAGCGCAAGACAATTAACTGAGGATGATCACTTAATGATAAGTCTCGGCTCACTCCTGCAGCTCTCAACGCGCCACGACATGGACAAGAATGCACAGAAACGGAGACGACGAAGACGTTTTCTCTCCTTCGGTCGGTCGGAGGCGCCTAGAGCTTTTCCGGGAAGATGTGAACGACGGATTGGATCCCTCTGATTTGTTTACCGTGTGAATGAAAGCACCTGTGGAATGACCTTGGAAGGCCTGCCAGCATCAGAGGGCTGGAAATAACGAGAATGATATTCAGCGGCATGGTATTTAAAGGCCAGCAACGGAGCCTGTTATGCGTTTCCCGCTTCAGAGAGTGCACTGCTTTTCCTTTTTTCTAGGAGAAAATGTCGTTCTACTCCAATGCCTTTGAAATCGCTTATTTCAAAGACAAATATGGTTGTCCTCTCATCTGAACCCTACGTAATAGGATGTAAACAAGCAAAATGAGACACCACTGGATGAACAGATAAATCCAAGGCTTTTTGTGGCAAAGGTGGCCGGAGATAGCGCCTTATTAAAACTCGATTGCCTGACACCCTGCTATCCAGTAACCTAACCGGAAACTTGCCCCTGAATTTGATGGAGCTTTAGTTAAACACTTTCCCAAAATCTTTCTGGATTTCCTCTGTTTATTTTGTTCATACAAATGCAGCAAGATAGGCAGCATTAAAGAGAGCGAGTGAACTATGCTGTACGGTCCAGTGTCTATTGGTTTAGGCAGATCTTTGAAAAACAGTAAAGATTAATCCATATAATTTAATCAGGATCGATTTGTGCTAAACACACTGTCCATTAGAAGTAGGTCAGTGATTTTGATGGCTTTGGCTACTGCAGTCCCAAATGATCACTTCAGCTTTAATAAAAATAAATAAATAAATAAATAATTTTCCAGTGGTCCAGTGGTCATACACTGACAAAATATAGATTATGTAGAGGGAGGCTAATGAATGGCAACAACACACAAATTACAAATTACAGTTGTAATTGTGAGCCTATATAGTGGACCTATAAGACAACACTGTTTCAGATAAAGTCACTTAGTGGAAGGACCATGAAGGTGTCGGTAATAAAGGGGCCAATCAGCAAATAAGTGTTTCCTATAAAGTGGTTATTCAGTGTAAGTACCAGGTAGAGGTTTCTAATAAAGTGGCCAGTGAGTGGAAGTACAAGGTAGGGGTTTCTAATAAAGTGGCCAGTGAGTGGAAGTACAAGGTAGTTGTTTCCAATAAAGTGGCCAGTGAGTGGAAGTACAAGGTAGTTGTTTTCAATAAAGTGGCAAGTAAGTGGAAGTACAAGGTAGTTGTTTCCAGTAAAGTGGCCAGTTAGTGGAAGTACAAGGTAGTTGTTTCCAATAAAGTGGCCAGTGAGTGGAAGTACAAGGTAGTTGTTTCCAATAAAGTGGCCAGTGAGTGGAAGTACAAGGTAGTTGTTTCCAATAAAGTGGCCAGTTAGTGGAAGTACAAGGTAGTTGTTTCTAATAAAGTGGCCAGTTAGTGGAAGTACAAGGTAGGGATTTTTTAATAGAGTGGCCAGTGAGTGGAAGTACAAGGCAGTTGTTTCAAATTAAGTGGCCAGTGAGTGGAAGTACAAGGTAGGAGTTTCTAATAAAGTGGCCAGTGAGTGGAAGTATAAGGTAGTTGTTTCTAATAAAGTGGCCAGTGAGTGGAAGTACAAGGTAGAGGTTTCTAATAAAGTGGCCAGGGAGTGGAAGTACAAGGTAGTTGTTTCTAACAAAGTGGCCAGTGAGTGGAAGTACAAGGTAGTTGTTTCTAATAAAGTGGCCAGGTGCTTCATATAAAGTGCTTATTCAGCATAAGTATAAAGTAGGTGTTTCTAATAAAGTTAATATATAAATAAAGATTATGGTTGTGTACAACCTCATAAACACTGCATATGATGTTGACCATGTATAAAAGAATAACATAGTTTATGTATGTTCTTGTTCAGTCTTTCGCACCTTCATTCTCACTTTATGCTGGCAAATGCGTTCTATGGTACCAATGAGAAACTGTGGTACACAACTCATAAATACATTAATATATAATGCATTATTAATTTCACTTTTTGGTATGTAAGGTCACATTATTATCTACAGTCATTACTTATATAAGGAACATCCAAAACAGGCAGAAATTGCATTGGCTTTATGGCTACTCTGGGCTAAACCAGGAACTCTATGTAGCAGAACAAAGACTGCCCAGTTTTTCAACTGTAGCATATCAACTGAGCTTCTGGAAACTTTTCCTCATGGATAATTTATGCTGAGCATGGAGACAACATGGAGAAGTTCGTAGAAGTCCCAGCCGAAGTTGAGCTCAACACTGAAGCGTATCATCCTTGGGAAGGTGGAGTAGAGATGTCAAAAAAGTCTTGAAGTCTTGAAAGACTTGAAGAGCAAGATCTTTTATGTCATGCCCCACTGGCCCTCACTCACATCTAAAAGTGTGGCTGAAGAACAGAGGTGTGAATACCAGCGAGATCAAAGAGATGAAGAGAGAGAATGATTCCCAAGACATCAGAAGATTCCAGTGTCATTAATTTCAGTTGAAGGGTACAGACTATAGACCCGCTACTAAATGTGATCTTGTACACTTTATCTGAGGTCGCTGGTCGGGCTCATTCATCTCCACCGCACGTCTTCGAGTTCTGGTAGCCCCATTCCATGATAGCATGTAACTCACCCCCAACCATACAATCAAGGCAAAGTGGGCACCAACCAGGACTAAAGCTTGGCACAGAATGACACAAGCCACACATAAAGAGACCATAACTTCCACAAGCACAACTATTTACATGATTAAAGGCTCTCCTACTTGAGGGTCCAGCACTTCCCATTAGTCTTCATGTGTCCACGGTCACACAAGCCAATAGCAGGATGCTACGAAGGTCATTGATTTTCTTCCTAGAACCGTATGTCCCAGCATCGAACGGTTTAGAGAGCTTTCTGTTTAAGAGTGTAGTGGGTATTGGTGTGACTTGTCTTGAGCAGTGGGTGTTGGAAGAGTGTTTGTGACCATGCAGAGAAGGACCAGTGCTGGACTTAAAAGCACTGTTTCTTAGATTGGCTTTGTCTTTAGCACTCTCTCGTCTAGACAAATTAAAAGCTTTTCTCCCACTTCACATCCCACTACAGGTATGATGGTGGCCAGAATCTTGAGTCACTCCATGGTGGAAACCACAGAGTTGTTGAGATTGAGAGGTGGCAGGGAAAGAGGTTGGCTGTCACCACTGGCTAGGAGACCCACCAGAGTGATGCCATGTACAAACTTAAAAATCTTGGCTTCTTCTAGACAATGATGGAAGTAAAGTATCTGTATATGGAAAAAGTTTTTAACCTTTGTTACAAACAGACATACAGTTGATACCACTGCTGGTTTAATAGAGCTGAACTGCTAAGATACAGGAGTACGTGTGGAGGTGAGCTGTCTACTTTGATTGATCACATTGATTTGTGTTGTAATCGTGTCCTAATCAGAGTTTCTATTAGGCATATCTGGTGTTTGGGAATGCTGGACAAATTAATACAATTCCAGAAATGTGATATGTTATTTATGCAGAACTTAGGCTCATCCAAACACTATGTACTGCATTCATTCATTCATTCATTCATTCTTTCATTCATCGAAACTGCTTACCATCCTGGGCCACTGGGATTTGGCGTGGTCATCATTGGGCAGAAGGCAGGAAACACCCTGGACAGGTCACGGGTTCCTCAGAGAGCAGACCTGCTGCAGTCAACATCTATAAACGAAGCTCTAAAGAAAGCATATTAGCTGACATGACTGCTAACAGTATTTAATTCTCTCAGTCTTCGTGGTCGCATGCCAAATAGAAGTCAAACATATCTCTACGTTTGCTGAGATCTGCTCTTTCTCCTTGGAAGGCAGTTGAAACCTGAGCTGTGCAACTTGATAAGGCAAACTTATTTTATTTTTTTAATCCAAGCGCTTGAACGCAAAACTCTTAGCTATCAAAAACATATTTGGTGGCGTGCATTGTGGCTAGTTTCAGCATTTATTTTCTTTAGAATGGTTGTTTAGAATTGGTGGCAGGAATCAGACGCCTGAGGAGTGCCTTCAAAGAAGAATACCTATGACAGTATCTGAAGTTCCTCAGCAGTTACCATAACAAGCTCTCCAGTTTTAAACTGGAGTGATGCAGCTTGAACCATATGGTTGTGTTGTTAATTCAATCTAAATTTTATCCAGAGGAAGTAAACCTCATGTTGAAAAAAGAAGACATGGTTGCATCATGTGAGGGCACTGATGTTGTCAGAAAACTCCAATTTTATTCAAGCTAAATAACATGGGACCCCCCACCAAGTTTAATTTTGTCTCTCTTATAGGGGGTCCCTTCACTCTTATAAGAAGTCCAGGATCCCTTCGGCCCCCCATCAGTTCGAACCGTGATGTAGAGACCCCCGGTGATATGAGCCAGACGTCTGAAGAGTTTAATACTTCTTTGCTCCTTCACAGAAAGTTGTTACATGAATTAGTTATCAACAGCAGAGAGGTACATGCAAGCTGTTACAAAACCAAATAGCCCCCGAACATAAACTCACACCCACACAGAAAAATAAGTAAATGAACTATGTTTGCGTTGTAGGCATTGTAACACCTTCCTATCACCACTACAAACAAACAAATCTCTTCAGTACGTTTGTGAGCAAGCAGACATTTCACAACAAATCACTATGAATGAATTTGTTCGCAGCTTATACACTAGATGTTGAAAAAAGGTGGAATAGCTATTTAATAACTGTTCTACAGACAGCATACAAGCTAATCTTCCATGACGTTTTAAATCTCCCATCTCCCTCAGCTCGGTATAAATCATATACATTTTTATAATGGAAATAAAATATATTGATTAAGGATGTGATGATAAATTAAACAGTGATTAAATAAACCAAACGTGAGTTTTAGGCCATTTAAACTAAAGTTTTTGGTTTGCAGACCTGTGTTGTGTTGAGTTCAGTAACCCTGACATTAGAAACCAAAGGTAAATGTAGGTAGTACAAGTGTTTCTAATAAAGTGGCCAGTTAGTGTAAGCACAGGTTAGGTGTTTCTAATAAAGTGGTCAGTTAGTGGAAGTACAAGGTAGGTGTTTCTAATAAAGTGGCCAGTGAGTGGAAGCAGAAGGTAGGTATTTCTAATAAAGTGGCCAGTGAGTGGAAGTAGAAGGTAGGTGATTCCAATAAAGTGGCCACTTAGTGTAAGTACAAGGTAGGTGTTTCTAATAAAGTGGCCAGTTAGTGTAAGTACATGGTAGGTGTTTCTAATAAAGTGGCCAGAGATTAGAAGTTCAAGGTAGGTGTTTCTAATAAAGTGGCCAGTGATTAGACGTAAAATGTAGGTGTTTCTAATAAAGTGGCCAGTGATTAGACGTAAAAGGTAGGTGTTTCTAACAAAGTGGCCAGTTAGTGTAAGTACAAGGTAGGTGTTTCTAATAAAGTGGCCAGAGATTAGAAGTACAAGGTAGGTGTTTCTAATAAAGTGGCCAGAGATTAGAAGTACAAGGTAGGTGTTTCTAGTAAAGCGGCCAGTTAGTGTAAGTACAGTGTGGCTGTTTCTAATAGAGTGGCCATTTAGTGAAAGTACAAGGTAGGTGTTTCTAATAAAATGACCAGTTATTGTAAATACACCTTGGGTATTTCTAATAAAGTGGCCAGTTAGTGGAGGTACAAATTAGGCGATTCGAATCAACTAGCCATTCAGTGTAAGTGGTCAGTGATTCGACGTAAAAGGTAGGTGTTTCTAACAAAGTGGCCAGTTAGTCTAAGTACAAGGTAGGTGTTTCTAATAAAGTGGCCAGAGATTAAAAGTACAAGGTAGGTGTTTCTAATAAAGTGGCCAGAGATTAGAAGTTCAAGGTAGGTGTTTCTAATAAAGTGGCCAGTTAGTGTAATTACAGTGTGGGTGTTTCTAATAAAGTGGCCAGTTAGTGGAGGTACAAGGTAGGCGATTCAAATCAAGTAGCCAGTTAGTGTAAGTGGTCAGTGATTAGAAGTACAAGGTAGATGTTTCTAATAAAGTGGCCAGTTGGTGTAAGTACAAGGCAGATGTTTCTTATAAAGTGGCTAGCAAGTGGAAGTATGAGGTGGGGGTTTCTAATATAGTGGCCAGTTAGCATAGGTACAAGGTTGGTGTTTCGAATAAAGCGGTCAGCGATCATACATATAACACGGGTGTTTCTAATAACATGGCCTGTTAGTGTGTTAGTGGAAGAATAAGGTAGGGGTTTCTAATAAAGTGGCCAGATAGCATATATAAATAAAATAATAAACAGAGGTGTTGATCTTGTAATATGTGAGTGCTGCCGTATCTGGCTCTGATAAACTGTAAACTAAGTAATCTATATATGCTCTTGTTCAGTCTGGTGCTTTGTTTATGTGAGACCACTGAGCTCTGAGATGTAATGTGATGCACATCAGTTTAGGTTTTTGCTGATTCCTGTAGTTTCTGGCGGACCCATTAGTTAATTATGGCTATGAAACATTTCAGAAAGCCATTACTCTCTCCAGCTACTAAATGGCCACGTATGCCGCAGCAGTAGAAGCAATTCCTTTCTTTTGGGGAAACTTGCAGATTACAGAGTGAATCTATTCAGCGATTTTAAATCCATGACATAAGCACTTTCTCTCCACAAAATTTGATCTTCATTCTTTGCTTCCCTCTGAATTATATGTGGCTTTTTTATTTAAATGTGAGGACGAGCAGAGTTCAGCATTACAGCGTGCACATTATTACACCGTTCATTTTCTGATTATCAGAATATTTTAGGAGCTGCTGTTAAAATAAAATGGCCAACTTTACTCACTGTGAATTAACATAATTCCCACGTGAATGAAGTATATCACATCAACACAGTCAGTGGCAAAAGGAAGCAAATTGAAAGACAATAACTGCGTTGATGCCATACATTTTATTTATGTAGAAACAGAGCACAAAGCTTGAATCAATTCCATGTATTATTTTCAGTGGGGAATCAGAAACAGAGCACACGCTAAACCTTACATTACACAGTGCTGTAAAGAATAGCTTTAGAAAAGCAAGTTGTGGTGTTTGTGTATATTAGTTTGAAGTAATTACATTACTAAAGATTTATTTTCTGTAATGTTCACTAATCAATAAATATCATTATCATCATGATCCCACAAGCTGTAGGACACAAAGGCAAGGATACAAATTTGTGGGATGAATAACATTACGCAGTGCTTATCATTAGTGGTGTACTACTTGAATCCAGTCTTGAGATTATACATGAACAACTTCAGTCTTGTCTCAGTCTTGACATCATGTGGACTCTGTTTTGTTTAGGTCTTGGCATCATGTGGACTCTGTCTTGTTCAGGTCTTGGCATCATGTGGACTCTGTCTTGTTCAGGTCTTGGCATCATGTGGACTCTGTCTTGTTTACGTCTTGGCATCATGTGGACTCTGTCTTGTCTCAGTTTTGATATCATTTGGACTTGGACTTCTCCCAATTATTACTTCATTTGGAATTGGTCTTGTTTAGGTCTAAAGACAATTTGGACTCTGTCTTGTCCCAGTTTGGATATCACTTGGACTTGATCTTGTCTAGTTCTAAAACATTTTGACCTAAAAACTATTTTGTATCTGTCTGGACATCATTTGGGCTCAGTCTTGTCTCATTTCATTCTTTCATTCTTATTCCATTACACAATTTGCAAATGGTCTTGTTTGGGTTTTGAAATCATTTGAACTGGGTCTTGTCCCAGTCTCGTCATCATTCAATCTCTGTCTTGTCTCAGTCTTGACATCATTTGGCCTTAGTCTTGAATAGATCTTGGAGTCATTTGGACTTGGTTTTCTCAGTGCTGACATCCTTTGCACTGGGTCTTTTTAGAGATTGGTATAGTTATGACTCTGTCTTGTCTAAGTCTTAACATCATTTGGACTCTGTCTTGTCTCAATCTTGACATCATTTGAGTTTGGTCTTGTTTAGCTCTTAAAATCACTTGGACTCCATTTTTATCAGTCTTGACATTGTTTGTGTTGTTGGTGCATATAGGTGTGCAGTAATTACATTACTAAAGATTAATGAGAAAAGTTTTCTGTAATGCCCACTAATACCTAAACATCATTATCATCCTGATCTGACAAAAAATATTGTCTTATCTAAGGCTATCGGTCTTGGACCGATCTTGTTTTAGTCTTGACATCATTTAGACTTGGTTATGTTTAGGTCTTGTATCTGTCTTAATATCATTTGGGCTCAGTCTTGTATCAGTCTTGACATTGTTTGCATTTGATCTTGTTTAGCTCTTAAAACTATCTGGACTTAGTCTTGTATCAGTCTCAACATTGTTTGGGCTCAGGTTATTCTTAGACTTGACATCATTTGGACTTAGTATTGTTTACGTCTTGACATCATTTGGACTTTGTTTTGTTTTAATCTTGAGATCACCTGGACTCTGCCTTGTCTAAGTCTGTTGCTCGTGTTTGGTTCTTGACATCATAAGCACTTGGACTTGTCTCTTTTGTTATGAGTAGACTCAAACTTGTCTCAAACTTAACATTGCTTGGTCTTGTCTCAATCTTGTCTCAGTCACGTATTTGTCTCAGTATTGTTTGAAGTTGAGTTGTCTATGTTTTGACATGGTTTGAGCTCTGTCTTGTCTCAGTCTTGACATAATTTAGACATAGTCTTGTCTCTGTCTTATGATTTAAAATGGGTAATTCCTGGATCTTAACATGATTTGTACTCAGATCTGGTTTGATCTTGGCATCATTTGGTCCAAGTCTCCTCTTGGTTTTGACATCAATTGGATTCAGTCTTGTCGCAGCATCTGAGTAAGGTGGACTCAGAACCTGTTCTCAAGACTTAAGTCTAAGGTAACTGGAAATTAAACTTTTTTGAATATTAACAAAACTGTCAACCAGAATAAGACAGTCCTTTCTCTAAATGTTTTAATAAGATCTATTTGCTCCCAGTTGAGCATGTAATTGGATCTTTTCAGGATGACCTAACTGGGTCCTATTTGTTGATGTTCAGTGGTTTCACAATTCAAACATTCCCAGCGGGCAAATTGAAATCTAATGATCTATAATCTAATTATTCCTATGATTTCATTTAATAAGAAGAATTGATGCCTGGTCTTTGGTTTTAATCAGTTAACTGTTGGTGGTGACTTCACCATTATCTACTTCCAAAAAATAAAAGTCAAATTATTAAACGATATAATTAAAAATTGTTAGTACAGTTTTCATTAAAGCTATTTATTTTTGTTGAACTGTATAAATGGCTTAAAACCCTTACAAGAGAAAATTAGTCAGTGGGTTAATTTTCATATTGAATATCTTAATAGTCCTAATATAGTCTTAATATATCACAAAACAAGAAATTTCTTGGGAAATCCATCCATATATATATATGGATAATGCAATTTTTTTTTAATTACCAAATTAAATTTTAAGTTATATGTAAAGATTGTTGAAGTTTTAAAACATATTATTTATTGACCAGCTCATACGACCCACTTATTAAAACAAATCTGCAAAAACAGGCTTATTGTTTCTGTGATGTCACAAGAACCAACTAATATACTTGTTGTGAGGAGTGTGTCAGCTCAGATGAAAACCTTGACATTGTTTACATATTGCTTCAAACTCTTTTGTTTAAAAAGCAAGAAACATTGGGTTTTAAAGCATGCATATCATTAAAAGTGAATTTTGTTGTTTTTTTTTCAAATAAGAGTTTGATGTAGACTGTAAAAATTGTTAAGATTTTAATATATGTCCACTTTCCAGTCTACGCAGGCAAAACATTCTTAGTCAAGCTTATTTTATTTTAAAGTTTTTTGGTGAAAAAAAAAAATCTATGCATTTACATTTCTGCTCAGCAATCTATAAAAGTTTAGCCAGGTGATGTTATAAGTAATTTTTCAGCTTGTACAGCTATTCAGTCTTCAAAACATAGTGAAAGAAAAGTCTAGGATATAGAGAAAAAAGCTCACTGTCACTTTTCGTTTTCACTTTTCACTTCTTTAGACTATCTGTCCAGCTACAGAAGAAACAACATACTATGTACTGTTTCACCTGTACCTGTTATCTATTGTGTCTCAGAGGCAGCATAGTTTTGCACTGTCTTCGAGTTGACTGAACCAGGAGAAAAAGTGAAAGCACCGGCTGTTCTCCTGCTCCAGTCACACAGATGGTGTTTCTTACAGGGTCTGCTGGGAGAAGGAGGGGCTAGCTTATAAAGCATGCGGGCAAAATAGCACAACACAATCTGCATGTTGAATGAATAAGTCAAAAGACTTTTTCTTCTGTTAAAGTAGCACAGGTATAACTCCCTCGGGAGGGCGTCGCTGAAGCGTGTATTTCATATCATGGTATTTTACTTAACAGCCAGTCAATCAATTAACGAAGCGCCTAAACGAACTACAGCAGTTCAGCTTAGGGCCTCATTTGCTCACTTCTAGTACTGTGAAGGGTACAGGTGGAATTGGATGACTCAAGGTGTGTATTCATTTATGCAAAATATGAGTGACCACTTTATTAGAAACCCCTTTCTTGTAGTTTCATACTCATTTAGAGACTGTAGCCCATCTGTTAAGGTATAATAAGTGGATTTTTAATGAAGTGGCAAGTGAGTAGAAGTACTAGGTATGTGTTTCTAATAAAGTGGGCAGTGAGTGAAAGCACAATGTAGTGTTTCCAATAATATGGCCAGATAGTGGAAGTATGAAGTTGGTGTTTTCAATAAAGTGTTGAGTGAGTGAAAGCATGAGGTAGGTGTTTCCAATAATATAGCCAGATATTGGGAGTATAAGGTAGGTGTTTCTAATAAATTGGCCAGTTAATGAAGGTATAAATTTGATGTGTCTAATAAAGTGGTCGGTTGGTGGAAGCACAAGGTAGGTATTTCTAATGAAATGTCCAGTGAGTGAAAGCACAATGTAGGTGTTTCTGTTGGAAGTATAAGGTAGGTGTTTCTAATAAAGTGACCAGTTAATGAAGGTATAAAGTTGATTTTTCTAATGAAGTGTCCAGTGAGTGAAAGCACAATATAGGTGTTTCTAATAAAATTATCAGTTAGTGAAAGCACAGGTTTTTTTTTAATAGTGTCCAGTCAGTAAAAGCATAAGGTAGGTGTTTCCAGTAAAGTGTCCAGCGAGTGAAAGCACAAGGTAGGTGTTCCTAATAAAATTATCAGTTAGTGGAAGTGCAAGGTAGGTGTTTCCAATAATATGGCCACTTAGTGGAAGTATAAAGTTTGTATTTTCAAAAAAATGTTGAGTGAGTGAAAGCACAAGGTAGGCATTTCCAACACTATGGCCAGATATTGGAAGTATAAGGTAGGTGTTTCTAATAAAGTGGTTGGTTGGTGGAAGCACAAGGTAGGTATTTCTAATGAAATGTCCAGTGAGTGAAAGCACAATGTAGGTGTTTCTAATAAAATTATCAGTTAGTGTAAGTATAAGGTAGGTATTTCTAATAAAGTGTCCAGTAAGTGAAAGCACAATGAAGGGGTTTCCAATAATATGGCCAGATATTGGAAGTATAAGGTAGGTGTTTCTAATAAAGTGACCACTTAATGGAGGTATAACGTTGATTTTTCTAATAAAGTGGCCAGTTAGTGGAAGCACAAGGTGTGTTTTCAATAGTTTCCAGTCAGTGAAAGCATAAGGTAGGTGTTTCCAGTAAAGTGTCCAGTGAGTGAAAGCACAAGGTAGGTGTTTCTAATAAAATTATCAGTTAGTGTAAGTATAAGGTAGGTGTTTCTAATAAAGTGGTCAGTGGGTAAAAGCACAATGACGGGGTTTCCAATAATATGACCAGATATTGGAAGTATAAGGTAGGCGTTTCTAATAAAATTATCAGTTAGTGGAAGTGCAAGGTAGGTGTTTCCAATATTATGGACAAATATTGGAAGTATAAGGTAGGTGTTTTAGTTAATGTAAGTATATAGTTGGTAAGGTATGTGTTTTTTTAAAAAAGTGTCCAGTGAGTGAAAGCATAAGGTAAGTGTTTCCAAAAAATGGCCAGATAGTGAAAATATAGGGTAGGTTTTTCTAATAAACTGGCCAGTTAATAAAAGTACAAGGTAGGTATTTCCAATAAACTGGCCAGATAATGGAAGTACAAGGTGTTTCCAATATAGTGGCCAGTGAGTGGAAATATAATTGCAATGACTAAATTTATTGAAACCACCAAACACAAGAAATGGAACGGATGAGTGCCCAATCATTCCTCTACATGGTGAAGAAACATCACTTTTGGAGTGTTTTACAAAAAAAGCGCTGATTATTTCACACACAGAGCGCACGTTTAAAGCCAGTGTAGTGCTGAGGGGGGATCCTATCCAGTCTGAAGAAAAATCTATTTGTTTGCTGCCCATAAGAAGGCGCTCAAAGCTGTGGCCCCCCTGTCCCGCGAGGACTGCACTACTGTTTAGTGGACTGTACCAATGTGAGTTACCGAGAGGGGGGGCGCTTTTGCCGTCTTTATATGGACGGAGCTTTTCGGAGAGACGGCAGCGCTGTAACTTCAGCACCCTGGACAGCGACCTCTCTGCTAGTCATGGCTTGAAGAGTCGCGCTTGATGTGCTGCTTTTTAGGAGTTTTTTGCGGCTGAAACGACTCGTTTGGCGCTGAAGCGCGTTCGGCTCCGAGCTCCACGTTGGCGCAGCGGCGTGTTATATATCTTAACAGCGCGAGTTTGGAGACACTCTCTACTCGCTTTGCTTCGCTCGACTAGTCTGGGAGGAGGACAGTGCGGTAAAGAGCCGCGAGCCAAGGCTGGAGAGGAGAAGAGAGAGAGAAAGAGGGGGACGAGAGAGATTTGGGGACTTCGTTTCGCTGGCAAGGATGCTGCGCGTGGACGGCAGTTTGGCGATGCTGATGTGGATCTTCAGCCTCGTCGGCGGATCAGTTGCGGCTCTCCCTTCGTCCCGTAAGTTGCGCACATGCTTCGTTGTTTCGCGCGGTGACCGGGCTTCGGGTGCAGCACAGCTGAGCTGATCTGAGCTGAGCTGAGCTGAGCTTTCCCTGACTTTTCTCTGCTTGCTTTTGTTGGGTTCTCCCCGCGCGCGCGACTGGTCAGTTCACTTTCTGTTCGGCGTTACGGCTCTGGCTAGAGAGAGAGCGAGGGGCTCGCATCAGCCTTGATCAGGACTGAGCATCCTCTCTTTGTGGAGGATGTTTCTTTGGCTTTTAAAGAAAGACTGAGAAATGCAGGATGTAGAGGTGTTGGGGTGGACAGTCTGTCAGCAGAGCACTGAACATGTCTATGCAGGTTAGGAGTTCCTAACATAGATCATATATATATATATATATATATATATATATATATATATATATATATATATATATATATATATATATATATATATATATATATGGGTTCTGTCCTGGACAGGTGGTCATGTTACTCGACTCAACATCTGTGTTGCTTTAGGCTTTAGTAGTTTAACTAACATCTGCTGCCTCAGTCTGAACCAGTTGCATCTGCTCTACCCAGTTAGTGCCATTCATAATTTTCTATAATTGTTTTTTTAACACATCACAATACCCACAGACTGATAACCAGGCTTAACATGTGAATAATTTACTGTGCATCTTTGCTGCCTGCAGTGGCTGCTAATGTGACCGACCACTGCTGCTCCTGTGGGCTAATGAGGAGCAGAGAAGGAGCACATCTTCGAATGTTTGAAAATGTCTGGCCATGCCTGGAGCAGTCGCCTTGTCTTCCCTAAGCTTGGCTGTGATTTTATTTTGAGGTGAAATCTGGACGGCAAGCCTGGAGCATCCATCAGCTTTAAGTTACATTATGTGTTTTATTTATTTATTTATTTACTTCTTCTTTCCTCGGCTGGGCTATAACAACTTGCCTTGCAGTGGGTGAGAAAACTCAGGAAGAAGTGGACTGCTTTAGATAATGGGGTGGCGTATGTAAATCCAAGTCAGTCTGGCATGTATCCTTCCTTAAACCGCTCGGCAATGCCGCTTTGGAAGTAAACAATCCTCTTTGCGAACTGTTGTGGAAAAGCAACATAAATAAATAAATAAATAAATAAATAAAAAACCCCACATGAATAAAAATCACATTTCCGGTCCATTGACTAAGAGCTCTGCGCTACACTGATAAATGTCTCAAAGACAGAGGTGAGATGAGTCAGGGAAGTTGCCTAATAGACAGCCAGGACGCTTGTCAGGAATAATGAGATTAAGGCTCTGGAATAGTTGTGTGTGTGTGTGTGTGTGTGTTTTTTTTTTGGTGGAGCAGAATTAGAAGTCAGTCCAGTCTACCTCTACATGAATTGACTGAGTTGACCTGAGGCGGTACGGATTAACTTCTATATGCGTTTGAATTCCTGAGAGTATGCTCTCCTGTGGGGTTAATTTGGTTTTCTTTTGTTTGTGTGTGTGCATTTATGACCTTTTGAGTGCTATACAGTGTTAAAAATGGAACAGGTGCAGTTGTGAGATCCTGACTGATGAAAAATATGTCTTATTGTCACATTTCTTCAAATTCAGCAAATACTTTAGAGCTTAAAAGGTTCTTTGGATGGATAGAAGGCTCTTTTTTATGACAGAGGACCTATTTCTTTAAAAAAAAAAAAAAAAGGAAGGTTCTAAATATCATCCCAGGAAAAGGATCCCCCTAAGGCTACAAGCCAGAGAAGTGTGTAGAAATACATTGGCACCATATACCTTTTTTTCGCTTTAACCACTGTTTCCTCACTCTCGCTGGCAGGTGACTGTAGGTTTTGAGGTGTTAATTAAACTGCCAATTTACTTTCTTCCCTGCTCTTTTCACTCGCACGTTTGATGAACATCCGTCCAACTTTAATTCCCAGCTGCGGATTGCTGGAGGAAAGTTAAGTTAACTGAAGTCAACTGCATCATATCCGATGACAAAGTTCTGTTGTTTGCTTTGTTATGTTTCTCCATCGCAGTACAGTTAAAAATCTACACCAGAATAACTGCTGCAGTAGTGCTGTTTTATTGTGGATGTGATTGTCTTGTTGTCCTGTGCCTATGGTGTGAGCATAATGCGCCGTTGTGCCGTTGACGAGAATGGAAGCAGGTCTGGGACTTCATTGTATCGCATTTGACAAACAAGCTCTTGCTTATTGAGACTTAACCAAAGCCGTGTCCCTTGATGCCACGTTTTAACCTGGCAACCTAAATTAGTTAGTTTAGAGATTAGAGATTTAGAGAATAGAGATTTAGATTATTGTTCTGTTAACGTAATACAAGAAGTTGAGAGAGATCAAACTGTTATAATAGCCAATAAGAATAGAGTTTTTTTGGTATATTTAAATGGTTGAGATTTAGAGTGGGTAAATGTGACATGCTCCGTTCTAGAGGAGTCAGAAACGTTCACAGTGGTGGTAATACGAACTGTAGCGGTTATGATCACACAGCCTGATGCCTAAGACTATAGGTTTTAGCCTAAACAAAGAGAGACTGGACAGCGTGTGTATAATATCCAATGGGTTTATTTGACTCACAGATAACACATGAACGTTTCGGCGGGGTGTTGTACGGTTTCTCTTCGTTTTGGTTTGTTCCTTATTGATTCTGCATGTCAAGTCTCAGGCGCTTGAGGACTTTATATTTAAAAACTATTTTTTCAGACAGCACTATTTTATTTTATAAGCAAAACATTTAATTTCTTTAAGTATTTCAATAGTGTTAATACAGTAAGTCCTGGTTTTACATACGTCAGTGTGTTTATTTTCCTTGTGGAAACAAAATCAGTGTTTCCTGCAGTTATCATCTAATACCTCCTTTGACTGCTCAGTACTTTATTAAGCTAAATCAAGATTGCTGCTGAAGGAATTTACTAGATTCATACCATGTTTGGGGCATCTAGGAGAAATCCAGAACTAAACTTTGAAACTGCTCTTCAAACTGGCTTACAGAATATTATCTTTCAAATAAGATATTTATGCTGTTTTGTATTGTATTTATGCTTATTTACACGTGTTCTTACTGGTGAGAATCCACCATTGCTAATATAAACAGTGAGCTTGCGTGCTTAAGACCTTTGCAAAGCACTGTCTCTCCATAACCCTCAAGAAAACCTTTTTTTGTTTTACAGATAATGCTATTTTACTACTAGCAGCATTACACAGTGTAGTGATGATGTGTAGAAGAAGCTCTTTTATTGAGCAAACAGCAGTAGAGATCCGCCACTCCTGAATGCCTGGCATAGCAGGCAGGTCACCTCCAGATACACGCGCAACCCTCCCTGATGGTATGCACTAACTAACAGCAGCACTAGCTCACTAAACAGTCCCACAGCCCAGCACAACATCATAGCCCTATAAGCACATGTATACAGCTTTAAGTTAACAGCCACAACTATTTACAAGATTTAAAGTCTCTCTTACTGCCAGTCCGCTGCTTACCGTGAGCCTTCAATAGCCAATAGCGGAGCTCTACAATATAAAACGCATCAAATACACTCAAACGTAACTAAGATTACTGTTACAGACATGCCTGTGTCTGGTTCCTATCATCACCACCGCTGTGAAGAAGTCTGAGGCTCTAATATTGGGTCAACACAACAATAATCGTAACCTATAATTTGAGTCTCACCGCAGCCGAGTTCCTTAACTCTAAGTTAATATACCAAATCATTTATCACATCAGGGTAAAGGAGGAGATGAGATTGGGGTAATTTCTTTAATTACACCGCCCCGTTTCTGCTCGTCTCCTCACTGGCCAGCGCGAACCGAGCTGACGTCCAGACAACCTGCTCAGACGCAAAGTTATTTTAGTGGAATGTGAATGTGCCACTGTGAATTTGTCTCAGTGGAGACGCTCCTCAGAGTCCGCCGGAGGATTAACATTCATCAGCAGGGGAGATTCCTATCAGGCCAGACAGGAATCAAAATTGTGTTAGGCCAGTCCGTGGCCGTTTGTGGCGCATAGTCATCCCACATTGCCTCTGATCTGTTCAGTTTGGGTGTTAGAGAATTTGAAAGGATATTCATCATAAGCCTCTGAGGTTGAGGGTTTTTTTTTGGGTGTGGGGTTCCATTTATTTAACAGGGGTAGCCAGTTAGACTTTAGCTGTAACCACAATTCCTGTTTGTATTCATTAATTAATTTTGTAATCGTATTCTGTTACACTAGTGACTGCATCTGTACTGCTTTACAGTTAGTCACTTCTTTATCTTTTGAGCACTACTGTTTTAGGCAGAAAGTGTGTGCATTAAACAGAGTACAGCAGGACCTTCAGGTCCAATGCTAATAGGTGGAAGAAGGAGCACTGTAGTGCTATAAGTAGTAACACTTTGCTGAAGGTCAGCGTTCATAATGCTACAGTACTGTGCAAAAGATAGAGTCACCCAAATTCACTGTTTAAAATCCTTTATATCATTGGAACAGATGTAAATAAGTATGAATACAATACAAAGTAGTGTAAATATCTTATTTTTCAAGAAGTAGAAAATATCTCGTGCACAGGTTGAACAACAAAGTTTAGATCTGGATTTCACCTGGATGCCCCAGACATTGTATGAATATATTCAATTCCTACACCAGCAATCTTGATTTAGCTTAATGAAGTACTGAGCAGTCAAAGCAGGTATTAGATGAGAACTGTAAATAATACTGGGTTGTTTTTACAAGGAGAAGCTTGGAAAGGGTTAAATAAACACACTCTGTCATATGTACATATGTAAAACCACTACTTACCAATTACTTACTACTTACTTACTTATTAATACTATTTAGAAAATAAATAAAAAATAAATTACATGTGACAAAAGCAGTTATTAGAACAGCCGATGCTAGAAAGTCAACACAACTTTTTGGTACCGCTTTATAATACCAGCCCCCTCTTCCTAAACCAAACAATTAAAGCCAGAGAGCTTCATGTCTTGAATATTGACTTACTTACACAGATGTACAGCTGTCCCGCTGGACATGGGCAAAGTTGTTGTTTATATAGGCCAGCTCAAGTACACTGGTACCTGGATCATCGCCAGTATTAGAAAGGAACAGGTGTGCTAGAAGTGACCATATAGAGGTAGTCCAAAATAACTGAACAGAATGTCCTCCCACTGTCCTCCCAGGTGCAGCTTACAGAAAACAAACACAGATCACACACTGAATGGACTGTTACACATACAGCATATAATACAGCAAATTCCTTCCCTCCCACTCTCTACAATAGGGGGAAATATTTACTACTATAAATCAAATGTTGTGTATCATTATGCTGGAATGATATGAACAAAGCAATTCACATTAGGGTTAAATATCTAGCATTACAAGACTGAGACCAGACTAACGGCTGTAACACTAAGAAAAGATAATGTGATTTTTTTCACATCAAAACTAAACGCACTAGACTAGATTTTGTGAATTTTGCCAATTTGTTCACACTGTGAAAAAAGAAGGACAGAACATCAGTGAACGTCCTTCACTTCTCACCAAACAGGCCGACTGAGGGATTGTGCAGGATGCTTTCCAGTTTCGGAAGATAGAAAGGAGAGAATGTGGTGTTTCCCCACCTGCGACTGATTTCACTCACAGCTGTGATCTGAATTTGAGCTGGTTCTGGAGACGCAGCTCCACTAAGCGCAGCACTAAACAAATGGGCTGAATGTCTTTGAGTGCAAAGAAGATCAAATTCTTTGCTCCCAGCCGAAAGGACAGATGGTGACACTGGGCTACTGTCCATTCTGGGAAAGTGAAAGTAGCGTGAAGAGCTTTATCACTTAATTTAGAAGCTGAAACTCTGGGCGCTTCCACACAGGCTGTAATAATATCATTTGTAGTCCAGTTAGAGCTCAGTTACGAAATCCAGTGTGATTTCTTTATTATACAGAGTGTGATAGCTTACCCGCTCATGAGGTCACATGCGTTATTTAAGTATATATGTCCGTCTTGAAATATGTTCTAAAAATATAATGAATGCAAAACATTGGTCATAGGTTTTCTTTTTCATTTGGTATGAAATTTGTAACTTTATGATATGCTGATATAAAATAAAGCTAGTATATGACATGTAGCGTCGCTGTCCAATGGAAAAACGTGTCTCTATATTAGTCCATTTCTATTTCTTTACATCAATTAATTGGAACAGCTGCTGTTAACTCACACCTACATTCTTAACTGTGAGATCTATAGAACACTTAGATTTAGTTTATTGACTAATGTTTTATATTGTAGTTTACAACAGTGTATATTGTTGCTAATGAACTGATATCTCCTGTTCTACTGTAAATGAGTTTATATATGACTTGCCAATATCCATATAAACCAAACTGTTTTCACTTCAGAGGCAAAAAGTTGAACTGCATATAACTTATACAGAACATGCAACCATTGAAACCACTGCTGTTTGTTAATGTGCATCAAATTACTTGAATGCCAAAAGTTTTTCACTTTCATTTTAACAGGGCTTTACCAATGCCTCCTTACTTTAGCAACCAAGAGTGTTGTTTATATTTAGATGTCTTTTAGCTCACATACTATATTGATATCATATGAAACAATGTTTTTATTAAGCATTACCTGATTGTAAAACAATAGAACAAATATATACTTACTTATTATCGCTGTTTATTTTCATTTTTGTACATAATTTGAATGTAGCAGCTGCCAATAGAAATGGTCCAAAATAACCTGAAACAAATCTGCTTACATTGGCTTGGTCTCTCCTGTTTTTCTTTGGACAGGAATGATACGTAGAGTCTTTTTTAGAGATGGACTGATCAGCGTTTTTGAGGCCGATTCCGATGGCCGGTCACCTTTCAGCACGAAAGGCCGATAGCCAATACCAATAGAGGGCGGCGTATACACCACAGCAGGGCTACATGTAGTTATTTTAGCGCAAGCAAGGCATGAAACATGATCTAAACTGGTTTATTACCATTTTTAACGAGCTCATGTGAAACAGCATAATATTTTTAACAAAATTAACAGTAAATAAACAAAGTAAACCAAACAAATATCCCCAATACTGCAATCATTACATTTAGACCCATAATTGAAAACAAAAAAAGGTAATTAAATAAATGCAGTAAAAACTGCAGTCATTAAACGCAGTCTCTGTTATTTTAAACAAAATCTGTAATCATTAAATGTAGATGTTGAATTGTTGCTGCTGTTCTGTTTGTAACAGTCAGATCTGGTCTGTATGGTGTTCTGGGTTGTTTGTTTTGTGTTAGCTGTGCGTGCTAGCTCTGCTGTTTGTTGATACTCACTGTATTCAGCCGTGTGCAGTGTTGTATCAGATTAGTGTGTTAAATATCTTTGGTCACATACGGTAAAACACTACCAGACGGACATGCTTTCTATCAGCGCTTCCTTTTTCGCTGCTGCTTTAGTCAGTTTGTCGAAAATGAAAGGGTGTGTATTTCCACCTAGTGGTTCAGATAGCAATTGCAGGGAGCCGGCCAGAGGGTTCCTCTTCTTAGATAAAAAATACAGAAATACAGAAATTAGCTGGAAATACAGAAATAAGGGTCATTTGTTTAACGCCATCGATCGGCTCTCGGGATTGGCTGAATTGGAGAAATATCGGCCGGTCACCGATCACATATTTTGATTAAAAATCGTCCGATACCGATACATAGCCGATCGATCCTTCCATCTCTAGTCTTTTTTTATTTTGAGAACTAACTATTAATTTAACAATTTTTAAACTAACATAAATACAATTTAGATTAGTGCATGATTTGATCATTATAAAGTAAGAAGCTTATTATTGATTGTGAAGTAATAGCTTGTATGTCTGTTATTAATTAATCTAAACACATTAACCCGAACTCGAAAAACCTGATTAGTTCATTATGAAACTGGAAATAATAGATGTCTTATAAACTATCATCATTATCAAGCATTACCAACTTTAATATACAATTGCAATATAATCCATTTCCACGCTGACTTTTTAGTAAGATTTCTTTTATTAAGTTAATAACTCAAGTTATTGCATAATGAGTGTTAAATCGGGCACAATTTTCGGCTTATCTTGATAAAGTGTGCAATTAATGCTCCAATATAATCAGACCTGACTCTATTACCCCTGTGCGTATTACCTGAGCTCTAGCAGGGGAAGAAAAGCTCAGTATACTTGATGCATCGCCGAGTGATGACAACATCAGGGGAGTGTGTCTATGTGTGAGTGCATTAATTAACTGCTCTCCTGGTCGCCGCCGCTGGTGGGAGGAACTGAATGCTGGGGAAGAAAGATGAGCCGCTAAAAGAGAGAGCATAATGCTAAGCATCGGGCTGATGAGCATGGTCATTCATTGCTCAGAAAGGGTCCTGTGTGCCCGTCTTCCCTAATGTATCATTGGTGGTCTATTCAGAGATGTGGTGGTTTTCTCTTGACTTATAATCTGCAACCAGTCTGCTAGTTGGTGAGCATGCAAGACCACATCTGTTGCACAAAAATGGAACAACATCTAATTGGACCTTTCTTAGTACTACCGTGTTTTTTATCAGTGTATAAAAGCACAATCAAATTTGAAGCCAACGGCTGTACAGGCTAGTTTCTTGGGTTTTCATAACATAATGTCATTTACAGTTTAAAATCAGTGATTAGCAGTTAGAAGCTGTGGCCTTGGATGCACTGTGACACTTTCAGAATGTAATTCTGCATTGCCAACTCTTCACCTGTGAGTCAAAAATGCCATTACTGAGTAAGATGTATACCAACTTTTGCATTTGTTAGGGATAGTTTGTGACAAACAAACTAAAAAGTTACAATTTTAGGTTTCACGATCTTCACATATCAATCAGCGCAACAGCAGCATCGAGATCATGCTGTTTTTAAGTGAGGAATAGACTGCGATCCAAAAAAACAACCACTTTTTTTTTTTTTTTTGGCTGTGGATTAAAGAGTTAATCCGATTTTACTCTCAAACAAAGATACATTCATTCTCCTGATGCTTTATCATCCAGCACATAATATATTATGATATTACAAAGGTGGCTTTTATGACTTAAGACCTCATTAAACTGAAAAATACACCCTTTAGCTATAAAAAAGACTAAAAAAGCCTTGTTAGCAACCCTGACAGGATGATTCTTCATGATATTACACATAATAAATAGCGCGAACGTCATTTACAAAGTAATTTGCTCAATTGAATACTGCATTCAATGTTATTAAAAGGGCTATACTGGAGAACCGAATGTCCTTCTCCATTTTATGTTTTTAAATAAAAAGCATTGGTATATAATATACACGCAAACATTGATAAACATGCAAATATTGGCACCAGCCAACAGTATATTTAGCTTCCGCGTATAGAAACACATATTTTTTAGGTTCTGCCAACAAAGCAGTGTTTACAGTGCATACTGGTCAATACAATCATACTCACATATTAAAAGCCTATATATATATATATATATATATATATATATATATATATATATATATATATATATATATATATATATATATATAAATATACACCTTTCAGTGTGATCGGCCGATAGCCGATACTGATCGGGGGCGGGGCTATATACCACAGCAGGCCTACATGTAATTATTAGTGCAAGCAAGTCATAAAACATGGTCGAAACTGGTTTATTATGCTGTTTTATATTACTCATATAAAACAGCATAATATTTATACAAAATTAGCAGTAAAAAAGTATCAGATTTTTTGTTTTGTGTTAGCTGTGCGTGCTAGCTCTGCTGTTTGCTGATACTCACTGTATTCATGTCGTATCAGATTACTAGTGTTAAATGTCTTAGTCTTGGTTCCCACAAGACTGATTTTACACATTTTAAAAACTTCCCGAATGAGTCTGCGTCATATACGGTAAAACACTGCCAGACATACATGCTTTCTATAAGCGCATACTTTCCCCGCGAGGCCGCTGCTTCAGTCAGAGTGTATTTCCACCTAGTGGTTCAGATAGGAAGTGCAGGAAGCTGTAAGGAGGTCTCCTCTTCCTGGATGAAACGCGAGCTGGAAATACAGAAATTAAGCTCATTCGATTAACGCCATCAATCGGCTCTCGAGATCGGCTAATTTGGAGAAATATTATACATAGCTGATTGATCTTTCCATCTCTAATAAAAAGAGAAACAGGGACTAATTTGTGGTACATAAAACAGTACAGTGCATCTAAGGTATACAAAAATGATGTTGTGCATTCAACTGTGATCAATCACATTTGTCTTTTTATTGGCTTTATTTATGGACAATTTCACCAACACAGTAGCTGCACATTTTAAACTATGATGGTATTTACCAAGGGGTGGCCTAAGGTGGCCAGTTTTACTCTAGTGTAACGAATGGCCATCCTTCGGGCCACTCCAGTTATGCAAATTTAGAGAGGTATCATAAATAAAGCGGTTACCAATTTTCTTCTTGATCTGTGAGCCACCCAATGTGCCATTAGGACAGTTTCCAATATATTCCAAATGATGGTACATAGTACAGTACAATACAAAATCAAACGATAAGCAGCAGAGGTCTCTAATATATTGACACTATCATAACAAAACCTTCAAAAGTATCTTTGCACTTTTTGGTTTTCTTTTTGGTCCATTCACTTTTTAATTGTAACACAATGCAGAGGCACGGTTTGGACTTTTAACTGGCTTGGACTTTTGGGTAAATGATTTTGTTTTAAATGGCCTTATATCTTAATGTTTTTCAAACATTTCTTTGTAATAGGTTCAGTTCAGTTTTATTATTGTTTTATTATTGTTTTATTATTGTCTCTCAAAGAGAAAATTGGTTTTCAGGCAGTCACTAACAACCAAACCATATATACTGGAAGAGAAAAAAAAGAAACATACATTGACAAACAATTTGCAATCAATTTGCAATCAAAAGGCAAATAACTTTACTTTGCCCTCTTAATTAGCAGTGTAATTGAATTAGGGATAAAAGAATTCTTAAATCTTGTGCAGCGTATTTTTGGAAGTCTGTAGCGTGAACCAGATGGAAGTGATTAACTCAGCTTTATTCAAGGTATACTTCTGATATAGTTGTAATAAGGATGCTTGCTGACACCCTGCGTTCCGACTACTAGTTTTAACAATGCTGCTGAGAAGATTTTTATTTTTAATACTCAAGTTTTCAAACCAAATGGTAAATGCAAATGTCAAAACTGATTCAATGAAACACTTATAAAATGAGGTAATGAGCTTTGAACATACCTGAAATCTGAGTAAAAAAAAAAACAGCCTCTGTTGACATTTCTTGAGGAGCCTGTTTGTATTTTGATCAAAACACAACTTTACATCAATTACTGTACCAAGATACTTACAGCTGCTAAGTCTTTCAACTGTGGTGCTGTCAGTTGTAGGGTGGATGTTCTTATTCTCGTGTCTGAAACCAATTACCATCTCTTTACTTTTATCAAGGGTAAGCTTTAAAAATGAATCTTTAATTAATTAATACTTTAATTAATCATAAAATATGGGATACAATGGGATATAACTGCTTACCATGTGGCCATAAGGGACAGGGATGCAAATATACGTATATGATTCAGTCCGTTATACATCGTAATCTGTTTTTGTAGTTGTTGTTATTGTTGTGGTAAGTCATTCAGCAACTGCTGATCTCCTTTTTAAGCTAAACCACATTTTTTTTAGGTCTAAGCCACTCTCTGAAAGATTAATTCAGTTAATCATAGTGAGTAAATTGGGTATTCAGGTGGCTTAACAAAACAAATTGAATGCATGGACGGGGTGTAATAACAGCATTTGTCTTAGTTGAAGCCTGCTGCCTTTCTTCTTTTGTTTCATTCCAGCCACTTTTATGGCCGTAGCGAGCTGAATTTGGCTTGTTTTTTGGAAGAATTAGGTCGAGAAGCAGCTTCAGCCAGGCAGTTTGTTCCACATTAATCATGACAGCACTGAATATAACAACAGGAAGTCAATCTGACCTTTGTGTAGCCTTTGTAAAAATCAATCTTGGTCCAGATTTGATGGCCTTTTGACATTAATGCAGAACCAGCGGCTGTAATAATCAGAACCTTTTGGATACAAATTAGCTTCACCAGCAGACTTTGATGGTGCAAGATGTTAACGGATTGCTGATGCAGTTTTCTTTAACCCTTAGAGGGCTGTTTTGTTACTGTATGTAATAGGGCTGTTAAATTAATAAAACAAAGTAAACAAAAAAAAATTAATTTTGTGTATTTAATTGTGATTGTGACATTTTTCCAAACTGTTTAACCACAATTTGCCTTGGCTGCATGTTCCGACCTATGATGAGTTATATGTATATGTTAAGCTCTTGGGTATAAATAGATCATAACATAATCCTGACAGATATATAAGCAGTTAGCAATTTTATGCTTCCTCTGTGAGCCGTCTAGTGTCCTATCAAGGCCGTTACCAATAACTTAGAAGAGTTGCATGATGTATAGCTTGTTATTGCACTGATAGGCCACTTCACTGACCAAACAGATTAATGTGAATGCTGGGCAAAAACTTCATGTTTCCCTTGTTTATTTTGCTTAAAGATGCCAATAATGGTGGGCAAGGGTGTATTTGCTCTTGACATTGGTGGGGACATTGGTGGGGACATTGGTGGGGACCTATGAGTCTACCTCAAGCCACCATTAATAACATGTTAACTTCGACAGCTGTGAGAACTGCATATTTACATGCAATAAATTACATCCTGATTCTTTATTGGCTGTATGATTTTTTATTCTGCAAAGCAGGACTCTATACAAAACAACAATCTTTTTATTAAATCCAAATACTTCATTATCATACAAAAACTTTTTAGAATCTTCACTTGTGCACACGACTGCTCTGCTTGATTCAGTCAGCTACGTGTGGAAGATAATGACTAAACAATTCCTTCTGTTATTGCTAGTGATAACTGTACTTCTAAAGGGTTAAGACTTGCATTTATAACTCAATGGCAACATTTAATCTGAGTACAGGGCAGCTTAGTTAGTGTCTTGGTTTTGTTGTGGCCAAATATGTATTTATATGAATTTATTTGTGCTTTTATGATTAATTCTTATTTGTCTGTGTCTGTATTTCAGTTTAGCATCAAATAAAAAGCCAAAAATAAGAAACCCCACTCAGTGAGTTCATTTACTACCTGACTGTGTCATTCTGTTGACGCAGTCATGCCCACGTTAGGAGCCCAGCAGGTTTTCTCTAAAGGGAAAATGCATGCAATTTTAAAAATGGCCTCTATTGCACCCTGTGGTAAACAAAAACGTTCCAAATCTGACACATTATATTGAAATCGCTGTGCAGTATGATGACTGGAGGGTTTATACTTTCTTAAAAATTACTTAATACTAGTTATTAAATATGTTATATGACTACAGAATATATTGTTAATGTTTTGCACATATTTTTTTGATTATGGTGACATATGGCTGAACTACATGTCCAATTTTCATATATATGCTGCATATATGTCTTGGTACAGAGTTTAATAATGTATATGTTATACAATAAACCTATATGTGATTAATAAAAGGGTAACCCATATATGCAAATCTATAGATTGCTGTATATCATGTTATCACATTGGCTCTGCACGTTCTTCCAATAATAATATTATCTCACTATAAACTGTGATGTTCTCCTGTCATTGTGATATCTGGTCCTCACAAAGTGCTAAATACATGTTACATGCATCCACACACATTTATACTCCTGCTCCCTCTCTCTCTCTCACTCTCTTTCTCTCGCTCGCTCGCTCACTCTCTTTGACTGGGGGAGTTGCAGTAATGACTGCAGGAGTGCAGTAACGGAGGGCTGCCTCAGTGGTACTCCGGGGAAAGAAAAAAAATAAAAACACAGAGTGGTTGAAGTGAAGGCGCAGAGCTGCTGTACGGAGGGCTGTTACTGTATGGAGGGTTGTTACTGTATGGAGGATTGCTGCTGTACGGAGGATGGCCTTGCTCTCAGCGTTTGTGCAGCTCTGTACATGTTGCTGAGGCGGCAGGAGATGGAGCACTCTCTGCAGGCGCACCCGCTCGACTGTGTATTAATCTCTCTCCTCCATGCGGGAACATTTCAGTGCAAACATGCATTTTGGGACAGAGCTGCATTGACAGGTCATTTTCAAATGTTTTCCTCTTTGGTCCCATATAATATACACATACAGTGCAGTGCAAAACTCCAGACCACCATTCAGTTGCTTATTTTGCAATGTTCAGAGGGGCCAGCCTCCCAGAAAATTAGCCAAAGGCCTCAACAAATAAACATAATATCTATAAGTTTTTTATTTTATTTTATGTGCTCTTCATACTTGCACATAAAAGCACACATAACTTTTATTTTTTATTCTTTAACTATAAAAATACTTTTATTTACTTCAACTTATATTATTATACTTTGTATATTTTATATATATTTTTTATTATTTCTTTTATTTGTTATCTTTATCTATTGGTGAATGGAGGAACAGCAAAGTAAGAATTTTATTGTACAGTGTAACTGTTTGTTCTGCTGTACACATGACAATAAAACTCTTGAATCTTTAATCTTGGATGGAGCCCATTAGGATAGGAATGCTTTATTACAGGATAAAGGTGATCAGTTAGTATAACTTGATGGGTAGTGACCCTTGTCTCTAAGAGGACACAAACCATGTCAGCAAAATGTCCCAGACAGCATAACGGAGCCATCAGACCCTCTTATTATGAAGAGCAAGCATTCAGGCAAGTACTGTTCTCGTAGAGCGTACTCACACTGCTGGGGCCCAGTTATCCCCCTTCCCTACTCCCCTGCTGGCCTGCACTCACACTGCCTTTATTAATCCACCCCTGAGCATGCTTACGTCATCACAACGGGCCTTTTTTTTGGAAGAAAAGCTTGCACAACCGATGGAGTTCATGATTGTTTAACATGAGCGTTGCATCACTGGCGCCATGTTTGAGTTCCAGCAAAATGAACCAATCATGCGAGGCTCCAAGCGGGCCCACCTCTTCAAGCATGGTTCGGAGCGATCACACTAGTCAAACAAACCGTGCCTTGGCAAGGAACCGTGCCCGGGCCTGGATCACAGAGCCTAGTGTGAGTATGCCCTTAGTGTGTGCTACACATGCACTCACCCACTAGTGGAGAATATAGTGAAGCATGTCTCATCTGACCAGATCACTGTTTTTGCACATCTCTGGAAACCAGTGCAGCCTTGAACTTGTGAACGCTTAGGTTCTTTGCTAACTTGTGAAGTTTGTCACATTTAAACTTATTGATTTCATGCTAACTAATATTTGGGCAGTTTTTAGTGTTATTGTTTATGTAGATCTTCTTGGTGGCACGGTGGTGTGGTGGTTAGCACTGTCGCTTCACTGGCAAGACATTCTGGGTTGGATTCCCGGTCTGGATCGTTCTGTGTGGAGTTTGCATGTTCTCCCCGTGCTTGAGTGGGTTTCCTCCGAGTAACGCATGCATGTTAGGTTGATTGGTCACTCTAAATTGCCTGTAGGTGTGAGTGTGGTGTCCCAAGCCCAGGTGCGCGGCAAGGGTTGTGTCAGGAAAGGCATCCGACATTAAACACTTTGCCCCGGAGAAGGAAAAAAAAGCTGAAATATGTGTGTGTGTGTGTGTTGATATAGATCTTCTCTCCAGCATGCATGGCTTAATTCTGAATATGAAATGAAATGTAATATTCAATCAATAGGTTTCTCCAGTCTCATGCCAATCCACTGAACATGTACAGCGCTGCCAAAAATAGTAGTAAATGTAACGCTTACCCCTTGATTCAATATGACAATTAAAAAAAGCCAAAAGCCACAGTTTATTGAATTGTGTGCCCAAACAGTGCTACTCTTTACGGGTAATTTGATGAGGGTCAACATCCACGGGCAGCAGACTGATTGAGTTTTTTTGAGCTTATTCTCCGGCAGCTTAGAGGATAAGCACGTCCAAATATTTAGGCCGCATCAAAATCGCGGAAGCACCCGGCGCATTGTGCGGCTGTAATCCTGTCCGCAAATGCAAAAGGCTACAGCTAAAAAGATTAAAGCGTGCGGCTTCTCTCTCGCGGCTGTAGGGGTGCCCTCTTCATCGTCCTGGAGAAGGAGAGGGACATTTGTCCATTACAGGCAGATCTAGCTCGTTAACCTCTGTCTGAATGGAGCGCTAGACCTTGAAGTGGCGCAGATACATCGGCGCGTTCTCGCAGGCCGAAAGCTCTCGGCCCTGCTGTTGTCTGGCTATTATTCCTGAGAGCAGGATTTATGCTCTGAGCCCAGGCGTGCAGGTCAAATCCTGAGCACAGCCGCTTTAGCTTTAGCTTTATTCACCACTGATGCTAACATCCCCCTGCAGCTTTCTGACTGCTGTCGAATAACGACCACAGATTAGTATGGCCAGGGTTGTTGATGGGGGGATCTCTGAAAGGGAATGTGTGTGTGTGTGTGTGTGTGTGTGTGTGTGTGTGTGTGTGTTTTTATACATAATCAGGACAAAAATGTCCTGACACGGTAGGAAAAACAAAGCAAACAGTTTTTAGCCCACAGGACCAACAGAAAGAGTCTGATTTGAAAAGCGTTTTGGGTTTACTGGATTTAAGCAACCTAAGAATAACCCAATTAGTTTGCATTGTAGGCATTGTGTGTATATATAAACAGGTTATCTATTAGGTTATCTCCAAAGTAGCAACTTTACAGGAGAGCCCAATAACTGTCTTTACTGTTAATGTGAGTCAATGGAACCAGAATTTTTTCTAAGTGATTTTTGAGCATTTCTATTGGTCCATTCATTGTGAAACTTTTACAACATGTAAACGGCAGCTTTTGTGTTCAAATGACATAAAAAAAAATCGTCAAAAATGGGCAGCAATGATATATAAATGAGATTTTATATATAGGTGCATGTTGTTGTTGTTATTATTATTATTACTACTACTACTACTATTCTTATTACTGCATACTCAATGTTCTATAAAGACAGGAGGTGGTGTTCTGCTATGAGCATGTAGGGGGAGAATGTGAGAGAGAAACATACCCACCACTCTACAGGATCTGTCTTGCTGTAGCTGTGTTCATTCAGGCAGCACGCTTCTATACCTCTAGGGAAATATGCGGGCTCATTTCCACAATCATAATCTGTGTTCAACGGGAGATTATCCATATCATTGTACAGGAATGTCCTGCCAAGCCCTTTATTACATTCAAACGGCCGCGCTCGCAATCACATTGAACCTGCATTGATTTCTGCCCGTCCCTGTAGCGTTACCCCTCGCGCTAATACACTACACGTTCATCCACTGTTCCTATTTACAGCCTTTATGATTACAGTCATGGTGTTTAATGATATTAAGGCATGTTTTGGCAACCGACTTTGGGTAACCAACCAAATGAGAGGAGGAAAAAAAAAACCAACAACCACGTTTTATTCATAATCTGTGTCTCAGGCGAACGGGCTTTTCCTTATTTTTTCGAGCGCCTCAGTGCTTCCAGGGCAATTTTAATCAGTATTGGGAAAACGCCTCCGTGCCACTTTGACACGGTGTTTGCGGAAAGAAGCAAAGACAATCCGCTAATCCTCGAGCACCTACAGAACAATCCAGCCGCTTCTCAGCAGCAGGCGGACGTTGGCAGGGCACGGAAGCTGCGTTTGAAATGAAGTGCTTCTGAGCGGTTACAGGCTGATGAATAATTTGAATGCACTTTAATACACATCAGTGCACATACTGCAAATGTACATCACATACACGCAGCTTTAATGGAACTGTACATACATTGCATGCATGTAGTATAATTGCACATTTGTTTTATATTTGCTTTGCAACTGTGCATAACATTGCACACATTGCTTACAGATTTATAAATATATGAAACAGGGAATAGCTCTGGTTGTATGATTATTATATGCATCACCTGATATCTACGTCTTCATATAATGATATTTGTGTACTGTATTGTTACTTGAACTTAAAGTCAAACCTAGACCATTATCCCTCCTCCACCAAACTTTACATTGTGCGTTTCGTTCCTCTGGCATGGCACCCAGATTTGTCCTTGCATTGTCCATGCAAGAGAGTGAACATTCCCATTCCCATGTTGGCTCCAGAGTTCAGTGGTGATGTGGTTTACATTATGTTCCAGCCTACATTTAGCATTCCACATGCCATTAAGTTCCTGATGCAATGTTCTTGTGCTGACTATAGACTATAGGCTTCTATGCTTTGTGAGTTTGCATGGTCTTCCGTAGAGCTCCACTTTGTGTTGTTGGTCCTAGGAGCTCCTATTTCACAATAATAGCACTAACAGTTTACCCAGGCAAGCCTGGCAGGACAGAAACTTCTCCTATTTTATCCTATGACAATATAACCCATCTCCAATATAGAAATACCCACTGTATTTCCAGTGTTTTGTCCATGCAACTTGCATGGCTATATGCTTGGCCTGTTACTAAGAGTGTGGAAGTCAATAATTAGTAGGGCTGTTTTCTGGCCATATAGGGCATAGAACTATGAACATATGCAAACAAATGTACACTACCAGTCATAAATTTGGATATAGGATTGAATGTGTTTTTTTTATGATCTAAAACTACATCATGTTTTTGTCTGTATGCTTAAATTTGTTTTAAAGTCAAACAGTTAATTTATGCATTTATTTTCAAAGCAAAAATAAAATGAATTTATTCTTGTTATGCTAATAATTATTATTAAATACATTATATACTGTGGTTTATTTACAACATAAAGTGTTTTGGAAGCTAACAAGAAGTCATGACATGCCCCAAAGAGAAAGATTATTAAATAACAAACTATAATTGCCTATTTAATTGTTATTTGCTCAATAACTAAGGAATTTGATCCCAAATATGAGACATTCTGGGTGTATAATTCATTTTCAACGCTATACAGCTTCCTGCATTTTGTTTCACACCTATAAAATATTAAATTAGAATCATTTTCTGTGTGAATCTACCACAAAATTGCTGTTAATATTATTCAAGTCGGGTATGGTGGTAATGCACCTTCTCCACCAAGTGGTTTGGAGGTAGCCAAAAAGTGCTTAACATATGTAGATATTCAGCATAATGAGTTTCTTTAGATCTGCTGACAAAAGCATCTCAGGAGGCTCCTCATGAAGCTGACTGAAAGAATGCCAAGCGTATATAAAGCTGAATCAAGGCACAAGAAGGGATAGTGTGAAGAATCAAATATATAAGACCTTTTGGTCACTGCCTAAAATATTATTTTATATCCTCAGTGTCTTCAGACATCTAAAATGTGGGAAATAAATTCCACACTCAAACTCCAAGAGTAATTCCTTGTTTGATTTAAGACATCATCCATTCAGTTTGTTTGAAATGCAGGTGCTCATCTTATGATCAGACACATTCCACCCTGGAACTAAAGGTTAGTTGCTCCTGCACGTCAGTCTTGTGTAGCACTTCTGTATTGTTGTGCTATTGTATTGTTTGCACTGTCTAGCCACATTCCACTGTTTAGTCTGTGTTATGTTGCTCGTGTGCACCAAGTGATCACGGAGGAATGTTTTATTTCAGTGTTTATTGTGTAGATGGTTGAAATGACAATAAACTTAACGTGACACCCATTCAATACTAATGACAACTCCAAATCTAGTTGATAGGGCACGTATTGAAGTTAATTTTCCACCAATTACTGACCAAATTTCTAGCAACATTACTTTATTTAGAGGTAATAAACATACACACTCAGCACATTCTCTATGGACGCCCACATCCTACATTTTCTCTTGTATTTTATTTACTATTTATGGCATTTCTATAGATTTAGGTACCAAAAACAGCCACAGATCATTTGACAAGACCATTTCTTCAACCTCTCTTCATCACTTACCCTGTAAAAAACGATTTAAACTTATAACCTAAAGTAACCTACTTAAGATAAATAACTTCCAAAAATTAAAGGTGCAGTGTGTAACCTCTAGCCTAAACCCTTCACACACCTCTCTGCCATTGCCACATCGCCTGTTCTGACTTCATGTTTTCGCTTCTTTAAGGCCAAGAAATGAATCTTCTTTGCTTCTTTATAAATATAAAGGGTATTATAGTCTATATAGACTAATTATAGACTTATTAAATTCAATTTCCTAATAGGTCCCCCTGAAATCATACACACTACTTCCTTAAACAATGTGTAAAACAAGTACTCTTCTGTTAACAGTTTTAGGCAGATTGCTTACTTCAACTACGCCTTACCTTCAGGCCTCCTAGCGTCAAATGGTCGTGTCTGATATTGTTTTTGATATGATGAACTAAAATAGTTTGATTTGATACTATGATTCGAAAGTTTATTTAAGAGACTGAAGGACCGAAATATCCATTTTTACAGTATACGCTTAAACAGGCTGTTGTTGTTACTGTGCCTTTAAGACTGACATATGTAAATGAGCCCTATTCAGATTGATTGCCATGTACTACCGTTGAAAAAGCAACCCAGGCTGAAACATTCTTTATAACTTCAGCAACATTGAACTTTATTGAAACTGAGTCCAAACCTAGACCATTATCCCTCCTCCACCAAACTTTACTGTTGACATTGTGCATTTCGTTCCTCTGGCATGGCACCCAGATCTGTCCATCATACTGCCAGAGAGTGAGTATTTCCATGTTTGCTCCAGAGTTCACTGGTGACGTGATTTACATTCGCTTAAACAGGCTGTTTTTGTTACTGCGCCTTTAAGACTGACATATGTAAATGAGCCCTATTCTGATTTGCTGTCCTGTGCTGCCATTCAAAAAAATATTCTTTATAACCTTAACAGGAGTGGATGGAGAGTAACTGCTAAAGGCTGAATATATGGATGGTATGTACATGCACTGGTTTTTGTGACCGTGATAAAGTAGTGAATTAAAAACAGGCGACTTAGTGTTTTCATATATGGACAGCAAGGACTGGGGAGTGAATGGAACTTTATGAAATTTTAACACTGTTTACATTCTACATTAAACACTTCTGTTTAAAAACTGCAAAGAAAAGTTTTCCACAATGTGGACCCTTTAATGCAATCTTCAAGGTATGCGTGGTCGTATGGCTGGACTCTGCAAGGACAAGGACAAGGTTGTTTTATATTGTAGCGAAGCATAAAACATTGATGCGACTGTCTTGGGTTTCTTTCAGAAAAACAGAGAGAACCACTCTTCTTTTCAGCGCTCCATGATTATCTCCTGTGATTTCATGGATACAGTCAAATTAATCTTGGCTCAGCAGCTCAGGCGTAACTTCTAGCAATGCTGAAAACTTTTAGGCAGAATCAAAATGAAGTTATGTCACATTGACAGCGTATAAAAAAGGAAAGTGGATAAAACACAACCTTTAGTGATTTGCCACTGCTGTGAAAGGCAGAATATGAAATCAATATCATAAGCATGCCTGCTTGTTTGCTGTTGAGTTGGATCTAAACTGCTTACCTAGCTTCTCCACCGTGGCTTAAAGTGGAAAGAGCATAACAGTAATATAATAACAGCTGTCATAAAGATTCAAAACATCATTACCACTGCTGCTTTTGTGCCGGCCACTTGTCCTTGGCCTCCACCTCCCATGGCTGTAAAAGAGTTAAAGGGCCCACATCATGAAAATGTCTGACATAAGAGTTTTGTACACATTATTAACATTGTAAATACATTCTGAGACATAGCTTTCACTCTTTGCTCCATGTTTGCTGGAACAACATTTAAATTCTAAATTTTGTGATGTCATAAAAACAAATGCCTTTACCTCTACATACATATTCAGCAGTGTGCCTATTCACACTGAAGTTACAAGGAGTGTTGCAGAATGGCCAACTTTTTGAATGAGGCCCCAAACAGAGCAGCAATCAGAGCACAGCTCATTTACATTTGTGATTTATATGCATAATTTGGGTGCCCCAGGTCTATGGAGAGCTCTGCAGAGAACACACTTAATGCACGAGTATAGTGCAATTGCTGAATGCAACCTATTGGAAATACAGAAAAACATAGCAACCGTTTCTTTTTCAGTCTGTTAAAATCAGCAATTAAATCTAAATTTAACTGAAATCAGAAGTTTCTTCCTTTCTGAGGCATCAGTGTAGAGTAAGATAACACCAGCACCGTGCCACTACCCCACTGAACAGCCCCAATGCCCAGTATACAATATCCCATTCAACACATCTGCACATGTTTAATCTAACAGTCTGAACCATTCACATGTTATTTAAGGCTCTCTGACTGCTGCAGAGGTGCTACCTGTGGTGTTTGGCATGGCCACGTCTCTGCTAGCTGGAGACTTCAATGTTAACTCGTTTTCATATGAGATGTTGAGACTTTTGTATATGGCAGTATGTAAATCCTAGAGCCATAGCAGCAAAAAGAGCTATTAGTAATAAAGAATCATTACTATGTCTTTATAGTGCTATATCTTTATTATTGTAATAAAGAATGGTTGGAAAATGGACACATAGGAATGAATTAGGATTGCTTTTGGTACATAAAACCACAAAAACATCATTAGAGAAATATAGAATGGACCTTAAATCATCAGGTCATGTTGCATTTACTATTTCAAAAGCAAAAATAATCCAGGAATAAGGTCTCGTCCTGGAGCAGTGCTGTTCTGCGTATTGATTTTTCTAATTGTACTGTCACCGGACAGTGATATCACCCAGGAAATGAGGCATCTCCTGCAGAAAGCAAACAGACATCAATGTGCGATATGTTTAGGAAGCTGGAGCCAGCACTGGGGAGCGTTTGGTAAGGCCTTGCTATTTAATTTAGTATAAATGCCGATACCTAGATGATGAGCTAGAGATGTAAGAAGATGTTGTAACACCCGAGAAACACTGAAAAACAAGACATCGTCAACCGCACTGAATCATTAAAAATGGGGTAGAGAAATCCAGGGTGGATGAAAGCCCACCAAAGTGATTGCAACATGTATGCCTGTCCAGCTGAAAAGGCTGTGGTCTTTACTGGGTGTATAAATGCATACAAACCCCTGTTTTATAGCTTGTCCCTGCTAGATGTGGGCAATATGACAACCACAGATCAAACTCAACCAAACAGTGACCGATACACTCTTCAGCACCTACTAAAATATACTGCTATGCAACTAGTGGAAGTAAAAGATAGGTGTTTCTAATAAAGCAGCCAGTTCCATTAGAAACACCAACCTCAAGAAAAGCTCAAGGCAGGTGCTTCTAATAAAGTGTTCAGCTAGTAGAAGTAAAAGGTTTGTGTTTTTAATAAAGTGGCCAGTGAAGAGAAGTGCAAGGTTAGCATTTCCAATAAAATGGCCAGGTGGTGGAAGTTTAAGTCAGGTGTTTCTTATAAAGTGTCCAGCTAGAAGAAGTGAAAAGTTGGTGTTTCTAATAAAGTGGCCAGTGAAAAGAAGTGCAAGGTTTGCACTTCTAATAAAGTGGCCAGTTAGTGAAAATACTAGGAAAAGGTTTCTTTGTTGGCATATTGGTGTTTCTTTTAAAGTAATTACTGAGAGGAAGTACAAGGTTGGTGTTTCTAATAAAGTGGCCAGTGAGCGGATGTGGAAGGTAGGTTTTTCTAATAAAGTGGCCAGTGAGCGGATGTGGAAGGTAGGTTTTTCTAATAAAGTGGCCAGTGAGCCGATGTAGAAGGTAGGTTTTTCTAATAAAGTGGCCAGTGAGCCGATGTACAAAGATGGTGTTTCTAATAAAGTGGCCAGTGAGCGGAAGTAAAAGTTTGGTGTTTCTAGTAAAGTGACTAGTTCCATTAGAAACACCAACCCCAAGTAAAACTCTAGGCAGGTGTTTCTAATAAAGTGTCCATTTAGTAGAATGAAAGGCAGGTGTCTCCAATAAAGTGGCCTGTTAGTGGGAGTGCAAGGTTGGTGTTTCTAATAAAGTGTCCCGCTAGTAGAAGTGAAAGGTTGGTGTATTTTTAAATAAAGTTGCCAGTGAAGAAAAGGACAAGGTTAATATTTCCAATAAAGTGGCCAATGATTGAATGTACTAGGTAGAGGTTTCTAATAAAGTGGCCAGTAAGTGGGCGTATTGGTGTTTCTTTTAAAGTGATGATTAAGAGGAAGTACAAGGTAGGTGTTTCTAATAAAGTGGCCAGTGAGTGGGCGTATAATGTAGGTGTTTCTAATGAAGTGGCCAGTGAGTGTACGTGAAAGGTATGTGTTTCTAATAAAGTGGCCAGTGAGTGGAAGTACGAGGTATGTGTTTCTAATAAAGTGGCCAGTGAGTGGAAGTACGAGGTAGATGTTTCTAATAAATTGGCCAGTAAGTGGGCGTATTGGTGTTTTTCTTAAAGAGATGATTAAGAGGAAGTACAAGGTAGGTGTTTCTAATAAAGTGGCCAGTGAGTGGGCGTATAATGTAGGTGTTTCTAATGAAGTGGCCAGTGAGTGTACGTGAAAGGTATGTGTTTCTAATAAAGTGGCCAGTGAGTGGAAGTACGAGGTATGTGTTTCTAATAAAGTGGCCAGTGAGTGGAAGTACAAGGTAGGTGTTTATAATAAAGCGGCCAGTGAGTGGGCGTATAATGTAGGTGTTTCTAATGAAGTGGCCAGTGAGTGTACGTGGAAGGTATGTGTTTCTAATAAAGTGGCCAGTGAGTGTACGTGGAAGGTATGTGTTTCTAATAAAGTGGCCAGTGAGTGGAAGTACGAGGTAGATGTTTCTAGTGAAGAGGAAGCAGCTATACATCTTTACAGATTCATGTTTTCTGTGCTTATTCCGCATTCTTGTTGAACTCCAGAGCTCAGAAACCACTTGGAATCTCTAGATGACCTGCCTGCGTTCTCCATTTGGGGGCGGATCAACTTCTACAAATCAAAGGCCTCTGGGAGTAATAAGGCGAAAGTGGTGTCTGTTTGTTTGGAGACCGCCCTGTCCCCTTCGTGAGTGGCTGTGACAGGGTCTCGTTCCTTGCTCTTGTAATAATGCCTAAAGCGCGGCCCCCGCTGCTCTGCAGATGCCATCTCCATACGCAGGCGAGGGACTTTCACTTGCAAGTGGCTGCTGTTTGAATGCCAGTCCCCACGCTCTCCTCCTCCACACTGAATGTCAGCCGGTCTTCATCCGGAGCCGTTGTTTTTTCCGGGCCACAGGAGGAAATCCACAGACTTAACCCTCCGCGCAAAGAAAACAACAGGTCATCTTCCATCGCCTGAGGGAATACATCTTTATCTTAACATGGGCCAAATGTTTCTGCAGGGCATCTTTGCATCTGTTGTTTATGGCCAGACAGATATACTGCTAGTTCTACAGCAGCGCTGGCAATATACCCCTATTGGACTTATTATGAGAGTAATGTAATTTTTCTTGCATATAATTTACCTAATTATTGAAATTACAATTTTGTTTTGGACATAAAGGAAATATAGGTGTGATATTCCACATTCTAGTACAATCATTAACCATCTGGATTCTTTATGTGGAAAATAAAGGTTCTTTGTTTTTTTTGTTTTTTTTAATCCTTGCCCCTTTAAGAAACATCACCAAAAGTGGGTGTCTTAGTCTGAAGCGCTCATATCAGAGTCTGTTGTAAAACCAATACCAATGTGATGTTTATAACATGTACAGTGGTTTCTACTGTAGCATATCATGTGCTACCCCAGGAGGGGGAAGAACACTGGAGACAGGGGCAGCTGTGACAGCAAGTATTTTCTTTATTCGTTCTTATAAATTGCTACCACAATCCAAATACCTGAAAAATCACCCGCTACCCAGCGGCCCATAGCAGACTTTTCAGTCCTTTCACAAAATACAAACTTCTCCTCTGCTGCTGCTGCAGTTTTCCATTGTGGCTGGAGTGCCCCAGGAGCAAAATGCTCTGTGCAAAGAGGAATTTTTCAATGGATGTTTTTTTTATTTAAAAAAATAAGTACAGTTTGAACAGGCAAGAGCTCTCTGTCTTGGCAAAGAAGATTTAATAAAGTTATTAAAAAACTTCCTTGACTCAAGTTTAACATCATAGCAATAGCAGAACCCTTGGCTATTATATAGAAACCTTTTCAAAAAGTTTCTGTATTAAACCATATAAAAGGTCTGTGTTTAAATGTTCAAATCAACAGGGGCGACGAAACAGACAACAAAGGTTAAGTGAAGTTCATATACCAGAAAACACACTGGCAAACGGGTCATAAACAGGAGATCAAACACAATGACCTCTAAATATGCTATGACTGGGGCGATAGGCAATGCTTTGCAAAGCAACAAAGACTTATATATAAACACATAGGATAATGAAGCACAGGTGTGAATGATTAGTACTCCAGGGAGGGGCTTCTTTGAATGGCTGATGGTGGACACATGATGGTGGTGAGGGGTATCATGGGAATTGGAGTGCATAATGTCAACTGAGACAGAGGATGAGTTTAGAAGCATGACAGATGGACTGGCGGCCTGTTCAAAGTGTTTCCTGTGTTTCATTCAATGAGCGCTGGTATAGGCACCAGCATTGAGTTCTTTGATTGTTCATGTTGGTGGTCCTTTAAGTGTACATGGTTCTACTTCTGGGCTTCTACAAGAGCTGCATTTTCTAAAGGACCCTTGAAAAAATGTTTTAAGAGTGCACATTTTTAATGGCCTGGTCTTAAATAAGTGGTTATGTGTTCTTCTGGTTTGTTGAATTGAAAACCTGGTTAAAAATAATGTAGTTTTAAACCATACAGCCCTTTGAGGAAAATATTTTTTTTTTCTAAAAAAAAAAAAAAAAGCTTTTCCTAGAACTTTATGCCCGAACCGTTTAAGAACCTTCATTTTTAGAGTGTACACCCAGGACCTTTGCACACCGTCCTTTTCATATAGTGTCACTACGGGGGGAGAAAAATGACAGATTTGCCCTCAGCCTTACCACCCTCATGCTAAGTGACAAATTAGCTTTAGCCGGGCAATTAAGCTACCTCTTAGATCGTGATGATGATATCCACTCTTATGAAATTCACTGGACAACTGTGACATTTTACAAACACTTGCGCACCACTGGCAGATGAGCGAGAGAGGTTTTTCACATGCTTTTGTTAGCCTTCCATGAACAACGCGCTTGCATAAGAGCCACTAATGGCTTTGTATCACTTACTGGGGTGGCTGGCGGGCTAGCTGTCCATTAGCTTGCAGACTAATTTGCTAAGTAAACAGTGCTTTCCCGCTTGTGCCCCCCTAGGGGGCAGGGAAGCACAATTCAAAGAGAACTCCTTGACCTGTTTTTGCATCCCTGGCGGCCTTGTCCAGTGCTGGGTATTTTTAGTTCTGTGGCGAGGTGGTGATGGGCTAACATGCTGTGGCTGCTGCATTAGAGCCGTGATGGGAGCTTGAGAGGCTCTTAGTGAAGTGTAGCCATGCCTGGTGTCACATTTGGCCTTAGAGAGAACTAGGGTGGGTGAATCTTCGCCTTAATGCTAATACTGATGCTGATACTAGTTAAGACTGGCTTGGCTTACTTAGTCTGATTTAACCTGCCTAGTCTCCTCACACACACACACGCACACACACACACACACACACACACACACACACACATATATATATATATATATATATATATATATATATATATATATATATATATATATATATATATATATATATACCATTTAATCAGCTTCTCTTACCATTTAGGTGCACAGTTACAGACTGTTGTCCATCAAATTTACTACATATTTTATTAGCCTAACCAAATAGCAGGTTAGCAAATTATTTTGTTGGTGGATCATTCCCAGGACTACAGCGACACTGGTGTGGTGGTGATGTGTGTTGTGCTGAACTCACAAATGCCTTTCTCGATGAATAGGCAAAAATTCCCACAGAAACACTCAGTAGAATGTCTTCCCAGAAGAGTGGAAGCTGTTATAGCTACAAATAGGGACCAGCTCCATAATACTGCCTATGGATTTAGAATGGGATGTCATAAAAGGTCCTGTAGGTCCCAATACTTATACCCAATATAGTGTATTTTTTCACATTATTTACAGTGTCGAGATAATTCCTTAGCATACTGAAATGAGATTTTAATTGATATCTTGTATGTCAAGATATTGACTTAGTGTCGACCAAATGATATCTTACTATCTTAAAATAATGATTTTGTTAAAATTTGATATAGTTTTTTTAATGTAGCAAAAGGGGTTCTGTATAGTGCGGAAAATGGGTTAGTTGACCCCAAACACACCCCAAAATACTGGAACCCTGTTTGGCACCATATAGAAGCGAGGGGTTCTAGAAAAAAACACATACAACTTGTTTTTTTTTTGTCACAGAGAAAAAAAAAACATTGGACCTTGCAAGAAGGCATTTGTGCATACAGATTGGTTCATTGTGTGTTTAGGTCCTTGCGTTTATTGCCTTTACTAAAGAACCCTTGATTATATATTTTTAAAGGGTGCATGGTGAATGAACTTAAAAACTCAAGAAAGCACAAATAGAAAGACACAGGTGATGACATAATGACAAAAAATAAGTGCAAGCGTGAACTTGTTGGAATAGAACTTTAACTAATTGTAAATTAATTTCATTACATGGCGACCCTATTTAAACAGCTATGTAAATAGAATGTGCAGAAAATGGCTGTAATGACTAGAACTTTAAGGGTTAATCTTATCACCAACAAGCAAAAATTCAATAAAGGCATGTAAATTCATTTTTCACATGATACAGGTGGAGTGCAGACCCGGATCACAAACACTTCAGCTGAAGATTATAGTGATAATTTGCTATTTGCATTTGGCAAGCTGCTATGGCACCCACGCAGTTTCCCCTCAGGATTTTGGCTTTTGTTTGCGTTTTGGAGTAGAGACCTAAGGGTGGGGAGGCTGTGGGGGTGGATGCATAGATGGACTTGGGATAGGATAGGTGGGTACAGAACAACAAATGAAAAATAACAAGATCAAACGGTACAGTAGTTTATTCACGTCTAACACATTTAAACAGCCTTGTTAGCGGTGCTATGAACAGCCTGCCATGAACCCTTCGTCTTGCTTGGCTTTTGAAGGAAATTCTCAAGGGCTCTCTTGTATGAATTGACTTGGAGGTGGCCCATTGATTGACAGATGTTTCCCTTGTATCCTGTCTCTGAGTCTGCTATCTGGCTGCCTCGCTCCTTCGCCTCCACTCTTCTGTCCTTCTTTCCCCTTTTTTCTTTCCACTCTCATTCGCCTGATCTTCTCTCTCTCCTCCTCCTCTTCTATCAGTCTTCTCAGTCTCTCCCTCAGGGGCTGCTCTGCCTCGTCCTGTTGAGGAGTAAAGCAAACCCACAGAATAGTGTCTGAAATCATTTGCTTTCTCTTTTGACGTCTAGTCATGTATTTGCCATGTTACATGTTAGAGTGATCAGTTATACAAAAACTCAGTTCTTGTAAAACACTCAGTATGACTACTTGTTTTCAGTGACCTTGTTCTTTATACTCTCCCATAGCAGTTTGAACTAGGAAGTGATTGTTTGAGAATGCCAGTAAACTATGACAAATAACTAATAGATATTTTATCCAGTCAGTTAGCTCCTTGAGCTATTTAGCTAGCCTTTTGTAATGTTTTGTGCCTGTGAATTAGCTCTTTGAGCTATTTAGTTAGCTTTTATTGATGTTGTATCCAGTCAGTTAGCTATTTGAGTTATTAAGCTAGCTTTAAATGATGTTTTGTGCCAGTCAGTTAGCTCTTGAAGCTATTCACTTAGCTTCTAATGATGTTTTAGCCTGTCAGTCTTGGAGCTATTCAAATGTTGAGCCAGTCAGTAAGGTATTTTCTTGGCTCTGATGCTTTGAGCTTGGTACTTTAATCATACTTTGAGTCAGGCAGTTAGCTATTGGATATATTTATATCTATCCAAGTCCTTACAGGAAGGTCTGTTTTCTCAGCGGCCGTCTTTGTGATGCAGCAGGTCAGTTATTTATGGCCATAAAAAAAATCACGTGAAAAACGTGTTTTTCAAGCTTGTTCTGGCTACTGCACCTGCGCAGACCTCCAGAATGAGATAGGGGATTGCCTCAGTACTGAACCCTTCTCCGCTCGTGGTGTGACTAGCAAGCTGACTGGCACTTCTGTCTTTCTTAAAGGGCTGAACTGTCTCCATAAACAGATGCCATGTTGAGTGTAATGAGCTTGGTCATTCATATTTCAACCAGTTTCCTTTTTTGTAGTGTGTCTGGAACTATTCATTTAGCTTTTAACCATGCTTTGAGCCAGTCATTTAGCTAGTTGAGCTGTGCAGTCAGCTTTCAATGACATTTTTACAAATTATAAGAAAAAAACAACAAAATATAATAAATAATTCAGTTTTAATTCACCTCTACCCCTCAATGTGACTGCAACGTTGAGAGTGATCCACCACTAAGAGTAGTTTTAAATGATGCTTTGAGCCAGTCAGCTATTTTAGCTATTCAATTTGATGACTATTTGAGCTGCTCAATTAACTTTTAATGATGCTTTGAGTCAGTTAGGTAGCAGTTTAAGATATTCAGTTAGCTGTAAATGATAATTTGAGACAGTCAAGTAGCTGTTTAAACTATTTAGTTAACTATTAATGATAATTTTAGCCAGACAGTTAGGAAAGAAAAAAATTTAGTTAGCTTGTAATGGTGCTTTGAGCCAGTCAGGTAGATGTTTAAGTTATTAAGTTAGCTTTAATGATGCTTTGAGCTAGTCACCTAACTGGTTGAGCTATTTAAATAGCTTTTGATACAACTTCATTAATAGCAGGTGCCCCCTGATGAAGGTCTAGAGCACAGGTATTTAATTAGAGCTCAGTAAGGTCCACCTAGAGGAGATTCTCTCAGGCCAAGGTCCGGACCGTCATCATTTCTACTTTGTGTTATGACTCAGTGGCTTATCCTGTATACTGAAGTGTCAGCATCTCATACCATCAGCAACTGAAAGACCAACACATCACACATACCGTTCAGTATATTTCAGTATATTTACTGTTTAAATGCTGAATTTATATAAATGCTTTTTTCATCACTTTAGGTAAAAACAAGGGTTACATTTAAAATGTTTTTGAAAAAAGTGCATCATAAAGTGTTATTTATAAAAAAGGGAAATAAAAAAGCCAGGTCTTTAAATCTGGGCTAAAATTGTGTCAGGACCATTCTCACACACATATGAGATATCCGGGGCGTTCTGTGTGGAGTGTGCATGTTCTCCCCTTGCCCAAATATGTTCTGCCCATGTCCATGCTCCCACATTCACTCTAAACTGCCTAAAAGTAGGTTTGAGTGTGTGTTGGCCATGTGATGGACTGGCAACCTGTCCATGGTGTACCCCGCCTTCACCTGATGATGCTGTAATTGGCTCCAGCCCCCCTGTGACTCGACTAGCAGGAAAAACAGAAGATAATGGATGGATGGATGGTTATGAGATATGTGGCTGCTTTTAATTAGCGCCACGGTCTCAGAACATATGAGACATGTTGGTTTGGAGCTGCCTGTGGGAAGAATAAACATCTCTGTCTTGGTCCATTCTTGGTTGAAAAGTCGTTTTTCGTCAACTTTTCTTTTTTTAGAGCACATCTCCCTCGCTTTATTCTCTGACTGCTGCTTATCGCCGTTGTGCACTGCACTCCCGAATCAGCACAGATCTGATTGGCTGAGGAGCTTGTTTCGTGATTTTACTACGCATGGATTGGTCTGGGAGTTTACTGTGCCGCAAAGCCTGTATACTGTAAAGATAAGAAAAGCTCCGCCTCTTAAAATAAACACTGTCAACATTAAAGCCTTCTTAATAGTTTATCAGTTTGGGTCCGCATTGGACAACGTTTGGGTCCAGACCTGGACCACGGTCTGCCTATTAGTGACCTCTGGTCTTGAAGATAACTTGCACAAACTGTGCAACAAATGGGCTACAGGTAGGTGTAGTACAAGAGAGGCATTTCTGTGGCCAATAAGTGCATAAGTGACTGGTTGAATACAAAGTTTGCTGACAGCACATATTGTTAAAGTAACCTTCTAAAAGTTGTTGCTGCAGTGACTTCCTCAATAGAGAGAGTATCCTGTGAGTTACACAGTGGAGCTCCAGCACCCAAACACATCATTTTTCAAGGTAATTTGCAGAACAAAAGCATAAACATAAGCACACGACCGCAAATACATTGCATTCTACATTTTCTTTGGTTGGAGGAACCGCATCGTTTTCTTTTGTGGCCACGTAATACTGTGTACTCGTGGTGCATTGACTGGCTGTGGTGGGAGCACATTTTCTTTGTCTGTGCAGATAATCAACTGCAGTTCTTTAGACGGCTCTGCTTTATTAGTCAAATTCATCCCTGTGTTTAAAACCGCGATAAGGGCTGCCGAAGGCTGCCTGTTCTGTCTCGCTATAACAAACAGCAATAAATAAACACTTGGGTGCTGGGGTATACATGTCACCCCCTGAGTGGATCTGACCCATATGTGGCTCGTTAGATGTTATATATTACCGTTAATATCCCAAGAACCCACAGCAAATCTATGGACCACAACTGAATATGCAATCATCTGGGATTTTATATGCCAGGGCAATATTTATCCCAGTTATTACAGTTTTTAAGACATTTCTTTCTTACACATCTGAAATCCAGGTTACACAGTGGGACATGTGACAGGAACAGGTTCAGGACACAGCTGTCAATCACATCTTCGTTGCAAGCCGTGCAAACACACAGGCATAACATATTTTTGCCTAGGAAACAGATAAGGTGCCTTTGCTTTGTACAATATCATTAAGACTGCAAACTTAATATAGATTAAAAGCGTGCTAATGTATTAGGAATTCATGACTTTTATTACTATTTGGGCTGTTATTTCATAAAAGGCACTAGATAACTAGAGTTTTTTATATTCTGTAGTGCAGTATCGCACCGCTCAACAGCCTCAGAATTCACAATTTTACATTACCTGCGCTCCAAAGTCTAGGCTGCAGCCAAGGTAGGACGAATCCTCGGTAAGACTGTTCATATTGTTTGCTCGCTACAATACGCGGCATGCATTATGCAAATACATCATACATCATTGGAAATCCATGTGGTGTTAAACAATACTGACTGATTTGCCACCGAACAAAGAGCTGAAACACTCAACCAAGCTAGCACTAATGTAACTCCTACAGAAAATCATAAAGAAATCGGCAGTTCTGTCCTTATTCAGCACAAAATGCCAGAGACCACCACTTTACCCTGAGAAAAGAGGTCAAACAGAGGTATATCTGGACAGAGATGTTCTAAAGGATGAGAGCGGTCACCGGTTGGGAAAGCCTGTGAACTGCTTTTCAAGAAAAAGAGTGAAAAAGTACATAAAACTACTTAATAATGCAGCTGACATTTAAATTTACCCACACAGCCAATCACGTAACAAAATGTTGATTGATGTACATTGTAGTCACTCCTGCTGAGAGGAGGGTGCTACTCTGCCCATCTGTATCATTCAACATCAGCATTTAACGTACCCAGGTTACTACTAATGTAATGGATGTGCGTACAGGTCTAACATGAAATAAATCATTCATTTGACTCTGCAATTCTGACCATACACAGTTCTGCTAGACTGAGAAACTGGAACAGCACACGATCTGTTCAGCAAAGGTAAACAAGTCATAAAAATGTGTATGGAGTATGTTTGCCATGTTATTGCCTTATTATTTGCCTTCCTGACTGCGTGGGATCATCAGTCTCATTATACACATTAAAAAAAGTATCAACTCTTGTGAGGTCTCTGTTATGGTTATTGAAGTAACTCATAGAAATTAAATTATTCTATTGATATCATTTATAGTTTCTTTGTCCAGGTGTTATATAGACGTTTGACAAGGATAGAAAAAGCTTTTGGTTCATTGTAACAGTGATAAACACATTTGTTTAGAAGACTTTCTTGAAAGAAAGACATTAGCAGAGTGTCAGAAACCTATGTTTGTTGTTTTATTGTATTATATATCATCGCTGTCCAATGAAAAACAAGTTTCTGAAACATTGCAAATTTACAGGAGTGACCAAAAACATACTTTACTTTCAGTGTAAGTCAATGGAACCAGAATTGTTTTAAAGCTATTTTGGAGCATTTCTATTGGTCCATTCGTGATGACATTTTTACACAACGTAAACAACCATTGCTGAGTTCAAATGATGTAGAAAACTAAAAATCAACAGAAAATAGAGATACATGTGTTTCATTGGACAGTGACGATGTGTATGATTTCATATTATGGTTAAAATAATTTTGTGTTATTTTGCATTGCATACTTTCTGGTTGTTTTTTATGCATTTTGGCAGTTTAGAAACATTATCTTGCAATCTGGCAACCCTGAATTCCAGCTACAGTTTCAGCTGTTATATAAATGCAACAGGAAACCTACTAAAACCCACTAAGAACCAACCAGATCCAACACAGCTGCAAATAACAAGCTTTCATAGGAAAATGTAGTGAAATACACAAAACCACTTAATATCTTTGGTCAGTTGTAGGTGTGTAAATCATATATGCCAGCCAGCATAATAGATAGTCCAGCATAATAGAGTAAGTTTAGCAAGTTAGACATATGATCTGTAGTTTATTAAAAGTTCAGCTAACTTTACTGACATATCTTTAAACACTTAGCGTCCACTCAGTATAACACATAGTTCTGTACGTCAAAAGGTTTTTCTATAAAAGCCTTGTTATTTAAAGCCGTATGAAAGCTAATTTTGCCGCAAGCTACAGAACAGCAATGCAGCACTGACAACACATGATCATCTTCAAGCTTGTGTCGAGTCACGAGTCAGACATTATATGACTCAAGTCCCCATTTCTGTATAATAGCTTTACGGTTTGCCGTCAGAAACAGCTCAGTGATGGGTCTTAATGAAAGACCCGGCCTACACAAGAAAGAGCTATGCTTTCATCAGATCCAAAGACAAGACATCTTTTGCAAACTTCCATCGGGCTGAAATCTCATTCCGGCATAATCATGGAAGATCTCTCTGACAGTCCTGATAAATCTGAGAGGTTGGATTTAGACGGCGAGGCCGCCTTTGTAATTAATCAATATCGTAATCTCAAATGTAAAGTGATTAAAATATCTCCCCAGAAAGTATGGATTTTGTAATTCTTTTGTGAGATCATTCATCAAACATGTTATTCCAATTATATCTGAAGCGCTGTCATTTCAATCTATTTTACGCCTTGGGGCTTCATTCTTAATTATGTTTAACTATAACACCTACAGGTAGAGCTAATGAAAATTAATCCAAGCAGCGAGTCGCAGATACCCGGCTGAAGGTTATCTTTTCTCAGTTGGACGAGTGCGCGGGAATTCAATTTCCAAAGTTAAAGTTAATACAATCCATTAATAAAGCTGGGCTTTAGGAGGGCATATTTAGTCAACACATTATTCAGCCAATGTGTACTGAGCTAAATGTGTTCAGTCTTTTTCCTTCTGCGGTAGACAGTCTCTCTTTCTCTTTATCCTTCTTCTCATCACGCTGCACGTCATAAAGCGTGCTATAGCGCATCCATATAGAATCCTGTTTCAGCGAGTGGCCCATTGTGCGGAAGTGAGCTTGCAATTATTCCTTTGGCGCTTTGGCATAAAGGCCTCAGTGAGTGAGTTTGTCTTTGTGTTTGAACGTCACTTCGGGTGCTGGGTCTGCCGGTTTAATTGCTGTGTGGTGTTAATTGCAGTACTGCATGTTTTCCACCATGTATTCATACGGCTTCTCCACGTCTGCACAATTATGTTGTTTTTTTTTTTGGCTATATATTTTTCCTAAACTTTTCCTTCACCATTTGAAAGATGGACAGATTACAGCTAAGTAAAAAGCTAAGTGTAAAGCTAAATATATATATATATATATATATATATATATATATATATAACAGGAAAATTTTATGAGGCTGGACTAAAACGTTTGACTGGTAGTGTACTAAAATGTTTGGCTGGTAGTGTACTAAAACGTTTGACTGGTAGTGTATCTAAAACGTTTTACTGGTAGTGTATTAAAACGTTTGACTGGTAGTGTACTAAAACGTTTGGCTGATAGTGTATCTAAAACATTTGGTTGGTAGTGTACTAAAACGTTTGACTGGTAGTGTACTAAAACAATTGACTCGTAGTGATCTACAACGTTTGTCTGGTAGAGTACTAAAACGTTTGACTGGTAGTGTATCTAAAACGTTTGGCTGGTAGTGTACTAAACGTTTGACTAGTAGTGTACTAAACGTTTGGCTGGTAGTGTATCTAAAACGTCTGGCTGATAGTGTATCTAAAACGTTTGGTTGGTAGTGTACTAAAACGTTTGACTGGTAGAGTACTAAAACATTTGACTCGTAGTGATTTACAACGTTTGTCTGGTAGAGTACTAAAACGTTTGACTGGTAGTGTATCTAAAACGTTTGGCTGGTAGTGATCTAAAACGTTTGGCTGATAGTGTATCTAAAACGTTTGGTTGGTAGTGATCTAAAACGTTTGGTTGGTAGTGTACTAAAACGTTTGGCTGGTAGTGTACTAAAACACTTGACTCAAAGTGATCTAAAACGTTTAGTTGGTAGTGTTCTAAAATGTTTGACTGGTAGTGTACTAAAATGTTTGACTGGTAGTGTACTAAAACGTTTGGCTGATAGTTTTTTAAAACGTTTGGCTGGTAGTGTTCTAAAACATTTAGTTGGTAGTGTACTAAAACGTTTGGCTGGTAGTGTACTAAAATGTTTGGCTGGTAGTGTACTAAAATGTTTGTCTGGTAATGCACTAAAACGTTTGGCTGGTAGTGTTCTAAAACGTTTGACTGGTAGTGTTCTAAAACGTTTGACTGGAAGTGTACTAAAACGTTTGACTGGTAGTGTACTAAAATGTTTGGCTGGTAGTGTTCTAAAATGTTTGACTGGTAGTGTACTAAAATGTATGGCTGGTAGTGTACTAAAACGTTTGACTGGTAATGTACTAAAACGTTTGACTGGTAGTGTACTAAAATGTTTGGCTGGTAGTGTTCTAAAACGTTTGACTGGTAGTGTTCTAAAACGTTTAACTGGTAGTGTACTAAAACGTTTGGCTGATAGTTTTTTAAAATGTTTGGCTGGTAGTGTTCTAAAACGTGTGGCTGGTAGGGTACTAAAACGTTTGACTGGTAGTGTTCTAAAACGTTTGGCTGGTAGTGATCTAAAACATTTGTCTGGTAGTGTAGTAAAACGTTAGACTGGTAGTGTTCTAAAACGTTTGGCTGGTAGTGTTCTAAAACGTTTGGCTGGTAGTGTTCTATAACGTTTGGCTGGTAATGTTCTAAAACGTTTGGCTGGTAGTGTTCTATAACGTTTGGCTGGTAGTGTGCTAAAACGTTTGTCTGGTAGTGTACTAAAACATTTGACTGGTAGTGTACTAAAACATTTGGCTGGCAGTGTTCTATAACGTTTGGCTGGTAATGTTGTAAAACGTTTGGCTGGTAGTGTTCTATAACGTTTGACTGGTAGTGTAGTAAAACGTTTGACTGGTAGTGTTCTAAAACGTTTGACTGGTAGTGTACTAAAACGTTTGAATGGTAGTGTACTAAAACGTTTGACTGGTAGTGTTCTATAACGTTTGGCTGGTAATGTTCTAAAACGTTTGGCTGGTAGTGTACTAAAACGTTTGACTGGTAGTGTTCTATAACGTTTGGCTGGTAATGTTCTAAAGCGTTTGGCTGGTAGTGTTCTATAACGTTTGGCTGGTAGTGTGCTAAAACGTTTGTCTGGTAGTGTTTAAATCTTTAACTAGTATTGTTCTAAAACTTTCGACCAGTAGTGTACATGTTTTTGCCAACTGTAGCCGGAGGTTATTGTCAAAAATGAACTTTTTGATTGTAATGTCCAGCTGAAAACTGGGCATTTCTGGGGCTAAGGTCTTAATGGAATTTGTAAGAAAAAATAAAGGGTTTAGAATTGGTTGAAATTGTTTTGGTTTTCACCAGAGACAGCATCTTACACTGCTGTGTCTGATCCACTCATACCAGCACAGCACACAATAAAACACCACCAACACGTCTGTGTTACTGCAGTGCTGAGAATCATCCACCACCCAAACAATACCTGCTCTGTGGTGGTCCTTTGGTGTCCTGATCATTAAAAAGAGTAAACAGAGTGAAAGGGGGCTAACAAAGTCTACAGAGAAACAGATGGACTAAAGTCTGTAAGTGTAAAACTACAAAGTGCACCTGTTTTGTAAATGGAGCAGATAAAATGCACAATGTGTGTAGATATAAGCAAATGGTTTTATGGCATTCCATTCACTCAGTTGTCAAATATTAATACATTCATGGTTGAATCCACAATGCTAATTGGCTAAACAGCTTTTTTGGAAACAAATGCAAATTCCACAGTTGAAAGAAACCCTTGGCGGAAAGTTTTAAGTGTTCTGATTTGCACCAGATGCCAAACCTGCGAGGACTTTTAGCTCATTAAAATGACTCCCGCCATTGTTTTGCCCCTCCAATCAAAAGAGCTTCCTGGGGTTCCTAGACTGCTTGCCATTGGCAAGTGCTGTTAGCCTTAGCTCTTGGCCTGCAGTCGACAACCCTCCATCCCCCCTGTGAGAGCCCATCGTGTGGTTCAGGGCTAAAGGCCCCGTTCAGTCCCATCCATTATTCAAAAGGAAAGCTCTGTGGAAGCCTCCATCCATTTGATAGCATCCGAGTGGCCGGTGGAACTCTGGCATTAGCATGACAGACTGCCGTTGTCTCTTGGGGAAAGGAAGTGAATGCAGGGCACTTAAGGTGGAGTCATTAGCAGACTTGAATAGAGGCACTGTTTGCCCTTCATATCTCAGTCCAAATCATTGTAATTGATCTAAGGGTAATTAAGGCCCTGAAAAGATTCCATTTCTAGGAAAAACAGATGCTGACAACAGTGCTACGTGGCTGAACATGTCTGAAGATAGCGAGAACAATGGGATCGCTCATGGCCCTTTTGAGAATTCTTTCTCAAAGATCATCAGAAATATACTTAGATTGTACACGTGCATGGTTTCCTGAAAGGTAAACATTTGACAAGGATCTTTTGTCTTTCTTCTCCCAAGCTAAGCTGCACCCCTGTGTGTTGTACTTCAGACATGTCAGCAAGTTGTGAAATTTCAGCTTCAAGTAGGTCAGATTAGACAATGCCTTGTTGTCTTCTCGCTTGAACAAAACAGTGTGTAGTATTAACTGATGGTGCTGTTTTATTTGAAATTCCGTTTTCAATTTCTTCTGCCAACGGCACTTCTGCGTTATTGTTCCTACTTTGAGGCAGTCAAGCGAGCCATGTTTGTGTGGAGCTCCACAGTGTAGCACTAAAGTGGAGGCAAAAGGTTTTTTTCAGATAAGCTGGCCAGTGGAATTGTGGTAATACTGAAGGGCTGTAGGTTCATGTTTTTCTTCTTCTGGCCTGTCATTGTGTGCAATGTTGCAATATTAATATACTATTTTACTACTTTTGGAGCATCCCCATCAAGCTGGACCTGAAAAAAGAGAATAGATGGTGTATAGGTACACGATAGAGAGGAGCAAAGCCCAAGCTGGTGTATAAGAATTTGATTAATTATTCCAGAACTATGGCATACTATGGTATAATTGATGACATATGTTTCTCTTTCTTCCAGTCACAGTGTTCACATGTCAACTTGTCACATGTCTAGATGTAGCGCCACCTTCCAGGTACTTCGTGGGCAAATGCAACGAGGCGAATAAACTACTGAATGATTGCTGCTATAAATGCTATAAACATTACAGCACTGCTCAGTTCGAGAGCCACGTTGTGTGTCTCTGCATTTTGTTATTGGTGCATGAAATGAAACCTAGAAAACTATGAACTGTTTGCAGAGTAAAGCAGGATCCAGTCTATTTTCCATTTCTATATTTTAACTGGAAAAGAAATAATCAGGCGGCACAGTGGTGTAGTGGTTACCACTGTTGCCTTACAGCAAGATGATCCGTGTTGGATTCCCGGTCCGGGCTGTTCTGTGTGGAGTGTGTATGTTCTCCCTGTGCTTGAGTGGGTTCCCTCCGGGTACTTCGGTTTCCTCCCACAGTCTAAAGACATGCATTATAGGTTGATTGGCCACTCTAAATTGCCTGTAGGTGTGAGTGAGTGTTGGCCATGCGATGGACTGGTGAACTGTCCATGGTGTACCGCGCCTTCGCCCAAAGACGCTGGGATTGGCTCCTGCCCCCCTGTGACCCCGACTAGTGGAATTAAGCGGCAGATAATGGACGGATGGAAGAAATAATCAAAGGAGAAGACAATTGGCCGATAGTGAAAATGTGGTAAACTCACTAAATAGTGGAAGTTTTATTCCACTGAATACACGGAGTACAGTATAAAATTAACTTCTTAATCATCTTAATGTGGTTGGTATAGTGTAGTGGGTTACACTGCTGCCCTCCATGCTGTGAGCTAGGGTACGATTCCCACCTGGGAAGCCACCAACACTATACCAGTTTAAGTCCTTGGGTAAGACTCCTTATGTTAGCTTGGTTTCTGTATGTTAGAGGGAGATAAAAGCTAAATAGCATGAATGTAACATTGACCATCATTCCTACACGATGTTGTGTGATACTACACAAAGCTGTCCAGTGGCTGTATATGCTTGATCTTTGTGTTATGCCAAGCAATACATCTGAACTCTGGAAAAAACACTAATACCCTGTTTATCTTGGCTTATGCTTTCATTTGGAATAATCCTGAAAAAACATGCTAACACTCTTAGTTAGCATGGTAGCTTTGGTGATATTATTGCCCATTTGGAAAATAGCTTGACCTTTACTTTCTAACACATTCTTGAGATTCTGTATTTATTCGTTTATTTACTTGACCAGTTAGTGGTCAAGCTATGAGTGGTGTACACAGTGGACAAACCGTATAAACACTTACGGCCATTAGCTGTGTTCTTACTTCAGATGACACTTACAAGTACATTCCTTTTTCATGGCTTGCAGAATTTCAAGTTGAAATGGGAGTGAATAATTTGTGCTATACGAGAACAATGAGTAGAGTATAGAGCTATTAGAGCTATTAGAGCTCTTCACTCTGTTGGCAAACATCTATTTATTTGTTCATCATTTAGAACAACTTAAGGAATTAAACGTTTTGGTCCAGGGGTGTAGCTAAAATGAGGCCCAGGCCTACTCAATCAAATGTGAAAAGAATATTTCCTATTATACTGTGTTTTTTTAAGATTGTATCATTATTTTTTGGCCAATCACATCATTTTGCTTTGGACCTTCAGTCACTGTTCAGCAGCCAACTTATTCGACATTGTCTTAAGCCTTCAGTTCTTTAAATGTGAGCGTTGAAATTTAAATTTACCCATACCCAGTAAAGCACAGCATGTTGCTTTCCAATTGCTAAAGCCAGAAACCATCTTTAAAAAAACATTGCTGTCAGTTTTCCTGCGTATTTAGTATCTACAGTGACCATTTAGTCCAAGAGTTAATGTGGCTACTTTAATACATAAAGGTATTTTGTTGGGATGTTGTTGGGTTTACATGAATCTAGTACTTTGATTGGTCATTTTTCATTTTGATTGGTCATTTATTATCCTTAGAAGGAAGCGTTGGATAGGTGAGGTGATGACTGCAATGGCTCTCAGGAACAGACTATAGCCTGATGTTCAAAATCTGGAATCTGTAGACATATAGCTACTGAGTTGGCCTAGCCACCGGTTTGCTCAGGCAATGTTTTTATAGTTCACCGTAGAAAGCCCATTAACAAGATTACATGGAGAGGAGGCTGGCCCTGACTGTAGACTCGCCTTTTCATTAACTTATATTCAGCTAATTGGCTAATAAATGCACTGAATGTGGTAGAATCCATTCAGTCTAACCCACAAATCTAAACCCAACCCATTACACTGTAACACATAATCACAATCTGAGCACCTGTGAATAATCTTTATGTGACCATGTTTTTTTTAAACTGATAAAAGACAAAGACCAAAAAAACAAAAGGGTTAAGAAAAGTTAGCTAATTAGCGACTCTGCAATTTAATCTTTTGATTAACGCAACTCAAAAAATGTTTCACTCTGTCAAACAGGACGAGAGAAAAACTATTTAATGAAAATAATGTTTTAAGTGATTCCAATTACTGATGATTAAAAGTGTGGCATTTCTGAATAACTGGACCTGAAGGGGAACTTGGAAGCACTCACCAAAAGCATAAAACACAAATATGCAATACAATTCTATTAAACTGCCTGTAATTGATGCAGCACACTTCTGCTCTTACCTTTTTGACAGGTATCGATTTGACAGGACCTGCGAAGAGTATCAGCCTACATGGTGTAATTATAACAGATTGATTTTGACCAGTACGTCACAAAGAAGAAAATAAAACAAAGAACGATCTCTATGAATGCTGTTGTGTTTTAGGGTTGAGGTTAAGATTGAATTGAAAATGTAACAGTGTGTAAATTCTTGGCGCTGCAGTTTAAATTACTGTAATTATATTGCAGTTACTGACTGAGAGCGAGTCCCAACCTCACCTAAACAGATCAGAATCGATTTTCATACATAGACAAGATTCACAAACATGTTATCAGAAGGCAGATGTTTCTGGAATGATTCTCCTGGCTCGAATAATATGATCTGTTCATCATTTTAATCAACGATTACTGGCTGTGACCTTATAAATAGTGTTTACTGTGAATGACTGCTTTCTAAGAACAGTACTGACATCAAGAGCGTAGAATTAGCATGGACTGAAGTGACGTGTCCCCACCAATATCCAGCCATTATTGAATTGTCCCAACCAATAATGGCGTGGCGGGGTACATTCATAGATTCCCACCCATGTCAAGAGCAAATCTACGCCCTTGAATGACATGACTATAAAGAATTCTCTATTTTTTCCAGTTCATACAGATATGTCTGCTTTGTACAGAGTAATTCAGAAGGAAAGTAATGAGTAGTGTGATTATTTTTCTTTTCAAGGAAAGATGATCACATTGTCAGTTTTAATGCACTGGTCATCAACCCATCCTTCTGTATTGTTGATCTGTATGCACTGATCTAATGGAGAGGCAGTACAGATGACTCCGCACTAATATATATATATATATATATATATGGCATACTGTCACTCCCTGGTATAAGGTAGAATTAAGTATGAGTTTTTTGATAATACAAATGGTTGTTTCAGGTTTAAACACAATGTGCCATGTGTAGTAGTTTGCCCGTAGCTAAGTAGCCACCTGCTAGTCTGTTCATTTTCTTTTCTCTTGACTTGAAAAAAAAAAATACAAATTAGCATGGAAATGAAAAATTCTGGCCAAAAGCTAAACCGAAATTCAAGACATGCCTGGATGAAAACTGAAGCCAAAAACCTTTTTTTAATTTTTTATTTATTCCTCTGAATAAACCTAAAAAGGCATTTATTGTTGATCAAATCTGCTGGGACAAAACTGAGCAGGCAGTAAATAAAAGCAGCTGGCATAAACTTAACCTTCTAACATGACTGCAGCACAGAGCTATAGCTGCAAGAAAAAGTCAGTGAATCATTTGGGATGACTTGGGTTTCTGCATGGATTACTAATAAAATTGGGTTAAATCAGGATCTAAGTCACACATATAGACAAATACAACACAACTAAGCCAATAACACACAGACGGTTGTAATATTTATGTTTTATATGGAGCACATTGAGTAACATCCACAGTATAGGCTAGACAAAAGTAAGTAAGAACCCTTGAATTGAACAACCCGTAGATCCCCTTCAGCAGCATCACCTCCACCAAACATCACCTGTAACCGGAAATAAGATTTGCACAACGTTAAGGAGGACTTTTGCACCATTCCTCCCTGCAAATGTATTTCAGCTAATCAGTTTGTTTTTAATATTTCCACGAATCCTATGTGTTCACCACAGAGATTGGATCAAAGACAATGAATTCCATTAGTATTATTTTTTAGTGGTCATTTGCACTTTGGCTGTGAATGTTTTCATCATTGGGGCTCTAGCAGCAGCTCCGTTTTCAGCCACCCCACTCTGTTTCATCTTTTGTTAATTTTTGCCCTTTTTATGGCCTGAATTTCAGAGCATCTCTAAAACCTTTGGATGCTAATAATGATAACTAAATGACACACTGCAGGTGATTTTATCTGGCTAGAATCAAGTTTTAACTTTATTTATGAATGGCTTAGTATCAGTTTACACAGAAATTAGGTTTTATGCAAGTGGCAGCCTGCAAGAAGCTGGAAAGTGAAAGCGTAACCATGCAAAGCCGACCTAAGAGCTCTACTAGATTAGATATGAGGTCGTTGCTGTCCAAAAGCAAGACATGTACCTCCAGAATGGCAACTTTACAGGAGAGAACAAAAACACTTGTTTAGGGTTTATATAAGAATAAGGGTATTTTTGCAAAGTGCGTTCGTTCAGTGCCTCATTCAGAAACTTCTGTAGACATCTGGACTAAAGATACATTTTTAGAAACATTCCATCACAGAACGTCTGCATTATCAAACTGAAGGGCAAAATCTGATGTAGTCACATATGTTTTGTGTAAATGATTCACCTTCAGGAAGCTGTTTTGTTTTAATCAGCTCTCTCCACAGATGTAAAGGCGTGATGGGTCATTGTGAATACCGGATACCGGAATATCACCGCCTCTCTTTGTCTTTTCAAAGCCTTCTTTTTACACAGTGTGGTGTCTGAGCTGGTATTTTCTTTTTCAATTAAAGGCCCCCTATCATTGTATAACCAAACAGTTAAAAAAAACATCTTAATGTATTATTCATACACAGTGAATGTTTCACTTTCCTGTCCATACAGCTTATTAAAAAAAAAACTATGCTCAGACTTTTTATTACTTTTTATAATGTCACAAAAAACGGCATTTGTATGTTGTGGCTGTTCAAATAATTTTTTTTTCTGATTTTTATTTGAACTACTTCATTTGAACACAGCAGCTGCCGTTAACACTGTGTAAAAATTTCATGAAGAATGGACCAACAGAAATGCTCCAAAATAGCTTGGAAATAATTCTGGTTCCATTGACTTACATTGAAAGTAAAGACTGTTTTTGTCCTCCCCTGTAAAGTTGCCACTATTGAGATGCTTGTTTTTCATTGGACAGCGATGGTATATGGAGTTATGAGACTTACCACTTCTTCAAATTTATGAATTGTTGTTTTATCGTATTTCAAAAAGATATAACACAAGGTAGCCAATTGCAACAGAGGTCATTTACATAAATAGACAGCCTTAAAGGCACAGGTAACAAAAACTGTCTGTTTAATTATAAAGTATGAATTTAAGTATAGTGAAAGATGCTAATATAAAATATAAATAAATATATTATATAATAGTATAATAAAATAAATGATAACTGATTTTGATACACACAACCACGCAAACATAATAAGTGGACCTCGAATCATGGCTAAGAAAAAAATTTAGCATATGGGCCCTTGAACGTCTAAGACAGCCCACAGTTACTATGGCAGCTTTTCATAAGGTGATTGGAGGAGATGAATGTCATTAAAGCGCAACCTCTCACCTCTACGCTGGGAACAACGTGCCGGGATTGCATGGCAGCGCACGTACGTGCACAGTAATTTCAGCCGAAATTGCAGACCTCATAGGCAACTGCACAAACTCGCTTAATTAATCAGCATACAAGTAATACGCTGTCAGAGAACATAATTACTTCCTAACTTCGCAGTGTGTGAGGAGCAGAAGTGAAGAAGAGGCAATTATAGGAATTTGCGGAATGAAAGCGGCGCCTTTTTCTGAAAGGGAAATGACTCCCAGCACCTCCGAGCCCCACCGCTGAGAGAAAAGGATGCTCAGGTAACCCTGCGCTTCAGGACGTTCAGTTTGATGGATGGAGAGAGAGACGCACACACATATGTACGGGCGCCGAGGCAGTTGCTGAGCAGTTTTCTGCCATGTTTTAATGGGAGCCCCGTAGTTCCTTTCATATAGGCAGCGCAATAAACCCAGCCATCATACTCCGTAGCGCCATTCTTCAGTAATGATGTGTGCTGACATGCAGGCACTCGTCCCAAACTACATTTCATCAAATTGATGCTCCTGAGTCTATTCAAATATCACTGAGCAGCTTCACTGGGAAGCAGAGTGACATGCTTTTAACCCTCTTATACAATTTGACATCGGGTTGAACGTGCCTGCCAACACTCCCAATTTTTGCAGGAGTCTCCCTATTTTTAACTCCTCCTCAAGCTGCGTCCCCGTTTGGTCATTTCTCCCTTTTCTCTCCCGATTTCGTATGAATCAAACAAACCTTTCTCAGCTTCTCTGTGGAATATGTGCCGTGGTACCTGGCAACCGAACCCAGAGGCAGAGGTGAGCATTTATGAATAGAGCAGGTATTATGTGGCTGATGAATCGGTTTTAGCACCTCAGTGACACTGGCGTGTTAGTGTGTGTTGCGCAGATGCGAGTGGATCAGACACAGCAGTGCTGTCAGAGGGGGGGAGAGCTACACTGCTGTGGGCCGAACAAGCAGATGTTTATGCTGGCTTTCAGACGACCCTGCCTGACCTGCGCACACCCTCAACCCTCCAAAAATCCACTTCCAAATTTCAGTCCACTTGGTGCCACATCGTTAAACACCATGTGTATTGTAAGATATGTCAGACAAGCACACAGCACCTCAGTGACACTGGCGTGTTAGTGTGTGTTGCGCAGATGCGAGTGGATCAGACACAGCAGTGCTGTCAGAGGGGGGGAGAGCTACACTGCTGTGGGCCGAACAGGCAGATGTTTATGCTGGCTTTCGGGACATTGAAATCAACAACCATGAAATCAGCTTGGACTGCCTGGACAGCATGGTTGCCACATGTGGACTTGAAGTGTTTAAACAGAGACTTTGGTTTTCTATTATATGGGCCCATGGGACTGCCTGTCAGTGTTTGTTTCGATATAACAAAACAAAATATCCCAATATAGGAAAAACGTACAGCATGCTTTTCACCAAATTCCTTTTCACCAAATTCAAACTATTCTTTCTACATAACTTACCCGTTTGTTTGAATGAGCTATAAGTGAGATACAGGGGTCCAGTGGCCAACGTTTGGGCACCGCTGGTCAAAGTTTTTTGCTGTAAAAAGATGATGCAATTTCTAAAGGAATAAAGTTTGAGATCACACGTCTGTAATATTTTAAGCAAGAATTTTTTTTCCATCTTTCACAATTTCAAAATAACATTAAGTAAAAAGCAGCTGAAGCAAAAATGTGGCCATCTTGCGTGATCAGTACTTAACAACAACCACTTTGGCAAGTATCACAGCTTGTTGATGCTTTTTCAAGAGAGCAAAAACTTATCTGGGTGCAGAAGCGATTCTCTTTTCACTTTCAGCTTCTTTTTTTTTTACAGACAGTGTGATGTTTACTTTCAGAATTTGCTGCCATTTACTTAAATCCATTCTTCCTTTGACTAGTGCATAGTTCCCTACGCCACTGACTGCAACACAAGCCTGAAGCATGATCGATCCACTCCCTGTGCTTAACAGCTGGAGAAGTGTTCTCTGTTTTTTTCTCCAAACATACATTTGCTTACCTTTGGTTTGAGGACTGAGCATTCATAAAGCTTTGGAATTTGCATCACTTGGCTTTTACTGATAAAGACAGTAAACAAGCCAGAGCCCTATAAGCTAATTAAGGTCTGAGACCTTGGTGGAATTATCTAAGAACACAAACTTTGGTATGGTGCTGCTTTGGGGCAGTCGTGGTCTGGAGGTTAGGGAACCAGCCTTGTGACCGAAAGGTTGCCGGTTCGATTTTATGAACTGACAGGACATGACTGAAGTGCCCTTAGCAAGGCACCTAACCTCTGACTGCTTCCTGGGTACTATGGATAGGGCTGCCCACAGCTCTGGGCAAGTGTGCTCACTGCCAACTAGTGTGTGTATATATGTGGGTGTTTTACTGCAACGGATGGGTTAAATTTAGAAAGAAAATTAATCTTTTTCTCTAAAATTATTACAGAAATAATACACTAATCTCACTTCTATGACAATTGGAGATCAGACAATTGGTGATCTGGGGTTTCCAAACTTTTGCATGCCACTGTAATTATAAAATCTGTATGTGTATATAAAATTACATTGCTCCTGTTATCATTGCCGATGACTGTGACTTCTAAGCTGTTGAGTGTCTGCAGTAGTTTAATAATAGGTAACAGTCAAAATAGGAGTATAATAAATGTACTTAATTAACAAAACTCCCACTGATCTCCAAAGCCTTGAGCATCAAGGTGGAGAGGCTGCATTTCTTCATTTTTTTTCTTTCTGAGTAAGTGGAAGAAATGCATTTGAGAAAAAGGAGCTCCATAATTCGCCTGGGTATCAGGATTCAGCTCATGTTGAGTTTGTTTGTTTATTCCGTCAGCATTTAATTTGGGATAAATTGCTTTAAGGTCCTTTCAGGTCACCTGTAATGGCAGGATTAATTGTTAGTTACCAAATTAAATTCCCACTTCAATTACATTCGATAAACACACCACCCCCTAGGTTTTGAGTCACGCTCTCATGCTCCGATATATATATTTGAACAATTTGTTCAACTGATCATTTCTGGTTTTAAAGAAAGATTGCACTGTTTTGTTTATTTCTGTATAATTAAACGGGTACAATTGTAAACAAAGTCATTCAGAGTGAAGTAAAATGCTTCGTTCTAGAGAAACCGGAACTGTTCACGGTGATCGGGATGGGAACCAGACGTCTGAAGAGTTTAATGCACTGAAAAGGTCTCTTGCAGAAAGTTATTAAGTAAAGTGGTTATGCTTGATGATAGTTTTGAGAAGGTTTTGACATAAAACACAATGAATTTTAAACCATTTTTGAAATCCATTCAGCATAGAGAGGCAGGGTAAGAAATACAGGTGGTCCTGGGGCATCTAGGAATTGAATTACTGGTGGTCCCAGAAAGCAAGTGTTTTAACTTCATTCTTTTTTGACTAAGTAGAGATACAGCTGATCACCACCAGGGTGGTGCTGTAGTACATTACTTCACCCAATCGGTTTTGGCGGCTGTGACTACAGCACCCTTCTTTTGCAAGAGATTCTGGGAAAGAGTGAATTGTTGCTAATTTCTTAAACCAAAGACAAAAGAGGAGAAGTGTAAGATCTGATTTAGAATGTTGTAAGCATTTCTGGACTAGAATATTTTCTTGCCATTGAAGCGCCGCTATGGTGAGTGAGCAGCCCGCCACCGCTGTATGAATGAGCCAACAAAGGACCCCTTGAATACCAGAAGTATTTGCGCACACTGTAGAGAGGTACATTATACTAGATACAGTAGCATATCGGTTATCCAAACTATATGCTCTATTTCCCTCTTACCTTTAAATACTGTATTTAATGCATTTGTAGCTTCATTCTGTCTGTCTACCAATGAGAGGCTCAATGTGACAAAGCCGCACAAGAAGTTTCATTCATTTACCACATTGAGTTTTTTTCCTTTTGTCATGTTTGTTCAGGCTGAAAGTCTCAACATCCAGGTCATTCAACATGTGATAGTAGAGTAGCGTTGCCAGATTTCATCCATGTCGACTTTGTTTTTAGATTTTTCTTTGCATTTTCTGTAAAAACATTCTTTAATGCTGCTCTGGGAACAAAGCTTTGTATCTCAGTTTTTGGCATCATTTGAAAATCCATATTGCCATTTAAATTGCATGTAACTTTCATGGTAAATAGGTCAAAAGAAACTACTTGGAAACTACTTGGAAAAATGTTTGGTTACCTTTGCTTACATTAAAAGTAAGGCATGTTTTTCTCCTCCTGTAAAGTTATTGTTCTGAGGTTTCGTGCTGGCAACAGCGATAAGAAATATTCTAAATATTCTAAAACCGTCATTGTTCATCTTCATTGTTTTCATTTATTAATTGTTTTAGGCTTGCAAATACATTAAATGGATAAAGACGCTTATGTAATGTTTTTTTTTAAGTAGCTCTAATTAAGAAATAATTGCGTCTCTTACCTTGTTATTCTAAACCCTGCCATAGTGTAGCCTAACCCTGCCTCAGGCTTTGTCTCGGTACCCATACTACTGCACTAAACAGTACGCTCAAAACAGTAATAATGGCACCATTGGTGATGGACAAAATTGCAGCACTATTTGCGGTATGTGAAGTTTGGGATGCTGCAGCAGTCGAACATTATATGCTGAGAGTGAGAGAGGCACAATGACTGGGCTCAAGCAGCACTCTATCTCCTTTAACAAGTAGAGTGACTCTCAACCAAACATTTAAATGTTCAGTCATCAGTGCCGGCAGGACAGTGGAGCTCAAAACGAGACTGTTCATTCCTGGCAACCCTAGACAGGAGTGGGCTTCGGGTCCAGTTACATTTTTTTTTCATAATGAGTTCACTGGTTGAGTTATTTGTGGCTGGTTTGGCAGGAAGGACAAGACTAACGATGTAATTCAGGTGTGTTCGACCTCTGACTGACCTCTTTTATTGATCTGACAGTAGAATGGGTCAGGCTATATAGATGTCTTGTCGTGCTGGCTGTATTTGTGTGGGAGGTGCATTTGTTCTGTCTGTGTTCCCTTTGGTTTTTCAGCTCAGGAGTGCAGCTCTTTAAAGACCTGTGTAACAAGCCGGGATCCACACAGGCCTTCTATTGTTTTCCTCGTGTAAGCCGAGGTGGAGATGGAGCAGGCACAGCTGGCCAACAGGGCGGGTCGGGTGTGATGAAGTGGGAATGGTACATCAGCAACTTTTATTGTTGGCCTGCGAGTACACACATAGATAAATGGACTGTTGTTGTTAACACACCTCTGGTACTGTAAGGTCTTTTGATGTGTGGTCTGGTGCTTAGAGACACCCAAACAATGTTCGAACCATGGAAACTGCAAAGAAACTGTAGAATAGGCATATCTGTCTATGCTTTAGAACAGGAGTATTTAATTAGACATTAATTAGCATTAATTTAATTAGCAAACACATTTCAACTGAAATCACAGTAGACCCTCAATCACCTACAACTGCCTAGTCCATTCCATATATAATTCCATATATTCCATATTTTTGAGGCAGCAGAGAAACATCTGGACCTTTGGGGTAAGACTAGGCCTAACATGGACACCAGACCAACTGCTGTGCTTCCGTTTGTGGCTTGATGAGGTTGCCACTTGACTCAGAGGATGATGCAGTGTTGGAGGTGTGTGCACAAAGCATGGCATGAACTTCTTGGTCCTATAGCATGAATTTATTTAATATTTTCTAGAACTGTCAGACGCACATATAAGACATATGACACACAAGAAACGTAGGCTTCTTATTCAATATAATTCCGTTCCACCTTAAATAGTACAGTAGGTTCATTTAGGTGCCTGTACGGGTGCCATACCTTACTTCAAGGTGGAAAGGAAAAAACACCTGCTGTTTGAACAAAAAAGGCTAGTACTTGATTGGTTTAGTTACTTGTAGAGTGTAGGAGGTAACATCACTTTCCTGTCGGAATATGTCCCATGAGTCAAACTGAGTAGCAAAACTTTAAAAACTAAAATGTACAAATATAAAAATATAGTAATCTGCAAATCACAGAACTGACATACGCTACAAAACAGAGAATAATCACAGATTGACCACACGTTACAAAACCCCAACTCACAATGCTCCACAAGGACAGAAAGCAAACAGAGGGAATAAGACAAATATAGGAAAACAGGGAACACCTGAGAACAGGAGGAGACACAAACTTGGAGCAGGTGAGGGGTGTAACAAGAAGGAGGAGGAGACAAGGAGGAGCAAACAACCAAAACAAACATAAGCACATGGAACATGACAAAAGAGTGTAAACAAAGGCATAGACAGAGAAAGATATATATATATATATATATATATATATATATATATATATATATATATATATATATATATATACAGTATCTTAACACATTCTACACATTTTAGTGCACAATATCTATTTTTTAAGCTAGACATATCGTTGCTGTCCAATGAAAAACATGTCTTTCCATTTTGGATATTTTTTTTATTTTTATACAGCATTTGAACACAACAGCTGATGTTTACAGTATGTGAAGTGTCACAATGAATCGACAAATGGAAGTGCTTCAAAATAACCTTGAAAGAAATCAGGTTCCATAGACTTACAAAGAAAGTACAGGCAGTTTTTCTTCAAGGCTGTATTTATAGGGGGAAAAAATAAAACTAAACTTCAATAAACTACAAAACCACAAGCTGAAATTAAAGTTACAAAGTTTTATCTACAAGTTAGATAAAAGATTTAAAAGAATACATAAAACATATATTCTTGTGGTCATTTTGATCTTTAATGTTCCAAGTATAACTTCTGTTCTAAGTTATCTGGTTAGACTTGCTTTGTGGATTTGCCTATATTACCGCTGTATAAAGAAAAACATGCATCTCCATTTTTTCATCTCCATTTTTTCACAGTTTCATGTTTCTATGTTACTGGGACGCAACAGTAATTTTTAAGCTTTATGTGCAGTTGTTTCTGCAAATTGCAGCAGTCCATATAAAGCTTAAGTCAACTTTTTCCACTTACTTGTTCACATTTTCCTTTTCCACCTTAAATGGTGCAGCAGTTCAGTTGTGTCCTGAGGCGTTGCACCATATATGTTGAAACGAGAAAATTCAAACAGGAAGGTGGCAGATAGGAAGCTGACTTCAGCCTCATGTGGTCCATTTGCTTTTCTTTTCTTTAGCTTTCAGCAGTCTGTAAAAAGAGCACTACAGCTCCTTTCCAGTTTAGGTGTTTTGGGTTTTCACAGCATTCTCACTGAACTCTAACGATGCTGTTCAGTTAGTCTTTCTGCCACTCTAACCACGCTGACTTTCATCAATGTGTAACATGACAGACATGCCCACTATTGTTCTGTTGGTTTTTATCATTTTGCTCATTAAACATATTTCAGATTTGCTGCCTGCTGCAGTAAATATACAGTTAGGCTACATTACTCAGTGGAATTAAATAGTCACTTGTTTCCATTTACCAGCGCTTTTAGCTGGCGAATGTTATTTCTTCTAATAAACAGGCACACACTGAAGACTGTCTCCTCATTATTCACCACCATCACTGTAATATTTGGTTTGTCAAGCTTTTGTCAACATTAACGTGCACGGGTAATGAGAGGTAACTGGGGGTAATTTGTCTGCAGAGATGGAAAAGAAGTGAGACCACTGTTTAGTTTTGCAATGTTAATACATGTAAATAATGTTCAAATGTAAATAAATAAATACATGTAAAAAATATTAATTACCACCAGTAAGCTGGTAGTAGTCAACTGATGCTGCACATCACAGTGTCCTACGATTGTTAACATTCGAATATTAATAGTATGTGTATCAATTAAAGCAGAGGGGAAAATGTGACAGTGTTTAGGAAATCTGATTAAGTAAAAAGTGCCAAAGTCCATGGTGAATTACAAGAGTAACAAAAACAAATAAACAAACAACTAATATAACAGATGAACAAAATAACAACTAACATTTTAATAAAGTAACAGAGAGACAGGAAGATAAAGAAACAACAAAAAATAACTAATCACAGAACTAACATATGCGACAAAACACAAATAATCACTGACTGACCACATGCTACAAACCACAAGGCACAATACTTGACAAGGGCTGGGAGCAAAAAGAGGGTATAAGAAAGACACAGGAAACAGGGAACACCTGAAAACAGGAGGAGACAAAAGGTGCATCCGAAATCGTCTACTAGTCAGTAGGTACTGGATTAGAGTCAGTACGTACTGCTCAAGCAGCAGACTAGTAGGTAATTTCAGTAGGCGGGTTTTAGTAGCCACACAAACTCGGACTTACTACGTCCACCATATTGTCAGCGTCCTGTGACGCAAGACGTCAGACCACCACTGTAAAAGTCCTGCTATTCATTTAAAAGCTCGTTTACTGACAGATTTAAATCCTGTTTGTGACACTGATCTGCGTTTTATCTGATTATGTATCAGACGATGTGGAGCTGTAGATCAGAGAAGATAAAACAGGAGGAATGTAATCATTGTTTACCTCAGCAGTAGCGCTAGCTTCTGTAGTAGCAGTTCACTAGCCGTAGCTGCGTACACACAGCCAACGTTCCTCTTTTCACAGTTTTTACTCCGCTTTGAATTCATCCGCGGCTCCAGGTGAATCATGGGATAGCGCAGTGTGTTGTGTTCACCTACATAACAATGGCTGCCGATTTAGTAGGTCATCCGGGTACCATTCGCATACTATTCAATACCTACTGAGTATTCAGACATACTAGCCGCGCTCGCCTACTGATTTCACTACTGAGTATTCAGACATACTAGCCGCGCTCGCCTACTGATTTCACTACTGAGTATTCAGACATACTAGCCGCGCTCGCCTACTGATTTCACTACTGAGTATTCAGACATACTAGCCGCGCTCGCCTACTGATTTCACTACTGAGTATTCAGACATACTAGCCGCGCTCGCCTACTGATTTCACTACTGAGTATTCAGACATACTAGCCGCGCTCGCGTACTGATTTTACTACTGAGCAGTAGGCAAGCAGGCGATTTCGGACGCACCTAAACTTGAAGCAGGTGAGGGGTGTAACAAGAGGGCGGAGAGGTGGAACATGATAGGAGTGTGCAAACAAATGCATAGACAGACAGGAGAAAGACAGTGTGTGGCAGAAGTATATATATAAATATAACACATTCTGTACATTTTAGTGTACAATATCTATTTTGTTGAGCTTGATGTATCGTCGTTGTCCAAAGAAAAACGTGTACCCCATATTTTGGATGTTTTTTTTTATTTTTCTACAGCATTTGAACCCGACAGCTGCCGTTTACAGTGTGTGAAGTGTCACGATGAAAATAACATTGAAAGAAATCTGGTTCCATAGGCTTACATTGTAAAGTTGCTTTTTTGGAGATTCTTGTTTTTCTTTGGACAGCGACGATATTAAAACATTTATTTGAACATATCGTCGCTGTCTAATGAAAAACAGGCAACTTTACAGGAGAGGCCAAAACGGTCTTCACTTTCAATGGATGTCAATGGAACCAGAATTTTAAAGCTATTTTAAAGCCTTTCTGTTGGTCCATTCACCATGAAATTTGCCCACAGTGTAAACGGCAGCTGCTGCATTTAATTGATGTAGAAAAATAGAAAGCAATAAAAAATGAGATACATGTTTTCATTGGACAGCCACAATATATATTTTAAATATAAAACATTGTATGTTGTATTTTTTCTTAAAAACAAAAAAATATATATTTTCTTTAAAGAAAACAGTACCTGTGCATTAATGTATGTTCCCTGTGGAGGATTTTCAAAAACATGTCATTTGAACCTTTGCTGTATGACAGCGTGATGGTGAACTTAGGATCTGTTATTCGTTAATAGCTTTTTGTCCTAAATGCAGTCCTAACTGAAGTTGTCATGGTGACTACACAGATAAGATTTCAGAGTTAATTATAGTTCAGTGTATTTCTGTAGAAAGGCTACCGATCTCTGTCTGCCACATCTGTAGCACTGCCACAGATAGTCGGTTCAGAACTGTTTCCATTTGTCAGAACAGAGACCCGACTGACTTGTACCAGACGCCAACAGGCAGAAGCAACTTCCCATTGGCTCCCACTGAAACTACTATATGGTACATGATGACAGAGGGGCTAGAGTACACCTGACCGTACACCTGCACTACTGTTGAAAGACTTGAAATCACAACACGCGTTCATTTTTGTGTGTTTTTTAATCAATAATCATGAAATACTGATAATGAAAATAATGTAACACCAGAAGGCATAATATACCTAGTTATAGCTCATTTCCTGTCAAGCTGTCTGCAGTGAGCTTTAATTACTCAAGCAGTGAGTGACAGATACAGTATAACTTCCTCAATTATTAGCAAATCTTTCTTCTGTTCCTAATTCTGGGCACTTCCAACATATGAATCCAACATCTGACACGCATGTAGTGGCAGCCAAATTTTTGTCATGTAATTCAGGGTGTAAATTATACAATGAACTGAAGTCTTACAATCCTTACAGCGTCTTCCTTACTGTAATGTCATACCACACAACAAGCTCTGTAGTCAGGGCTCATAAACAATATACTATAGAGCAAACTTACCAGTTTGTTAATCCCACAAGCACACACACGATGCTACTTGATGCTACCTATCATCTGTTTTCTTGTCCTGGAAATTCCATTATATTCTAAAGAGTATGTCACTGTAAAAATATTGCATAAATACATCAACTCATCCTCCATCATCTCTGCAAAACTAGGCATTGTTTTTTTTCTGAAGCAAGAAATAATCTTAATCTGCAGCAAACATTAAAAATATGCTTTCAACTTTAAGTTCTCAGCGTATACTTTTTTTATTAGAACAGAATTTTATCTTCAGTGTAGTGATTCACAGCATGAATATTTTAGTTTACTGTAGAACTCCTCATCTGTCCAACTAATTCCTCACTTCTACAGTCACCAGAGGAGGAAATTTTTAGTTATTTGTTCACATTTTCTCTTCCACCTTAAAACATATTTCCTTCCACCTTAAAACATATCTACACTTCCACCTCAAAATGTTGCATACGTTACATTGAGCTTACTTAGTAGATACTTGTGTCTAAAAAGCACATCTTCAGCCTGAAGCCTGTGTTGCCACAGCACCCTTTAAGATGTGTGGTAAATCTTTTTGCATACTATGGCGTCTTTTAAAACTTATTGATACAGACGGCTCACAGAAGCTGCAGAGTTTGCGCCATATAGGGAGTCATATATCTAGCTTTGCAGACCCTGCGGCATCATCTTTAGAACTTCTGTTCGAGGACCTCTGCCTACCCAACAGATAATGACGTGGCCAGGTGTACCAGGTGTACCAGGTGTACCAGGTGTATGGGTGTGGAAGGAGCAGGAAGGCAGGCCTATAAAAGACAATGCAGCCAGAGGCATGATTAAGACCAGGGTTTGAGAGCTCACAGAGAACGTCTGTACCATGGTCCTAAGAATAAAAGCTTATACTCTGAGCTGGTCTCTCTCTTCATTCTGACAGCAAGAAATAAGTTATGACAGATGGAATTGTAAATTCAAACAATCTAATGTAACATCTTCATGTGAGTGATTGACTAAAGGTAGTGTATGTAATAAAGTGGAAGTGTATGTAGGAAAGCTAGATAGCAGATCATACCCGGAGCCTCGGCCTGTGCAGCTTGTGCGCTTCAGTGAAGGTGCAAACCATGTGAACAATAATTAGTGTGAGAATTAGCCTGAGACAGGCAAACGAGCGGGATAGTTACTAACCAGGACTGATATTATCCACTTTAGGGGGTGTATGAAATCGTATTACAGGTTTCTCCCAGGCATGGATCCTGTACATTTACTATAATATTTAAAATTATAGGTTAGTAGGATATTCAAATGTTTTGACCCCCTTGAAATTGTTTTACCCATTTTGGGGGGGTTCAAGACTTAATCACTAGGGTCAAACCTCCCCCCAATCCCCCCTCGAGCCAAGATTTATTTGAATATAAAGTATTTCTATAAAATGGTCAGTGACTAAAAGTACAAGATAGGTGTTTCTAACAAATTGGCCAGTAAGTGAAAGTACAAGTACAAGCCTTTCTAATAAAGTGGTCAGTTTGTGGTGGTGTAAGGCAGGTGTTTCTAATAAAGTGACCAATGTGTGAAAGTACAAGGTTGCTGCTACTAACAAAATGACCACTGAGTGTCAAAATGGACTTCTATTTCTGCAGGCCTCTGTTCAAGATAAGCTAAGTGCTGATTTCATGTGTCCAGCTGTCGAGTGCTGGTATTAGTGCAGCATGCTATGATGGGGAGGACGTGTGCAGAGGGGGGTTTAGGCCAAATCTGTGCCAAAGTCTGCCAGTAGGACGAGAAATGGAGGCCAGACAAGCAATCAGACCCCGCTAATCCACCAGGAGGGGAGAAAAGGAAATATATAAATAAAACGTGACGCCAAACCCGTAGATGGAACGCCCATGCTGCCCTGTGCCACGCTGCAGTCAACAATGCCAGCCTGTTATTTAGTTTCTCCATCTCGTCCTGGACCTGTTGGCTCACTTTTCTTCTCCTCCTGTTTCCACTTTCACTCAGTACGGTGTTAGCGGCTGCTTTCCATGGTATACTTGTCGACTCACCGTGCCTTTCTCACACCTCCGCTGGCAGGCGAGAGAGGGGAAGCGTTGTGTCTCTGGTTTGTTCTGGTGTCAGCAGCTATGTGACATGGTGTTGTGTTGTGGTGTTTTTTTCCCATATTTCTCAGAAACATCTGTGAATTGCAAGTGTTGTTGGACGTATACAATGCTGTGCAAAAGTCAGCAAGTGTGTCCACACTTTTCTTTTGTTACAGCTTTTGTTCTTCTCAGAAAACGCGCTTTTAGTGTTTGGAAGAAATTTGCAGGATTTTTTTTCCCACACTCAGTGTTAATTTTGTTGACAAACTATTTTCGTCATAGTTTTCGTCAACAAACCTTTTTTTTATGATGAAAAAAAGACGACAACTTAATAAAAGCTACATTACATGATAAAAGCTATAAGGAAATTGATTGACACTTTAGTCAACAAATAAAAACGAGACAAAAATGTTTGGCAGGGATGACATCCAATCAGAGCTGATTTAGTTTTGTGAACGGCGGGGACAAGTTAGGAAAACATGGAAAGGCTGGACAAGCCGGGTAGCCATCAATCACACTTGCACAAATTTGGTCTAAACCCGTGAAGACCACACGAGCCTGTGACCTGACGTTACTTATAATGGAACTAAAGTATCTAGACAGTGTCAGCAGAGAGAAAGAGAGTTTAGTGTTTGGGTTTAGAGAAAATCACCACACCGCGCTGGACATCAGCCCTCCAGCACCACCGTTAGCTAGCTTTACTGCTGCTAACGCTAGTTTAGCCTTTCTTAATCCTAGTCCTGAAAGCACACTGCTCTGCACAGTTTAGAGGGTGTCCTGCTGTAAACGCTGTATTAACTCAGTAAGGTGGTGTTAATGATCAGATTAGTTAGATCAGGTATGTGGGAAGCAGGTGAAACACTATATGTGCAGAGCCAGATTGTCCGGGCCAGAGTCAGGAAACTAGCTAGCTAACTCCAACCATCTGCGCTTGATTATCATGTACACCCTAGAAAGTGCACAAAACAGATTATCTTGTTTTATTTACAATGAATTAGTGCACGTAATATGCAGTATGTGTCTCTAGGAGTAGCGAACCGAGAACCTTAAGCCTCGGCCCTCTCAAGTCAAGTCAAGTCAAGTCAAACTTATTTATATAGCGCTTTTTACAACGATGTTGTCTCAAAGCAGCTTTACAGAGTTTTGAAAACAGACAGTTATAACATATATCCCCCAGTGAGCAAGACAGAGGCAACAGTGGAAAGGATAAACTCCCTCAGACTGGAGGAAGAAACCTTGGGAGGAACCAGACTCACAAGAGGAGACCCATCCTCTGGTCAAACAGTATTTACAATTTGAACTAAATACCAAAGAAAGGAGCCTCTGTTTGGATAGCAAAGCTTTAGAAGCTGCACAGATAGAGGCAGTGTATGACTGAGGCAGTCTCTGGCTGAGGCAGTCTATGACTGAGTCTTTATGTTAAGTGGGCGTGAACTGAAACAGTCCCATCCTATCTCAGTGCTGGTGCATCTGGATGGCACCGTGATGTAACTGAGGGTTTAGCAGTAACACCCATATATGTGTGTGTATATATATACATATATATATATATATATATATATATATATATATATATATATATATATATATATATATATATATATATATATATATATATATATATACGTGTGTGTGATTGTGTGTGTGTGTGTGTGTGTGTTTGTGTGTGTTAAGAATGTTTTAGGCTCTCTGAGAGCGCGTAGAGGGCCATAATGGTTCCCCACTGGTCTCTAGTAAACACTGTGACCTAGAGACGTGGCAGTTTTTCATTCATTGATTTACTGTTATGCCAAAATGTATTAGAATTGCACACTTTTGATAGATAGACAGATAAATAGTTTATTAAATAGATAGATAGATAGATAGATAGATAGATAGATAGATAGATAGATAGATAGATAGATAGATAGATGGATAGATAGATAGATGTAGTTTATTGATTCTAAAGGGGCAATAATAATATGAATTATAATTATAATAATTATTATTAGTAGTAGTATTATGGTTATTATTATTCTTCTTATTATTATTAGTAGTAGTAGTATCTTAATAATAATAATATTTATAATGTACTTAGACATGTTTCACAAAACTTATTAATTATTACACAATACATAGAAACAAACAATAAAGTATAAAGTATACTAACAGAATTAATTATGAATAAAAATAAGTTGGATATTTGGTGGTTTTTAACAATGAGATGATAAATGTATAGATGGATAGATAGATGGATAGATAGAGGGATGGAAGTGGGATTTGATTATTACTATAGCAGACAAGACACAAGGACAAACTATAAACAGACTCAATTGATCAATAAAGACAGAGGAATAAATGGATGGATGGATTGATACACTTTATTGAGCCTTGGGGGGAAATTAAGGTGCTACAGTTGCAAAAACATGAGATATTATACTCACAGACTCACAGAATTAAAAGAAAAAATCACAGTGGCTGTGAAAGCAACCAGACATTGTCTCCAGATCAATGTCTCTAAAAGCTTCCTCACAGAAATATGAATATGAAACTGAGACACTGTTTATGATAGTTCCAGAGAGGGTAACAAATTATTTTATGGTGGAGAGGGAGATGCTGGGCACTGTGAGGCTAAACAGTCCTGTAAGTAGTTTTTTCACATTTTTTAAATTAAATTTAACATTACATATAAAACTCAGAAGACACATGTAGGTTCAGTGGTTGGTTTGAATAGTAAAAAAAAAAATCAAAATAAAAAAAGTTTTGTTGACATTATGACCCATAGATCCCGCCATCACCACTGTAAAGAAATCTGAGTCTATAGTTTTCTCTACTATTAACCATTTCAAACCATTCTAAATGTCTTTGTTTACGTCTCAACCATTTAATCATAATTTTGGAATTTGGTGGTTTTTCCCTTTAACATGAAAAAAAATACACACATACACTGTATTTCTTGACATTCACATTCTCTCTCTCTCATACACAGTGAAAGAGGCAGCGAGAGAGAGGGATTATAGATATTTTCTTTTTTACTACAGCCAGCTGTCACACCCCTGCCCCCTGTTCCTTAGTACTTTTACTCTTTTTCTCTCCCTCTCTTTCTCTCCCTCTCTCTCTCTCTCTCTCTCTCTCTCTCTCTCGCTGTCTCGCTCTCTTCTGATGGACAGTGCACACACAGGCAGCTTAAGCACAGTCTAATCAAGAGAGCTATAATCTCTACTTATTAAGCCATGCTGAAGACTCACATTCTCTCTCTCTCTCTCTCTCTCTCTCTCTCTCTCTCTCTCTCTCTCTCTCTCTCATTATCTCTCTCTTGCTCTCTCTCTCTCTCTCTCTCTCTCCCTCCCTCTATTTTTAATGCTGCTTAGAGATTTGACATAGAAACACACAAACCCACTAGGAGTAGTTCCTTCATTATTGCTCTGCTGTTCCCTGAGAGACGAATAGAAACGTATGCAAGGCTGAGCCGGTGAAGAGAAAAAAATTTTTTTGGTGGCACAATGAATATACACCGTCGCTCGGTCCACTGCTGGGGTTTTAAAGGGTGATCAGGAGCCGAAGAAGCATAGAGAGCAAACAATCATCTCCATGCACTGTGATTTTGTAGAATCATAAGGTGGGTGTTACTAAAAAAGTGGCCAGTGAGTGGACTTATATGGGTGGTGTTTTTAATAGAGTGGCTAGTGAGTGGAATTATAAGGGTGGTGTTTTTAATAGAGTGGCCAGTGAGTGGACTTATAAGGGTGATGTTTCCAATAGAGTGGCCAGTGAGTGGAAATATAAGTGTGGTGTTTCTAATAGAGTGGCCAGTGAGTGGAAATACAGGGTAGGTGTTTCTAATAGAGTGGCCAGTGAGGGGAAATATAAGTGTGGTGTTTCTAATAGAGTGGCCAGTGAGTGGAAATACAGGTTAGGTGTTTCTAATAGAGTGGCCAGTGAGTGGAAATACAGGTTAGGTGTTTCTAATAGAGTGGCCAGTGAGTGGAAATACAGGTTAGGTGTTTCTAATAGAGTGGCCAGTGAGTGAAATACATGGTAGGTGTTTGTAATAGAGTGGTCAGTAAGTGGAATTTTAAGCGTGGTGTTTCTAATAGCGTGACCAGTGAGTGGAAATACCTTGAGTGGTAGAACCTTTTCATCCAGGAATTTAGCCGGATTATAAACACATGCATACACAATCACGAGCACCTCTCCAGCGCAGGCGGAGAGACAAGGCTTACAAAACGGTGGAGAAAAAAAAGTATGTATATGCGACTTTACTCCGTTTGACTGAATAGAACTGTAAAGTGGTGTAACGCAAGTGATCTCCTCAATAAACTCCACCGAGTCACAGGTCTAATAACTGAAGCTTTTATTCCTGCATTTCCTGAAATAGCAAAGAGATATCACAACCTCACGGCCTCACTAGATACTGAAAACATAGCTAGCCTATGTAAGATCATAGCTAAAAACACAGCCCCTCTTGTTCTTCTCTCGGCAAAAACCCGCCACCCCACGCATATTTGGGGTCCTTGTCTAAAGGCACTTAGAAATGCCTGCAAAAACATTTCAATGTTTTAATTTTTAAGGTACGTTGCACTCATTTATACTAACAAATACTTTATTGTAAGTAGATAATTTCTCGATATCAGTAAATACTAAGAAACATACTCATACTCGCTCTATGACATAAGTATCAGTGCATCCTGGGTTTCTAATAAAGTAAAAGTACAAAGTTGGTGTTTGGCCAACTAAATATATATGTATTGTATATAATACATTATTAACTGTAAACATTGCTACACCTTTATCACCTTTATCACAACTTTATATCTCAAAACATACACACGTTCAGCAGAAGGCAATTTGGCAATAACATAAAATCACTGCACTTAATAGCTGCACTTTATATTTAATTGTATTAAAGTCTGATAAGTTGGAACAGACAGAAGCCACGCCAGCAGTCCCGCATTTAAAAAGAAAACAAAGGTGTCAAAAGTATTCACATTCGTTACTCAGGTAACAGTATAGATACTAGGGTTTAAAAATACTTATGTAGAAGTTGAAGTATCAACTGAAGCTTTTTACCCAAGTAAAAGTGTAAAAGTACTGCTTTCAAAACTACTTAAAGTATAAAAGTGAAAGTAATGTATGGGAAAACATGCCATTAGGAACAAAAGTTTAGGCCGCACCACAGGGGTCTATAGTGCACTAGCCCACATCCCCCCAAAAATTATTCTTCTAAAAGCCATGATGACTATAATGTTATATTAAAATGTTAATGTTGATAAATTAGGGATGCACTAAGCTTCAGCTGCATATACGCCCATTGAAAATGAATGTAGTTTGGTACAATGTAAATATATTAAAGAAGCATATCTGTGTACTACTGAACATTTACATGTGTTTCATGGAGCAGAAGATATGATGACTAGTTGTCTATAAGTATTGTAATGGAGCAAAAAGTCAAACTTCAAAGGCATGTTATCAATAATCTTTACTGGAATGTAAATGTACATGAATGAAAACAAGCTGGAATGAAACAGGAGTAACAAGGCTATGTTTAAAATGTAAGGAGTAGAAAGTACTGATAATGGAGTGTAAATGTAAGGAGCAGAAAGTACTGATAATGGTGTGTAAATGTAAGGAGTAGAAAGTACAGATAATGGAGAGTAAATGTAAGGAGTAGAAAGTACAGATAATGGAGTGTAAATGTAAGGAGTAGAAAGTACAGATAATGGTGTGTAAATGTAAGGAGTAGAAAGTACAGATAATGGAGTGTAAATGTAAGGAGCAGAAAGTACTGATAATGGTGTGTAAATGTAAGGAGTAGAAAGTACAGATAATGGAGTGTAAATGTAAGGAGTAGAAAGTACTGATAATGGAGTGTAAATGTAAGGAGTAGAAAGTACAGATAATGGTGTGTAAATGTAAGGAGTAGAAAGTACAGATAATGGAGTGTAAATGTAAGGAGTAGAAAGTACAGATAATGGAGTGTAAATGTAAGGAGTAGGAAGTACAGATAATGGAGTGTAAATGTAAGGAGTAGAAAGTACTGATAATGGAGTGTAAATGTAAGGAGTAGAAAGTACAGATAATGGAGTGTAAATATAAGGAGTAGGAAGTACAGATAATGGAGTGTAAATGTAAGGAGTAGAAAGTACAGATAATGGAGTGTAAATATAAGGAGTAGGAAGTACAGATAATGGAGTGTAAATGTAAGGAGTAGAAAGTACTGATAATGGAGTGTAAATGTAAGGAGTAGAAAGTACAGATAATGGTGTGTAAATGTAAGGAGTAGAAAGTACAGATAATGGTGTGTAAATGTAAGGAGTAGAAGTAAAAAGTGAGCTGAAAAATAATTTCTCCAGTAAAATATAAATAACCAAAATTACTACTTAAGTAAGGTAACAAAGTATTTGACACCTCTGCCAAGGAGTACATCAAAGTCCAATTAAACAGGACTAATTATACACTCTTTGTAATGAAGCATGCACTTGGTCACCACTAACAATACCCACAGTACGCACACAGAAATGAAATAAATGATAAATATTGATCAGCCCTATCTGAACCAGTGGTGACTCCGTCGTGCATGTTTATTAATCATCCCGGCTGTTTAAAGCTCCTGCTCGGTTAACAAACCTCGTCAGATGAGGCAGTGAGGTAATTAAAGGCAGAAATGAGAAACTTGGGAGACAACAGAGCAGGATCATCTCTCATTGAGCTCTCTCAGTGTGACGGTAAAATGTGGAACATGGTGTTTATAGATCCTGTATTGACCTCGTATGACAGCAGGCTCATTTCCTCTCTTCAGTGCCCCAACAGGATCTGAGTCAGCAGCTTTTCTGCTCATCCATTCACTCAAAGGAAGAGTAATTGCCTTTCTTGGTTCTACTACATGAGCCGTTCTACAGTATTCCCTTAGAACTACATTCACAATAATGCACTTGACTGCAAAACACAGGACGTACTGACATGTGTACTTCACCCCCTTGAACTAAGGGCTTAACTTCCTCCTTTTATCTACACTCGTTTATTTCATCAGCTCCACTTACCATATAGGTGCCCTTTATAGTTCTACAATTACAGAGTGCTTGTTTGCACCCTTTCAATTTGTTCTTCAATAGTCAGGACCCCCACAGAACAGGTATTATTTGAGTGGTGAATTATTCTGGACACTGCAGTGGCACTGACATGGAGGTCATGTGTTAGTGTGTGTTGTGCTGGTATGAGTGGATCAGACATAGTAGTGTCGTTAGCATATTTAAACACCCCTGTGTTACTACTGGACTGAGAATAGTCCACCAACCAGCATCCTATGACCGCTGATGAAGGACTAAAGGATGACCGACGTTAACTGTGCAGCAATACGTGAGGTACTGTTTCTAACTATACATCGCCATGGTGGTCCAACAAGGCTGAAGTGTCCAACAGTGTGGACAGTGAGTTGTCTGATCCACTCATACCAGCACAAGTCAAGTCAAGTCAAGTCAAGTTTATTTGTATAGCGCTTTTTACAACGATGTTGTCACAAAGCAGCTTTACAGGAATTTTAAAAACATGAAAAACATGAAATCACAGCTGTTTATCCCCCTGTGAGCAAGCCAGAGGCAACAGTGGCAAGGAAAAACTCCCTCAACTGGAGGAAGAAACCTTGGGAGGAACCAGACTCACAAGGGGAGACCCATCCTCCTCAGGTCGAACAGTATTTACAGTTTATAAACTAAAGCTGAGTCTGAAGGTAGAAGCTTTAGAAGCTGTACGGGTGCTACATCAGGTGGATGATACAGTGATGCAGTCAAGGATGGAGCAAATGGCACAAATAGAGAGGAGAACTGGTTGGTGCCAAGTGACGGGGGGGCCCTGGTGGTCAGTCCTTTACAGTATTCGGCGGGACAGGTGGGCGGTTTTTTTCCTCGGAAAGAGAAAAGAAAGAGTTAGTTCTGGTTTGTGTTAGTACAGAGACAGAGTTAGTTCTGGTTTGGGTTAGTACAGAGACAGAGTTAGTTCTGGTTTAGGTTAATACAGAGACAGAGTTAGTTCTGGTTTAGGTTAGTACAGAGACAGAGTTAGTTCTGGTTTGTGTCAGTACAGAGACAGAGTTAGTTCTGGTTTAGGTTAGTACAGAGACAGAGTTAGTTCTGGTTTGTGTCAGTACAGAGACAGAGTTAGTTCTGGTTTGGGTTAGTACAGAGACAGAGTTAGTTCTGGTTTGTGTCAGTACAGAGACAGAGTTAGTTCTGGTTTAGGTTAGTACAGAGACAGAGTTAGTTCTGGTTTGTGTCAGTACAGAGACAGAGTTAGTTCTGGTTTGGGTTAGTACAGAGACAGAGTTAGTTCTGGTTTGGGTTAGTACAGAGACAGAGTTAGTTCTGGTTTAAGTTAGTACAGAGACAGAGTTAGTTCTGGTTTGGGTTAGTACAGAGACAGAGTTAGTTCTGGTTTGTGTTAGTACAGAGACAGAGGCTGGCGCTTGTTAAGCGTTACTACCGTACTTTAGGCTCTTCTACCTTTAGAGAGTTCCACGTCCTAAGTCAATAAACAAAAGAAGAAGAACTAACGGGTGAAACGAGGAGTGCGCCACTAGACTGAGCAGGACACCCTCAAGACCTAACTTGGCCTTTGTTATTCACCCGTCCAATCTCCCTCACGCTAACATGGTTAGGAGAACGAAGGGGTGTGGAATAAGTCAATAAATCAATTTAGAGATACTCGCAGCAACTAAGTAGGTCAAGAAACAGGAGAAGAAGAACTAACGGGTGAAACGAGGAGTGCGCCACTAGACTTAGCATGACACCCTGAAGACCTAGCTTGGCTTTTGTTATTCACCCGTCCAATCTCCCTCATGCTAACACGGTTGGGATAACGAGGGGGTGTACAGAGGATATGAGGATAAGGGGATATGGAGTGTTTAGAGTGCAGCTGGTGACTCTGACAGATCAGATTTTAAACAAAACGAACTAAAAGGAAGAGAAACTGCACACGTGCTACATCTGGATGATACAGTAATGCAATCAAGGTGCAGCAGATGACTAACATCCATAAAGATGACATAGATGAAGAGGTTATAAGGTAACAAGGGGTACTGATGGTCAGTCCTCCAACAGTATTCGGCAGAACAGGTGGGCTGTTATTACCTCAGAAAGAAGGAGAAAAGAAAAGGAAAGAAAAAGAAAAGAAAAACAAGGTTAGTTCAGGTTTGGAGTAATACAGTGGGTGAGAAGCATAGCTCAGTCACCAAAAGCTAAACTGAACAAGTATGTTTTTAGTCTGGACTTAAATATTGAGACTGTGTCAGAGTCCCACAACAACACACACTAACACTCTACCACCATGTCAGTGTCACTGCAGTGCTGAGAATGATCCACCACCCAAATAATACATGCTCTTTGGGGGTTTTCTGAGGGTCACGACTATTAAAGAAAGGGGCAATAGTGGAATTAAAAGTATACTGAGAAATAGATGGACTACAGTCTGTAATCATGCAACTATATGATAAGTGAATCTGGCGAATAGAGAAGGAGTGAAGATGCAGATTCATCGAAAGTACTGAGAACTGGCTTCTAATAATCTGAATGTGATGTGATTTTAGAGAAATTGTACCTCCACCTCAATTTAGATGCGGTCTGACCGCTGCGTGTGCATGAGGAGTCCCCTGGCTGGAGCCAGATTTTAATCAATAAATTACTTTCCATGAAATAACTTAGTAATCAGCTCATTTTTAAAAGCGGCTTTTGAGGCTAAAGCTTAACGACTTCCACAGGAGACTCACCTGTTAGTTCCTCCCTCCCGAGTTGTTTGCCTGACATCATATTTAGGCAAGACTGTGGGAGCAAAACACTGAAGGCAAATGTGCCCTGTATTCTCGAAACATCATAAAAGCTCTCTGAATGATGCACATGTGGAGGAGAATCATCGTCAGGAGGTTGTTGTGAAGCTGTTCACATACCATGATGTAACTCGAACAATACATACACCATTACTCTGTTTTCTTTTTTATTTTATTTAAATATTCTTAATTATTGTGGCCACCCAAAGGCAACCAAGCCTCTCCATTTAAGCATTTGTGGAGCGTTTCTATTGGTTCTTTCATCATGAAATTGACCCACAGTGTGCTCAAATGATACATAGAGTTGGTGATGAAATGCTTGATGATGATATATATTACATGATATTCTCTAAGATGATATTCCCTGAGAATTGAAGGGTTAATTCTTATCCCCCGTAATCAGGTCTTTTTCGGGGAAGCATGGTCTGCTGTATGGAACATGCAGGCGGAGTTCATAGCTGCTGCAGATGGCATCCCAGTGTCTGAACAGGGATGAAAATAGTGCAGAGTGTGATGGACCTGCCAGACCACAGCACTGAATTATCACCCAGAGGGGCGAGAAAGGGACCTGCAGCTACTGTCTTTCGTTCTCTCTCTCTCTCTCTCTCTCTCTCTGTGTTTTTCTCTCTCACATGCCTGATAATTCTCCTGTTTTCCACCTGTGTGGGATCTGCCAGACTTGGCTAATGATTCCACCCGCCCATCGCTCTCTCTCTCTCTTTGTCTCTCTTTCTCTTTTGCCTCTTCTCCTTTCTCTTTCTCTCTCTCTCTCACTTCACTCTTTTTCTCTCTCTGTCCATCATTTTTCCTCCTACATTCTATTTTCACTCTCTCTGAGGGAGTCCACATGAAGGGGTTTTAGGTCAACGTATAGGAGATCAATGGCGTTGGGCTCATACAGTGTGAAGCAATTGCTTTAGATGCGCTATTTATTTATTTATTTATTTATTTATTTATTTAGTTGTTGCATGGCATAAGCCACGGAGCTCGTGTTTAGGATCATGCAGAGGGGTCTCTCTATTGAGACATCAGAGACAGCAGTCTCTTTCCTCAGTAACAGCCTATTTACAGGGCCACCTACGACAGACGCTCTCAAACTGCACTTTATAAAAAAAATAATAAAAAAAACATCACAGTACAGAGGAATCACGGCAGTCTTGTCATTATTGACTGACTTTAAACTTACGTGTATGTCTGTGCAAAAAGCCCTGAATAGCCACAAAAACACACCTGCTTCTGAAGGCCACAGCCTTAGCTTAGCTTCTCTTTGAAATAAGTGGAGAAATTGTGTGGGACGTGCAGAGTCTAAACTTTCAATCCATATCACATCACATAAAAACATCCCGTATATTTTTTTTCCACAATCGTCATGTTTTCATATTGAAATGAATACAATCGGAAGTGCAGCCTCAAACCTGTAGAGTGGGGACTGTAAATCAGAAGTTCAAACGTCTTTCGTTAAACAGGGAAACCAAATGTAGTGCAGCCGAGGAAGACTAGACAAGGATAGGCTGAAAGGATGGGCTAGATATGCCTAGGCACAATGGGGTATACCTAGCACTTGGCAGAAGGTGTAGACAGAACCTACACACGGGTGGGAGAACTCATAAGGACAGAGAGGAGACAAGGTCCAAAAACAAAAGCACATGGCAAAAACATGTACACTCAAAGAAACACACTGTGACAGTTCTCTAAAATGAGATGAAAAGGCCAAACATCTACACCCCTCAGTTTACTCTCCTAATTGTCAACTCCACGAAATCTTTAGATTAAAGCCAACCAGCCCAGATTCAGTTAGACTGAGAACAGGAACTTAAAGCAGGGTATACGATTCTAAGAAATTAACAAAGTGTGTCATTTGATCAGGGACATCCAAACTTCTGCATATGAATGTAATCCAAAATATAAAGAAACTAAATGTTACATATTACATATTAGCATTTAAATAGTAAAGCAAACTGACAATAATACAACCAGACAGATGAAGTTTTCTCTTTGAGCATCATACATCTACCACTTCTCTTCTTTCTCTTCTACCACTACTTTTCTTTTTTCTTTTATTTAAATATTCTTAATTATTGTAGCCACCCAAAGACAAACAAGTGTCTCCAAACCGATTTTAAAGGCAAGCGATTTTATTTCATCTATAGCACGAGTTTGTGTAAAGAACCAGTCCTAGCGCCTTTATGAGAGCGTACCCAACCAAAACCAGTCAAGTTCATAAGCAACAGCCAGTTCTCCACAGCTAGCTAATGCTGGATTTATTCTAATATTTCACACACATACATACAGAATAAATAAAAACAAAGAAATAATTAAAAATCAATATTGTTCTGTAGTTTTTACATCAATACTTAGGAGCAAAGCTTGTCCAACCTGGCAACAGTCGCTAAGCAAGCAAGCATTTCTCAGCGGAGCACAGAAGCATTAATGAAGCTGTAACAGGAGCTTTGCCCTGGAGCTGCCGGCTCAGCTCGGTGCACGTGCTTTACAAGCAGCAGCTTGTTGGAGATGAAGTTGGTAAACACAGAATCACAATTATGAGAGGAATACCAGACAAGTAGGAGTGATATTGGTATGCATGTTCAGCATCAGGCCAGGACACTGCTGCATCGGTAAACGTCGCTAATTTTGCCCCGAGTCAAATGCGCAGGAAGAGCTGCTTAGGTGATCAGAGCCTGCGCTGCACAATAATTAGGCAAGCTTTAAATATATAGGCTTTCAGTGTTATCTGTAAAAGTATTATAATTAAATTATTAAATTATTATATTATTACATTTTGCTTTATTTATTTAAAATCTGAGATGTATATTTTTCTGTTATTAGGACAATAAACATATTGTTCTGTGCAGAATTGTGAACCATCAAATGACATGTTTTCATTTTAAAACAAAAATTTGATACCTAAGCTTTTGCCTACCACTGCATATTGTATTTCGCTTGTGGGGAAATGACTCCCACCCCATCAATGAGACTGGGCAGCTCCTTCTGTGACAGACTGCTTCACCCCAAGTGTGTGAAGGAGCGGTATCACAGGTCCTTCCTTCCTGCTGCTGTTTGACTCTACAACCAGCACTGCTCCCAGCAAACCACATACACACAGCAGACCACATACACACACTTAAACTCTACACACTCTTGGTAACTTACAGCAGTGGGAAACCGTCATGGTCCTATACGCCCTCTCAAAGGGCCTAAAATATAATTATATTTGATCTACTTACAGTTTGACAATCAATATCTGAACAATAACAGAAATATAGGCAAATAAATTATTCAAACGTGTCTATTCAATCTGTGTTGGAACGTGAGGGGTTAAGTGGAAGCCTGTGAGTCTGTGTCTCCGCCTATAAGTACTGTGATGCCTCCGCAGACAGTTGGTGATTGGTGGTCCCGCTGTTCATATACAGAGTGGCCAGGCAGTTATAAGTCAGCGGGATACCAATTTCAAATGACAGTAAAACTGACCAATCATATCTTCCTTCTAAGTGGGCGGGCTTAACTGTATGACCATTTCAGCCCGCTGTGGCCACGCTAGCTGGAGAAACGGCTAGCTATTGCTAGGCTACCATGTCCTGCCCCCAAACTGTCAAAACCACCCCCTCTGAAAACTCCAGCGCAAATATTAATCCGATGGTATTGCACTTCGCACGCGAGTAAAAAAAATATCAAATCGGGTTGAAATTGGGGGAGAGGGCCGAGGCTTAAGGGTCACGGTTCGCTACTGACTCACAGTAGGGTAATTACTTCTGGAGACATACAGGGGCTTTAATGCTAATCTCTAAGAATAGAACATGTTTGAGATACTTTTTCAGTGTGCAGTTAAGAGTTTATGTGCAATTATCTGTAAATTATTTGCAATTATCTGTAAATCATCTGCAATTATTAGTAAACAATATCCTTTTTATATTGTATATACTGTATTGTTTATTTATCAGCTTTTTTTGTACGGAGTGCCTTGCTATCCCTTTGCCGCTGTAACACTGTGGATTTCCCCACTGGGGGACTAATAAAGGATTATCTTATTTTATCTTGTATAATCATTCAAACGCTCTGCAGGCATCTTCAAAGTGCATTTAATGTGCTCCTGTAATCTTAAAATAGGTTGTCACTGATTGCTGTCATTTTGGTTTACTATTCATTAATAGTTATGTAATTACACCATCTGTTGCTGTACAGCAATTGTTGTTGCACAATTTGTATGCATTATGGTTGAAAATATTGGGGTAAAAACAATATTAAACCTAAAACCTAGGCCAGATATCATGCATTCTGAGATGAAGGTGCTTAGATATTATTGACCCACATGTACATATTTCAGATAGTAGCTGACGCTTCGTCAGTGGCTGTGGACACAGGGGCTGGGCCAGACAGTCATGTGATAGTAATAGTAGATTTCTTGCTTTCATTAAACAAATGTTCTTTTTCAGTTGTTGCAATGACCCATTCAAGCTCTGCCCCCAAATACTGTCACTGTCCAAAATAAAAATACATGTAAACAAACACACACATTGTTAGGACAGACTGGTTGAAGTTGAATGGTCCTGTACTCAAAAATACTCCCTGGTATTCGGGGAGTTCCGTGTTGGCTGGCTCCTTGCTTGCCATTGCGACACTGATGGTAGCTTCAGTGGCAATAAATGGTTTAGCTTAACAATTCTTATGGTCTCTGATTGCTGTCATTTTGGTTTACAGCAATTGTTGTTGCACAATTTCTATGTATTATGGTTGAAAATATTGGATAAAAAACAATATAAAACCTAAAACCTAGGCCAGATTTGGTTTTATAATTTTCCCCCAATATGTTAAATTCTGAAGCAGTAATATTTTATTAAAATGTGCAGAAATATGTTCTCTTTAGAGGATGTTTACTTGTGTGATTTGACCAAGCATGCCCTAATAATATTTTGTATGGGGTGCTTTTGTTCTTACATAATCAATCAAACTCTCAGAAGACAAGTTTGGAGTGCACTTTATTCTGCTTTGCTAATCCTATAATAGGTTGCTACTGCTTACACAGAGCATCCTCATTGGTTAACCCTTCAGAGTCATTCAGAGTTATTAAAGTCTTTGTGGTTTACTATTCATTAATAATTATGTAGATACATAGCTTTAGAGCTGTATGTGCATTTGCTTTCCCTTCTGTATCAGTGCTTTTTAATACTGACAAATGTAAACAATGTTTTTCTTTCCCAACAAGTGCATCAGCTAGTAGATCAACTTCCTCAACTAACGAAGTAGTTGAGATATTTCATTATTTACAGTAAATATTATAATCAACAGACAACAAAAGCCCAAAACTGAATGCCTGTGACTTGATTCCCCAGACAGCAGTGCATTAAGGACCACCATGTTTCGGTGATTGAGATCACTGCACAGGCTCAGAAATACATTGGCAGCGTCTTTTTCAGGGACGTTCATGCATATTTCAACACCTGGCCATATTCTACACATTGCAAGTGGTCATAAAAGCACACACTGTTTATCATTAATGCCCAAGGGTCCGCTTTAACTGTGCTGTCGTTGAGTGCTTGTATCAGACATGTTCTATTCATAGAGATTAGCATTAAAGCCCCTGTATGTCTCCAGAGGTAATTGCCCCACACGTTTGGGAGATGCATCCAACGCTGCTCTTTCCCCTTTAATTGGTAATCAACACAGAGGCTTTCTCTTTGTTATTAAGTGCTATGGGTTGGGTCATTTATCACTGCTGGACATGGCCTAGTTTTGAAACCGGAGGGGACGCTCTAGCCCGCTAGCCACGATAACCTACAGCAGTGTTATTGAACCAGCCCTGTCCAGCCACAACAAGCCCTGCTGCTAAACGCTCCCTACGGCCATGGCGCTGTCTGGACACTGGGGCTGTCCCTGGGTGAGGAGTTTATTGGTCGATCAAAAGGCCTGATTTCTTTTCTTTTTTTTAACGTTGCCCACTTCAGTACCCAGTGCCCAGCCTGACTGATGCTCATAAACAACACTTTTAAAATACAGTGACGCTCAACTTTTACAGAGACTCACAGGGTCCAAACTTCTAAGTTTTAAGGATATACGAGTAAGCATGATTCATCTCATCATTTCATTTAATCAAAGTGTACTTTGACATAAACTCACCTGTAGAACATCTTCTAAGTTTTTAATTATGTGACTTTGTTACCAATGTCTCAACCCCCCTACCACCACCCCACACCAGTCTACCATAGAACTGTTGCTCCAACGTTTGGACTCATATAAAACCTTTTGGCAAATAAATGTATAAAGTGACTTTAATATGGTGGCCCTGAGCAACTTTTCTAATTATTAGCTAGCTGTGACAGAAAGATGAGAAAGCTGGAGGTTATGTAGAGCATAGAATTAATAACTACAATGGCTCACATTGTTTTCAACTAAAAGATGAGTCCTGGCATTCCTAACAGCTAACCTGGGCCGTTTGTATTCACAGTCAGTGATGTTTCTAGAACTACACAGAATTCTAGAGTATTTTTTTCTCTGCTGACATTGGTCTCATTATAAAACCAAACATGATTAGTTGATTCCCCATTAGTTGAGTTCTTGTGTATGTTGCTTGTACATCTAATGTCTACGACCTTCAGTACTATCCATTTCTGGATCCACATATTATCCTGGATCATTTTTTCCCTGAATATTTTAAGATCTGAACCCTTTTTTAGCCCACCAAAGCATATAAATGAAAGAGTAATGACATTTTCTATCAGTACTTTCTTGAAAGGCCTAAGGTTGGAAGGACCAGAGGATTCTTCACTGCTTAGTTATGCATTTTTTTAAATTAAGTAAATACAGAGTTACAAATGCAGTTATTCAGTCATCAATCTCAGATAACCAACTGATAAGTGGACTTGGAGGGGGTATCTCTGGTGCCGACTAATATGCTGACCACAGGGAACGAGCTTAACCCCGTCTCCTTTCTGTATCTCTGTAAATTCAGAATGACTGTGTTTGTTTTGTGTGTGCTGCGCATCGGCAGTGACATTTAAAGTGTGATGTTAATGGTCAGGGTGAGTGCCTCACTGAGAGAGGGAGACCACCCGCCGGGTTATAACCAGCAGTTCTAAGACAAAGCACACTGTAATTAGGAGAATATGAGCGCTCCACAGTGCTAAAAACCTCCTAAATGGACTTTACAGGCAGAGACATACATTCTGAGAGGAAGGTGCTTAGATATGATTGACCCACATGTACAAATTTCAGATAGTAGCTGACGCTTCATCAGTGGTTGTGGACACAGGGGCTGGGCCAGACAGTCGTGTATTTAACAAATTTTTCATTTAACAAATGTTCTTTTTCAGTTTTTGTAATGACCCATTCAAGCTCTGCTCCCAAACACTGTCACTGTCCATGTAAACAAACACATTGTTAGGACAGACTGGTTGAAGTTGAATGGTCCTGTACTCAAAAATACCCCCTGGTATTCGGGGAGTTCCGTTTTTGCTGGCTCCTCGCTCACCATTGCGACACGGATGGTGGCTTCAGTGGCAATAAAACGTTTGGCTTAACAATTCTTATGGATGCTCTTTACCAGTTTGTTAATGTGGTAATTGAGATCTTCCACATTTCTTCTTCACGTTTCGTCTTCAGTTTGAGTTTCCACCAATATCTTGGGAAAGTGGGCACATTTTCAGATTTACAGAGATGCTATGCCATATTGCAAAGGTTGTAGAATAGTCCCAGGCATGGTTACAACTGCTTGGCTATAAAAGACCAATTGGGTAAACCCAGTTTGCCACAGTGCCACCATGAGGCAGTCTGGTGTAGTTAACAACACCAGACAAAAGCTCACTGGTTCTTGAGGAAACAGGTAAACAATAATATTTGCCTACATTTGACCGTGAGGGTTTATTTTTCTATTTAATGAGTATTTATTTACAGGGACCCCCCAGAATTTAGGAGGGGGCGTTCAAGGAGGTTAGTTAGGGGATTCTACACATGCTTATTCTTTGGGTATAATTATCTTCAGCACTTGTGTAAATCTACTTTATGTAAATTTACATGAATTCATGGGGTAGTATAGTCTTTTACGGTTGCTGCTGTGACATGTGTATGTTGTTCTTTCTCTGAGAGCCTCTGAGGTCATATAGTATTCTGTTGGTGCTGGAGTTGGGGTAATATCTGTATTAAGAAGCCTGGATACAATATGGTTTTCTCTATAGCATAATTGAATGACATTTTGGGATATCACTGCTTTCGCAAACCGTTGCTAGTTCAGCATCAAACTTAATTCCTTTGGAGTTGGAGAGTCTTCAGCGATGGAGAGCAGTGCCAATGTTAAGCCTTGTTTTGCTTTTGTTTATATTGTGGTCGAACTTGGAGTGGATGGCGGCAGTGATACTGCTCACATGCCAAGAACTATAGCCATCACTAGATTTACTGTTCCTTTCATCTGTCCTTAAACGATTTCACTGGGAGCAAAACCTTCAACATGATAAAGGTTAGAATTCACAATCAGTGCAGTGCTACCTCTTCATCCTCTCATGTTGGACTGATAGCATGCTCAAAACTAAGGAGGCAAAACACACCTGTTGCTTGATGCAAGCTAACACTGCTGCACACACACATCATAAAACTGGAAACTTTAACAAAATAAAACTACCCAGCAGCTTTGTTTTCTAGTTTTTATTTTGTTTTGTTAGAGGCTACAGTATATTGGCTTGTGTAAATATGCGCGTTGAAGCCACTTTTCTTTTTTATGGTCTTTATTGCTGGAGTTTAGTGGTTGAAGTTAAACTGGGTCAAATTTAGCTCTACACGTCTGTCAAACGTCAGCACCCATTATCAGTGTCTTCTAATGTTCAAGTAGATTATTCACTGACGGCCTTTTGTGTTGTCAGGTAGTAGGTTCACACTTCGGAATGTGCCAATCATACATGATGCACGTCTGCGCTCGACTCTGAAAGCTCGCTCTTGTCGGGATAATTGAGTGTCTCTGGACAGAGCATGGCTCGCTGAGGGCTGAGCTGCAACACCCCTCTCTCGTGGTCAGTCCTACGCTTTGATCAGGCACTAGGCTTCAGGCAGTGTCTGTGAGAGTCCAGATCCGTGTGGAGTTGGTTATACAAAGAGCTGATATAATAAAGATCACAGCGTGTAGCCTGAGAGCTGCGCTCTAATGGTGCCGGATGTGCCGAGCTTTAATTGATCACCCAGAGCTGTGGGTTTTTAACAGAGTGATGTAGGTTTCATAGGCAAACAAAACCAAACACGTATACAACGCAGTTCACAGGACGGGAATCCGTCTTTTCAGTATAAAATCAGTTCAACTGTAGATAAATGATTGCAGTGAATCTAATACGCTGCTACCCAACTTTACACGTTTCAAATAACTTAAAGAAAGCCGTAGAGACACTTGCAGATTTAGAATTTAGAAATGAAAGGAGGACTCCAATGCTAAATCACTCTCTCATCCATGACTCCAATCAATCGCAGCCTGCCACCTGTCTTTAAAAGCATTCAACTCCTCCTTACCACCACCAGTTGAGTCCCATTCCTGCCGTCCTTGAAGGCGGCGTCGCCCCTGCTGTCCATATCCAGCAGGATCTGTGAGGGTCTGCACGCTACAAAAACCTGGGCCTAGGACTGGGCTTATGCCAAAGACTGTTTCTTTATGTCCTACAATTACTAGCCTTCCAATTGTACACCTTATTAGAGATTAAACCTTGCTTTACATTCCTCTACTCCTGGAGTCTTTCTGGCAGAACTATTTGCTACTTGTGTTTGCACACAGTAGAATTTGACACACACTAGTGAACACACTTGCCCAGAGTGATGGGCAGCCTTTTCCACAGCACCAGGGGAGCAGTTAGGGGTTAGGTGCCTTGCTCAAGGGCGCTTCAGCCATGTCCAGTCAGTTCACAGGAGTTCTTGTGAAGCCAGAGGAATTAAGAGAACGCAAGAGATGAGTTGCCGTTATTTACAGGTATTGGTGGAGAGATAGCACAGGCTAGTGTGAGCTGAACCACAATGACACAGGCAAACACAAGCAGGAGGGAAGAGACCATCCAAAACCAAAAGACAATCAAACCAGCAACCAGACGAAAAAGTATGGAAAACCAAGAGTATCTATAACCAAAACCACACAAAGATCATACACAGAAGCTGTACATATACAGACTTCGGTAGGGAGCTACAGGCGAATGCCATTAAGACTCAGGTAAGGAGGATCACTATGGGGTGAATTATGGGAAATGCACTTCACAGAGTCGGCGGAAGCAGTAGGAGACCCCAGGGTCGTGGACGTTCTCTAGGAAGTGTTTGGCTTTACAATGTACCTCTCCGGCATGAATGTATTTAAAAAGCACATGTTCAAGCTTGTCATAAATATTTACTCCAGCCCACTGAGGCCTGACTGCTCACGTTGCTTCAATTTGGTTCGGACGTCATTTCTCAAATGTGTCAAGCTCGGGAGAGTTTCAGCTTTCTCGTTTCCCTTCTCACAGCCTGCCTCACGCTTGTAACAGATTTTATTACATGTTTCTAACTGTCTGGTTTAGTGTAGCTAAGAGAAAGTTTGATCTGATATTTTTATGTTGTATTTTGAAGGTGCATCATATGTAAATGCATACAATGTTCAGAAGAACGTTTTGTAAGGATTTGTTATCAGAAAAATCTTTTCTTGAAGGTGGAACATAAACAGACTCAAAAATATTTGAGATACCTTTAAACATTTAAAAGCATTATTTGATAAATAAATGAACTGAAGCATAATGTAACCTTATTATATCATATTATATTATTATATTTAATGTTGGCTGCCCTGTAAAATAAAATAAAGTAGTTAAAAAGTTAGTGTTTGAGTTGTTTAAGGGTTTTTTAGTTTGAACTTTGAATAGTCAGTTAGCAGAACAAGTATCGTTGTTTTATGCCCACAAATATACTATTTTAATAAACTCAAACACTGACTTATTGATTAGTAGGTTTTTACAGGTGTTGTCTGTTGTTGTCCCTACACAGTAATCAATGCAGTCCTGTCAGGTTTGCAACACTAGTTAACACTCGCTGAGTAATTTAAGCTATTTGTACAGATTGTTTTTTCTAAATCAGAGGATTTGCACTTTACAAGAACTGTTATTATATCGTTGCTGTCCAATGAAAATCTTTTGTGGATTTTTAGTTTTCTACCTCATTTGAACACAACATCTGCCCTTTACATCATGCAAAAAAATCATGGGCCAATAGAAATGCTCCAAAATATCTTGGAAATAATTCTGGCTCCATTGACTTGATGATAACAAATCTTGAGGCTGAAACACGTCATTAAAATAAAAGATATCTGCAGAATTGTGCCATTATTTCTTAATAATAATGTACTTTTGTTCCCAAAACACACAAACTGCTGTAAGTAGGTACATGTATGCAAATGTGCCTGTGACCAAAGTATTGATTTCAAAAACATTGAACAGACTGTTTGCAAAGTGCAGACCACTAAAACAGGGCAAGGAAGGGGAACTCTGAGAAACTTGGGGTTCTGGGTGGCTTCATCTGCTGGTATTTGAAGTCAAGCGAAGAGCGAGTAAGATTTTGGAAGAGATGGAGGAGCTGGGTAGGGCTGTGTATTGGCTAGAACCTGGTGATACAATATATATTGTGATACAGCGTACACGATTCAAGCAAAGTGATATATTGAGATTTTTCAAATCCTACTTTTAAAACTCACCACTATATGAACAGGTTTGCCAATGCTTACAATAACATTGCGCCCTTGTGCTGCTTGTTAATGTTGGAGTGGAGCTCCAATACTGCCATCTAGTGGTCTGAGGTTTAAACACAACACACAATGATTCACTGTCTGCCAGGAATCTGTGTATATGTGTATATGTGTTTTTGAGAATCGATAGAGTATCACGAAACATAATATCCTGATATTCAATATTTTAGATTTTTCCTACACCCCTAGAGCTGGGGAGGTGGTGGGGTGTGAATTTCGTCACATAAAGGTGAGGGCACGGTAGAGGAGTGGTTTATATAGAGCGTGTAATGATGGAGAGGAGGGGTTTGGGCGTGGTCTTTCTCCCAAACTAAAGTTTCATAACTTCATTTATCGCAGCTTGTATGGACTGCAGATTGAATCCTGCATTTTAAAACTTTAACGTTGTTTAAAAACTTTTTCCTTTTTTTATTTATTTTTCCAAGAAACAGACCCTTTAATGTGACTAGTGAACATCTGACTGGTAGTACAGTCCCAGGTTTGAACTGGATCTTGAGTTTTATATATCTTCCATGCTGACATTCACGTGCTGCCCTTGATGCTCGGCAAGCTTGTTAGGACAATATTTCGCGGAATCCTGAACGCGCTCCTCCTCCTTGGCTAACGACAGCTCCGATACGTCCGCCTGTCTGCGTCCACCCGAGATTCAAGGCTTCTTTTTGTGTGTGTCGTTTCTGGAATCCACTCGACGCTCGGCCTGACGAGGGGGAGAGTCAGTAAATGAGGGGAGTTTTTATGATTTCTGCGGTGTGTTTTTGTGTGTGCGTGCGAGTCTGGAGGGCAGTGCTGTGATGAATGATGTATGAGTATGGAGATGAGTGGGCCCTTCTGCTCTTTTCTAAGGTCACTCAGTGCTGCATGTGGTGGGTGTCACAGTTTCCCCTCCAACTATAGAAACATCACTAACAAAAAGAACACCTCCCCCCCTGCCCCCCGCAGGATTGGCCCACCTCCAGGGACTTTTATCCAGAACGGCCCACCGGAAGCACCTAGGGTGGGATCTGACCTATTCAGTTACAGGACAGCTTTTTGTGGAACAATATGGGGAGCCGGGGAGCTTTAAACTGGTGCAGTTTGCTTCATCATGCAGGAACACCTCCTTTTGATTATGGATCTTGAAGGTGGAAGGAACTGACGAAAAAAGCCGCCAGCACTTTAGGGGTCTGCTTGAGGGTGGGCTATCATGTGGCTAACATAGAACAAAGCCAGATAGCTAATGTTTCTGCTCGGGAGCTCTGCATCAATGGCTACACTACCAGTCAAGATTCCATAAAAATTGTATGATGCTGAATATTGCAATGAGAGAACACTGATGAATGAAAGAGCAAAGAACTACAGAACCCTGGATTCTAATGGATGAGGTTGAGGGACTCATGAACTCACAGCTAGAATTATTCTCCAGTTTCTTAAGAGTTTCCTAAACATATATACAATGTAAGCAGCAAGCTGATTGGCTCTTTTCTTAAACGGTAGTACTTTCTCTGCAAATGGATGTCATGGTATGCATAACAAGCTCTCCCATTCATATTTCAACCAGCGATCGGTCTCCTCTTCTATAACGTCTTTGCCGTGGAGCTAGTGGACGCAGCATTATTTGCTGAGAAGAACTTGCTGTCTTGTACATTCGGGCTTGTTTCCAACCTATAAAACCATATTACTCCCTCATGTGAGCACGTTACAGTCCCGCTCTGACTAATTTATCAAGCTAACCATCAGAAAATCTAACTTTGATAGCTTTAACATTGTCCTGTACCTGTAGTTGTCATAGTCATTATACTAAATAAGCGCTCAACAACAAGTGTCTCTAAAATTGGAACTTTACAGGAGAGGACAAAAACTGTCTTAACTTTTAATGTAAATCAATGGAACCAGGATTGTTCCCAAGTGATTTTGAAGCATTTCTATTGGAATGTGTACACAGAGTAAAGGGCAGCTGTTGTGTTTAAATGATGTAGAAAAATGAAAATCGACCAAAATAGAGATGCATGTCTTTCATTGGACAGCGATGATATATATAGCAGCCCATGTCGGCTGTCTCCTTACACGGCCTAGTAGCCCATATAAAGTTAAGCTTACATTAGAGCTGCAAATATTTAATCGGCGTAACAAGAGGGAAACGGAGGGCGGAGACACAGAGCACATGACAACAACCAGGAAGATAAACAGAAGCACATGGGTTTGACAGGACGTAAACAGACAGGTGAGGACAGGCAGGGCGTGACAGCAAAACTGGCGTAAGTTGTCTTTTAGATGCTCACGACTAGGGGTGTGTTTAAAAAATCGATTTTTCGATTCAAATCTATTTTCATTTGAATAATCCGATATCGATTTGTATAAACCCAAGATCGACCTTTAAAATCAGTTAAGCATGGCTGGATCACAAATGAAGGCGCCCCAGAACTTGAAAGCAGATGTCTGGCTTCATTTTGGATTTAGAAACCATGAACGTATATAAACATATAAACACTAATGTTTTTAGTAATGGTATGTTGAGTGTTCCTTGTACATTTACCACATTAGTTCTCTGAAAATCTCTTTTCATATAAAAAAAAACATATTATTGTAACTAAAACATCCCTAAATTAATTGTTATTGAATTGATTGAATCGAATCGGAAATCAGTGGCGATACCCAGCCCGACTCATGACTATATTGGGTGATCAGTTAAACCAGCAACAGACACCATCAAAATCCAGCATAGAAAGCTTAGGCCAGCAAGAACATTTATTAAAAATGGCTAAGTCGAATGCTTTGGATAGACAGCACAGCCAACAGAGAGCAGCGCCCTTGTTTTTTTCTCAGTACTCCCAATGGCCAAGTCACCTCCAACCCCAAACGAACAGGACTGTGTGCTGATGCTTTGCATTTAACTTTTCCAGGCTAGCCTATCTCCTTTACTGTCGGCTGTCTCCTTACATGGCCTCCCCGTGTGGATTTTTGCTGTCTGCAGCGCAACCTTTTGCTGACTTGAAAATGTAAGGCATTGTGTTTTATCTAGGGCATCTTCTTCAGATTCTGTTTTTTTAAAAAAGCTTTGAAAAGTCTCTGTTCCTCGGGGGGAATGCAGGGAAAAAGCCTTACTGATGGTCACCGCTCGGCGCAAGTGACTTGAGGCGGCAATCTGTCTACATAAAATGAAACCAGCCTCTGCCTGATAGCCCACTAATGAAAGGTGATAGAGTCACAGCTTAACACAATGCAGAGTATAATTACAAACTGATTCTGATGATGGGGCCTGTGGGCCTCCTGCCAAATGCATGTGGTGGCTGCATTTAAAATAGCTACTACTTTGCAGCACTCGAAGGAAATGGCTAAAAAACTGATGTCTTATTAAATGGTGGGGATGTGAGGAGTACGGCGGGTGACAAGGCGCAATGCACAGTGTGTTGCAAAGTCATGGATGCAATGCAAGTTCAGAAAACAGTCTATTAAACACAGAAATGCTGCAAATACAAACAAGAACATATGCAACCTGAGAAAAGCCAGCCTCAACTCAAATCTGAAAGGAGAATATATGAAAAGTAGTTAAATATCCTTTATGGAAAAACATGCCAGATGCTCATAATAACACAGAGAACCACATTCCAAGAAGTTTATAGTCAGCATGTCTATATCAAACAGGTTAATAGCTGTAATTATTAGTCATATCTGGTAGCAGAATTGAAACGTTTTTGTAACACCCTACAACTTATTACAATAATGATGCAGTGATATTAATTAAAAGTTCATTTTAGTTGTTTTTGCATAGACTTTAAAGGTCTGAATGGTTTGTAGTGCTGTTGTTGTCATTTTGATGATCATGAATGTTGTCGAATTTGATTATTGTGATTATTTTTATTATTTCATGATTATCTCATTATTATATTATTCATGGTGGAGGGGCTTGTGGAGCCTCCTTTTAATTTTGACGATCCTTTTAATTATCTACAATTGTCTACAGATAATTGGTATCAAAAACATTATGGTTAAACTCAGGTTTAGGAGTAGGTGTAGGTTTTGTGCTGAAATTAAGAAGTTTAGCTTGAGTAAAGTTTTTACACTCACTTGCAAGTTCAGTTGCATTTAATAAAATTTGTTTAGTTTAATGCTACTTAAAGAGACACTAGCCATCTACAAAACATCCAGTGTGGATTGTCAAAATGAAAAAAAATGAGTTTTTTGTAGGTTGACCGGTGGTTTGGGATAGTAAGTAAAATGGCTAGCACAGCCACAGTTACCACTAAAATTCAATTCTGTCCCTCATACATCATGTCTGAAAACTTTTAAGCAAGTCTACTAGAGATTACTCCAAAAATGCATAATTAAGTCATTAAAATGTAAATAAAGTCATTTAGATTGACTTGGTGTGAAATGGGTCAGATGGGTTCACAGTAGTGGTTATAGGACCCAGATATTTGCTTTTTCTGTTTGTAAAACAGGGTGACCAGATGTCCCTGTTTTTCTGGACAGTCTCCATTTTTGGTGGCATGGCCCCAGAAATGTCTCCATTTGTAGCTGAAACAATGACACTAGACAGTCCTGAGAAAGACCTTCAGTAGAGCGGGCTGCTGCTTTTGCCACTTACCACTTTTACCACTTGTTCACTTAATTTAGAAAATACTACTATGGAAAACTGCCTAGCAGGTGTCAAATGAGACCACCGCATCACTACATGCATATTTTCAAGTGGTAACCCAGGGATTGAAAAGCAGGGGTAGGTTGCAGGACGGGAACCGTACTTACACGTGATAGGTAGATCTGATTGGTACTGACATCTATTTCAATGTAACTACCATCCCATCTACAAATAGAGTACCATTAAAAAAGAAAAGCTGTGTCACTTTGCTGTCCATCCATATGTGACATAGCATATCATCGCTGTCCAAAGAAAAACATGTATCCAAAATGGTAACTCTACAGGAAAGGCCAACAATGTACTTCACTTTCCATCAATGGAACCAGAATTGCTTGCAGGCTATTTTGGAGCACTTCTTTTGGTCCTATCACCATGAAATTTGTACAGCCTGTAAACAGCTACTGCTGCATTCAAATGGTGTAGAAAAACAAAAACGGAGACACACATTTATAGCAGCTCGCTATAACTGGAGCTAGCCCAGTGGTTTGTTTAGGGTCTGGCTATTTTTTTCTTATTTTCTGTATCCATGGTAAAAAGCCCTCTTTTTACTGCCAAAGTATTTTATATGAGTATAAATCATGGGGGCAGCACACTGGTGTAATGGTTAGAACTGCCCCTCCGTTTTAATTCCATAGGTAAAACATTGGATTTTCTGTTGTGAATATTTATTACATACTATGGCATCAGTTAAAAGCTTGTATATACAGATGGGCACACCGAACTCTACAGAGGTTACGAGAAGTTTATGGTTCAGTGAATCCCATCATTTATGGCAGGAACCCCCATGGAAGCAGCCCAAGTCCAGGAGACAACAACTTGGCCAGAGGCATCACATGGGCCAGATGGAACATGGAGGCAGGCCTATAAGACCACACAGTTACCGAGACCTGGATAGACCATGTCTGATCACCTCAAAGAACGTCTATACCGCGGAATCTTCTGAACTGGTCTCCCTCTTCATTTTGATGGCAAGACAAGAAGTTACAACACCACCAAACTGGAAATGTTCTGGTCACCTTAGTGTAAAAGCTCCCTGTTAAAGTCAATATACAATGTTTGTTATGAATATACTGTCTGATGTTGTTTATAGGCTACCAAAGGAAACTTCTTTTCTCCAACTTTACTGCTATTTTACCAGCATCATCATTACATACAAAACTCAGAAGACATGGGCGGGTTTACTGGTGGGTTTGGATAGGGAATAAAATGAATGGGTTTGTATTGTAGACATTGCGACCCCCTGAACAGAAGGTTTCTCTGCAGGGAAGCGTTTCACATCGAAACACTGGGAAAGACTTTGTTAGCATCTCAACCATTTAATTATGCGGAAATTTAGAAAAATGAGTCAAAATTCCTCTTTTAACAGCTCGGCACAGTTTGAGGCAACAGGGGGATGATTTATCCTGCAGTTTGAATGATGCTGATTATTGTAAGATTAGCTTCCTTTGCTTACCTCCAGTAGCCTCAGTGCAAATGTGAAGAAGCGAATTCCAGTCCCCAGAAATATCTCGACTGAAAGACTGTTTGGGTTCAAGCTAAAAATTGCCCGCATTTGATTGAAAACTATAACCACAGCTTTTACTTCAAGTCACTTCATCTATGCAGAAAAGGAGCGCTTCAGCTCTTCTTGTGAAAAGTAAGCTTTCCTGTTGAATATATTAATTGACTCCAGATTGTTTCATGAGACCGTATGCATCCATATAGTTATTCACATCAGTAAATGTCAAGTGGCTGCAGAAAAAATAAAACTCGGCTATCTCTTGAGATAAATGCCTGAGCTGTTGTCGCAACATCTAAATCATTTCCGCTAGAAGTTGAGCTGGGTATAAGCCCTCCTAGCCCCCTTTTCACAGTGTGTGTGCGTGCGAGTGTGTGTGTTAGATCCACTCGTGGCTGTCAGTCGTCCTGCATGTGCAGAATGAGTAATGAGGTGTTAATGAGGGCTCGCTCACGCTGGGTTTATTTAGCTCAGTGCTCCTGAGGAGCTCCTGCGCTCTCCGTGGCAACAATGCATGTTATTGGCTCTTTAATGCACTCCGACTTCATTCCGTTCGTCACATGTTGACAAACAGGTGACACAGTGAGAGTGACCACCCCTCTTTCTCTCTCAGTCCCTCTCTCTCTCTCTCTCTCTCTCTCTCTCTCTCTCTCACTGCTCTTCCTCTCAAGCCCTGTTACGCTGTAAGTAGCGCAAGGCCCAGTGCTCTAAATGTGTTGTGGTCAGTTTTTTAGTGGGACAGGCAAAGTTAGCAATTTGGAAACGTGTCAGATTGATGTCGGAGGCAGAGCCGGCCCTGACCTCCCTGGGGCCCCAAGCGAAATTTAGCAACGGGGGCCCTTATACCTGACCCGTGAGCTATGCAAACCATTTGCTATTGCCGCACAGTCACACCTGACACACCAGTGCTCCCTCTGCAATACCCTCCTTTTAAAAGTTTGCTTCATCTGTCGCTCTAAGAATAAGTAGACCTTAAGTATAGCATGTAAGTGCCCACTCACACTTTAGATACTGAATGTTTGGGTCAGATGGGTTCACAGTGGTGGTGATAGGAACCAGACATTTGCGTTTAATGTTTGTAAAACAGGGTGAACAGATGTCCCTCTTTGTCTGGACAGTCTCCATTTTTGGTGGCATGGCCCCAGAAATGTCTCCATTTGTAGCTGAAACAATGACACTGGACAGTCGTAAGAAAGACCTGCAGCAGAACAGATGGGCAGACGTCTTGCATTGTGCTTGTTTTGGCCAGTAGAGCTTGCGAGTAGTGTTTTTCTTTAGTGTTCAGTCGAGCTCCATGCTTCTGTTCTTGGATTTTTTGTTATGAAGCTTTGTCTCCTATAAGGAGTGTGCCATCATATATTATCTAGACTGGTCTTCACAGAAGCTGCTGTTTCATCATATGCTCACACATAAACATACTGTATGTATACTAGTGACACGGTTCTCTTTTTCAAAGCTGCTATTTGTAAACACTGATGACTGTTTTCTGATTGCTGTCAGTGCAATTCACTCTCATGTTTTTGTGACCTGATGGATAGTTTCTGTTTCATCCTCTCATGAGTTGTATGATGATATGATGGGGGCTACACAACATGTACACTAAGGGTACAAGGCGGACCGACTCTGGTTGGAACGGCAGGCTGTATCTTTCGGGTCCTATTGGAGTCACGTATAAGAGTTGAATTTATTTTCTATCAAAGCACTGTTAACGTTTTTGAAAGAAAAGGGGTTCTAATCAGGGGTTTGTTGCCGTTAATGGGGGTGCATTATTGCTAAGTTGGTGACTTGCTTTTCACCTTTGAATCCCAGAAACCTGACTTCTTATCTCCTGTTTTAAATGAGGCCTAAATTAAGAGGTTTAACGTCAAGTGAAAGCAGCAGCAGGCCTCACATGGGGCCTGGTGTTATAGAGCTACTTGTTTCCAAGCAAACTGGTTGCCGTATGCATACCTGCTAAAGCAGCAGTTGTTGCCTCTGTCACTGGATTCCTCACACATTCATAAACATACTCCCCGTTTTCAAATGAAATCTCACATCTTCTGTGGAGGCTAGAACCCTATAAGAGAGCGGAGAGCACTACCTCACAACCAGCTACATAACAGAGTGCATGGATCCAGACGTAAATAAATGAAAAATACAGTAAAGTGCAGTAAATTACAGTACAGTAAAGTGCTGTAACGTACGGTACAGTACAGTACAGTAAAATGGTATAACGTACGGTACAGTACAGTACAGTAAAGTGCTGTAATGTACAGTACCGTGCAGTAAACTACAGTACAATACAGTAGTGCTGTGAAGTACAGTACAGGAAAGTGCTGTAAAGTACAGTAAAGTGCTGTAAAGTGCAGTAAAGTGCTGTAAAGTGCAGTAAAGTCTAGTAAAATTATGTAAAGTACAGTAAAGTGCTGTCAAGTACAGTAAAGTGCAGTGCAGTACATTATAGTAAAGCACAGTAAAGTACAGTATAGTGCTGTAGCGTAAAGTACAGTAAAGTGCTGTAAAGTACAGGAAAGTACAGTAAAGTGCAGTACAGTATAGTAAAGTGTAGTAAAGTACAGTGAAGTGCTGTAGAGTGAAGTACAGTAAAGTGCTGTAAGGTACAGTAAAGTGCAGTAAAGTAGAGTAAAGTGCTGTTAAGTACAGTAAAGTACAGTAAAGTATAGTACAGTAAAGTACAGTAAAGTGCTGTTAAGGACAGTAAAGTACAGTGAAGTATAGTACAGTATAATAAAGTGCTGTAAAGTGCAGTAAAGTACAGTACAGTATAGTAAATTGCTGTAAAGTACAGAAAAGTGCAGTACAGTATATTAAAGTGCTGTTAAGTACAGTAAAGTACAGTAAAGTATAGTACAGTATAATAAAGTGCTGTAAAGTGCCGGAAAGTACAGTACAGTATAGTAAAGTGCTGTTAAGTACAGTAAAGTACAGTACCTATAGTAAAGTGCTGTAAAGTGCTGTAAAGTGCAGTAAAGTACAGTAAAGTGCTGTAGAGTGAAGTACAGTAAAGTGCTATAAAGTGCAGTAAAGTACAGTAAAGTGCAGTAAAGTACAGCAAAGTGCTGTTAAGTACAGTAAAGTATAGTGCAGTATAGTAAAGTGCTGTAAAGTGCTGTAGAGTGAAGTACAGTAAAGTGCTGTTAAGTACAGTAAAGTATAGTACAGTATAGTAAAATGCAGTAAACTACAGTATAGTAAAGTGCTGTAAAGTGTGGTAAAGTGCATTAAAGTACAGTATAGTAAAGTGCTGTAAAGTGCGGTAAAGTACAGTAAAGTACAGTATAGTAAAGTGCTGAAAAAGTGCGGTAAAGTACAGTATAGTAAAGTGCTGTAAAGTGAAGTAAAGTACAGTAAAGTGCTGTAAAGTGAAGTAAAGTACAGTAAAGTGCTGTAAAATACAGTAAAGTGCAGTAGAGTGACCAGTGTTACCAGTGTTTTTGCATGCATGCTATTTAAGACAGTCTCCATTTGGACTTAGTTTTGAAGCAGTTTTCACCAACACCAGCTGGAACTCTGAAGCGAAAGCATCCTTCACTTATTCGCGTCCTTTACCCTCAACAACCTGATATGGACTCAGAACGAGAGCAGACAGCAATTTCTCTACAGCTCTGAAAAGCATTCGTTGTTGTACTTCTTCCCTTTGGCTTCTGAGATGAAATGTTTTTATAAATAGTGCCACTGAGTTTTTTTTGGAGTCATATCCTTTAGTATAGAGTTGAAGCCCTCAGCGAGAGCAGAGGCTATGCTTTTAGGATGCCCAGGTTGTCATAGGGAACCAAGCACTCGTGCTTTTTCCCTTATTTCGAGCACTTTGCCACTTCTGTCGACTTTATTAAAGCTTAAAAATGTGTTTTCTTGTGCCTCCTGCGACTTCTGACTGAAGTTTGTGTCAACAGGTAGCCAACTAAATGTAGGAAAGACTCTGCTTGACGCACAGGGAGAAAATCATTTATTTCCATGTGTGCTGCACATTCTGCAGCTTTTATGCAAATCCAACGCCGTTACAGTCACTGTTTCCATAATTAGGCTATGGGTTTGGGGCTAATGGTATATAAATGTTGGAAAATACTACAACTGCAATCCACTGCGCGCACCGACTGCTTAATGCTATTAGCTGACGCTGCAATAAATGATAAATTGCTCTGTGAAAGCATCTTAAATGCAAGTGTTAACAGGGCTGGACTGGGTTGAATTAAATTCAGCCCTGGACTTTTGTCTAGGCCAACCCACTACAGTCCACCACCCACCGCCTCCCCACCTACACCATTCACCTAACTGCGGCACTTGACATTTGTTCTGGGCGGTCTTCATTCATTTTTACAGGACTACATTCAAAACACCCATACATTTCTCTCTTTACTCTCTCAGCAGCACACTGGGATTTGTCCTGGTCAGTTCTCTGGTCAGTATAACCAGTCCATCCCTAGTCAGTTTTATCTAATATCTCTTATGGTTTTAGGAACGTTTTATAACAACAGGTCCTAATAAGCAGTAACTTAATCGTTTTTTAATTGTCTAATGACTATATATATATGCTAGATGTGCATTATTATATGCATTAACATACCAGATAATTTACTTAGTGTAATACAGGTCCTAATTATTTGTAAATACAGAAACAATAATGATCAATTAAGTCAATTAATAATGCATAAGTAACTTAATTCTTTACATGTTGTTTTAAATAATTAAGAAGTTATTTCTTGCTATACTGTTATGTTTAATGCTTAGTGGAGTGGTTAATTAAACTTTTCAACAATAGTAATTGAAGCCATTATATAAATAAAATATTTAATATTGGTATTGCGTACTGTTTATTTACCAGGACGCATTCCCTTTTACGTGACTTATAATATAATTCTGTTTTGTTGTGATTATGTTATATATGAACATTTGCACACCCCTAGTCACATGTTATATTTTGTTAATTTTCTAATAGGGATGCACCGATACCACTTTTTCCTTACCGATACCAATACCGATACCAGCTTTTCAGGTATCTGCCGATACCAAGTATGGCTATAAATCCTGATATTTATAGTGTTCCACTTTTTATATGTTGTATTTTTTCATGTCTTATCCTGAATAAGATATAATAACCTCGAAAGAACACCATTTACTGGTTGAGTAACTGCACATTAAAAAGTTTCAGAGCTGTGAAAAAATAAAAATTGCCACAATGCAGGAACACAAGCAGCTATTTAGTCAATAAGCTTCATGGTATCGGCGTTCTCTATTGCCGATACCGATACTGTGTGTAAGTGCCAGTATCGGCGCCGATACCAATATGCAACACTTATTTTGTAACATATTAAACGCAGCACATAACTAGAAATTGTGCACTTTACTTGAACACCACAGATATAAACACATTCATAGCATGTTATAACACATTCATGGGCTGTCATAAACATGTAGCACTTTATGGCTATGATTATTACTCATGATGAACTGTTTTTTTTTTCATTATGTAACACTTTGTAAGTAGTGTTCATACCATACAGAGTGCATTACGACTAACAAACCTGCTTTTTCATCAGCGCCCACATGTGGTTAAAGATATAGTAGGTTATTATTGATTGACATTTGATATTATAACCCAATTATAAGAGCTTGTATGTTATATTTATCATTTTTATATATATTATATAATAAAGGCTTCTCCAACATACAAGGTAAAGCTTCAGAGTAAACAACAAATAGAGGAGTGCAGTGGGTATGTCTGTGGAGTAGAGCATGAGGACCTACTCTGAGTGAGTACGTATGTAGTTTGGTGACTGTCGTAAAGAAAAGACAAGATTTTGTGAGATGCTGAAAATGAATGGGACTCAATGAGAGGAACAAGGGATGAATAAATGACAAAAAGAGGAGTGTGGGTCTGTTTGTCATTGGATTAGAGCTTTGGGACCTGTGAGTGTGTGTTGGCCATGCGATAGACTGGTGGCCGGTCCATGGTATACCCCGACTAGCGAGATAAAGCGGAAGATAATGGATGGATGGATGGATGGATGAAGTTACCAACGAGGGTGCAAATAACCATCATGGCTCTCTTCTAACATCTCTCTCCCTTTTCATGCATTCGTTCCACAGTAACTTCATGTTCAGGTGATGTCAGTGGAGGGGCCTGATGGGCGCTTGTGCTGCTGTGTTGTAATGTAATTGTGTTAAGTGGGAGCGGTGGGTACGGAAAGTGCATTGCATTAATAACTCGGAGCTGGACAGGTCGTTCAGAGCTGGCTTCCAAATGACTTCAGCCCCGAAGCCCCAACCCTTACACTGCCTGGGACGAGAAAAATAAATACTGATTGTGTGGTCAGAACAGCAAAAATACATCAAATTCATAACCTGTCGTTGCCTCTAAACATGCTTTTCAGTCAGCAGCTGTGAACTAAACAAACAAGACTTAAAGACAAATAAACAGAATGCAGTTCAGTCACACTAACCAAAGCCAAAACACATTGAGGATAATTGGGCAAACGCAGGAGTTTATGGCTCTATTTGTAATTCTGCCAATGCTAAAGCACATTTGATGCAATGTTTGGGGCATCGTTACTTTAACTTTATCTCAAAACTTTTGTCTAAAACTAACACAACACTAAAAAGTCCCACAGAAGTAATGATCTACTGAACTTTATAATAGGAGTATAATGAATGACTGTTTATTGCAAAAGCAAAATGTCAAATAACAATTCGACTAATATATAGTAGGTTCTCAATTTAAGATATATACATTACAAAGACTATATTTTCACTTGGTAGAGGTCTGCATTCTCACAGGGACTAAATTTCAATATCATGTGGGCGGTTAACCAATCAACAATGTATACATGTAAAAGAAATGCTGCAAATAAATAAATAGTCTACAATATAGTCTATAAATAATAATAATAATAATCATGCTATCATTAGTATGCATAATTGACACAGGAAAGGGAAACAGCTAAATAATGGTTAGGTTTATTTATTTATATAGTGCCTTTTACAACAGATGTTGTCACAAAGCAGCTTTCACAGAAAAATCCAGGTCCATCCCCCCCAGTGAGCTTCGCCACAGGCAACAGTGGCAAGATAAAAACTCCCTCAGATCAGGAGGAAGACACCTCGAGAGGAACCAGACTCAAAAAGGGGAACCTCCTGCTCGGCTCGACACCGGATAGCAAAACACGTACAAATGCAATAAGAATAACATCGACTACTTTATGCATAACTTAAAATGGAGACGACAAGGAGGAGAAGAAAACATCAAGTAAATGAATGTGTAAGTAAACAGATGGAATCTGTGAAGGTGGACAGCTCCATGATGGGAAAACTGGTCCAGAATGCAGGCAAACAAGGGCACCCAGTCACGGCAGACGAGGCAGCAGCATCAGACCACAGGATGGGCAGCCATTCAGCATCACACCATAATCAGCAAAATCAATAAGAAAGTAATAAACTCAGTCTAAATTGCTGTAAAGCAACCATTACATGAACAACACATGAACTGCATTAAGTAAGAAAAAAGAAGTTTAGTTCCAGAGTTCTCCTGGACGTCTAAGAATGTTCTCAGTTCAACTCAATTAATGAAGTACTGAGCAGTCAAAGCAGGTATTAGATGATAACTATAAATAATACTGGGTTGTTTCCACATGGAAAAGTTTGGAAATGGTTAAATAAACACACTGACGTATTTAAAACTACTACTTACTGTATTGATACTAATACTAATACTACTTAAATATTAGAAAAAATGCCTTTAAATTTTCGTGCACAGTACTGTACGTCACATATTTGATGTCATTTACCCTTGAATGGGACTGAGGGTAGGAATGTGCCAAAATGTCTACCTTGCAGCCTGGAGCAAGACAAATGTTGCCCATTTTTGGCAGGAGCGTGTAGTAGGGGGTGAACAGTAGCAGGAGTGGGCGGGAGTGGAATAATAATAATAATAATAATAAAAACAAACAGTTCCTAATAGTGATCATTTGCAGAAGTGTTTGCATTTTCTGGAACTAAGAAAACACTTCCTGAGACCTTAGCATGGAATTCATGCCTTAATCTGATGGAAGTGCAGCTATATATACTTCACATATAGCTGAATAAGCAATCTGATTGAACTGTGAAAAGTTAGAGAAATTATTATTATTAAGACTTGAAATAAAAAAATCTTCCTCCTTCAAAAATAGCATATTTATAAAAGTGAATAGATATTTAATGTTCAAGGTGTTAAATACTGCTGTAACTGTACGACTATTAGGACCATCTGTTTGAAGATATAACAGTAAGAATAATTCCTTTGGTACGCAGGTGTTGTTTATAGCCTGCGATGTTTTGAATGGTGTAATTACTGTTAATTACTGTATGGTAGCTTAAAAGCAACTGATATATTAACCTAAAGAAGTATGTTGGTGTTGTTATAAATATAATTCTAGGATTACAAACTTATAAAGAATTACATTTACACTCTGTACCGACAGGTGTGGGATTTTTCATCAAGATGCTACAAATACATGACAAAACTGTGAAAACTGTGAAAAGTTATTTTCACTCGGAAAATCAACAAAGCATGTCATTTGACCAGGGGTGCCCAAACTTTTGCATACGACTCGACCCGACATTTCACACACATCTACATTAATTTTCCATTTTATCAGCTTACTACACACCATATAGGCACACTTGGTAGTTCTACAAATAAAGATTGTAGTTCATCTTTGTTCTTTAAAGGTAAAGCACCACTTTTAGACAACACTGTTGATTTTACATTGTTTTAAATACTGAAAATATATAAACATGACTTAAAATAAAATTCACTGTTTAATTTACTTTAAAATAGACGATTTTAATGAAATTGATGGAAAAACCTGAGCTCTCTACAGAAATTCCTGATCACTACCGTGTGACGTCACTGGTGGACAATGTGAAATCAACAGCGAGGATGCAGTGAAATGCTCTGAAATACTGGCGGTGGGCAGTGAGAGGTGCTGACAGAATTTCAGCTTGCAAGTATTTGTTTAGAGCATATTAACTGATGAGATAATATAATTTATTTATTTTTTTTCACCAGTTTTCATTGTACGACTAGCCGGTCAGAGTAGTAGAGTAGTTTTAGAATGAGCTGTTGTCTTACCTAATTGACAAATGCTTTGTTTCAGCTGCGGTAGCTGTAAGCTAGTATAGAGTTAACAGTTTTCAGAACTGAAAGAAAGTGAGTGGGTTGCTGTTGTTTTGATCTCCTCTACTTCTGCTGTCATTACCGATAGCCGCAGGATTGGAGGCACCGTATGTCTGACTGTACTGAAGGCTGAGAGATTGACTGCTAATCTTCTTCAGCCAAACTTTGCTTCCTCTGGGTTCTGCAGATCCTGTCTGCGGTGGCCATCAGCGCGTACATTGTTCCAGACAGTTTATTAATGTAGCGCAGCTCTGCGCGGCCTGACGTGTCATGGGGAATGCTGTGTATGTGGATGTGGAGCAGTGGAGTTAATGAGGAATCTGTCTGCTGCGCTATCTTTAGTAATTGCTTTGCTTTTCTGACCCAACACCAAAGTCCAGGGCAAAGTGTTCTTCTGCTCACCATTATAATCTCTCTCTCTATCTCTCTCTGTTCTCTCTTTCTTTCTTTTTCTCTCTCTCTCTTACATTTTCTCTTTTCTATTCCTTTCATCCACCTTCTTGTTTGCCTTCTCTGCTTGTCCCTTTGTTTGTTGTATTTTTTCTTTTTTCCCATCTCACTATCTTCTCATTTTTTCTTCTCCTTCAGCCTCTTTCTCTCATTCTCAGTTATTCTTCTCTCCATTTTCTCTGTCTTTCTTTCTTCCACATTCTCTGTTTCTCACTCTTTCCCTTTCTTCTTTGTCTTTCCTGTTTGTAACTCTGTCTTTCACTTTCTTTCTTTCTTTCTTTCTTTCTTTCTTTCTTTCTTTCTTTCTTTCTTTTCTATTTCCCTCCCCCTCTCTTACTGTAGCCCCCTCCTTCCTCCCTCTCCCTCTCTCACTCTCTCATCATCTTTCTTTCCTCTCTTTGTAACTTTGTCTTTGACTTTCTTTCTTTCTTACTTTCTTATCCCTCTCCTCATCTCTTTTACTGTACCCTCCCCCCCCTTTCGCTCACTCACTCATCGTCTATCTTTCCTCCCTTTCTCTCTTTAGCTCTTTCAGTCTTTTTCCTTTTTCTCTTCCTCCTCCTTTCTCTCCACTCTCTCTCTCTTCCCCTCTCTCACTCTAGCCTCCTCCTATCTCTCTCTCCCTCTCTCTCTCTTCGTCTTTCTTTCCTCTTTTTTTAACTGTCTTTGACTTTCTTATGCCTCTCCTCATCTCTCTCTCCCTTTTCTCTCCATCTCTTTTACTGTACCCCCCTTTCTCTCACTCATTTATCGTCTATCTTTCCTCCCTTTCTCTCTTTAGCTCTTTCAGTCTCTTTTTCCTTTTCTCTTCCTCCTCCTTTCTCTCCACTCTCTCTCTCTTCCCCTCTCTCACTCTAGCCTCCTCCTATCTCTCTCTCTACCTCTCTCTCTCTCTCTCTCTCTCTCTCTCTCTCTCTCTTCGTCTTTCTTTCCTCTCTTTGTAACTGTCTTTGACTTTCTTTCTTACTTTCTTATGCCTCTCCTCATTTCTCTCTCTTTTCTCTCCATCTCTTTCACTGTACCCTCCCCTCCTTTCTCTCACTCATTTATCGTCTATCTTTCCTCCCTTTCTCTCTTTAGCTTTTTCAGTGTCCTTTTCCTTTTTCTCTTCCTCATCCTTTCTCTCCACTCTCTCTCTCTTCCCCTCTCTCACTCTAGCCTCCTCCTATCTCTCTCTCTCTCTCTCTTTCTCTCTCTCTCTCTCTCTCTCTCTCTCTCTCTCTCTCTCTCTCTCTCTCTCTCTAATCTGCAGCTTAGGACCCTGAGCTGACTCTCTGCCTTTTAATGTTTTTAATGAAGCGCCCTACAATTAATCGCCATCAATAATGCGAGCGAGAGACAAATGAACTGCACCCAGCGCTGGTGATGTAATCAGGTCAACAGCAGGTCTGCAGTGTCTGTTAGGACTTTGAGACCTGCGCTTACTGCACAATGGTCTGAAATCATGTAGAACCAGACACGTCCGCAATACAACTGTAATCTAAATACAAGGAAGCTTTAAAACATATTGACTGTGTCCAGAATGGTGTGTCCAGCTGCCACCCTTAGCCACCCTGTAAACCCTCCCCTAACGGACAGCTGGCCGACAGCTGGTTTGGTTAAACTGATTTACCAGGTTTTGATATGAGTGACGCGTCTACTGGGCACACTTTAGAGTTAATCCTGAATCCTCTCTGCTGAAACCACAGACTGAGACGCTGCCATTTTCAGTGTGTGTCAGCGCCGAGCTTGATTTGAAAGTTTGGACTTTTTATAGTTTGAACTGACTCAGTCCAATGAGCTGATATGCATGACGTATCTGCACGGCGCCTCGACGGGCAGCTTACATCAATATTCAGCCATCAGAGAAAGAAAGAAAGAGAATTATGTATCTTACTGGCTTCTTTTCTTCACAGAGAAAGTCATGCCTTGAATCTGCTGAATATGTATTAGAGGTGGGTGAAAAATGTCACGACAGAATAATACCACTATATATATACATTACCGCTCAGAAGTTTAGGATCACTTTAGAATTTTATTTCATGCCATTTTCATGCAATTCACAAACAAGACTGTTTATTTCACAATTAATTTAAGTGGATCAGATGATTTTCAAATAATAAAAAGGTTTATATTACAGCCAATTTTTGTATAGAGGCTTATTTTGCATATAGTCCTATTATCAGTAATTCTCAGTCCTCTGCCTAAATCTCCTGGTACGGCCACCAATCCAAGTTAAGGATGTTATTGGGCTAATTGGTTGTTGGGACACTCTTGCTCAATTGTGATGCACAGCTAAAAAAAACATTCTACTAATAAGTGAGCATAAAAGGGAGAACAACATTCTAGGTTAGTTTAGTATCTGAAGCATCAGCAGTTGATGGCTCAGCAGATGATTTTAATAAATCAAAACTCTAAAATGTGAGATGTTAGAGTTTGTGTCAGGCTTCACAAACAGAGAAGGCAAATGTGACACAGAACCAGGCAGCCAGGCATAAGTACAGTAGAGCAACCCCCCCTTTGCGCAGTGTACACGAGGATGGTAGTCCTGTTCGAGCAGTTCAATGAGGAGATTCGCTCAGCAGAGACATTTGGAAATCCAGGAAAGAGATTCCAGTCTGAACAAATACAAATACCCCCCTTTCCAGGGGAATGTTAGAGAGCAGTTCAAAGTCAAAGGAGAGTTAAAGAGAACCGGCCTACGCTGGGGGGAGCTCACAGTTACAAGCAATGTTCCAGATGCTGGAACAAACTTTCCGTTCGTGGAGCATCACGAGGATCCGACCCCAGTTCGAAGCGTGAAGTCTCAATCAGCTGGGAGACGACTGACCTTGGAGTAGTTGGGTGAGTAGAGGAGCCTTCGTGGCGCAGGGAGCCTTGGCAGAACACAAAGGCAGTTTACTTGACCAGGGGTAGCCCAGCGGGAGATGGACAGCAAGGGAAACAAGGAGGCCTGGTGAGCATGCAAGAGTATATGTTCAAGACAAACGTAGAACACAATTACATACATTCAACACAAAGCCCTGATGGGCGAGTGAGAGGAGTATTTAAAGGGAGAGGGTGACACACTAAACAAAGAACACCTAGTAAACGAGAGGGAGGACAATCACGGACCAGGTGTGGGGGCGGAGACAGGAGGGCGGAGACGCGGAGCACATGGTGAAACATAAACAGAAACACGTCACAGACTAAGAAACGTAAACAAGACAGAATGACAAAGCAAGACAGAATCCTTACATAAAGGTAGTACCAAAAATATCAAACTACCTAAGCAGCAACTAATCATGAGATTTTTGTGATCTGATGGAGAGTCAATGCCAAAAGAGCCAGTTCTTTAATTCCAGTATGGTAATCGGGGTCGACTCTTGGCTGATGATCTGTGAGAGTCATAATGCTGGGAGTCGACTTTCCCACTCACGTCATGTTTTTACTCTGTAATCAGCTGGAGAGTCATTCTGGCGGAGGAGAGACAGTAAAGCAGGAGAGAGTAGTCTGAGTAGTGAGAGTTTAATTACAGCACAAACTACCATAAACAGTTTATATACATCCTACAGCATAAATCTTCATGCTCTTCATGATTTTAGTGCCAAAAAACAATGACAACAAACGATACAAGCAACAAAACCAAAATGTAACAATGTTTTTCAAAGAACTCTGTGGAAAAGAGGATGATTGTGAGATGTGCTTCTTTTTTCCAGCTTTGTATTTAGATTTATGGTTCACCGTCAATAGCACTGCAGTTTAGCATCAGCGCATCCTAACTGCTGCATCATTTCAGGTGAACTAGAATAGTTAAAAAAAGAGGCTTCAGCTTCTTAAACAGAGGAACAATATTACATCCAACGTTTTTCAAAGAAATGAGAAAAAGAATAAATGGATGAACAAAGTAGGGCACGGTGGTGTAGTAGTTGGCATTGTCACCTCACAGCAAGACCATCCGGGTTCGGTTCCCATTCTGCATGGGGTTTGCATGTTCTCCCTGTGCTTGAGTGGGTTTCCTACAGTCCAAAGACATGCATGTTAGGTTAATCAGTCACTCTGAATTGATAGTAGGTTTGAGTGTGTGCATGAGTGTGTGTTGGCCATGCAATGGACTGGCGACCTGTCCTTGGTGTACCCTGCCTTTGCCCGATGACGCTGGGATTGGCTCCCTTGACCCTGACTAGTGGGATACAGTGGAAGATTATAGATGGATGGATGAACAAAGTTTGAAACAGTTCCTTTTAAGAGAATTTCTTACTACAGTAATGATTTTCCCAGTGCATCACAAACTCAAATTTGTGAAATAAGCTGAATTTTTTGTCATATCACTACTAAAAAGTAGCTAAACTGGGTCTAAAATGGTTAAATCTCTGCTGTATGCTTTTACCATGGGCTCAGAGGGTCTCTTGGTTGAAGTGGGGTTAAAAAGTTCATCTATTCCAGCTGCAGAAGTCGAGTGTCAGAGTTTATGATTTTGTCATGTTCGCCGATCGTCAAGTCCCCCAAATCCAAAACACTATTTTGATAAACAATTAAGTATCCTGAGCTTAAATATTCATAAGCATTATGCTGTAATATATTTAAACTCAGTGCATTAATAAAAACAGTAATATGTTTATTAAATATATATGTTCAGTTACTTTGTATTAAAGGTTTATGATGAGTGGGCTAATTGAAGCACTCCACAATGTAGAATACGGAATGACTCCATTAACTTCCATTAATAGTTAAGAATGGTTTTTGTTCTCTTTCTCCTGCAAAGTAAACTTTATGGGGACACAAAGTTTGTTGTTACATTGAGCTTCAGATTTATTATCCATTCATTATCAGCCACTTAATCCCGCTAGTGGGGGTCACAGGGGGGTGGGGGGGTGCAAAGGCATAGTACACCATGGACAGTTTGGCAGTTCATCACAGGGCCAACACTCACTCACGCACACCTACGGGCAATTTAGAGTGACCAATCAACCTATCATGCATGTCTTTGGAGGAAACCGGAGAACCTGGAGGAAACCCACTCAAGCACGGGGAGAACATGCACGCTCCACACAGAAGGGCCCAGACAGGGAATCAAACCAGGATCATCTTGCTGTGAGACGACAGTGCAAACCACTACACCATCGTGCCACCTATCATAATGAATTATTTAAATAAAGAAAACCTTTATTTTTAATAAGCTGCACCACATTTTTGTGTCACTGCCAAAGACTTATTTTAGCCACACCCCTGCCTTGCAGAACAGGAGGTAAGACTGGATCCTTGTTCCTCATGACTACATGATGAGCAGTTAGATCCCATTGTTTGTCCACAGTCTGAAAATCAGTGTGTAACATGTTACTACCAAAACATATATATCTTCTGCCAATAAAAAAACTTTTAGGTATTTTAAAATGAAAACTGTGGTGAATATATGTTTGGTCAGTGGTTCAAATCTGTGTTCACAGGTCATGTGCTGGCTAGCAGTACAGTTCTACTGAAGTCTACTCAAGTCACCGTTCAACCACTAACTTTACTTCAGTATAGACATATGTTTAATGTAGGATCACCAGAGGAAATGGATTTTAGTCTACACATCCTGTAGAATCATCCATAAATATTTTTAGCAGTTGCAATTCTATAATTAGGGAATTCTGCAGCCACTTCAGTCTCCTTGCTGTGGAGACAAATCTTTGAGCAGCGTTGAAGTGAGAAGCTTCAACGCTGTGTATCTTGTGATAAAACACTAGGGCCTGGTTTCCTGGACTAAGTCTAGTCTAGCCTGAGCCAGTATCCCGGAAAACTTGGGTTTAGTTTCGCTCTTCAGAACTGGCTCTGGATGATATGCTTGAAAAACGATCTTGGTAATAATCAAAGTAAAATGGTCATTAAAGCAAAATACGGTGCTACAAAACCTTAATAAACATGCTTAATTGCCTGTTTCCTGTGTTTTCTATGTATATCAGTGATCGTTCCAACAGAATAGCCTTTGATTTCAGCTACCATGCAGAGATGATTTAAATGTTTCAACCGAGTAAATTGAGTGCAATAAGTTTTTCAGTACACCATTTGATGTATAATCAGACACACGGTGGTCTGAAGCACGTATGTCGGCACTATTAAGACAGTAACAATTTCATATGGCAGTGGGTTCATTGGCTGTTGCCTGGGGAAATTGAAGCGAAGCATATTCGAGTATTCCAGAGGTAATTTACGTCTGCAAAGTCTGCATCATACATCATCTGTGGAATTAGATTGACTAATGAGCTTTGATTTGTCTTGACAAAATTAGTTGTGGTATGATTGTTTCACTTTCCTGTTCTCTTGATGGAGCTTTCAAATCATAACACGCCCTTAGGTTTTACTCCGGTTTGGGAACTGTTTTCTGTACCAGAAGGGAAACTTTCCAGCGCGCTCAGAGAGCTTTGACATTCACTGGCTTGTTGTGTTAGCTTTAGTAACGAGGCCCTTCAGGCCAGCTGTGGAGGGCCCTTTCTAAACAGAAACTCAGTGAACTCAGAAGGCTTGGGCTGGAATTCTGGGTGGCATTGAGGCTTGTGCATGAGGAAGGGATGGGTGCAATGTTTGAGAATAGGGTGTATAAATATTCAGTAGAGGTAATCAGGGCATGGTCCAGCTTTATATAGTTTTGATTTTTCAACATATTTTTCTGTCTTTTATTGTAATTCTCTTAGAGTTGCTTTACTCTCCATGTATATTGCATTATTATTATTATTATTATTATTATTATTATTATTATTATTATTATTATTATTATTTTTATTAATAGTAGTAGTACTGGAACACTTGGAAGAGGAGGATGTTAGTGTGAACCAGCCATTGTATTATTGTCCATAGTGAAGGTAGCAAAGATAAATTTAGGAACTAAAAAAAAAGGTAAACCAGAAACCTATGAAAGAAACAAAGAGAGCCACTAACAAAACAAAACATTGAACAAAATACACCGGAATAATAATGCAAACTAAAAATGAGTAAACATGTTACAGCAAACAACAGCAAGCAAGGTCAGAGCAAAACAAGGGGGATAAATACACTGAACAAAAAACAAAAACCCTTATGTAGTGCATCATTATTTTATAGTGCAGCTTTAATTATTACATAGTGCAGCTTTAATTATTATATTTTTATATTAGAAGGTTTTATTTAAGGTAAGTTTTTAAACCCTCCCCTGAGGGTCATAGAAGCTTGACCTTTTGACTTTTATCAAAGAAAAACAGATCACTCTTCTCTAAAACGTAAGTGAGGAGATGGCATGGTTTATGAGATAAAGTGACTGGCGAAGGACAAGAATGGGAGCTATTTTGGTCCGAAGGTGATAAAAAGCAGGGCCTGAATGGATTCAGACTGATGAGAAATTGTTTATTGCCCACCAAATATTTCAATTTATTTGTGTCATTATATTGTGCATTCGGCTTGACCTGAGCTCACACATAGGCCTGTCTGCTTCTCCATTTTCAGCCCTGACTAACATTGCCCATGTTTTGTTCTGGCTATATAAAACATGCTGTTGCAATCATCATGTCTCTTCTCTGCCAAAGAACAGTTCGATTGTACGTTTCTTTTGGCATCAGTGCTGTCCAGACCCTTAAATAGTGATTACTGAAAACTTGAATGTATTCAGTTATTTACAACGCAGACAAAGTCCTCACAGATCCCTCCATTCCTCACATTGCTATTCCTCTCAGAGCTGTTGGAAAATGGGCGAGAAATAAGGTGTTTTAAAATGCGCCGGGAAGCAGCTTTAAATACAGCCTGACCTTTTTCTAAGAAAGCATTAAGTTGCATCGGGGAGCTTTACAAACAGGATTCACAATTTATTCATGAACGCGGCCTGTTCGGCTCTTCAGACTGTATTTTGAAAAATGAATTAAGAAAATAATGAATCATTTGCCCAATACGTTGTGTTTACTTTTACAATGGCAAGTAGCAGTAATGCTGATGTCCTACTGCCTGGGAACTATTTGCTGTAGAAAAACAGAAAGATGCGCTTTCTTTGCATTTTTAATGGCACACATTCATCCACTGAATAAATAGGATACTCCCACATAACTGCTTAGCTCATTAGCTGTTTCCTTCCATTCAACCCCATTCATTGAGGACCTGTTTATGTTGTAATATACTGCAGAAGGCTGTACCTTATTGTGTGTGATGTTTTCTAAATGGAAGCTATGTATCTCTATATATCTCTATATTTCACGACAGCAGCTCAGTTTAATGCCGAATGGACCAATAGAAAGCTCCGAAACTACTTCTAATAAAACCCCTTTACTTTAACTTACATTTAAAGCTATGAACGTTTTTGTGTTTTCCTGTAAAAGTACTATTTTGGAGATATATGTTTTTCTTTGGGGTGCCTCACAGCAAGACGATCCAGGGTTTGATTCCTGGTCCGGGCTGTTCTGTGTGGAGTTTGCATGTTCTCCCTGTGCTTCAGCGGGTTTCCTCCAGGTACTTTGGTTTTCTCCCACAGTCTAAACACATGCATTTTAGGTTGATCAGTCATTCTAAATTGCCCACAGGTGTAAGTGCGTACCCGCCTTCGCCTGTTGATGCCCCCCCACCCTCGTGACCCCGACTAGTGGGATAAAGCGCAAGATAATGTATGTATGTATGGATAGATGGATAGCTTTTCTTTAGTTGCCGAAAATATAGATTAGGAACAGTGTCATGCATACATACAAGTTGAAGAGGATGAATGGATTGATGGATGGATGGATGAATGGATGGTTCATGCATACCTGCATTGCTCGGTTTATCAGCTCCACTAACCACTTTATACTTCTGCACATGAAGAACTGTTTCACTGTAATTTCACTGTTTATCTGATGGTAGAAGTTTTTTTGGCCTACCAGGTCTGGCACATGGTTGTTAGGAGACTCTGTAGCTTTGAACTCCAGAAATTGGCCCTATTTTCACTTATTTCACTTTGACTTTCTCCATCTTTATGCAAACGGATGAACTTATACACTATATTATCAAAGTTATTCACTCACCCATCCAAATCATTGAATTCTGGTGTTCCAATCACTTCCGTGACTGCAGGTGTATAAATCCAAGCACCTCGTCATGCAGACTGTGTCTACAAACATTAGTGAAAGAATGGGTCGCTCTTAGGAGCTCAGTGAGCTCCAGCATGGTACCGTGATAGGATGCCACCATCATTTTAAACCCTACGGATTAAGAATGGGATGTCACTCAAGTTCATATGCGTGTGAAGGCAGATGAGCAAATACTCTTGGCAGTATAGTGTATATCTTATATCCTCCTGAGAAATAAAGAACTTCTACTTCATGGCCGTTTTGGCTGGGGAATAATGAAATAAATGAAATGTGGTCTCTGACTCTTCCACAGGAGTGCACGCACATGCATAGAGGCATTGATGTGTCACTAGTTATTCAGGGCAGTAGGATCAGCACTGCTTGCCATGTGGAGAGCTTTTAATTTCCTGTTATTTCACATTGAGGCTCGGAAGAGCAAATATAGGGTACAACTCGTGTCCTCTCTCCTCAAGCATTCAAATTCCAACACTGATTCATAAAAAATGCTAAAGTAATTTGAAGCCACACATGGACCCTTTTCCTTATTACCTGCTTTCAAAACCAACGTCCAACATCGAGCATCCACAGTGTGGCGCTTGCATGTAACCCTGTTCCAACAAGTGCCGTTACCTTGTGTTTGATTTAATGACGAAACTAATCAGGTTCTCTCTGAAGCCCTTAAACACTGTGCTCCTTGTCGTAGACATCATCTGCCCCGTACGAGCCACCAGCGCGTTACTGAATCGGTTGTGTGTCAGGGAATTATTCACGATGGAAGCAAATGAAAAGGCTAATCAATAAGTTAAAAGGCTCTCGGTTTATTGAATTTCGTACCCCGCTGAGGAGCAGAGCTGAATGACATGTAGTGTGTGTGCACAGGGACTGGCAGGCATATCCGTAGAGGATTAGCAGTATTAGTGTAAATGAGTTGGTGGAGAAGTACGGCTCTGCTAGACTCAGCAGTAGCCGCGGGCCAGAAGTGCATGCTAGTCATGGCTGTGGAATCTGGTCAAAAGTTCATTGATGAACTACATTGCTTTATTGAATTGGAATTTTAATGAAAAAAAACTCAATTTCAATTAAATTTCAGGCCGAATTTTCAGGAAAGTCAGCAAATAATCAGTAACTGTGTGCTAAAATGTGCAGAAGTGTGTTCTCTGTGGAGGATGGAAGCTACTGAAGACAACGAATAAGCCCTATGAGGTTGAGGTTGTGCCCTTTTTAAAAAAGTATCATGTGGCTTACTGGCCTGGAAACTCTGGAGCTTTGGTCTGTTCTCTGGTCAGTATTCACCTAGCACTATGTTTTCTCCTCCTGCAGGCTTTGGCCCGGCTCCAGCCCTGCTGTAACCCACCCGGCCTGCGGGTAGGAGGGCCAAGCACAACTTAAATCAGCTCCAATGAGTTCAGGGCAGCCCTAGAGAGCTGCAACGTTTCTAAAAACGTTTGGCAGAGGCTTTTTTCCTTAAGTCTGTTATTTGCCCAGATTCCTGGCTCGGTTCCGTCTGATATGCTAATATCTGGCTAATACGAGACCAAGCGTGCCACTTAAGAAGGGGTGAAGACCAGGTCACTGACCTTGAGGTTGATCGAGCACAGTGTGCAGTGCTTGATTTGAAGTTTCTGCACATTTGCTACAGGAATGCTTTCGTTTTTTTAAACTAGTCTCTATCTGCTGTATTTTCACGTTGAACTGTTGATTAGCATGGACTGCAAGTTTGACACATTTCTCCAGACATTTTGGATGTTGCTAAAGGCCAGATCTTTAGGGGGAAAACAGATTTACCACACTTTTTCTCTGCATAATGTGTTAGCCTGCTTTGACCTTGTTTTGCAGTGGTCAGGACCCCCACAGGACAGCTATTATTGGTGTGTTGGATCTTTCTCAGCACTCCAGTGACACTGACATGGTGGTGGTGTGTTAGCGTGTGTTGTACTGATACAAATGGATCAGACACAGCAGTGCTGCTGGTGATTCTATATACCTCAGTGCCACTGCTGGACCGAGAATAGTCCACTAATCAAAAATATTTAAGAATATATTCATTAAAATACATATTATTTGTGAATAGAGGTTGTGCTGACCATGGACACGTGTGTTTGACCACAAAGTAAATTACTGAATGTAGATATGGTGGATAGAATTATCAAATTGTAGTATATTTGTTTACATTCATTGTGCATTTTTTAACATGTTTTGAATGTGTCTGTTGGGATCTCATCATTTTCCTTTGGAAGGCTTAGTTAGAAAACTACAGCTGTGCAGAGGCTGTGCTGTATAGTGGTTAACTCTTACTGTGAGCTGAATTTATGCTTATATGCTATAGTAATGCCAACAACAGGGATATATATATATATATATATATATATATATGTGTATATATAATAATGTAGTATTGTGGGACTGAACTGTGTGACTTATACACACAACTTGGTCATCATAAAGTTACTTTAGAAATCGACTTCAGAAATTTCTGATTGCTGTCAAACTTCACAGATAATGTTGCTATGGGTATACAAGGCAAAGTCCAAAAGCATGTTTTACCTAAAACCTAATAACTACATAAAATATACATGTTGGTTCAGCTGGAATTCTTTTCTTTTTAAGAATATAAATCCAATTTTAGCTGCTGATAAGTGTATGACTTCACAGGTTTCAAATTATCAGTAGGATTTTCTGTAAATAAGAATAAAAAAACTGTAGCACATATTAATAAAATATATATCTAGAATTGATCATATATTAATGTTGTAGTTATAATCAATGTGAATTTTTTTTTTAATGTGATTTTTTGTTCTATATTATTCATCTTTCAAAAAAATTTGGTTTAATAAAAAACTTAAAAATATGTGTTATATTTATTTCTACCTCGTAGTTATTAATTATATAAAAATACACAAAAGCTGACTCCAAACTTGTCACTATAGTTATAAACATCCAAACTCTCCATCAAGAGTTAAGTTTTTATTGAATTCCAGCACCCAGTATAACACTGTTCACCCCTTAAAGCCCTCTTCTGATAACCATACAAGTTCTAATGGGTGGCTATTTTTATTATTAGTACTTAGGTCAGCTGCAACCAATATGTCCACTGACCATATACATTCAATGCTAAAGTTTGGGTGACCTGGGTCCGATTACTTACACTTACACTATTTTGCCAAAAGTATTCACCCACCCATGCAGGACTTCCAATCACTTCCATGACCACAGGTGCATAAAATCAAGTACTTGGGCATGTACCAAGTACGCTGGATGCAGTGGTGTTCTCTGGAGTGAACAATGATGTTTCTCCATCTGGCAATTCAGTGAACGAGTCTGGGTTTGGCGGTTGCCCGGAGAACCACACTTGTCTGATTGTATTGTGCCTAGTGTAAAGTTTGGTGGAGCAGGGATTATGGTGTGGGGTTGTTTGTCCAGAGTTGGGCCTGGCTTCTTAGATCTAGGGAAACTGACCTCAACCTGATAAACACTTTTGGGATGAATTAGAGAGGAGACCAAGAGCCAGGTCAGTGTCTGACCCCACAAATGCGCTTCTAGAAGAATGGTCAACAGTTCCCATAAGCACACTCCTAAACCATGTGGAAAGCCCTCCCAGATCAGTTGAAGCTGTTATAGCTGCAGCAAAGGGTAAGTAAACATAATATTAGTCATCATGTCACTTAATATGCATGTAAAGGCAAACAAGCAAATACTTTTGGCAATATAGTGTCAAAGAATGTCTATTCATTTGCTGAGTATGATATATTGGCAAACAATAACTCTTGCATGTCATGTTTAATAAACAGTAATTATGCATTAATATGAGTGAGTAGAGGTGTGCTCTCAATAGAGGATGTGATATTTCACTTTGAGTATCAACAACATGTGTGATTTGACCAGGTGTGCCAAAATGCACATCCTTATATACCAACTAACTGTACACTGGCCAAGTAAAGGTTTTTGATAAAGTGGCCGGCGAGTTTACGAAATCGGCCAAAAGTGGGTTAGGCCCCCCGAGGGTTAGCTTACAGCATATTGAAATGGATACAGCCTTTGTTTCACTTGATAGTCGATATAGGGCGAGCTGTAAGATGAAGCTTAGAATTTCTATAAATATCTGATGCTGCTTAAGTATCCCTCATGCTCACCCTCTTCTCCAGCAAGACTGTAGCGTTTGTCTCTCAGAGATCATCTTGCAGTGGCATCTGTCCTAAGAAGCCCAGCTTACTGTATCACAGCCTGTCCTAATAATGCTCTGCCTCAATATTAAAAGCTGTTTCCTGGACAACAACGAGGATGGGAATGCTAAGCTTTCCAGGGATGTAGGCCAACCAACATAATACACAGGCTGCCTATTGTTAGAGAGTCATCAAAGGGATGATGGAGGTCTGGGGGAGTTGTGTTTGTTCGGTTCCTCCTTTTCTCTAGTGTGAGAAAAGTGCTAGAGCTTTGCAATCACTAAAGATAATTATCATGATGTTTTCCTGGTAAAAAATCAGAATGATCAATTATACCACTGCTTATGTGACCAAGTGTAAAAAGAACATACACTGTATTGTATATATAAATATTCGCTTGTCTCCCTTTACATGCATATGGACTTGAATGACATCCCATTCTTCATCCATAGAGTTTAATATGATGTTGGCCCATTCTTTGCAGCTATAACAGCTCAAACTCTTCGGGGAAGGCTTTCCATATGGTTTAGGAGTGTGTTTATGTTTGTCCAGAAGCACATTAGTGAGGTCAAACACTGATATTGGATGAGAAGAACTGGCTCGCAGTCTCCGCTCTAATTCATCCTAAAGATGTTCTATTTGGTTGAGGTCAGGACTCTGTGCTCCTCCATGTCTTTATGGACCTTGCTTTATGCACTGGTGCACGATCATGTTGGAACAGAAAGGGGCCATCCCAATGGGAGCATGAAATCACAAAATCTGTTGGTCTGCTGAAGCATTAAGAGTACCTTGCACACCATAATACCCCCTCAACCAAACTTTACACTTGGTATCATGCAGTCAGACAAGTTCCATTCTCCTGGCAACCACCAAACCTAGACTCGTTCATCGGATTACCAGACCGAGACATGTAATCGGTCACTCTGGAGAAGTGCACTTTGTGACTAAGTTGCTGTCATTTCTTATTGCTGCCACTTTTTTATAATACCACTGACAGCTGACTGTGAAATATTTAGTTGTGAGGAAATTTCACACTTGGACTTGTTACACAGGTACCATCCTCTCACGATACCGCTACTGAGAGCGACCTATTCTTTCACTAATGTTAGTAGAAGCAGTCTGCATGACTAGGTGCTTGGTTTTATACACCTGTGGCCATGAAAGTGATTGGAACACCTGAATTCAATGATTTGGATGGGTAAGTGAATACTTTTGCCAATACAGTGCATAATTGAATCTTATTTAACAGGCTGTTTAAAATGCAATTAGGCCTATTTAGTTCTCAAGATTCCTAAGGATTGACACTGGGTTATATGCCAATTATCTCCCACACTATTACTTTGTCATAACACCCAAATCTGCAAGGTTTGCTAAGGCTTAAAGGGATAGGAAACCCCCTTCTACTGATGTATCTTGAAGGTGAGTAAAACGTTTGGAAAAACTACAACCATTTTGCAGCAGATATAGATTTTTTTGTACTCAACTGCAGAACAATACTGTTTTGAAGCCAAATATGACCCTCTCTCTATTTATTATGCATGATGGAAATTATAGTGAGAAAACTTTAGTGGACAAAAAACCGAAAAGGATACAAAACCAATAATACTGGGGAATGTAATTCTGCCCTACACAATATTACATAACAGCAAATAACACTGAATGTGGAGTGTAAGCCAGAGTACCGCCTTAATTCTGCATTTAAACCCAGTTCAAATCGAGCGCGCACATCTGAATGCTAGGCTCCTGGAATGAATCCTTGAACTTGCACATTTTTAAACTGTGCAATCAGACTGATTTAACAGCGAAGTCAAGCACAAGCCCATCACATTACAAGATCTAATCAAACAAATTGCTTGAAATTACATGCTGTTGTTTTTAAAAGACTTGTGCTTCGCAGTAGGTGTGGGCAATGATGATATGTTATTATAAATCACATCATAATGTGCTCTTCTAAGTCTATGATGGGCACAGATAATAGAAAGGCAGATTTAGGCCCTATAAAGAGAGCCAGCTCAGGTACATTATTGTCCACAGGTGTTCTTAACATACACATAGACAGTAAGGTTTGCCCTGTTCAGAATACCCTTACATTGTCCTCCCAGGCACATACACAGATCACATACATAGTATAACACATAATACTGAATGTACTATTACACAAAGCAAACTGCTCACCAAAGGACCGCTGATTGGCTGGTATTACTGTTACTAAGCACTGATTGGTTGACATTACAGCTGCAAGTGTAGCATTTCTAGATAACATTCCTGCTACTGAGCATTGATTGTTTGCCGTTACTGCTACTGAGTGCTGACTGACTGGCATTATTGCTACTGAACACTGACTGGTTGCCATTACTGCTACTGACTGATGACTGGTTGACATTTTTGCTGCTGAGCACAGATTGGCTGGCAGTTTTGCTACTGAATACCACTGCTGAGTGCTGACTGTGTGGCATTTTTGCTACCGAGCACTAATTTGTTGGCATACCTGCTGCTGAGCACTGATTGGGTGGCATTACTACTGCTGAGCGCTGATTGGTTCGCACTGCTGCAACTGAGTGATGATTGGTTGGTATTACTGTTACTGAACACTGAGTAGTTGGCATTATTCCTACTGAGCACTGATTGGTTGGCATTATTACTACTGAGCACTGACTGTGTGGCATTATTGCTACTGAGCACTAAGTGGTTCGCATTGCCGCTACTGAGTGCTGACTGGTTGGCATTACTGCTACTGAGTGCTGATTGGTTGACTTTTCTGTTACTGAGTACTAATTGGTTGGCATTATTGCTACTGATCACTGATTGGTTGGCATTACTGCTACTGAGCACTAAATGCTTGGTTTTTATGTTACTGAGTACTTATTTGTTGGCATTATTGCTACTGATCACTGATTGGTTTGCATTCCTGCTACTGAGCACTGATTGATTGGGATTCCTGTTACTAAGCACTGATTGGTTGCCATTATTGCTATGGAGCACTGATTGTTTGTCATTATTGCTACGGAGCACTGATTTGTTTTCATTACTGCTACTGAGTGCTGACTGGTTGGTATTACTGCTACTGATTGCTGATTGGTTGGCATTACTGCTACTGAGCACTGATTGGTTGGCATTATTGCTACTGAACACTAAGTAGTTCGCATTGCTGCTACCGAGTGCTGATTGGTTGGCATTACTGCTACTGAGCACTGATTGGATGGCATTATTGCCACTGAGTGCTGAGTGGATGACATTACTGCTGCTATTTCTGCCATTACTGTCAACTGAGTACTGCTTGGTCAGCATTAAATTGGTTGGTAGTTCGAACAGCTTATTATGTTCCAAAACTAAAACATTTTTCTTTGGAATGCCACTGCAGCATCTCACAATACAGATATTGCTTCATGCATGCTAAGACTGTTACACATTAAGCTGACATCAGACTTTTGGCAACTACAGCAAAATACCCTGCATAAAACAGCAAGCTTTGTCAAAAGTGGTAATTAAGCTGCTGGTGAACAGTAATTAGACTTACCGCCATGCAATGTTATTCTAATGTGTAGCATTGTTATCAACCACTAAACCTCATAATTTAGAAGAAAATAGATATGTACACAAAACATATTGGCTAAAAAACATTGTGGTTTGCTACAGTGTGTAATTGTGAGTTGTTATATGTGGTTGCGTGTTGAGAAAGCGGTTGACTTTAATGATCCCAGCACAAAGCTACATAGTGTGATACATATTGTGTAATGTGGTGATGCAATTTTGGCCAAATTTCCCAGTCATACTTTGTAGCAGCCACAGAGCAAGTTTTATAAATGTACTTTTAGCTTTCTTCCCTCTTCCTCTTCCACTCGCTGTCTCCAGCGACGTCCATTAGCCTAGCGCTAGGCTGTGTTTAGCTTTGTTTGGTTTCAACTTTCGGTTTAAGCCGTGCCGAGTGGAAAGCTACCGCTCACTTTGCCTGGGGCGTTCATGAAAACGTATCTGTGATTAATCCTCATAGTTCAGCGCTTTCCTCGGCAAGGGCCGATAAGGTAGCCATTGTTTGACCTCTTGGCACGGGGAATTTATGTTTTATGACTTGCGAGGTGTTGCATGACAAAGTTGCCCGGTATAGATTTTTTCTCTCTGTCTCACTTATAATTGATGATACAATGAAATGTTCCAAGTGGTCTTGTTATAAGTGTGGAAGTGTATCTTGTGCAGACCTTTCAGAACACCTTGGTGGTGAGGAGGAGATTGTGTGCCTGCCGGATGGAGGCAGGGAGGTAGGGATGTGCCTTGTTGTGGTTGATACCTTTCAGTTGATAGTTCTGCTGTTTTGTATTTAAAACAATGTAAGGTTGCTCTCAAACCTGAGAGAAAGAACTTGAGAACTACATTATATTGCCAAAAGTATTCGCTCACCTGCTTTTGTCACATGCATATGAACTTCAGTGACATCCTATTCTTAATCCATAGGGTTTAATATGATGTTGGCCCATCCTTTGCAGCTATAACAGCTTTAATTCTTCTGGGAAGGCTTTCCATACGGTTTAGGAGTGTGTTTATGGGAATGTTTGACCGTTCTTCCAGAAACGCATTTGCGAGGTCAGACACTGATGTTGGACGAGAGCTTGCAGTCGCCACTCTAATTCATCCCAAAGGTGTTCTATCAGGTTAAGGTCAGGGCTCTGTGCAGGCCATTGAAGTTCTCCCACACCAGTCACGTTCGCCCAAGTCTTTGTGGACCTTGCTTTGTTATAACTCCACTGACAACTGACTGTGGAATATTTAGTAGTGAGGAGATTTCACGACTGAACTGGTGGCGTCCTATAACGGTACCTCGCTAGGTTTCACTGAGCTCCTGAGAGCGACCCATTCTTTCACTAATATTTGTAGAACCAGTCTGCATGCCTAGGTGCTTGGTTTTATACCTGTGGCCACGGAAGTGATTGGAACACCTGAATTGAATGATTTGGACAGATGAGTGAATGCTGTTGGCAATATTGTGTATCTGGGTGTGGTCCAGATATTTTAATGAGCATGCTTGGTTGAAGGCTTTTAAGTGACAACCTTATAGGTTTTTACTTGCTTTACTGCTGGATATACTGCCGGGCAATGCCGGCATGGATAGTTGAACAAACAAATGGATGACTGACAGTTTAAAAGCTTAGTTACGCTTGATTTTGCTCAGTAAGACTCGAGGAGAGAGAAACTGCGGAGAAACCTTGCTTTGTTAAAACTACGTGGGTGGGAAGGAGCCACATGTGGCCTTGTGATTGGTGAGGGTAATGCTTAAGCAACCTTTATCCAAGATTAGAAGCACCCAGTTTGCATAAGAAATGAAGAATGTTGGTAAAACATGTCAATCATTTAGTGGACATCGAAAAGTTATTCATAGAACAGACTTTGTACATGTAAACAGGCTGCCCACAAGACCGAGTTGTTGTGGCTGATATTGATAACAAAGGATAATTATTTTTTTTGCGTTCAAAAACAAGCTAACACTAATCCGTAGTTGAAGTGTATTAAACATAAGATGGGTTAGAACTCGAAATATGCTAACTGCTAATGCTAACATATCCTTGGAATGATCAATCGAATGACAAATTGTATTAGTAGCATTGAAAATCTTTATTTTGTACATCACTGTGCTTGGGCTCAGCGTTCTTTTGATACAGCAAACTGCAATGCTATTGTCTTCAGCTGTCCATATATATATAAATATATATAAATATATATATATATACTTGTGTCAGTAGATATGACAGCAAAACAGGCTAATAATTAGTATTAGTATTAATAATTAATTAATAATAAACCTTAATTTAATAATTAAACATTCCCATGTATTGGCAAATTATATATCAGCTCTCAATACTTAATATGTGTAACCACTCTTTAAAATAAAACAGCCAAAAAGGAGTTCTGAAGCAGTTCCACAGGAGAGCCATTTAGTCAGGAGAGCCACTATAATCTATATATAGAAACTCATTTGCATAAAAAGACATACTTGGATACATTGTTTCTGTGCCGTCATAAGAACCAACTTCTCTACATATATCCACATATTCAGCCTACAGCAGTTTAGCCCCATCTATTCTTAGTGGAGCTGTAAGGATTGTTTCAGCTCTGTGTGCTGTTTGAATAAGGTACAATGCAGCACAATCAGAACAGAGCTCATTTACATATATCTGACTTAAAGGAGCAGGAGCAGTGTGCAGCTTCTACTGGTGAGGTTACAGATTGAACCCCCCACCTTCCACCAATTTTTCTTTTCCCAGAGTCTACAGTGGCCAACCTGCAGTCTTCTGCAGTCGCCTGTCCTGATTAGATTTCGCTTCCACATGTTTTGCTTTACCATGTACTGAATAATAATTATGATGCTGCATTTGTCAAAATTTGGGTCCTTAAACTTCACTGCACAAACTGGTTGAACAGCTCCAGCAATTTATCATACTAATGATCATATCATTAGTCCAGCACAATAATGTTTTATTGTGTTTTGAATGTTAATACAGTTCAGACTTAATAATCATTACACCCCCCCTATTAGAACATTCTAATTATTCTTTTAATGCTGATAACAAGTATGGACATTGCCCAACTTCCTGTTTAAATTTTCCAAGATCTCGCTAGTCAGGGGTCCCGGTGGGGGGGTGGTTGGGGGAAATTTATGGGCAATTTAGAGGGACTGATCAAGCTAACATGCATGTGTTTGTACTGTGGGAAAAAAACTGAGTACCCAGATCAAGAACATGCAAACTCGTCTTGCTGTGAGACGACTAACCTCTACACAACTGTGCCACCCCTCTGAGATATTATAACAATAAATACTGTACCATTTAAGGTGGAATGGAAAAAATCTAAAAAGCAGGCAAGACTGCAGGCAAGACTGTCATCACCAGGATGTAACAGCTGCAGTATTTAAGGTGGAACTGGAAAATTTGAACAAGAAGCTGCCAAATAATAGCTGAATTTAACCTCATAGTTTTGATGCTGGTAGTGTTTTGATACCATCAAAGTATCCTACCTTTAATTTTATGTACATAACTACCAATAAATGTACTACAGTTTTTTTAACCAGTGCTATAGCGGCATTCAAGCTAACAGGCCCTCTCTACAGCCAGTGTTAGGCTTAAAGGGTTCATTCAAAGGAACGAAAACACAATGATTCATAGCTATTGGGGATTATACAATAATTAATAATTAAATTAAATTAAATATAAATATGTTCTTTTAGACACATATAAATATCCATTCTGCTAATGGATCCCCCTAAAGTTTACACACTGCTTCTTTAAAGGCACACTAATGACAACAGCCTGCTTAAATCTAAGGGAGAGAGAGAGAAGTGGGAAAGCTGCCATGTAAAAATAAATTATGAATAAATAATATTTTTTCTTACATAATCAAATATCACACAAATCACAAAAAAGCTGAAAATGTAGATTATGTTTAAAGAAATACATACAATAGGAAAGTTATTTATGGATTTAACGAGTTAGAACCCTTTGTTTTTTGTGTAATAAGCTGAAACTATCAGTGAGAAATCTGAAATGGAGAATGACAGTAATGCAGCATTAATCAGCCTGGGGGAAAACACACACACAAAAAAAAGATTTTATCCCTCATCCTCCCAGCGGAAATGACTGCCGCTGAAGGACAGATGCTCATGGGAGACTTTTAAATCTGCTTTAAATGTTTACAAATGGAGATTGGCACATTATGCTAATCGCTTCATTATATTTCCTCCTGCATCTTTTAATTGGGAAAGTGGCCGGACGGTTAACTTTGTGCGGCATTCGTTGAGTCAACATGAAACTAAAGGCAGGCTTTTCTTTCAGGCGCTGCTGTGAGTTCAGGAGAAGTTCAGTCATCTTTTGTCGCACAGTCTCCTTTCTGTGCACGAGGCGTGAGTGATGTTCATAGTTTGTACGCTAGCGCTCACAGCCTGACCCACAGAGCTCGAGCAGAGCAGCCTGGAGAGCCAGTCAGCGGAGGAGTGTTATAGAGCACGCGGCTGGCTTTGAGGCTGTGTGGGTTTGAGAGCCGGAGGGCAAGCTGGTGACAAGTGACACTATATACTCAGCGGCCACTTTATTAGAAACACCTCACTTTACCTTGTTGGTGGTAGGAACTACGGCTCATCTGTTAATGCACTGTTAATGCACAGCTTTAGCTATGATGGTGGGCAAATGGCTTTATATCTTTTTATAAAAATCCAACACCACATCTTAATTATATTTTTATAATTACATATTACATAATTGAACATCTAATTTTATTAGTGACTAAGTAATCATAACTTCACCAAAGCTTCCTTTGTTTTAGTAGTGACTGTTTTAATGGTCCACATAGTCTAATATCATATATAGTCTAATATAGATAAAATCAAATATCACACAAATGTTATAAGTGGAAAGCAAAAATCCTAAAAATCTAGAGTATTTTTAAAGAAACACATGTAATAGGAATGTTTGTAATGGTCTGCCCAGGGTTTTGAGATCTTTGAGATCATTTAACATGTTTTAATGAGCATTACTAACCAGTGTAGAAGATATATATATATATATATATATATATATATATATATATATATATATATATATATATATATATATATATACATATGCTAGGACCACACAAGATGTTTTGGGGTTCATCATTTAAAGATAGGAAGCAACCATGGACATCAGTTTAGTAGACAGGGTGACTGATAAACCTGGAATCACTGGAATATTGTATTTGTATAGCAGTCCGAATCCGGACACTGAGAGACATAAGTACGATCCCTTTACAGGCTTGTTTATTGAATAACCACAATGCAGAGTGGAATGCAATGTACTGGGCTGGGCAAAGACGGGGAAAACCAGGATACCAGGGAACCGGCGTACCAACCGCGTCCAGCTAAGCGTGGGGGAGGAGCTGGCCGTGTAGAGTAGAAAGATGTCAATATTAAATGTGACATGTCTTTACAGATGTCACTACTCAATCTGGACTGGTATAGCCAGGTGCTGATTTCCTGTCCAAGCAGTTCAATAAAACAGACCCTCCGTAGCGTTTCTCCAGGATCACCGTCCTGTCTGAGCGGTGGTAAAAAACACAAAAGACAAAACAAACCCTAAAAGGGTGAAAGTCAGGAGCCAGTTTACACTAGAGTTCAAACTGCTTCGCCTCTTCAGGCCGGGTTTGCTGAGGGTCTGCATGTAGTGCAGAGTGAGCAGGTCGAGAACACTGATTAAGGCGGCGTGTGGCTGAGAAGTCTCACAGTGCAGGTTATAGACGTGCTGGTCAGATGTATCTAGAAGTAGACCGACCTTGAACTTGACTGGAGGTGTAGACGTAACTTGGCTGGACTTTATCAGGGCTGGTGAACATAGTAGAAGGTGCTGGTATGGTTCAGCAGTAGAGCAGTAACAAGGCCTGGTATGCACATGCGAGAGCACATTCAATGCCAAGCACTGAAAGGAGAGTTTAAAGGGTGAGTTAATGGGAAACAGGTGGCTAACATTAGAGAGCATGAACACAAAACAGGTGGAGGGAGGAAACAGGAGGGCGGGGACTAGGAATACAAGACATAACATAAGCACAAACCACATGGAACTAACATAGAACTCTATCTAACTCAAACAAAACCGGGAGTACAAGGGAAGTGGCTTGTGAGTATTTGCGTGGGCAACAAAGATGATATAGAGAGTCTTCTGTGTTGTTTATTCCCCCGAATGTTTGGATTGTTGCCTCAAAAGAATTCAGGACAGATATCAGCGCTACTGTTATTCGCAGTACTGTTTGTGCACTGTTGTTTGTAATTGCCGTATAACCTTTTGTTGTTTTACATATTCTCATTGTAATAGCTGGAATAACTGTTGGCACATAACTGTGTACATATTTATAAGGGATTTTTTATGCTGTTCCCTCGTGCCCGCTTATGCCACTGTAATTGTGTTGTGTTTACGCTCTAATAGCAAACCTGCACTGGTGCCCTATTACTCATGCGTGGGTCAGAGTTAATTTTATTTGAAAGTCCGTGTAGTCTGATTCGCTAGGGTTGGAAAAGCCAAAATAAAGCAATTTAGAACAAAGTGGTGGCAATGAATTTTGTAAACGAATGACTGTAGAGGTTGAGGACAAACTCACCATCAATCTGAATGCAAAAAAATTTAAACAATAGTTTTTTACCCCATTTACACTACATTGGGACACATTTGCCAAATACAGAGACATTTCTAGCTTTTCCAGGGGCTCTAAGCAGGATTTTTCTGAGAGTGACCCATGTGACTGACCCAGCTAACTGATTTACTCTGAAAGTAACTAAGAAATAACAATAATAACCACAAATTGTGCAAATTATGTCAATTAATAACAGGCTAATTTGCGAGTTGCTGTTAACTGGATGCTAATTTGGAGTTCTGATGAGTTACAGTTTATATTACACATAATCTCAACGTTCTGTACTGAGGGTTCCTTTTCTTTTTTCAATTCTCTTTTTTTATCCAGCTGGATGTAATTCTGGAGGCAACAGTGAGAATGTTGCGGTTACAAATATTTTTCTCACTGTTTTATTTAGTTCCTAGAATTCTTTTTGCCTTCTTTTGTGTCTCCTCATTATGTTTTAAGTTTCAAGTGCCTGTTCACTATTATTAAAGTCATGCAAGGTGCCCAAAGTTAAAATGGGGCACTAAGACCAAACTGGTAAATAACAACTACAGTGTAACTCCAACTCTACTCACCTGTATTGAGAAAGAACATCACACCAAACTTTATCTTGATTTCGGCAGCCAATAAAAAAAATATTAAACAAGCTAAAGAACATAACAAGCCTAGGGTGTAAATTTGCTCACGTGACCCACCAGCCATATGTGTTACAGGGAGGTAGGCCTCCAGTAGAGAACGTGATTGAACCCTTTCTGCACCTCTAGGATAATCAGACGTTGGCCAATCAGGGTCTTTTTTTCGAAGGGGATCAAATTATTGCTTGCTTGTAACAAGCAAATGGATGAAACCTGCTAACACAACCAAACCACAGAAAATAATAAAACATTGAGAAAAATTCCATAAAATACTCGGCTCTCAAATTAAAAATGAGAGTATTAAAACATCCTGAAGTCTAATTGGCTAAGCCACATTGGAAACTGCTCACATAGAACTAGGCAGCTCAGCAAACAGGCTGAACAATAGAACACATGTGGAGTAACTCCATCATCAATATCCCAGGCTTGACTTAAAGGACTTGTGATATGATTCACTGTCACTGTCAATGACTTACATGCTTCAAGTGTCTCTGTTTCAGTCAGAAGTTGCATCAAACTCTGAATCTCAAACGTCTCCATACTCTCTAAATAATGCGCTATGTTGTTTTTTAAACCGTACACTATTTGTAGAGCATCGATGTGGCGGAATCCCAGTAACTGCTTTCTGTGCTTTACTATGCACTGTAGGGTGCCGTGTTACGAAGGCAGCGTGGATGTGTCCTTCAGTGCCTTACATATCCCATGATACTCTGTGTCAGCACCAATGCGGTTAGAAAAAATAGCTGAAAACATAAGCACTTACACAATGGAGCCATCACTGCCTTTTAGGGCACCGAATCATGAGACAGCAAAATCACAGCCTTTCTGTTGTGTAAAATTGTGTATTTTATCATGTTTTCTGTCGACTACTGTTTTATACACGCAACCTCTCATGGCTTATTGCTTTATTAAAAAGCCATCAGCTCCGATCAAGATTTGATTTGTTAATTTGCAGCATGTACTTAATGAAATAACTGCACAGCCAGCATTATGAAAACCATATTTTTAAAATGAATATGCATTTTAAGTGTATAGCCACCTTTTTCCCACAATAAACCAAGGTTTCTGATATATTTCGGAGAAAATCCAAGTGGTAAGTTTGATCTAAACAAAAAGCGCTGCACAGATTCCCAATTATAATTTTAAACCTCTTTCCAAGAAGAGCAGGTCTTTCATGATCTCTGTGATCAACATCATTAAAGTCAAATTCTTCAATTTTTAAAAATATTTATGCATAATTAAAGGGTAATTATGTTTTGATGTCAAATGCGCTGTTCCTGAGATACCTACTTACTCAGGGTTGTTCAGAGAAGCTGTGATAGGAACTACACATCTGAAGAACACTACAAGCTCCCTCTAAGCAAGTTATTACATAAAATGGTTATGAATACATAGTGCCTGATGCGAGAGACATTGTATTTAGTTAGCTTTAAGAAGGTTTTGGTCTAAAACATATTTTATGAGATCATGTAAAACATTGTCAAAATAGTCCCCTAAGAAAACTTTGTTTTTGCTATCAGCAGCATGACATGTAACTCAGTGTCACTGATGTGAAGCACCATTTTTATGAAGCACAAGACAAAATATATGGACATCAATTCACTAATAAACACCTCTCTATGCTCTTGGCAAACTTTATACAATATAACTTAGCAGAGACCAGTGATCAGATTGCTAATGTGTTTTGGGGTACCGATTGTGTCACACTCACAGTCTCAGAATGTGACTCATGAACACTGAGTGGAAATTATAAAATACAATTACGCCTTATCATGCATGTCATCAGCAGATTTGGTAAATATAAAAATGCAAAATCCGGTTTAAAACAAGTGCACATGGGTCTTTATTATGTAATATTATTATTATAAAGTTGAGAATGTTGTATTGTTACTATTATTGTTATCAATTTTTTATTATAATTAACAATTGCAGTCCTAAAATCAGGGAGCGCAACATCCCACACAGCAACGTGCCTGGATCTGAGCTCTAACATTGCCCCCTTGTGGTGAACCTATAGCCTGCTAGACTTAAATGAGTGAGTTAGTTGTAAATTAGGTCCACATAGTGCTTGGCATGACATGCAGTATAACTTGTGGGTTTGGATGGAAATTAAAATGCCTATAAATGCATGTTCTTTTAGACATCTTCACTCCTTCTTTGTATAACCACTACTGTAAAGAAATGATTACGTTTCTTTACAACCATTTGCATGAAACCATTAACCCGAATGACTTTGAAAGCAAAAACTGAGAGGGTTATTATTCTGTTTCTGTTTTTTAGTTAATTAATGATTTGGAATGTTTCAAATGTGATAATTTCCATATCAGGAAAGAGAACTGAGAGAACTAGAAGACACATTTCATCAACATGAAAGGTTGTAGAACTGGGAAAATATAAGACTTATAATTCTCTCATGGGAACTTCTGCTGATTCCTCTTTTATAATATTGAACAACAACTTGTTTTTTATAATATGTTAATGAAGTTGGCTTTGGAATTCTTGTCAGTGACAGTGTTAAGCAGGAATGCCAGTACCATAGAACACATTTGGTGTGCATAATTTAAAGATAGGAAACAGACATGAACCCACACCAGCAGAATCTAACAAACACATGCATTTGTGAATGTAAACAAAATGCATTACAAAAATATACTGAGCATTATTTATGTAGTATTTCCATTAAATAATTTGATTCTTTCTCTTAAGGCTAACAAGCATACAAGTTAAATCATGAATAGAACTGCAAAAAATAATGTTCAGCCTTTTTCTCTTGCTGAACCGTCAGTGCATCTTTATATTTTTTTAAAGTATAAGTAAGGTATTATGCAGAAATGTAAAAATGATAGGTGGAATTTTCTTTTAATCTAACAGCAATGGCCCTAGCTCTCCGGTCAGACCTGCTAGACAGTGTGCGGCCATGTTTTATGACTTTAATAAAAGGAACAAACTGGCACCTATAGTCATTAGAGGTGAAATTAGGCAGAGCCTACATTGTTTTGGAAGGGCTCATAATTTATGTGTGTTGCCAGAGGGAAGTGAGTTTAATTCCTGTGGGCTAATGAGCTATAAATCAGAGACGAGGCAGTGTCAGAGCGCTATCAGCATGCTATCTCCAACCACACCCACCTCTGCTCAGCTTTAGCCTCCTCTTCTCTCTCTCCATCACTCTTCCAGTCACTCTCTCGCTCCCTCGCTCCCTCCTGTCACGGCGGCAGATGGTACATACATCACTCATCCGCATTCATATTCACGAAGATGGGAAGAGGGCTGAGCATGTTCGCTAGCGGAAACGCGCCGGCACTCATACGCGCTAACACGCGCTGCCGCTTTTGAAGTGGGCTCTTCTCCTCGGACTTGTATGTCATGTTTATTATGACTGCTAGCAGATAGAGCATATGTGGAATTAAGAGTTATCTCCAAAGCCAAATAAGAACCGGCACGACTCTTGTCCACTTCGGAGTCCATCTGTTAGCGCGCCTTTCCTTAAGTGATTAGCATGCCTGCCCACGCTGACCCGCAGCAGGCACAGGGCTTCCTTCGAGAGGGACTGTGAGAAGAAATTGATTGCATGTTTAAACTGTCGAATGAAAGCTATTTATCTTCTCCTGCTAATCATGTCAGCTAGCATAGGTGTGCAGCAAAAAAAAAAAAAGTAGGTTCTCCGCTGGTCTTCCTTTCTTCAGGGCAAATAAGTGCAACGCTCCATATCACTCACTCACCACAGTGCCCCGTCCTCAGGACTGTTCCCTTAATTGGTGGTTCTCTCTCTTTTCTCTGCACTTTCTTCTATCCTTTCTCTTTCATCATGAGCATGACAGATTACACTGGCCATCTCGGAATCCTCCTGGCAGTCATACCTCTGTGGACCACGTTTGGGCCAAGTAACTGTTAACACCGTTAAACAGTCTGCCGGTCAGCCAGACTGGGCCGGATTACCTTGGCCGTCATGGAATCCTTTGGCAGTCGCTCTGTGAACTTTGGGCTAAGTAAGTCTTACAACAACATAACCAAACACTCTGTCAATGGACTCTCTGACATTCGGGCCAGCTCCTGACGTGGGCCAAAAGTGGCCCACATGGGCCAAAATTTAGATCTAGACCACGTTTGGCAGAAATATGGCAGGGCCGCCTGCCACTGACACTGGCAAACTGGATGTGAGCCAAAAGTGGTCCACATATTGAAAATGCCTGTGTGGCCCACATGTCTCAAAACAGATCTGGGTCACTTCTGGCAAAGGCTGGCAGTGAGCTATGCAATGATCACTTCTGTTTTAAACAGGGAGTAGTGGGATTGTGGGGGCACAAAGTTTGAATCCATATATGGTACCTACACGTACACGTACATGTAAAAAATCCAACCTAAAAAGTTTAGGCCTGTGTGACATTTTGTGTGTTATTTGAAGGACAAATAATGTTGGTTTGAAATGTTGCGTTTAATATTTAAATCAAACTTTGTGTTCGTTGAACTTTAGATTGACTTTAATTTAAAATACAAAACGTCTGATTGGGGCAGTAGATTAAACTAGCCTTAAAATCAGGAGGTAATGAGTTCAAACCCCATCAGTTGTTAGTCAAAGACACATGCCAGCCTTTGCTCTCTGTACAACTCTGGAAGTCCCATTCCACAAGTTCTTGGTTGGGTACTAATGGCTTTGCTATCTAGGAAAGTGCACTGAATTACTCCAATCCATTCTTTTTAGATCTCCTCTGTTAGGCTTCAAACTTTTTTCCAAGCCGCTGTCACCCTTCGCCTGGTCGTTTGTGGTTTTGAATAGAATTGAACTGCACAGCACGTGCATCAAAAGGTTCTCCATTGAAAGGAAATTGTACTCTATGGGTGTTTTCTCGAAAGCATTGTTGAACAGCAACTATAGTTAAATGATAGAGTGACTACAATTTTGAACCCCCTCTCTCTCTCGCAGTTACCACAGCAGTTGTTCAACAGTGTTTTGGGAATCGCAGTTCAGGACTGGGGATTTTTGTGAAATACAACAATGTTTATTAAACAGAACCATTATGCTTGTTGCGTTTAAACTCTGTAAGAATTCCATTAAAGGATTACAATCTTTAAACAACCACTAAAAAATTGTCAAATCAGAATATTTTTTCCCTGAATGTCTGGGTAGATACAGCCAAGCAAGTTTGTACATAGGACTTCAGGGGCTGCACTGCAGGCCTTACATGTTAGATGAATCCTATCATGTTGCTGATGTCATATTCAACATCAAAGGACTTCATTATATTTGTTGTTAGCATGGCTGTTAGCCATCCACTGGTAAACGTGGTGTGTTACTGACTTGTCACCGTAACAATGCTACCCTTCCAGGCAAAATAAAATAATCTAAGCATGCAGCGTTCCAGAGATATTTCCTCTTTTATGTTCAATCTCCTTTGATGTCATATGCAAAATGGCCGCCCTAAGAGGGTTAACTATCTTATCTTAGGAAGTGAAAGAGGAACCAGGTTGGGTGTAAATCATGTTGGGTGAAGGAACATCACTCGAGACCCTCTGAATATGAGCTGTAGTCTAACCAGGTTTCATTTAGTTGGTAGGAATGTAGAACAGTCCTGGCAGATCCATGCAAGGACTCTTACTGAGTCACTGTAAAACTAATACGATACAAGCTCAGATATATATTCATCTGTCTGTTAGCGTCTTCAAAGGAACCATATGAAATATCTTTTACTCCATGTTTTATCAAATTGCCTTTAGCCTAACCCTAATACTATGGACTATACTACTACAATCCCATAGGGGTGCTAGCAAAAATTAGCATTACTGTAGTATGTATTGCTTTTTGACCAGGTTGTAACATTTATGGCCTGAACTCTTAGCAGTAATAGTCACTTAATCATCACAGTATCCACTGCTTGGTTATTGTCTTCAATCTTTCAACATTTTATTTTATTTGATTATTTTTTTTTATTTATATATTTCTTTAATTTCTTTATCTTTAAATTAGATACATAAATACTTGCAACTTGAAAGATGAGAATGGTATGCAAGATGTTGTAATTGTGAACAGTGATGTATAAGTGTAAAATAGGTATTTAGGTATTTTTTTCCTCTTGAAGTCCACTTTTATGTATCCAAAGTGAGCATGGCTGTTTTTCAACCTCTCTTTATCCCTAAGAATTAGACATAACTGTTTGTGTTGCTATGTTCTGATTTGCTGTCCTGTATTGACTCATAGCCTCCTTCAAATAGCACTCAAAGCTGAAGCTGACCTGAAGTGAGCATGGCTAAGCTACATAGACTGAATTGACGGATATACTGTATGTACAGGAGTTGGTTCTCCTGAGATCACAGGAACAATTCCAAACGTGCTGTTTTTAGACAGCCCGGCCACATATAAACAGAGTGAACCAGAGAGTGACCTGAAATTATTTCAAAAATTGTAAGACATTTTCAATATTAGAATATTTTTCATTTAAAAGAATGAAAGAACGCCGATTTCCCATGTCATGGGCCCTTTAATGGAAATGCTTCTCATTGACAGTAGGTGCAGGTAAAGTCGGTTCCGGTGAAAACGTTGAGTGTTGAGGGCGTTCTTGTGGGGTTAAGCAAATCCATCCGTCATGATAGACAGTCGGAAGTGAAGAGTGTAGATTTAATTTGATGCTTGGCTACCCTTTTTAAAACTCACAAGGAGTTATTTTTTGTGTGTGTGGCTCCAAAATAAAACGTAGCGGTAGGAAAGTGGGGCATTTTTTCTCTGACAACAGCTTCCTATCAAAAAAAAACTAGTAAAAAAAGGCTAAAAAAGTAAAATAAGTCTAATCGTGTTCAGCACGAGCTCCCGCTGTAGGTTTCTAAAGTGGCTGACAGCGCAGTGCAAACATGCGGGCTTTCATGTTTTCTTTGCACTGAGAAGAGAGTGTTGTTTTCGCTTGGCCTTAATAAGCATACAATAGAACACAATGACAGCTCTGAGAAAATCAAGGGGATTTTTTAATTTAATTCAGAGGAATCTCTCAGAGCAGAGCAGGCTCCATGTGTTCTGCTGGCTGGTCGTGAGGGTGCAGGGGGTTGTTTATGAATGCACTGCCTGTTTGTGGTCAGCAGAGAACACATAGCTGTGTGCAGTTCACTGACTTGGTTCAGCCTTATTGCATTTATTCATTTTCTTTAGTATTATATTTAACTTTGGAATAAACAGAAAAATCATAAGTTCCATTTTCAGATGGAACTTAGAAATTGGTTTTCCATTTTCTGTGCTTTTCACATTTCAAGTAGTCTCAAACACATACAGAGATGTTGAGGTCTGGACTCTGGGGTGGTCAGTCCCCTGTTCTGAGAACACCAGGAGCTTCTTTGTTTGCTTTGTGTATTTCTTTTTCTCAGTAAGAGCTTATTGACTCATCCTTTCAAGCCTGTAATGTGGAGTGGAGCTTGATTTTTCTCTCTTCATGCTGTTTATTTGATGGGGACAGTTTTGGTGGTCCACGAGGTGCTTATTAGGAATTTAGTTTTCTAGATTTCTAGAAATTTTTTTTTAATTAATTTTTTTTTTTTAATTTCACTTTTTTTCTTTGCTGTTGAATGTGGATTCTTGGTGCTCAAAGTGGCTCACTATCACCTTTTGAGGCACAAAGTGATGTTACAAGACAGGGCAGACTTCATTAGATATCACTATACATAGAAGTTTTTGGCACACTATTAAAAATGTTATTTCTTTTCTTTTAACAAACCTTTCCTAAGGGCTACTGTACTCTACAACTGATGCGAATGAATATGCTCTGAAAAGAAAAAAAATGTGGATGCTATATTGTTACACATGACTAAGCTAAAGACAAACTAATAATTTTGATATTTAAGAAAGTACTAAATGTTCTGCCAGTCTAGGTGCTCGGTTGTGTCCATGTCCGCCTCAATGACAACAAAGATAGGTGGGTTAAGTTTATGTTTGCAAAAATAAAAAAAGAGCCAGAATAATATGAGATGTTTACTCCTGGAAAGGTTTGTATTAAAGGTATTTTCAGTTATAATCACTTTAAAAGAGAAGAACATTTTTTTTTGTTTGGAACTGACGGCATAATTCAGTAGTTCAGATGTAAACAGACTCATTAAAAGTGGTTAGATGTTGAATGCTCTCTAGTGGAAAAACTTATTGAGATTTCTATACAGTGGTGGTGATAAAAACCAGAGGTTGCACTGCGTTTTTCTATGCTGTGTTGGCAATGATAAAACAGTGGTAAGTCTGCAATAAGAAGCTGTCTTTGGAGACTATTTTGCCTCTTGGTGCCCCACATGTGCCCTCTGCCATGAATGTATTTACGAAATATATGTTTTATGCCTCAAAACTATCTTACAACAATATTTCAAGCACCAGGCAGTGTATTCATAGCCATTTTATGTAATAGCTTTCGGTGGGGGAGCTTTAAGATGTCCTATCACCACCGCTGTGAACAATTCTGACTCGGTTAGTTTCTCTAGAATGGAGTGTTTCAGGTCAAAGCAATGTTGGATTTCCCCTTTAGGCCAATCTGGGTTTAGATCAAATTCGTAAAAGTTATGTGGTTATGTTCTATTACCAGTACATCAAGACCAGCATGACTGCCTTTTGTCACAGGACAGATAAAAGCCTGCCATATTGTAACCACTTCCCAAACCTGACTCTGCATTTGTTCCATTTCAATCAACCTTTTAATAAACCTTTTTCAATTTAATCTCGGAAATACACAGAGGGGTGGCCCTCATTTTCAATGCAGCCGAGCATTTACATTTTAAGGGATTGAAAGCAAAATGAGCAAAAATAATAATAATAAATAAAATAAAAATTTTAAATAAACATTTAATATAAATGCATAAAATATAATATAAAAAAATGTTAGAACACTTTTATAAAAGAATATAAAATAATATAAAATAAACATAAAATACAAACAACAAGATAATAAAAAGTTAAAATACTAATAAAAAATATACTCATTAAAACAATCATGATAATAAAAAAATAGATAATAATTATAAAATAATAAAAATAAAGAACCATAATAATAAATAATAAAAATAATAAAAAGATAATAATAATAATAATAATAATAATAATAAAACAAAATAAAATAAAACAAACATAAAATACATTTAAAACAATCACAGGCTTTCTGATGGTGACTAGAAACTAAAAGTTTAAAACGGTTCAGTGATCCCAGCGAGCTGAGCTTCAGAGTTTCCTGATTGATTGATTAATTGATTGATTTGTTCCATTTCAGTCTTTATGGTGCTCCTCATGTTGTTCTGCCCACAGAGGCTGCACTTCCTGCATGCAAAAAGAAGTGATTGATTGCATGTAATATTTATCCCGACTGCTTCCACCTTGCTTGCTCAGCGCATCCATGAGCTTTGCACAATGTTGGAGATGCTGTATATTCCAGCAGAGGTCTGCAGGGTTCAGTGCATGGAGATTCTCGCCGCTTTTCATCTAACGAAACACCACAGTCCGTCTGGCCCAGCGGGAGGGAATCACCTTCATCTGACTGACTGATCTGCTCCGAGGGAGATTAGGAAGATCCTGGAAACGGGGGGATAATTGCAGGCTGTGTAAACTCCTTAAACTGTAGGCTTAATATCTAGTTACTCATTTCAAGCACTTTGTACAGTAACTTCTATGAACATGTAGTTGAGGATTAAAATGCAGGCCCATGTGCAGACTCTTAGTACTCGTTCCCTGACTGGGGATGGAGCTTAATCATGCAATTTCCTTTCTTCCCTTACAGAAAATAAGTATACTTAAAGTTCATTTTATTAAATAAACTTGAGTAAAGTTTAAGTATATTTTCCAAGTATACTTTATGTAGTTAGTATACTAATGTCATTTTACTAGTAGTACACTTGTATATGTACTATTTTAATACTTCTTGGGACTAAATTGGCCCACTTTTTAGTTTATGAAAGTATACTTTAAGTACATTTTAAGTGTAGGAGTAGTATACTTCAAGTACACAACTTGTTTACATCTTTTGTGCTGCATCTACAATAAAAGTAAACTTAGGGGTTTAATGTTAGTTTACTAGTTTGTTAATTCATCTTCAAAAGTATACGTGTAAGTTTACTTTAAGTGAACTTATCATAATACTTTAAAGTATTTGACTAGGTTTAAGGGTATTTTATACTTTAATATTTATTTACTTAATAGTGGACACACATGAAATTAACAAAACATAGATTAAAAAACATATTTGTATCTTTATAAATTATAAATCTTTAAAGTATTGTACTGGATGCCTTTTTGTGCAGGACAAAAATACTTACTTGTACTTTTCTTAAGTATATCTCAAATAAAGATGAAGTACACTTGGACTTGGACTGTTCTATATACTTGTCAGTATAACCCAAGTACACTTAAGTATAACTGTGTTTATTATATCACTGAGAAGTACATAAAAAGTAAACTGAAAGCATACTCACTTATTTTTAGTTTAAAAGAAGTATTCTAATGGCACACTTAAATAAACCTCTTTTTTGTAAGGGTTTAGAAACCCTCTATAAAAAAAACCCTATATAGTTCTAGCTTAACCGCTATATTTAATTGTTATATAGTATTTATATAGGCACACAACCTCAGTCTATGAGGTTTTGTAAGTCTGGAGGCTCAGAAATCAGTGGAAATGTTACCCGTCCACCAAACAAGGCAGTGCGTCTACTGAACGCATCCTCCTCCTGTCTACTCCTCTCAGTGTTTCTTTTTGTAGAAAAAGGCTGTTTTTCTCGCTTTTGTTCGATCCTGAGTTCATGCTGCTTTTGTTTAGCAGCTCCTGAGCGGCAGGTAGGGAGAGTTCATGTCCTGTCCAGCAGCGCTCGCTTGTGAGTGACAGCACAAATAGGGCAGACCCTCAGGCCCTCCAGAGCCAGGCTGCTGGGCTGGAGCTGTTGGGGCTGTGTGGGCATGTGGGAGTATGGCAGTTGGCCACAGTTTTAACCAGGCTGCCCCTTCCCCATGCTGTGAACATCATGGATTCCCCAGTCAACCAGAACAGTTCACCTGTTTATATTTTGACCTGAACTTGAAAATCGCTTCTTAACACCACCAGTTGGGTAAAAAATCAAATGTAAACAGCTGTGCACTTACTCAAGATGTATTCAACCAGGACATGTTTGGTGTCCACATTTGGCTGTAAGGCTAGTGTAGCTATCTAACACTAGACTTCTATAGTCACCCAAAACATTTCTGTAAGTACGTCCCTAAATCTTTTCTCAAATTGCATCCTGGTCCTCATAAAGGTGACTCAGACTTGATAGTGTGATTTCACCCACAACATTCCTTACTATACAATACAAAAACGAACACAACTTTAAGTTGTACTGAATCCTGACTCCCCCATATAAGCTGTATGAGAACAATATTGATGGGCAAAGAGAGATTGACAGAGTGCCAATGTTGCTTGACAGGATAATCAGATACCTGTGCTAATGCTTCAAATATACTTACTCATTTGTGAAGACATCACCCAAATGTGTCAGTGTCTGGAGCATGAAGAAAACACGTTAGCCAACTTCTTATTTTTTCAGTGGAGTGGCAGTTATATATTTAAAGTGCAATGGAAACTTTTAATAAGAAGCTGGCGAATAGAAAGCCAACCTCATCCTCATGGAGAGTCTTAGCAGCTACTTCTTCTCTCAGGATTCAGGCAGCAGCTACATTCTGATCCTGAAAAGGCGAAACAAATAATTGGCTCCACAGGAATTTTATAGCTACCGATTTCCTCCTATATTCAGTTGTATAGTTGTATAGAGGTATATGGTTGTGCATTCCACAGTTTGCTGGGAGCTGGAGAAACCCAGTTTTGGGGAATTGCCAAAAAACTGTTAAAGTTTGTGTATTGCTGCAATTCTACTTCTCAATAAGTCATATGGTGTCCTAAGCCATCATCAAGTTGGTGCGATCTTAGTATAGACCTGGATGCAGGCACGTTGAGAGAACATTTGGGGGGGTAGTTAAGAAAAAGGCTTGGATGTCTATTAATGTCTACTGTGTACTCCTCACTCTGGGTGACTTCACTCCCATATGCTGACGTGGTCCCCCGTGTGGACCCTTACACTGGCTTCACGCTGTGAAATTCTCATACTATTAGTTGCATGCTGCGAGTTTCTGTGCTATGTGACAGTCACACAAATGCAAATACAACACATTCACAGATCTTTGTGTATACTCTGCATTTTATTACTATATATTTAAGTCATCAAGCTGTTCTATGTATGATAAGCCTTGAAAAATTAATGTTTAAGTAACTTATAACCACTGTACTGCAAGTTTATCAAGGATTCTGCTATAGCTTTATCTTTTGCATCCCAAAAGAACCTACAGTCTGTAAGACACTGTAAAAATAAATCTAGCTACACAGACCATGATACTAAAATCTCTTCTAAATAAAGTTTCTAAAGAAGTTTCACTGACACCTTAGAGTTTAAGGGGATAACAGTGTCCAGTTGTGTTTGATCTAAGACTATGTTCATGTCAGAAACAGTGTGGAGTTTGAATTTGAATACCATGGACTGCCCCGCTGGACCGGAGCTTTACCGCTGGGCCTCTGCAGCTTCAGTCAATGGAGCCCAGCCAGGATAGCCAACCTTTTCTCAGCCCAACAGTCTGGCTCTGAAGGGCCTGCGGGGGTCTGGCCTCTTTGTGCGGCCGCTGACAAGCCAGTGCTGCTGGACTGGACATGAACTCTCCCTGCCCTGCTGCTCTTGAGCTGCTAAACAAGGGTACAGAACACTTTTGTACAGAAACCTTTAAGGAACAGGGCAAGGAAGCTGAAATCAGTTGAGTTCCGTAGTTGTACTGCTTCGGGTGGTGTATAGGTGTATACCGTTAACATTTCTGAGATAAAGACCGTTGCTCCACCAGTATGTTCACATGAGTATTTTTGGTGCCCATATCAAATATCCCTTTATAACTAATCAAAAATAAATATATAAAACTGTTATCAAAAGACATTTTAAAATGATCTGTTTAATAATAGACAATAAATAAATAATCATATGGTGTGAGAACTTTCTGCGCAAGTATGCATGTTTCTATCATAGCAACATATAGCACGCTGCTGCTGGACTTGAATATGTGCCATTTAACTAAAATGAAATACAAATAATTGTTCTATTAAAAGACTTTCTATTAATAGTCCATTAACATTCACAGTTCTAATACACATACACATGTATACACATGTTTTATTTTCATTATTTCATAAACCCAGTCATACTAAGGTGTGATGTACAATGGTCCTGTGCTTCATGTGGCTGGTGCTGATACCCAGTGTCCAGCAGGGCAGCTGTGGTAGTCTCACCAAAGATGAGGAACAGAGAACCTGGCTACAGATGAGGACATCTGTTAGTATTCCAAGTCACATGGCCAAGCTGTGCCTGGAGAGAAAGAGAGAGAGAGAGAGAGAGAAGTAGTGATAGTAGTAATAGAGAAAATCTATTTCAACTCTTGAGTAGGCATCATGTCATGACCTGAGGATAAATCAATAAATCAAAGCATTGGTTTACCAGTGAAGTTCATTTCTTTGTTAATGGCTAATAACATAACATAATAACATATTAATACATTTGTTATATAATTATCATGTTTTTAAATGAATAACTACGTTAGCAATACTGTAACTGCTCTTTAGTGGAAATCTAATTGAACTTAAACCTGAGGGGGAATGAGAGAGAGAGAAACAGTGTAAGCAAGTAAGTGAATGAGTGAGTGAGTGAGTGAGTGGGTGAGTGAGGCACACAATAAGAAAGACAGAGTATCTGAGAGGCAAAGTGAGTGAGTGATAGACTAACTGACTATGTTACTGACTGACCGACTAACAGAGGTGGGTTGAGTAGCCTATATTCATACTTAAGTAGAAGAACTGATACTTGGTTAACTTACTGATATTAGTAAGCTTAAACTGAGTAACTTTTATAACTGCAGTGGATTTTCTAAGTAAAGCTATCAGAACAGGAACTGCAGTGTGTATGGCTCAATTTTTCTATTTTTTATTATTTTGGTCTAAAATAAAACAGAAGGTCAGATATGTGACCAACCACAAAGCAGTACATGTGTTGTCAAAAACAAAACAGAATTAAACAAAAATGAATTAGTAACTAAATATAAATGACTAGAAGTGGAAATGAGCAGAATTAGATTCCCTTCCTTACTAGTATACTTGAGTTCAAGTCAGCTATTACTATTATTGTATATGTATTACTATTATAATTATATTACAGAGAAACAGAGAGAGAAAGACAAAGAGATAAGGATAGAGAGAGACAGGAATACAGACAGAGAGAGAGTATGCCTCAGTCTGTGAACATGATAAAAACATTCATCTTCCCTGTCAGCGGTCTCGGCAATAACAAGGCCAGACATGATAGTATTTTTTCGTTAAGTGCGGCCGTTGTCTTTGTACAAACGCTGCGATCACAGCTCATCTTTTTCTCCGGTGGACGAGCGGTTAAAACGGTTAAAGCAGTGCAGCTGGGCAGGTGAGGTCTTAATGAAGCCGCACTGCTTTGCAGAGCTTAAAGCTTTATTAGCCTGGCCGCTGTCTCGGAGGAGCCGTGCGTTTGCACTGGGATTGCATCATTCACATTGTTCGGTTTCATGGGATGTGTGGGATTACCTGAAGGCCCAGCCAGATGCTAAGTTGGGGGAAATTGGTAGTCCAATGGGAGGTTCCATCATATTTGCCAAATATATCTTTAGATATACCCAGAATTTCCAGTTTTCCAGTGCTCTTTCCTTGGACCTGCGGTTATTGGCCATTTTATTGGAAACACCTACCATATAGGTGCATTATGTAGGTATGACTGTAGCCCATATGTTGCTGAGCAGTTTGTCAGTCTTTCAATTGAAAGAGACCACCGACTGACCGCTTCCACTTCTTATTGTGCTTATATCAGGTCATCATTCTGGACCTGGATTTTTTAACAGTTCGCTATAAACTATCAGTAAAGCATGAAGATGTGTAGGACTAGCGAAGTGCTACTATATCAACCTAGAAAAAACTGTATCGGCCATTGAATATAGAGTCATTGAAAACATCAAATCCAGACTTTTTCAGAAGGTGCTTTTTTATGCCACTGCTCAATAATGCATGAAATGCAATGCAGTCAGGATGCTCTTGCTGAGTACCTGTATGCTATTCCTTGTGGAAATATGTTATTAAAGTAAGCATGGGTTGCTAATTTTGGAGAGAAATAAAATTTTTGTTGTTATTTTTCTAAACTGGAGTTAAGAAAATAGGACTAACAGTTGCACAAGACCTGGTAGACCATCAAAGCTGTCCTCATGAGATACACAATACTTAAAGTATTCATCTTTCAGAGAAGTGAGAACATCAACACAGAAGCAGTGGGGAACTGCTGCCCAGTGCTATCTACATGGCCAGGATAGCAGGCAGGATAGTAACCATAGCCATATACTGTCTACCCATTGTAGATATTTATTTAACTAAACCAGCCTCACAGTCTGAACCAGACTGGCACAATGATACATACACATTTTTATGTAGACCACTTTAACTTTTCTACTACTACTACTGAGAAATGTTTTGTAAATGTTTTCTTCTTTTTGTCCTGATGATGAAAAATGAATAATTTCTAGATAATGTTTTGTTATGCCTGGAAATGAAATCAATGAGTAGTGGTTTCTGATGTTTACACAAGCTTGGAACATGCATGTATTTATATATCATCCCTAAACTCACTCTGCTCTCCGTCCCTGCTGTTTGCCATGTGACATCATATGGTTACTGTTGTAACCTGACTTACTTTCCTTTGCTTTACGCTTGTGGTGCCACAAGCAATTTACTGCTATTTCAGGCTGGATTTGTGACAGAAAGTAATTGGGTTCATTGGGTTTTTCCTTTGATATGTGAACTGTTTCTGTTGATATTATATCTTACAGTCGTCTTAATTGGATTATATCAGGGCTGCGTGTGAAGGCTTCATTAAGACTTTAGTCGGAATAGTTCCACACTACCCATTTACCAAATTTGTTTGCACCACCAATTTGTAAGTCATGCCTTTAAGAGTAACTAATAACTAAACTTGCAGCGCTAGTCGGGATCACTGAGGCCAATCCCAGCGTCATCCGGCGAAGGCGGGGTACCTCATGGACAGTTCGCCAATCCATCGCATGGCCAACACTCACTCACGCACTCACACCTACGGGCAATTTAGAGTAACCAATCAACCTAACATGCATGTCTTTGGACACGTGCGAGAAAACCGGGGTACCCGGAGGAAACCCACTCAAGCACGGAGAGAACATGCAAACTCCGCACAGAGCGGCCCCGATCGGGAATCGAACCCTGATCATCTTGCTGTGAGGTGACAGTGCTAACCACTACAACGGTGATTATTGTCAGGACAAATCAATGAATGGAAAAATATCCATTGCAGCTTACGCTGTTTGTTTGCATTCCATTGAAAAATTTCCAGTCAATGTCAAGTTAATCTGAACAAAACTGACCTGAATTTATCCAAGGTCTGCTTATTTCTACATATTTCCTTGAGAAAATTAAATATGCATTTTTTTCTGCTTGTCCGATACGACAGCATCGTCAGTTTTAACATTTGGGATGCTGCTGAGTATCACTAAGATTGAGCTGTGGGTATTAGCTTTATGTTTGGAGTTCAAACCAGGGTAACGATTATAGCTGGAAGTAAAACTGCAGTATATGTTATTTAACCCAAAAAGTTGTGTGTTTGGTTTGTTTTGTGCTGTCTATGGTGTATTTCATTGGCTTTACCAACTTACACCTTGTTGGCGTGGGGGGCTCTAAAGATTTAGTAACCACTCTTAGAACTAGCTTATGTGCAACCAGCCCCAGGACTGCATTTTCCTACAGTCACTAGGCCGCCATTCTATTTAGACCGGGATTCTGGGAAAAGACTCTTTGAAACAGTGAAAAAAGAAGAGCAAATGTGTGGGAAATACAGAAATAGTGTGCCCGATGAAAGTCGAAGGATGCCAGCGGGACGTCAAAGGGTCTGTAAGCCAGACGCTTTGGAGCGGAGCGGCGGAGAAAAGTCTTTGAAGTGGTGAAAGAATGCTGTAATTTGCGGGTAATTTCCACCACTGCCCCCTCCACTTAAGTACGTATGCATACCTCCAATCGCAGCCTAATGCCTTCCGTCAATCAATTTCTCTGAGTTGTGCTATCTAATTAGACAACTCCCGCGCAATGCAGGCCATTGGTCCATCTGTAAGGGGATTGAAGAGAAGCCTTGAAGCGTTGCTGAAATTAAATAATGATAAATCAGAATAACAGGCTGAGTTTGATCAGCGCTTGAGCATTTACTTTCCTCTTTAAGTTCACAGCGTTGGGTTTAATGCATGTAATAAGAGCCTTTTCTTTACCCATGGGATGTAAAGTACACTGAAGTGAGTTTTCACCTCAGGAACTCATCTCAATCTAGTAAAAAACTCTAAAGCCTCCATCTAGCAGGAATGCTAATGCCAAGCCAGTTTTACTTGTCTGAACTGAATTTCCAATCACACTTCACCAGTTTCAGCATATTGGTACTGTTGAGCATCTCATCTCAGCTGCATTCATTAGAACAGCGAGTCTGTTGGTCTTGCTTTTGCTCAATACTGTTTAAATAGAATTATGCACAGTCAGATACATAATTTACTGTTACAATGTCAAAAACCTGGAAAAATACAAGGGGTTGTCTTTCTTTTTGGCTGCACAGTACAAAATTGGGAATCACTTGTACCAGCATCGCTACATAGTATAGACATACACTATATCGCCAAAAGTATTCGCTCGTCTGCGTCCTTCACACGCATATAAACTTCACATCCGATTGTGAATCCATAGGGTTTAATATGATGTCAGTCCAGCCTATGCAGCTATAACTGCTTCAACTTCTCTGGGAAGTCTTTCCATAAGGTTTAGGAGTGTCTCCGCTCTAACTTCACAGGACTCTGTAAAGGCCAGGCAAGTTTTTTCACACCAAACTCGCTCATCCATGTCTTTATGGAGCTTGCTTTGTGCACTGGTGCGCAGTCATGTTGGAACAGGAAGGAGTCGTCCCCAAACTGTTACCACAAAGTTGGGAGTATGAAATTGTTTAAAATCTCTTGGTCTGCTGAAATATAAAGAGTTCCATTCACTGGAACTAAGGAGCCGAGCCCAACTCCTGAAGACCAACCACACAACATAATGCCCCCTCCACCAAACTTTACACCCAGCACAATGCAGTTGGAAAAGTACCATTCTCCTGGCAACTGCCAAACCCAGAAATGTCCATCGAATTGCCAGACAGATAAGCGTGATTCGTCACACCACTACTTTAGAGTCCAGTGGCGACGTGCTTTACACCACTGCAGCAAACGCTTTGCATTGCACTTACTTAAACTTGGTTATAACACCACTGACAGTTGACTGTGGAATATTTAGTAGTGAGGATTTCACTACTGGACTTACACGGATTACACAGATGGCATTCTATTACAATGCCACGAGAGCGCTGATAGCAACCCATTCTTTCACTAATGTTTGTAGAAGCAGTCTACATGTTTAGGTGCTTAGTTTTATATACATGTGGCCATGGAAGTGATTAAAAAACACCGAAATTCAATTATTTGGATGGGTGAGGGAATACTTTTAGCATGACATTGGTAAATCCTATACGCTACATTCCAAAAAGTACTCATAGGTGACAGAATAATAAAATATTTCACAGTGGCTGCAGTGATACTGAAGTTTTTTAAATGCAGGGCTCCCAGATAGTGTTTGTTTCTTTGGGCTAAGCTGGTTTTCCTTTCTGTTGGTATTTAAGTATTGTTCTTTTTTAAATGTGGATTGGGATACTGTTTAGGGTAGATATTAATGTTTTGTGTTTTGCATGTGTTGCAAGTAGGTAATATCTGGTTCTCAGAGTCCTGGTAAGTGTAGGTCTGTGATTTATGCTGTGATCAAATAGGTATGTTTAAATCATATTTGTGTTTTTTTATTGAATAATAAATATATATATTGACATACTACTATGTGATTTTAGATTCCTTTGTGTGTTGGGTGTCCTATCTTATGGAAAGTTTTGTTAATGTTGGTTTGTTTATAGCAAACTACCATGTATCCCTTGTGTGCTCTCCTACATTTGTTTTGTTTTGTTTTCAAGGGAACAATCATTTAGCAGCCCTTCTCCCTCCTTTTTGTAATTTTTTAAATTTTGCTTAATTTGGTTTGTGCTTACGGGAATTATTTTGGATTTGGTCCAAACCAACCTTTCCATAAACCCCTGCCTCTTGTTGATAGTGGTGGTTGGTGGGCAAGGGTTGGTGCTTCCATGTGTGGGTTATTTGTAGTATGTTTGATATTTGTAAAGCTATTTGCACTTGTGCTTTTTTTCTAGTTGGACATTTGTGGATTAGCTCCCTTAATCTCTCTATCTCAGTAACAATCAACTTAACTCATTTTTATTTTAGAATATTAAAGGTTATCTTAACTGATGTATTCTCAACTGTTAATAATAATAAAATTCATTGTATTTTATACACAGAATCCATGTCTTTGTTCCTCCTTTTATTATATATTAATCAAACCTGTGTGGCCTTCCTGTAGTTCTCATTTCCTTTTGTTGGAGGGTTATTAAAGAGGTGTGGACTCCACAGTGGCATAGCCGGATTACTTTTTATTAGGATTTTTTGGGGGCACTTTGCTACAGATGGCTGTCAGAACAGTTATTATACATCTGTCAGACACATTTCCACAAAAACTAGCATAAAGAAGCACTAACCTAACCTGGAATCCAAAGCTTAAAAGTTCTTTTTTCTGAATTATCATCATTTTTGTCATTATTGATGTGTTTTGCTGAAGTATTTATAATGTAAATCAGACAAAGTTTAAAATGTTGTTGGAATAGGCAAAACAGTATTATACTATTAAAAAATTGAATGTAAAGAGATTTTAATCTATTTATTCTTTTTTTGACTTAAATGTGGTATATATTGAAAGTTATCTACAGTCAAATCTTGTTATAAATTTAACTATAGATTTGTTATTTTTCATATTAATTAATTGATTCATTCATTCATTCATTTATTCATTTATTCATCAGAGATCTGATCAAATTCATCAGATGATCAAATTCATATGGGGCAGAAGTGCAAATTCAAGCATAATAGTTTAACAACTTGAAAAAAAGCTTAAAGTTGGATTAAAGTTTACTAATCAAACCATAAATTATATGATTTAATGCATTGCAATAAACAAATGCTGCAACTATTCCATGTTCTATTGAATCTTTTATGTGGGCTTTATGTTTTTTGTTACTCAACCAGTGTTTGCAAGTCTGCTGGACCTGATATGATCTATTGTTTTTAAGTTTTTTAAATCAACACAGGCATAACAATTCATGTACAAATACCAGATGTTTAGATTACCCCGTTTATCCCAAGCAATATAGAGAGCACAGCACATATAGTTATTTTTTACCATTTTACAATTTACCTCTGCTTTTTTGCATTAAATGTAAAAGAAAAACATCAACATTAAAATTAAGAGCTATTTACCACTTGTGTTTTGCATACAGCGGAATTTGACCTCTGCATTTAACCCATCCGTGCAGTGAAACACCTACATATACACACACACAAGTGAACATACACACTAGGGGGCAGTGAGCACACTTGCCCGGACTGGTGGGCAGCCCTATTCACAGTGCCAGGGGTGCAGTTTGGGGTGAGGTGCCTTGCTCAAGAGCACTTTGTGTAGTCATGTGCTGTTTGTCCAGGGGGATCGAACCGGTGACCTTCCGGTCACAAGACTGAATGCCTAACCTTGAGCCCACAACTGCCCATATGAGTAGAAAAACATGTTTATTCTAAACAAATCAAAATTAAACAATGTTAAGAAAGGATGCTTTCCCTTGTGATCATGCAGCCAGGGTAGGGTTCTCCCTTTGCAATGGTAACCCGTCACTAGCTTGTTCATGCTGTCCACCCCTCCTTTGGTGGCGTTATAATTCCTGATGATTTCTTGTTTTTTGGTGCTCCTGGCCACACAGTCTTTCAACCCTGTGCAGCGTACCACATTTTTTAGAATGGTTCTCGCAAGACAGACAGTAAGTATGTGCAGGGAGCTGGGAGCAGAAAGGTTTCGGTGCTTGAAGTGTCAGGCCATGTAGGAGGAGGACAGAGTGAAGGGACACAGCACTTCCACACTTTTATTACCCGGGGGTCCAGTGAACCTGAACACCACATGTGTAATATAAATGTATGGGGGGGCAGGTGTAGAGTGTGGAATGTACTATTTCATATGTTCTTCTCAGAAAAAGAGCCACAGCGTAGAAGGTTGTCCTGAACACAGGTATGTTGTGATTAATTTTATTCTACTGACACCACCCAGAAAATAAATAAAAGCTGCAAACATTTGGATGTAATTTTCCTTTACATCTACTTTATTGTCCTAAAAAGGCTTTTGTGTATTTTACATTTTAGTTTCTCCAGTTGTTTTAAGTCTAACACCATATTGTAATAATTCACAAGGCTCAGAGACAAGGGTAAGATCCATAAGCAGGCTGATTTATTGAGAACAACAGGGAAATGCAATGAGCAGAGTACGGGTCTGAGCGGAGGTGTGTTGGCCAGGAAACCAGGGGAGCCTGACGGAGGTGTCCAGGTGAGCCGAGTGGGATGTATGCTGCATAGTGTCGTTACCCAAGTTCGGACTGGAGTTTCCAGGCGTTAGTTTCCTGTAAGAGCAGAGGATAGAGCAGGGTGCCTAAGAGGGGTTGCAGGCTTCAATGTTCTGTAAGAACAGAGAAAGAGCAAAACCCTAATGATTAACAAGAGGCTTGGTTTGATTGTACAAAGGTACAAGCAATACCACACACTGTGGTGTGGGTGTAAAGGGTATAAGTAGGGAGAGGGTTATGAGGAGCAGGTGGCTGAAACAAGGGGCAGGTGCAATGTGTTCTAGGCTACACAGTATACAGGGGAAAGGGACCTCTGGTGGCCCTGAGCAGGATTGCTTACACGTCTAGCGAGTCAGCTAATAAATAATAACATTCATGGCTCGAACTTTGCCTACAAGCACAACCATTGGCTCACAACCCCTTAATGTTGTTGTTCCATTGGTTTTCAGAAAAATCTGCATGCATTCGCGAGTACTTAGGGGGTGCTTCATGGAGTGCTTCATGCAAATAAAATGTAAATGAGGAACTGGCAGGCTGGAGATTGAGTTTCACATGCTGAAGCTGATTCATCATTTCCCCTCAAATCTCGATTGTTTCCATGTTGCACTAAAGTTTCATAATTCAGGTGCACCGTAGTTTGAACATCATTCAGTGTAGGCTTTTTTATGCAACGTTCTCGCTGTCCACCCATTTGAAAGCTGTTATGGACTCTGATAACTGTGACTTCCAAGAGCTAAAAAAGTCTTGCTGTTGATGTCCTCAGGCCTTCCCTCTGTCTCTCTGATAAAGTTCCTGGACAGTCTGTACGAGGCTGTGAGGTACAAGTCTTGAGGTGCAGATATGATGGCCATTAACTGCGTTTGGCCTCAGTTCCACAGGGAGGGAAAGAGGGAGGTATACGCTGTGGAAGACAGAAGAGAAAACAAGAGAAAACCCTTGAAGCATTTTCTGATGAGCAGAGATAGTTCCTCTGTTTTTATCCATTGCAGCACTTCCCACACAAGTCAGAAGTTTACCTGCACAATCTCATCCTAACGGTATTAGCAAAGTGATGGGCATCAGGCAGGTGTTGTGATGTCTGGTCTTTGTTGTTCTTCAGATGAGCAGAACGGTCAGGTGATGCTGGGTCACCATGCTAAAACATCTGCATATTCATTATCCTGCATCTGTACCCCTTTACGTTGAGGGTCTCAAGCTCAAATTATCTAGAGGCCACTAGTCAGGTGGTCTTCTTTAGGTGGTGCTGGGTGGAATAGTACAAGGAGCGAATGTGTCCCATAGTTTGAAATGTTTTTCTTCTTAGAAGAATTTTAGACCTAAAATATGGGAAGGGCAGATGTGGGTGGGGGGTTGAAGAAGAGTGAAAGGGTGGCAAAGAACTGAGCGGCAGAGTGTTGAGGGGAGAAAGAGAAAGGTAGGAGAGCCCCTGTTATTATTGATCATTTCCAGTGATTTGGTGGTTAACAGGGTGACTGGCCTGCAGTCCCTGCAGCATCTGCACAGAGCATCACCACATATAGCAGTCCATCTGCCAGAGAGAGAGAGAGAGAGAGAGAGAGAGAGAGAGAGATAGAAGGAACGAGTGAGTGAGTGAATGAGTGAGTGAGTGAAAAAGAGATTGAGTGAGAGAGTTAGAGAGTGAGGGAGGGAGAATTAGTGAGTGAGAAAGACAAAATGAGAGTGAGGGAATGAGACAAAAATGGAATGTGTGAGAGAGTGAGACAGAGAGAAGGAGCGAGTGAGTGAAACAGAGGGAATGAGTGAGTGGATGAAAGGGAGAAGAGAAAATGAACTGAGTGAGTAATGTGCTAGAGAGAACGAGTGAGAGAGTGAGTCAGTTAGTCAGTGACAGAGAGAATGCATAAGAATGACTCAAAGCGGGAGTAAGTGTGCAAGACAGAGAAAATGCATGAAAGAGAATGAGTGAAAGAGTGAGTGAGAGAATGAGAGCGAGTGAGATCAACTTATATCAGCTTGTGGAATCTTCCAGAAAGACATTTTGGCGTATGTGAACTTTTCACTCTCTGGAATCCAATAAAGTGAAATAAATTAGTGTCTAACCATTAAATGTGCCTCTCTGTCACACACACACACACACACACACAAATTGCCATTGTACATGTTAAAGACTTATAAAATTGACCTGGAAACACTTGGAGGTTATTGCTGCCAAAGGAGGTTTGACCAGTTATTGAATCCAAGGGTTCACTTACTTTTTTCCACCAGTACAGTGAATGTTTCTTGGGTGTGTTTGATAAAGACATGAAATATTATAATTGTTTGTGTATTAAGTGAAGCACTTTGAGTTTGGCTATAGTTTAGTATAGTTGTAGATCAGATTGGGAAAATAACATGGAATTTTGAAATGTTGAAATCACATACTTTTTCTTGCCACTATATATATATATATATATATATATATATATATATATATATATATATATATATATATATATATATATATATATATATATCACTATATATATAATTGTTTGTGTGGTATTAGGTTAAGCACATTGAGTTTGTAAACCATAAACCATAAAGACCTTAAAAGGTTATTAAAGGAGGATACTCACTTCATTCATACACACAGCTAAATTACCTCTACTGTTGTATAGTTTCTCCTGAGGGCCTCAGATGAGGCTGGTGAGAGACTCTTTCTTTTTTTAATACAACATTTTATGATGAAAGAGTAAATTACATGCCTGAGTTTGCTGTGTGCTGGAAGCTGTTTATGTCGCCCTGATTGGGGAAGTACCTGCGTAATTGTGCAGCCGGCTGATTCAGGGAAATGAAATGCGGATTAATGTTGGATTTTTTTTTTGAGGTACCTCCAGTGGTATTTCTCGTACAACGATGTGGGAATCGCTGCTTTAAAACAAGTTCCAATGGGACCAAAGTAGAGGCTAGTCGTTTATCCCATATAGTAGTTGTAGCTTCCTAACCTATATGTGGTAGGAGTTTCTGATAAAATGGCCACTGGTTGTAGATGTGAGGTAGGTGGGCCTGTGTGAGGAATGGATGTGGATTTAACACAATGGAGCAAAGTCTATTTAAGAGAGTGAGAGAGAGCTAGAGAATGACAGAGAGAGTGAGAGATACGATGGTTGGCTCCCATGTCCATTGATTCATGTACCCCCCACAATGGCTCTGAATGTGAATGAGTCACAGTTACTGGAAGCTTTTTCTTTGACTTTAGCTTCTGGCCTGCTGCCCCTTCCTTAGTCTGACCATGCATAATCTAACCACTAAAACCCAGAGTGCTCTACCTATCGCTTCTTCTCTCTTTCTCTCTCTCTCTCTCTGTCTCTCTCTCTCGTTTTTCTCTCTTTCTATTTCTCCTTCTCCCTCTTCGTCTCCCTCCCCTCGCCTTGAAACAGAATACGGCTGGCTTTAAGTGAATCCTCCTGCTTTGAAACGTCAAACCTCTCTCCCCCTCAAGATCATTCTGGAGGTGACGCCTGAGTTGACCCACCCCCACCTCGACTGTGCCGTTGTAATCTTAGTGCTGTCTACTCCAACCCATGTGCCTTTGAGATTAATGCCTGGGCATTTTTAGTGAAGATCAGAGGGATGGACTGCTTCACAAAATGTTCACAGAAGCACTCCTGCCCTCTTTTCTCTCATCTAACCGTACTGTTACCTACATGGAATTGCTGCCTGAGAGAAAAAAAATGAAGTACTACAAGAAAAGGCTGTAGTAATCCAATAAGAAACGATGAAATGTTCTAATTTTATATTTAGTAGATATAGTAATATATAGTAATCTACAATATATTTGCTTTCATATAATGCTCCTCTAGACCTGTCTTACATAAAACCACCTATAATTTAGCATCAGCAAAAAAGGAATATTTCAAATTATTATTTTTTCAGCTATAAAAAGCTAATTGGCATTTTCTTTAATAATGCTGAATTCTGGACTCTGTTGTTCTGAGAGCACCAGTGGCTTCTTTGTTCGATTCTTCTTTTTTATCTTTTTTTTCTCATTGGCTTCTTGACAGCTTGATTTTCTCTCAGAGATGGATGCTTTAGGCACTATTTATCTGGTGTGTACAGTTTTGGTGGTCTACCAGGTTTGAGAACACCAATATTTTTTACCCATCCAAAACAAGTGCATTACCAAACTAAAAAAAATGACAGTTCTTTCTTTTCTTCTTGCTTTTATTCCATTAGCAACCACCTGGCAAATACAGCTGTAAGGTTACTTGGAGTTTTAGCATTATTGCAACGTGAGTTTCCATGATAAACACATTGTTAGAGCAGCAGTAACATGACTCAATGATCAAATGAGCCAAATATACAAGGCCAGAGAAACCGCATTAAATACATAATGAATGTTTTTCTGCACTAGGACTGAACTCTATCTGCCATGCTGGAAACAAGTAACTTAACCATTCAGCCAAATGGCCAATTACAAAACATACATGTGCACATCTCACAAACTCCTCTATCAACTAAACTATTGGATTGTTTTCCCAAGAAACTGTGGAGAGTCAAGGTTTCGGTCCATGTTTACTGAAAAACACAAAAACAGCTTACAACAAAAATTACAGCTGGGAGCTGGGTTTACAGCTCCAACTCAGATTACAGCCTAGTTAGAACTGTTAGTGTAGCTCCACATTATTTACACTCACTCCTTAAAGCAACTTGAACCATCCCCAGGTGTGCACTGGCACCACAAAATTTCTTAATTAAACATAAAATATGTTCATATATGTTTATATAGCTAATCGCTTCTCAGCCTTCCTATTTATTACTTTCATAATGTCATCAGGATAGCCGAGAGCTTTTCTGAACAACACATTTATGCCAGCATCATGCAGCCATACTAGGATACCATAGCATCAACCTAGCAACCACCTGGCACACCATAGCATTGATCTGGCAACAGCATTAAATATTCAAATAGTATTAATTCAGTAAGTATAGTTTTACATATATCAGTGTGTTGTTAAACTCTTTCCAAACTATTATTTACAGTTATCATCTAATACCTGCTTTGACTAATTGCTGGGGAAGGGATATATATGTATATAAAGAAATAAAGAAAAAACACTAAAGCAAAATGATATAGTCTTTTCACTGCTCTCTCTGTCTTCTTCACTTTCTCCTCCACTCTTTTCATTCTCCTGCACACATACTAGGACGAATGCACACTAGAGGACAAATGTTAAATGTATTGAGACAGGACGCTGTGTCCCTGTCAGGCGAATAGGACATGAGAGTGATGTGTGGTGATGCGATGATGACACACGCTGCCCAGTCTTTGATGATAGATGGAGAGAAACGCTTCTGGAAGGTGATAAATGATTACGGATTGCTACAGGGAACAATACCAGTGCGTTGTGACAGACAGCAGCAGACCCCCAGACCACTATAGCACAAAAATTAGCTAGGTATTCGTCTTCTATCAAATTCAGAATCCCTCTGTATGCTTGCTAAGGACCAGTTGATGTATCACTTTCAAAATGAAACACAACACAGGCTATAAAGCAATTTATATAATGTATTAGGTCATAATTAGCCAGGTGGGCTAATACAAAAGACTTTTCTATCATTTTCGGAATCAAACAAGCACACGCTACAGACTAAAATGCACCTTTGTGTCACTTTTAGAATCAAAGGTTTAAAATCTGATGCTAAGGGCCAGTTTAGTGTAAAATCAGTTAGACTCAAACCTATTTTGTCACTTTCAAAATCAAACAGAACACATAATGCTTGCTAAAGTTTAACTTAAATTTAGTGAAGTGCTATTACAAGTGCATTTTTGTGTCACATTTAGAACCAAAGGGAACACATGCTAATGCTAAGAACCAGCTGATGTACTGTACATCAAATTTAGCCGGCAATGCTTAAATAAATGCAACTTTTGACATTTTTAAAATCAGAACAGGTTTATTTAACCGTTTAACTCATAATTAGTCAGATATGCTAATACTTGTTCCTATTCTGTAAGTTTCTGGTAAAGCAGGTTTATCCAACAGAACACATGCTAATGCACATGCTAAGTTTATATAAAAAAGCCTTGAAATTAGCCAGTCGTGCTAATAAAAACGTGTGTCTTTTTGTGTCACTTTTCAAATCAAAGAAAACCCAGGCTAATGCTAACGCTAAGGATCAGTTGATTTAACATTTGATTTCAAAAGTAATAATGCATTTTTCTCACAGTTGGGTGTGAAATAGAATGCATGCTAATGCTAATGAATTAGGCAACGAATCTCCTTTCTGTCATTTTCAAATCAAACAGAACACATAAATATAATAATTTAATAATCAGCCAGATATGCTACTAATTCCTGTTCTTTTGTAAAAAATGTTCGTCCATCAGAACACATGCTAATGCAGATGCTAAGAGCTAGTTTATGTGAATTTGCCTTAAAAGTAGCCAGTTATGCTGATAAAAATGTGTCTTTTTGTGTTATTTTTTAAATCTAAGGAAACCCAGGCTAATTTTAGGGACCTGTTAATTCAACACTTAAGCCAGTCATGCTAATAATAATGCATTTTTCTAACGTTTGGGTATCAAACAGAACACGTAAATATGATTATTTAGGTCATAATCGTTCAGATATGCTAAAACTAGTTTCTATTCTCTCCGTTTCTGGTAAGATTTATCCAACAGAACACATGCTAATGCGATGATAACAAATTGCCCTCAAAATTAGCCAGTTATGCTGATAAATATGTCCTGTTTTGTGTCACTTTTTTAAGTCAAAGGAAAGCCAGGCTAATGCTCAGGACCAGTCGAGTTTAACCAGGCATGCTAGTCATAATGCATGTTTTTCAGATTTGGGCATCAAGAACACATGCTAATGCCAAGCAAAGGAACACATGTCAATAACAGATTTACTACTCTACTCCAATATGATGCCTCACCTGTCAGAGCATTTGAGATATGGCTAGTTTTACTTTTCAGTGGCCCATTCTTCTGCTGCGTCTAAGGTGTCCCCTGTGTGACACGAGCTATGGCTGTTTTTTTAGCCAGGCACGTCCACTCATCCTGTGTTGGATACATTTTGTACTAGATGTTCTGTAGAAGTCCCCCATCAGGCGAGGCCATAGTTGGAATGCTGGCCACTGCTCTGCTAAGTCACAGACAATCCCCGAAAACCCCACTGTTATCCACTGCCATGGGCCAACCCTCTACTATAAAGCGTTAAACCTGATTAAAGAATACCTGCAGAGTCTTTTAAAAGCATAGTGTCCTTTTTCTTTCTGATAAACACAAAAGATATGGACCCCACCACGGAGCCAGCCCACTGGGGGAAAGCTGTAGTAGAGTTTGTGTGTAGGTTGTATGTTGCCATACAAGGGAAAGTTTTTGACCTGCTTTCGGTGCATTAAAGGTTCCTCTCCAGGGAAATTCTTTTTATTAATTTTTTCCTGTGTATACATGACCTGCTAATGCATTTTTTTTATTTTATTTTATATGTATGCTACAAGATTTAATATTAGCATAAAGTCTCTGGTGACCGAACCGCTTGCCTTTATTCACTTGCAGCTCATGGATTCCCGTATTGAAAATAAATTTGTGCAAAAAGCCTTTTCTTATTCCGTCCTCATCTTTTCACTTGTTGCCACGTTTCCTGACTGCCAACATCATTTTTAATTTCCGCTTTTCTCTCAGCCCGACAGGAAGTTTAGACACTGAGGCTCAAGCCGCTTTTCATTATTCGCCACCTCCAAGCAAAACTGGGGAAAATAATTGTAGGCTTTAGAAACGCCACCTCAGTGTTTTTTACAGCGATATAATGCCTGCTCTCGTAGCATTTGGACCAGTTTTTGGCCTACGAGACAAAAGCCACATCAGAAACACTGAGAGCTACGATGATGAATGTCACTCAGTGACGCGTTTAATGAATCCTCACGAAGCTATTTGAACATAAGACGTACTCTTAATCACATTTTGAATCAGGAGTCCATTTTTTATGATGTTCAACCTTCATAACATGTCAGATGATTAATTGGCCATTAAGTGATAATGGCCTTTAGATTACAGCTCAAAAGTTTTAGTGTTCACTGTTTTGGTCTGATTAACCTTAAAAGGGATTTTCCACTTTTCTTTACTGTCCAGGGAAAAACAAGTATCCCCAAAATGGTTTACAGACAAGGCCAACCACATTTGACAAAAATTATATGTTTTTCCTAAGACAGCAATATGTTGATGATATATAATAATATATAAATAATTATAAATTTAACAGTGTGGTTTGATGTGAAATAATTGGTTCTGTTATGTTAGTTTTAAGAAAGGTTTTGGTGGAGAGTGTTGTATGGAAAAATAGTCTCCAAACAAAATGTAGATTTACCACTTTATTACATAACATTACATATCATTACTGTCCAAGGAAAACATATATCTCTCATATATATTTCTACATCACTTGAACATAACAGCTGCTGTATATATTGTGAGGAAATTTTATGATGAATGGACCAATAGAAATGCTCCAAAATACCGTTATCCACTGTTACTTAGTATAAGTTGAAACTAAGCCTGTACTATGGTGGGTGGAAATGTTTTTGCCTGCTAACTGATACTATGCTAGTGTTAGGCTAAAGACTACAAATCAGGTTTGGTTCTGACTTTCTGCCACCCCAACACTAGTCATTTGACCTTGCTCTCTCAAACATGAGTTTTTGTTCTGTTCACTTGTAACAGTAAAGTAACGCTTAGTCGGAATTGACCCTGTACTGTTGTGTTTGGAGCTGTAGGCCACTAGTTAAACTAAGATGGCTTGAGGCATTAGTGTTAGCTTTTCTAGGAGGCTACAATTGAAAGCCCAAAGAACAGCTTTAATATTAGCTTTCTGTCCACTCAACATTCAGTTGGATTTTGTTTTGAGAGCTGGTAGCATATTAGCTAAGCTAATGCTAACCAGCTCTTCTCTCCCAGTTATCAGCACCGTTTTAGCAACATCCAACATGGTGGACTGGAAATTATACACTGCCTTCATTTATTTGATGACCCTGTATGTGAACTGGACTTAAGGGGTTGTTTTTGGTTTCAGCAATGTGGTGGCATATACTGATGCAAACGTGGACCTAAATAAGTAAATAGCTATGTAACTGTTCTGTGTTGTTGAGCACAGTTTGCAAGTGTTCTGTGTCGAGCTGTGTCTGTGTTTAAATGTTACGCTCCAAGCTCAAAACCATCCACAGTGGAAAAGAGGCCAATGTGAAAGAGCAGCTGGCATTTTCAATGGTGTACTAAACCTAAATAAATAATGAAAAAATAAAGAATTAGGCTACAATGACAGCGACAATATGCCAGGACAGATTGCACATTTGTACAAGAGTGTATAAATGCATTTCCATCTCCTGACCGATGTTTTGAAGGTCAGTGTCCAAGGCTGGAAGAAGTACTATGACCTTAAGCCCATTCTCAGTAAGAGCTGAAAGAACCATAAAGCCAAACCAGTTCTAGCTTTGTTATTGTAACATATACCTCTTGCCCAAAGTCTAAGTACAATACAGTGAAAGGTCACAGTCCTCTGATCACTGCTATCGATTGCTCACAGAAATAAGGAGTAGAAAGAGCAGGCTGGAAACAAGGGTGGAGATTTTTTATGGAAAATCCAATTTGAGGGTCATTAGGGTCATCTGTACAGCTTTTGCTCACATGCTACTGAACCCAAAAACATCACCCCGATTGAGACTGCAATAGAAATCATATGACAAATGAGGGGCTTACACACTTTCGTGGTTGCCAGTTTTGATGGAGATATATTTTACTCTACTGAATGTAGTTTCATTCATAATCGCAATTCATCTGATTAATCTCTACCTGTACAATGATCAGATGTGTTCAATCAGCTGAGAAAGGCCCGTCTCCCTCCACCCATCCTCACCCTCTTCTATAGGGGAACCATAGAGAGCATCCTAAGCAGCTGCATCACTGCTTGGTTTGGGACCTGCACAGCCTCTGACCGCAAGTCCCTCCAACGCATTGTGAGGACAGCTGAGAGAATCATCGGAGTCTCTCTCCCCTCCGTCTTGGACATTTACACCACCCGCTGCATCCGCAAAGCAACCAGCATTGTGGATGACCCCACCCACCCTTCACACAGACTGTTCTCCCTCCTGCCATCAGGAAGAAGGTACCGCAGCGTCCGGTCCAACACGACCAGACTTTGCAACAGCTTCTTCCCCCAAGCCATCAGACTTCTCAACACAACTCAACGTCTGAACTGATATCTTTCTCCAACCATTTACCCCAGATAAAAAAAAGGGAAGCATTTTTGCACAAAGCATTGCACTAATAACTTTACTACCTCACTGGACTCTATTTATTACACATTGCACAATTTGCACACAACCAGCAATTATTTATTATTCTCTGTCTGTACTGTGTTGTGTTGTCTGTCCGCACTTGTTTGTTTGTGTTGCACTTGTGTCTGTATGCACTGTCTATGTTGCACCATGGTCCTGGAGGAACGTTGTTTCGTTTCACTGTGTACTCTGTATGTAGTTGAAATGACAATAAAAACCCACTTGACTTGACTTGACAGAGTTGGATCTAAACTCTGCAGGAAAGTAGATCTCTAGTAGCTGTTAGAGCTTAAAGTAGTCCCAAAACTGATGGGGCTTCACATCATACTTTCTGTGATATTTGTGAGCCTCGGGTGGGGTTAAAATTGAGGGTTTGTCATTGAAGGTTTGTCATTGCCCATTTGATTTTGGCCTGCATTCGCACCTATCATCACTTTGTTTACTGTATTCTTCATCTCTACCTACATGATGTGACAAGAAGTGAGCAGGTCAACATTAAATGCATCCATACAAATGTATTTTGTTGTTGTAGTTACTTATTCTCACAAACAGAAAACATGCCCAAGGGTGCCCAAAGTTTTGCACATGTCTGTAGTTACAGGATTGTTTTTTTTATTTAATTATATTTAAAAAAAAATGTATGGATGTCCAAAGGCATTGGTCACAAAATGAATTTCCATCTATCCATCCATTATCTTCCACTTTATCCACCTAGTCAGGGTCACGAGGGGGCGGGAGCCAATCCCGGCATCATCGGGCAAAGGCCGGGTGCCCCATGGACAGGTCGCAAAATATATTTATCACAGTTCATTTTGGGTGACTACTAATCAGACTCCTTATCAGACTAATATTTATTTTGCCATGTGCTCGGTGATGGCTGGCCCTACCAGTAAGTGGAGCTATTTCTTTGTGAAGAACGTTGGTCTATTTTTGTGCCTCTGTGGCACAAGGGCAAAACTACCCTCCTCTAAGCTGAAAAAAGGCCAGCCAGCAGGAATAAGCTGTAGAGTCTACTGTACTGGGGAAGCTGAGGTATATTTCAGCACACAGCTTTTCACTTCACTGTTGGCCAATTGCACCTGTGCGCAGATGGACTCAAGTGATAAGATGCTTTTGACTGGCCATGACTGGAGTTAACATCCTGCCATTTCAGCTGTCACACTAAAAATGGGAAGATTTGAGATGGACAGAGAGAAAGAAAGCTTCAGGCTTTTCTGGGTCATCATGCTATTTCAGCTGTATGATATGGTGCTACGAAAAATAATACTAGCTTTCTGAGCATGCAGTGACACTATGGTACCCCTCTGTGACTGTGTGAATGTAGTCAGTGCTCCTCCCCCAGGGGGACGCGGCAATCCTTGGTGTAAAAATTGTAAAAGTGTAGGGAGCCCAGAAGCCCTGAGTGGATGAATGGGAGTAAACAGAGGAACTTAAGTTTGAGAGAAGGACCACGCCTAGACTCCTCCTTTCCATCAATACAAGCTCTATATAAACCGCTCCTCTGCCCTCACCTTCTTGTGACTAAATTGCACCCCACCACCTCCCCAGCTCCTCCATCTCTTCCAAAATCTTACACACTCTTTGCTTGGCAAGTGGGGGCCTGGCTTCAAAAACCCAGCAGCAGAAGCCACCCAGAACTCCAGACCCAAGTTTCTCAGAGTTCCCCCTCCTTGCCCTGCTTTAGTGGTCCACACTTCGCAAACAAACTTTTGTTTCATAGCTGTACAGTTGCAATCAGAATGATTCAAACACACATTGTAAATTAACGTTCAGCTGTTTGCAGTGAACCAATTAAACAAGAACAATATAAATAGCTTAACACCACTAATATAAGCACTTTCTTCCAATTTAAACACAAAATGAGGTTATGGTAAAGGTTTATTTATTTATATAGTGCCTTTTACAACAGAGGCTGTCACAAAGCAGCTTTAACCAGACTTAAAAAGGAGAACTCATCCTCCTCTGGTCCACACCAGATAGAAAAACAAGTACATTTATAATAAGAATAAAATGTACTACTATATGCATTAATGAATACAGAGACATTATTTTAAGCAAGAACAAAATGTCTATTATTAAATAAGCAAACAGAACCTTTTGGTAGTAATAGTGGCATCCAGGCAAGTTTTCCCACAAGGGACATGGACAGCAGGAATCTCCATGGTGGGAAAACTGGCTTAGAATGCACGTCACATGAGATATATCACATCAAGTGATGCCTTCATGTTGGAAATATGGGTTAAGAGAGAGTTGCCCAACAAGTGTAGAGAAGACATTGCCTGGCACAAGATATGGTGGCAGTGATGTTTCAGTTTTCATAGTGAGGCGCATATATATAATAAATATAATATACCATATCAGTGAGACAAAAGTTTTGGGATTGTGTTTTGGGAAGCGATAAAACAAAACAGCAATTTTTGGGTCCCTGGATCAGCGGTTTGTCTGGAGGAGGGAGAAAGAAGCATATGCTGAAAAGAACACTCTGCCTACAAATATCACGGGGGTGCCTCGGTTGATGCTCTGGGCTGCTTTGCTTCCTCTGGCACTGGAAATGCACAGTGCGTGGAGAGCAAGATGAATTCAATTATGTTTCAGGAAAACCTAGGAAGAGGGAAGCTGAATCTTGGGCATCATTGGACCTTCCAGCAGGACACTGAAGTTAATCAAGGCTTTGTTTTAGAAGAAGTTCTGAAATATTCTAGGATGGCTGTCACCTGACTTACAGGCACACATTTGTGGGATTTGGAGAAGGTGGGTGCAGCTTATAAATCAAAGAATATTAGTGAAATGGAGACCATTATCCATGAGAAATGGGCTAAGATTCCTCAGGAACCCTGCCGGAAGCTGGTATCTGGCTACGCATCACGTTTGCAGTAGGTCATTAGTCCCACAATGAGGAAATTCATAGAGTTACAGCAGCAAAGGGATAGAAAGGCACTCAGTACAAAAATAGATAAATAAACAGTACAGTATATACAATATAAATAATAAAAAGGTATTGAATAATTATTGAATAATTCTGAGGCTGCAGTCATCATTAAGAGTTTTTTTTTTTGTCTATTTAAATTCTGTATTAAATTCATTGCAGCTGTAGATCATAATATAACAAACTGACTGTCCTCTCATTTATCTTTAGCATGTTTTCTACTGCATGTCCATTTTTAACAAGCCCTGGTTGTTATAATATGGTTTTTGGATGAATAACAGCAGACAGTTAGGGTTCATTTACAGAATGTTCATTTACTGAAAATGGTAGCTGCATGTCATTTCACTGACATTATTCCAATCAGAAATTCATGAACCTTCAAGATTTAGCTTAGCTTGCCAAAGTGGACTTACTCGTGTCAGATCGGCTTCACTGATTTTATACTAGACATATGAGCTGAAACAGGGAAATAGCACGTATAAATTAACTGCTTTGCCAGCAAATAAACACTGAAGGGTTTTTTGCTAATTGTATTTTATTTTACAATCTTTAAACAATAAAAAGTATGCCCATCTTTCTGAAAGATTCTAAATAGGCAAACATTGCAGTCAACATAATGTCAACAAATTAACCAGCGAACAGTAACCGCAATGTAAGTCAATGGAACCACATTTTTTCAAGCTATTTTGGAGCATTTCTGTTGGTCCCTTCCTCATGAAATTTTTTATGCAATGGAAACAGCAGCTGTCGTGTTCCAATAATGTCGAAAAAAGACATTTAGTCTTCTGCATGTTAGCAGACAGCTGCTGTTAACATTGCATGAAATTTGTATAAAGAATGGTCCAATGGAAAAGCTCTAAAATCCAAAAAACAGAATCCAAAATTAGGGTTCCATTGACTTACATTAAAAAGTAAAGTAAGTTTTTATTCTTTCCAGTAAAGTTACCATCTTGGTGATACTTGGTGTGCTACCTTGACAATATGTTACCTCCCTTGACAGTAAGTACCTCACATATACTTAATGGACTCTCTGAAGAAAATATGGGGCGATAATCCAGTGTGACCCTGGCTTAACCCAGAAAAGAGTCTCTAAAGGTAACTGCAGTAAATTGGTGAAGTGGTAGTAAACCAAATTATGCTGGGCGATTTATTTCATAAAATTTATACAAGGAAAGTTTAAATTGAACTTTAACTTGATGTTTATTGGCTTTCCCTGATGCATTACATAGCATAGTACTACTGAGATTAGCTATGGCACCTTTGTAGTGCAAGTACACAGAGGGGCTAAACAGCTTGAGTTTGTAACCTGCAGTGAGCTATAATAGCAGTGATAAGCAATGATTTCATTAAGGTCAAATACACTGCACTACATTCCAATAGTATCTTGGCAAAAGAAATTATGTTAAATCTAGTGAATGTATCTAATATTTGCAAAGCTGAGATAGTTTTAAACTTATAATAAGATTATTTACCTTCTTTTTAGTCACTTTCCTTGCATATAGTTTTTAAATACAACAATATTATCTGTCAATATGGTGGAAAACATTTGACTAAAATGCCTAAAAATAAGTAATAATCTTATAATAAGAGTTTCAAAATGAGAAACATTCAATATATTGACTAGATTTAAGATCATTTAAGATCACTTTCCAGGATACCTTTTTTTTTTTTGCAAAATATGATTGCCTTAGAATTTAGGAGGTCTAATTCGAATGGCCAAGCCAGGTTTTACACCAGGTGTTTCCCCAGCGCCAAACAGCAGAGTCTGGCAATTCTTTTGTGTTAGAGAATCTCCAGTATAGCATGGCTATTGGTAAATGTTTTCAAGTTATGTAGTCTATTTTGAGCAGTAGCAGAGCTACAGAGCTGCAGAGACTGCTGCAATTTTTTTTCCAATTAGAACCACTTCATAACTCAACAGTAATTAACTTTATAGAAGTTAAGCTTCGCGCCCCCTTTTCCAACAAACAGAGCAGCGCAGGCCTTAAAAAGCTCTGGCGTTTTTTGAAGTACAAAAGCATGTAAGTTTGCAGATAAAAAAAGAGCGAAGCCAGACACACTCGCACAAAACAGAGGAAATGCCCATTGTCACCCCTCGACAACGCAAGAAAGGGAGCTGGTGACAGCGTGGGCCTGATTTTCCTTTGTTTCGCCCACTTCCTTTACGCAAATGCATCAACATAAATCCTGTGATGTTTGTGTCGCGTCAGGAAGCTCGAGCCTTGGCATTTCGTTGGCATTTGGCGGCTGAGTTTTTACAGTCTCGCTAGCATATTCCTCCCCTCTCCATCACCGACAACTGATAGCTGCCCCCTCAGCTCTCGTGCCGTAATACATTCACTGACCTTGTCTTGCTGACCTATGCGGAAGTAGCCGGGAAGTCAACAAATTGATGCTCCATTATGCAAGCTCAATTCATTAGTGGGCCCGTTCGCTATTTGCCATGAATTCATGAATGCTAAAAAATGCTTTTGACAGAAACGCAGCCACCGCTGCCCTCAATTGATGCTGTTATTGAGAAATCACCCCAAAGAGGACTGCGTGACTCGACTGTGACCCCTTCATGTTGAGACAAAGGTGGTTCATAGCCTTTCGGGTAAACGCTGTCCTTTCTGTACACATACTGAAGAGCGTTAGCAAAAGTTGTAAACAGCTTGTATTTCAAAGACTGGACAGCGGCAGCGGTACAGCCTTTAGAGTGGGTGTCGACGTGGACAGCATACATTTTGACTGCACTGCTTCTGGCATTAGCATGGAATGTAGCTGTTTTCAATCAGCTCCCATTTCAAAAAGTGGTATTGATTTTGTTTGTAAGTTATGTTTACACCTTATTTTCTGTACATGTTGTACCTGCTGCTGGCTTGGGGAGAAGTGAGCATTTGCATGGGATACTGCATCAGTTTCCATTTCAAAGCATAGCTAGTCCCTTACAGAACAAGTCACATGACGTCAATCAATGATGGTTTTGCACACAAGTACGTGTTCAATTAATGTGCACTTCAAAACATTCCACACATGAAATATGTATTACGTTTCGTGAGGGGTGGCTTTGTCGCAATGTTTAAATCAACATGTTAGTTACCGCAGTTAGCATAAGCATGGGTTTCAACGGTTTAATCAGTTTGTATTGTACAGTACAGCCTGTACAGTGGCTGAGCATATTTTCTGTACTGCAGTTAACATTAGCATGGAAAGCAGCTAGCATTAGCATTTTTCAAATCTGATTCGTTTTCAAAACCAGACTAGTCCTTTACAAAACAATGTGTAAAACGTGTAAAAACATGGCTCTGCATTATCCACATGTTTAAAACAGAATTACCACATGTGTGGCAATATCACTTCTAATTCTTTTGTACACTTTGGGTTTGAAACTTACAGTGCCCTCCATAATTATTGGCACCCCTGGTTAAGATGTGTCAAAAGCCTTAAAATAAATTCAGTTTTTATTGTGGAAACATACTGTCACACTGAAAAGTGTAGAAAAACGTAACCTTTAACTCAAGTAGAGTTTTAGGGGGAAAATAAAATCCCTGACTAAGAAATAATATTTCTTCATAAAATCACCTGTTCCACAATTATTGGCACCCCTAGCAATTCTTAGGAAATAAATGTAATTAAAGAATTTCTGTCACTTCTACAGTAGTTTACGAAGTTAATCAAAGTATGTAGGAACATTTAATTAGCAATTCACAACTTCCTGTTTCCCTGGGGTATAATTATGACGTGACACAGAGGCCATTTCTCTTCAACATGGGAAAGACAAAGGAACATAGCATTCAAGTAAGGCAGATGTGTGTTGACCTTCACAGGTCAGGCAATGGCTACAAGAAAATAGCCACTCGCCTACACCTGTCCGTATCTACTGTCAGAGGAATTATTAAGAAGTTTAAAACAACTGGAACAGTGGTAAACAAGTCTGGACGAGGACGCAAGTTTATTTTGCCACCACGCACAGTGAGGAGGATGATAAGAGAAATAAAAAGTTCTCCAAAGCTCACTGTTACGGAACTGCAACAAATGGTAGCATCTTGGGGTCACGAAGTCTCCAAAACAACCATCAGACGCTATCTACACGCCAACAAGCTGTTTGGGAGGCATGCACGGAAAAAACCTTTTCTCACTCACAATCATAAACGTAAACGTTTGGAGTTTGCTAAGCAGTACTGGAACTTCAACTGGGACTGTGTGCTTTGGTCAGATGAAACAAAGATAGAGCTTTTTGGCAACAAATGCTGTAAGTGGGTCTGGCGTAACACAAGAGCTGAGTATGCAGAAAAGCACCTCATGCCCACTGTGAAATACGGGGGAGGATCAGTGATGCTGTGGGCCTGCTTTTCTTCCAAAGGCCCAGGGAACCTTGTTAGGGTGCATGGCATCATGAATGCCTTGAAATACCAGGACATTTTAAAACAAAATCTGGTGGCTTCTGCCCGAAAGCTGAAGATGGGTCGTCACTGGGTCTTTCAGCAGGATAATGACCCTAAACATATGGCAAGATCTACACAGAAATGGTTGACCACACACAGAATCAAGCTCCTCCCATGGCCATCTCAGTCCCCAGACCTTAACCCCATTGAAAACCTGTGGGGTGAGCAGAAGAGGAGAGTGCAGAGGAGAGGACCCAGGTCGCTGGATGATTTAGAGAGATTGTGCAAAGAGGAATGGTCGAAGATACCTCTTTCTGTGTTCTCCCATCTTGTGAAACATTATAGGAGAAGATTAGGTGCTGTTTTGTTGGCAAAGGGGGGTTGTACAAAGTATTAACATCAGGGGTGCTAATAATTGTGGCACACATTATTTGATGTTAAACAATTATTTCTTAATGTGGGATTTTTTTCCTACTGAATAAATGCACTTGAGATAAAGGTTGGATTTTGCTCTTTTTTCCATCGTGGTCCTATATTATTTAAAAAAAACCCTCAATTTATTAGAAGCTAAAGAACACATCTTAACCAGGGGTGCCAATAATTATGGAGGGCACTGTATGTTACTTTTCTGTATGGAGACCATAGTTTCTGGAAATTTTTACTAGCGTAGCTAGCATTAGCATGGAAAGCCACTAGCATTAGCATGAGATACTGTATTAAAATGAGATTCCATTTCAAAGCAAGACTAGTTACAAAACAAGTCACGTGAATTACACATGTGTAAAAAAAGTCTATGTTTCGCATTTTGCATGTGAAAAACATGTTGGGGAAAAAAATAAACCTTGGTAAAAATGTGTTCACATCTGAGAAAATGGGTGATTACTGCACACATGTGGTTTTTGGTCACTTCGGGTGTGAGACCTATGTTACTTTTCTGTAAGGGGTGACATTGTTGGTATAGTCTTTATAATTGATGTTTATATTGACACCATGCCAGGATAGTTTTAACAACTACTGCCGTTAGCATTAGCATTTTAAAGAAATACTAGTTAATTACAAAACAAGTCTAATATTTTTACATGTGTAAAAAAATCTTTGTAGGCGTAACATGTTTGAAATAGTTTCACCACATATGAAAAAAACATGTTGGGAAACAAAATGTGTGGTTATTTATGAAAGTGTTCATATGTGACAAAATTACTTCTAAATATATGTCTTTTTTGTACACTTTGGAGGTAAAACAAGCATTACTTTTCTGTAATGCGGTAATATTGTTGGTTTAGTCTTTATGAGTGATGTGTATACGGACACCATATTTTCTGGATAATTTTTACTAGCGTAGCTAGCATTAGCATGGAAAGCAGCTAGCATTAGCATGGAAAGCAGCTAGCATGAGATTACATTTCAAAGCAAGTTATAAAACAAGCCTTGTGAATTACACATGTGTAAATAAAGTTTTACCACATGTGAAAAACACGTTGGGAAAAAAACACTGTAAAAATGTGTTCACATGTGACAAAATGGGTGATTACTTAAAGACCCATGAGGGTTTTGGTCACCTCAGGTGTAAAATCTATGTTACTTTTCTCTAGTGGTGCCATTGTTGGTATAGTCTTAATGAGCGGCGTGTACATTGACGCCATTTCTGGATAGTTTTTACTAGCGTAGCTAGCATTAGCATGAAAAGCAAGACTAGTTACAAAACAAGCCATGTGAATTACACATGTGTAAATAAAAGTGTTGGTTTGCGTTTTTAACATGCTTGAAAAAGTTTTACCACATGTGAAAAATTGACACCATTTCTGGATAGTTTGTACTAGTGTAGCCACCATTAGCATGGGAGGCAGGAGGTTTTAGCACAGAATGCAACATTTCTAGTTTCTCTTTTAATGCAAAAAATAGTTGGAGTTTATTTTAATAGCCGTCTATCAGGTTTAGTGGTAGCTCAAATATGATCGCAACATTGTCTGAGGAGATTCATGCAGGGAGCCTCTCAAAGGGCCAGCGCTTATGAATAACAGCGACTCGACAGCCTGGAGAAAGATAGCCTCAAACAGTCATCTAGGTTAAGGCTCAGAGGACAACTCTATAGACCTGAGCATCTGGGTTAAGACTCAAAGGACCACTCTGGCCCCCAGCATCTGCCAGCGTTCCTCTCTGCCCTCCTGTCGCAATGTTTCTGCCTCCTTCCCTCGCTCTCTGTCAGGTTAACCTTCATGACGTTTATCTGTGTACTGAGAGGAACGCCAATTACCAGGAACCCCTGCTTGAGTGCTTGGTTTAATAGGCTGCGGCTTAAAACGTGGCAGTGAGGAACCTTAATATGCTACCGGTGTCTGGTTAGTTGTGAAGATTGCTTTACTTACACGGTGACGGCTAAGAATGGGGCTGCTTTTCTATCATAGGAGTGGCTTAATCTCTCCCTGTGGGATTTAATATGTAGATTAGATTGGAATGAGCTTCGAAAATTTGCAAGAATCATGCTGGTTAACAGTGTGGCACTGACTTACACTAAATCCATAACAGTGAGCTAACACTTGTCTCAAAGATTAAAAGTTTAGCTCTCTGGATCCAAAGATGGAGACAGAATCGTAATGAAAGAATGAATTTAAAAAAAACCAACTGAAACCTTGAGTGATGGCTTTTTTAGTAGACTGACTGGTGGGTTGAACTGAAATGCTGAAATGTTCCCATTACTCTGTTTGACTTGGATGGAAACTCAATATATAAATCAATCAATCCACTTAATAAAAGAACAAGATGTATGAACTATTTTTAAAAAACACAATATGTGGACATTATTTGGTTCACAACTGCTATCATAAAACAATAGAATGAATTCAACAATGCTGGGTAGTTATCTAGCTAGCTAGTTAGAATTAAGAAGCATTTGCCACTTGTGTTTTGCACACAGCGGAATTTGACCTCCACATTTAACCCATCCGTGCAGTGAAACACCCACATATACACACACTTGTGAGCATACACACTAAGGGCCAGGAGTGGTGGGCAGCCCTATCCACAGCGCCCAGGGAGAAGTTGGGGGTTAGGTGCCTTGCTCAAGGGCACTTCAGTCGTGTGCTATTGGTCCAGGGGATCGAACTGGCAACCTTCCAATCACAAGACCGGATCCTTAACCTTCAGCCCACAACTGCCCCATACACATAACTCTCTATAAGTCACCAAACATCAGGTCTTACGACCACCGTCAACACATCCCTTTAAAACCTGTCATAGAAGAATAGTTTACCTCACCATACAGAATCTTGGTGTCCTGCCCTGCTGAGCTCTGTGTACACCGATACTACTGTATATAATAAATGATTCATTATTAATGTCTTTAAATATTTGACTTTGTAATGCTGGTGGTCACAATTTCTATGACACCTCTCAGGCCAGATGTGAAAAAACTTTGTACAAAAGAAACAAGAAAAAACACATGATTAGCACCCCTATAGGATGGGATAATAACAACAGTTAAAGACCTGCACACATTCTGACAGTGCTAGAAACTTTTATTTAAAACTTAAAACAGACATGAACATATATTTGGGCTGGTATGGGTTACTATTACAGTAATATACTGGTCTATTGCTGATTTCGCTGGTCACTCAGTAGGTGGGTGACAATCATACCAGTACCCAACATACACATCATGCAGGTCTACGATGGTTATTCTACCAGGGAAGAGCCCTGGGACTGAGCTGATGTCACTGTTTCCTTTTCTAACAGTGGGCTGAAATCTGGTTAGGCTACATACTCAGTCAGTGTCCTATCTAGGAGCACCAGAAAGTCTAGAGTGCTGCCTTTGGCTTACAAAATTTGGTCTTATAACATTATATGATTCCTCTGTCCAGCCTAATAATGTTAGTAGATAATCAGCTCAGCACCTGAGGTCCAATGGGAGAGCTCAATTGGCTGTATCTACTTAGATACCACCGTGGAAAAAGAGTCTGATCTGATTTTTTTTCCTTTGGTAAGTTCAAGAGTTTAACACTATTATTTCCATACGGAAATAGGTGTATTTCCACTAATACAGCAAGTGTGAAAGTTCAGTAAAATAACAACAACAACTATACAGCTATTTATTTATATAAAAGCATAAAAGGCCTTGAGACGTTGGTGTATCTTCTTACTTTTGGCTATGTTGCCAATATTATTTGCACTTATTCTCAAGCACTCCTTTCACTACATCTGCTCTTAAATATGAAGGCGCCAAAAGCAATGCTATAAAAAAAACACCACTTCATGTTCTCTAAAGACCCGTTCAGTGAATACACCTGCCTGTGAAAGAGACGTTTTAAACTTCTTTAAACTCTTTAAAACATCAGTTAAATGTTTCTTTTAGAACCATACATCCCAAACCGAGAACCATTAAAAAGCCTCATTTTTAAACTTATATAACTGATGTTGACAGATGCTGAACATTTCTTGAGTTCTTAATTATCCCTTTTAAGTCGACATTTTAATCAAACCCTAAGTGCTGGATCACTTGATAAGAAGTTTGCGTTAGGAGTAGGCATGTCCTTTGAGTGTCTCCCACAGTTACAAGACGAGCATGTGAACATGGCAGATTGTCAGGCGGAATCAAAAGGCAGAGTTGTTGATGAGTTCGCAGGGGGGAAGCTTCAGGGATTTATGCCGAGGTCTACCCAGACACCTACTTGTCTCAGGCGAGGGTTGGCTGAGGGTTCAGATGTAAGTAACGGAGCTTTTTGATGCTTGGCTCTGACTACCTCATTAGTCTGCTTAAGAGTTTCATCTTTAAATATCTTTTGAGACATCTATGGCTTTTATTTATGGCTAACCAAATCAGCCCAACCGTACTGAAGCTCTTATCGACCAAAAGTCAATTGTTGTTGGAGAGGCGGCATAATGCCCTACAATTGTATACATGTGAGTTCAGTTACTTTTATCATTGCTGTTCCAAATTTCTCTGGCTCTCCAGACCTTCACCACATACAAACAACTTGGCAAGCCCGCCTAGGTTGCGTCTAAGTTGGATACAAATTTGCCAAATTCCAGGGTCAGGATCTCAGGTTCCCTGAAGGCTAGCAATGTGATCCATGTCTCACTGTAAGGGCACAACTCTATTGACATGTAGAGATTGGCTTCATTTTTACAGTTGCTTGTTACACGACATTATCTTCTCCACCACTTTTATTCACAACCTCATCAGTGTTTAATCAGTGTCGACTCTATTTTCATCACATGACTGTCAGCTTAAAAAAAAAACAACTCACCAACCCGACTTATACCCACCAACACATATAGATTAATAATTATCTTTATCCGCATGTCATAAATGTTGATTGGCTGGATTTATTCAATGCATTTGAGTTAGAACCAGGTACTCATAGTGAGATGTATGAGAGCACTCCTCAAACATAAAAACAAGTTTTTATTTTGCTATCTGTGGCATTAATATGAACTAGATCACCAGCTGTCTCCCATAGCCAGAGCGCCATACTAACATTAGACTGACTGTTGATATTTCTAGTGTTGATGTGGACTGACAGTGACATTTAAGAAATGAGACATTATTAAAGATGTTTCAGCCAAGTAAACTCTACTGCACAACAGTGGACACGCGCCACTGCATTTCACGGCCGATTGGACAGAGCACTGCTATTGCATACCTGAATTCAAGTTCAGGATAAGTTCAGAGTCTATATTCTGTCTTACTGTACATGTGTGGTGGAATACAAGTCATCTACTTTGATTAATTTGGTAGATTTATCCTGTTTGGTTTTGGCTAACTTCATAAACTTGCTGTTGAAAAGAAAATTGGCTAGTAAGGAGGTTAAAAAAGATCTTGACTGCCTTTTCAGTGTAAATTCGCAACCTCGACCAGCTATGGCTTTTAGAGGTCTGCCATATTACCACTTCTTTTCTTTCTTACCAAGTCTAGTGCAATTTGTCCACATCAGTTGGGAGGGAACCCAATTGTACCGAATTAAATCATACTTTGATTTGGATTTTTACTGCACCCATAGGGCTCATGACCACCGGCAACTCCAGGACCCACAAGCAGGTTAAAGCGCCCCTGAATAATAGTCACACATCAGATGTATTGTTGCAAATGCACACCTTGAATAGAGGAAAATGATGAGAGGAGGGGAACTCTTAGGAGCATGGGCTGGGAGAAGCAGAAGGCCAACCCCTCTGTTTACTGGAGATTGAGCGCTGGTGTGAAGAAAATAGGGGAAGAAGAGGAGGCGGTGGGATGTGCAGAGTTCCTAATGAGGAAGAAGAGTAAAGAAAGTCTACCAAATTTCAGGTTTTCCATAGTTAGAATAGTTTTAGTTCTTCCATAAACTCTTACTGGTCCAAATTGTGTTCTCATTGGAAAAAATGGCTTAATTTTCAAAATGGATCTCTGGTAAGACACTTGGTTTTATCATGTTGAAGGCTTTTTTTGCCTTTTAATCTACTCCTTATCTTTAATAAAATGATTTCTTAAGGGCTCAGAATGTGGCATTTACTTTAGAGGATATGAATGGGATAAAAAATGAAGATTTTTATTTTGGGTCACAAATAACTATTTGAAAACAGAGAAATATACTTCACCCTTCAGAGGCCTTTAATTGTAATAGTTGATGAAACAAGTCAATAATATGTGTTTGCATAGTGAAGTGATTTCTAATTGTGTGCACTCGCTCAGTGCGACCAGTAATAAAGGGGTCATTCTACCATTACAGTGGCAAACAAGGTACGAATGTAGATGAGCAAATCACATGTAAAACCTAGTCGGTTATATTGAACAACTCTGGTCATACTTCATCAGTTTCGCCGGCAAAAGTTCAGAGATGCTGTTACGCTAATAATGCTAACGGATCAGACGGTGCTAATGAAAGTGTAGCATGTAATCGACGTGCTTTGATCCGGAGAAACTTTAGTCTGCTGCAGATAAATGAGACTTACTCAGTCTATTACACTGTCTCAACACTCATGGTCATCTTTGCTGATAACGTGGCATGAAATCCAAAGTAAACACAAACTCCAAAGGCGGCATTTGCCCAGATTACGGAGCTCAAAGATAGCATTCAGACATGCAAATCATGCTAACATAGCAGAAGATGCTCATGAGCGCTCATTCACTTGTATTATGATTTGGAATCAAAGGCTGGAGAAACTTTAATCTGTAGCAGATGTACAGTGCGGCTTGTCCGTGTCATAGCTACTTTACCAATTTACACCCAGACGTTTATGGGGAGCTCTTTAACGCTAATGTAGCGTGTCATCCGCGAGTGATAGCACTGCTTTCAGACGACTTCCCTTCTTAAGAATAGGTCCCATATGGCCATTTGGTCTTTTAATCACGCTTCGCAAAAGTCCCCCAAGGACTGGCACTCCCTCATGAATTTCCACAAATTCAAATATTTATGATTACGTCGATTGTAATGGGCTGTTCTCAGATGATAAATGCAGCTATTTTTTGATCCGCAGTCTTAAATTATGAATGCATGCAGAGGAATTTTCTGCTTTAAGCCCTTTTTAACAGTCACAATGGAATACAAGTTAAGCCTGGTTTGGAAGCCCCTTAAATGTTGTTCTTAAAAATGTACATGGGACATATTTGGAAGGAAATGTGTGGTTAGTACGGAAGTCAGTGTTTATTTAACACATTGTATTGTGTGTAAAGACCGTTTAATATGATGACCAGTTAATATGGTTATTGAACACTGATGCACGCATCATTCTATAGTTTACATTATGCCCATATCTGCTATTCCTGGTCTAAGCCAGGTCTCAATCTGACATCAAGAAGCCACAAATTGTACTGCCTTTTCAAGATGGCCTACTATAGCACATATTTATAAGTAGCTCCTTTAATGAAACCACTACATCGATGTTTTGATAGCTTAAATCAACTTAACTCAAAACTACTAAGCCAGTTTGTAGTGGCCAGCTTCTTGTTTAAAACCTCCTGTTTTAATAGTGCAGCAGATAATATAATGCATCAGGCACCAGTATGCATCTGCTGCACTATTTAAGGTAAAACAGGATGACTTGGAAAAATATGCAGTTTTTTTTATCCACTTAACTGTGTAAACATTAAGGTGAATATACTGAATTAACATCAAAAACATAATAAAACATTTTAAACACTGAGCTACTATGCTGTACTACTGATAGGACAATTTGATGGCAGTGGTATCATTTTGTGGGTTCTCAGTCTTCCTCGAGGATGACCAGATGCATATTAAACAAGATGAAAACAACTTTCAGTCTGGTCATCTTGAGCCCGAGTGCTGGTCAGCTTGTAAGGCTACCCCACTGGCAAAGTGTACTGGTTTTGTATTATTTTAAGGAGGCAGCAGCATTAGCCTACATGTAGCAATATTTATATTTCGACTCTTTAACTCTTCAATTCAGTGATATTCGAGTGAAAAATGTTAATGGAAAAAAAACATTGGAACATTTTTTTATTACTACAAGATGCAACAGAGACAATTTTCATGTTTCTCATACAGTAAATCCTTTAAGACTCTGTTCCTTATATGAGCGTAAGAGAGATTAGACAATGAGAACACGGCTTCAGTGGTTTAAAGTGTGGCGTAGCTCAATATAGTGTAGTGTAGCTCAAATTCATAGTCTGCTGTTATGCTGTCCATTGTATCTTGTTGCAGCCTGTCTTTGCGAAGAGGTGTGACAGGCAGGCCTTTTCACCGTTTCACCCTTTCGACCTTTTTCTTGGCCACTAGGGGGTTTGCAGAAGAGAATGTAAAGCCACTGGGAAAGCAAAATCTGCCTTATTAACACCTTCTCAAAGTGACTGAGGGAGTCAGTGATGGAGGGCGAATCAGTGATGGAGAGCGAGTCAGTGATGGAGGGCGAGTCACTGAGAGAGAGCAAGTCGGTAAGAGAGGGCGAGTCAGTAGTAAAGGGCGAGTCACTGAGAGAGAGCAAGTCGGTAAGAGAGGGCGTGTCAGTAGTAAAGGGCGAGTCAGTGAGAAAGAGCTAGTCACTATAAGAGGACTGTCAGTCATGCATGTTCACCATGGCCAGTTCTCAGATACGAAGGAAGAGTATTAGGATACAGTTCCATCTAATTTAAACATAATGCCTTAATTCTTCTTACTTTACATGTTATCATTTAAATCTGCTCCTCAGAGTAGTTGGTTTGTTTGTAGATTGTGTTTGTAGATTGTTTGTTTGACTTTCAATCTATCACCAATAATGTACTTTGCACAACATAGTTTGTATTCAATATTTATCTTTACTTGGTTACACCATATATATATATATATATATATATATATATATATATATATATATATATATATATATATATATATATATTCTTCTGGTCATCTATATATAATAATGATTGGACTAATAGAAATACCTCCAAGCTCACTTTACATCAACTTACACTGAAAGTTAAGTTTTTTGTCTTCTCATATAAAGTCACTATTTTGGGGATACTTGTTTTTCTTTGGACAGTGTCAATAGTCATGAGGAACATAATCTGATTTCTGTTCAGTTCCACTTTAGCTATATACACTGCAATCCTTATTCATGTTTTGGGTTTGATTTCTGCCCGTGGTCCTGAGTGAGCTCATCTTTCACATGCATGTCTCACTTTGGAGCTTAAGAATTTTATTTTTAGACCAAAAGGATCCAAAAAAGAGAAGAATAGAGTCCAAAAACTGACAGATACTGGATGTACTAGGCTGTTTCCTTTTCTAGGAGACTTTCACTTACTTGGATTTTGAAACGACGTAGCAATATAGCCACAGTATACCAGAACATAAACATTCAACTCAAAGAAACTCAAATAAATATTCTTTACACAACTTAAGTTGAAATATCGACTCAAAACTGTGTTCGGCGAAACCAGTAAACTCTTCTATTAATGTGAAGCGCAGAAAAAGGAGACCATTTATGCAACATTTTATGGAGAAGAGCCCCAGAAAGGAGTGCCTGCAGTCTATATACACAGTCGAGTTAACCTTTGAGGGTTGCTTTCTTTCAGCTAAATATAATTATGCTGTCAGCTTCCATTTTGACGAGAGCGTTTGATTGAAAGTGAACCCATGGCTGGGGGGCTGTGATGCCACCATGAGTCACTCTGTATAAAAGAGCAAGAGGAACTGCCCTGGAAAACATCAGTCAGTGCAAAAGAAATGCTCTGAATGTTGGCACAGTGAGGATAAATGAATTATGCTGTGTGGGTTGAGCCTCAGACGAGAGGTGAGAAGTCTGCCATTGTTATTATAGTATGGCTGTACAATGTAATTACATAGTTAGATAATTAAGTACTCAGGTATTTGTGTTATAGTACTTAAGTGTGGTCTATTTCGCTGTGTCTTGGACTTGTCTCAGGATCTACTATACTATCTCACATTGGTCTCAACCATTCGTGTTACCAAATTTAGATCTCAACCACACTTTTTCCAAAACACATTTCACCATTTTGTAATGTCTTTCATCCACAAAGAATTTTGATTGCCTATTTTTATCCACAGGAGAATAAAAAAAATACTCAGAAATATGGGCTACAGTTATATATTGTCACTGTCCAAAGAAAAAAACTTTTGTCCATTTTTATTTTTCCATTCTGTTTGAATGCAGCAGCTGCCTATTATATTGTGTGGAAGTTTTATGATGAATGGACCAATAGAAATGCTTCAGAATTACTTGTTAAAAATCTGGTTGCATTGACTTACATATAAAGTAAAGACAATTTCTGGCTTTTTTAAAAAGATACTTGTTTTCCATTGGACAGTGACAGTATAGAACATATATAGAACAAAATATGGCAAAACTTATAGTTTTAGTTATACAAAATGTATATCACAGTATTTTAAAACTCTTCATGGGTTTCCTACTGTTAGGTTGATCAGTCACTTTAAATTGCTATAAGGATGAGTGTGTTTTGGCCATGCAATGGACTGCTGACCTGTTCATGGTGTATCCTGCCTTCGCCCAATGTGGCTGAGATTGGCTCCAGCCCCCATTACCCGACTAGCGGGATAAAGCAGAAGATAATGGATGGATGAATGCCATCAGTAATGGCTATAAACATTTTCTTTTTTAATGTTTTTTCACACTGTCCTACACTTAATTCAATAAAACACAATTAATTATTCTGTCTATGTAATGAAACACGCCATGTTTTCAGGATTCTTTAAGTATAGACTACATCTATGATTGGCCTAAAATGCATATCATTGACCATTATACCAATGTTTATTGTGATATCAATAAAATATTGTTATTGCGCTGTTATTGCACACCTCTATACCTCTCAAGTAACAATAGGCTTATTTGACTTTACACAGACTGTGTTCTTTATAGCACCCCTTACTGCTGTGGGTAGTTTGTATTAGCATGCAGACATACAGTCCTGATCTGGCAGGGAAGTCAAGTTTTTCTAGCTTTTAACTTAATTTTATTATAGAGCTCAATTTTTGCCGAAGCTTTTGTTAATGATCATTACATAGCATGAGAATCATTGACATTTCAAATATGTTACTATAGTTTACATCAATGAAACGCAAGTAGGAACTTTAATCATGTAAATGTCTACCATTCCTTTTTCTGTACATCCAGATTTAGCCCTCGCCTGTCTCATGGCAATCAGTCATAGTTGAATGTATTACTTTTATGTGTAAGGAAATGGGTTTGAATCTGTAGGCTGTGGCTGCCAGTCCCTCTGAACGCCCACACAATGATAAATTCCCCTCCGAATTGGGAGCCATCACAGGAAGAAGGTCATGTTTTACTTACTATCTGGGAAAATTGCCAAACATGACATAAATTTACTACTTATCACCATGCCAAGCTGCAGTTAGCAGAATTCATGGCTTTGCTTTCTTTTGATAGTTTTTTTTCCTCCACATATGGTAAATGTGTATTTCAGCATTTTCTGTATTTCAGTATTTTTTGTATATATATACATATATATACATATAAGGTGGCACAGTGATGTAGTGGTTAGCACTGTTGCCTCAGTTCGTGGTCCGGGTCATTCTCTGTGGAGTTTGCATGTTCTCCCCATGCTTAAGTGGGTTTCTTCCAGGTACTCCAGTTTCCTCACACTGTACAAAGACATGCATGTAAGGTTGATCGGTCACCCTAAATTGTGTGTGTGAGTGTGTGTTGGCCATGCAATGGACTGGTGACCTTTGCCCAATGAGGCTGGGATTGGCTCCAGCCCCCCTGTGACCCCAAAGCAGAAGATAATGGATGGATGGATATAGATATGTTTGTCTGTCTGTCTATTGTAGTTTTCATGTTAGATTTAATAAAATCTGTGTAATGTGCCCCATTTGGTTTGTGCTATTGTTCCAAAACTGGCACATTAACTTTTATGAGTGAACTGAGAAATGTATACCTACACCGGTCACATCTTATCTGAGCTAATCAAACTCCACCATTACTTTTTTTACACACATTTTAAAGCTTTTTAAAAAAAAGCATCCCGTCTGCTCATGAGGGCTAACGCGCAAAGTCTGTCTGAAATGTATGAGCAAAATAAAAGCCAACGTGGCTGATTTCGCAAGACAAATATCTGCAAAGCAACATCCTAAAACACACATTAGGCGCCGCTCATAATGAGATCAAAGCCCGGGGTGTGTTGTGTGCGCTTCTCCATCATTTATTATACATTACAGTTCAGGCTACATGGTGTGGAGGAGGGTCCAGCAGAGTAAGCGCTCGCTGTTGATTTTCGCTGAAGCCTGAGATTAAGGCGCTGTCAGTCTGGCAGGCGGTGAAAACGCGCTGTCGGGATGTTTTGATTAATTACATCGCGTATGGCTTTCTCCCCGTCAAAATATAATACTCAACTTATTTGAACTAAAAAAAAATCTTTGAAAATCTCTGCTTCTATAGGAGAACATTCTAGACATCTGGCCTAGTTAGAGATCACCAGTCAAAGTGGCCATCAGGACAAAAAACACACATATTACTATTTGGGTGGTGGATCATTCTCAGCACTGCAGTGACACTGACGTGGTGGTGGTGTGTTAGTGTGTGTTGTGTTGGTACGAGTGGATCAGGCACATCAGTGCTGCTGGAGTTTTTAAACACTCTGTCCATCCCATTAGACACTCTACCTTGTTGATCCACCGTGTAGATGATATCTCATCTGTTGCTGCACAGTTTGTGTTGGTCGTTCTCTTGCTCTTCATCGGTTGTCATAGAACGCTGCACACAGGATGCTGCCCACAGTGACACCAAGATGTTTAAAAACTCTGCACAGCACTGCTGTGTCTGATCCACTCATAACAGCACAACACACACTAACACCCCACCACCACATTGGTGTTACCGCAGTGCTGAGAAAGATCCACCACCCAAGTTATGCCTGCTCTGTGGTGGTCTTGTGTGGCGTCCTCACCATTGAAGAACAGGGTAAAAGAGGATTAACAAAGCATACAGAGAAACAGATGGATTACAGTCTGTAGTTATAGAACCACAAGGTGCACCCATTAGTAAAGGATACATGCAAAATGTTTGTAGCCTGTTTAATCGTAAGAGTATGAGGTGGAAACCGTCACTGATGAATAATTTCTTTTGCAGATTATTATCATTAATTATTCATAGATCACATCGCAAGAGGATCCTCAAGAGGATACAGAAGAGATTAGGGTGTTATATTCGGTCTGCTGGTAATTGTAAATAAGTATAACCTTTAACATGATGCCATTAAAATTTTTTTCATTGCTGTTCTGGTTCTTCATTCTGCCAGGAACCCAGTGGAACCATTCACGATTCATTACCATAGACTACACAGTTCTGTAAAAAAGTTTTTTTACCCTTGAAAAATGTTCTTCATGCCCACATATCCTATTTACAAAAACTATACTTTAAAGCAGTTTTGCGCTTGTGCGGCCTTCACTTTTACACCACTGTTGTTAATAATATCATGCGTTGAGTCCCCTTCATGGACAGCTGTACAGGTGGAATCACACTCTCTTGCACATACGTTATGCAGGCATATGGACGTGAGATGTATTTATGCATGCTGTATTTATGCATATTGTTTAAACAGGGCTGAGGTTAGTGGGCTTTTGGCCTCTGGAAATATTACATGACTGTGTGAAACAGGGACGACACAGATAAGATTACAGCCTACTTCTCAATCTTTCATAAATAATGTTGGCAGGGATGCAATCATTGTTCATCGGTCATTGTTCTCCCTCCAGCTGTGAGACTGTCTGAGACGTACTCTTGTCTGGTTTCCTGCTCGGTCACTCTCTCGTTGTGTAGTGCTACAGCAGGCATTCTAGGCCAGGAGTGGCAATCACAGAGATGCCATTGTTCCTGTTAGTCAATGGAGCAACAAAATCATTATGATGTGATGTTTCTTGAAAGAAATTGCCACTATAAGGTCCTGTAAGGAACAAGAAGACTCCAAAGAAAGACTGCTTGGAGTTATTTCATTGAGGAGTCCCATTCCAGTTCACGCATTTAATTTTGCGGCAAAAATGGAACGCTATGAGGTTCCATTGGCAGGGATGCAATCTTGGATAGTCATTGTTCTCCCTCCAGCTGTGAGACTGTCTGAGATGTACTCTTGTCCGGTTTCGTGCTCATTCTGCTCACTCTCTCTTTTTCTTTCCCTCACTTCCCTTAACAGTGTCGTCTTCTATGCTGTCACAGCATTTACAGTAATACTGAGCTAGCTTCTTCTCATATCTACCTGGAGTTGTGAGTGGGACAGGGAGCTGTAAATGGGTACGAGAAACAAAATAATTTTGATGTGATGTTGCTTGAAAGAAATTACCACTATAAGGTCCTGTAAGAAACCAGAAGACTCCAAAGAAAGATTGTTTTGAGTTATCTCATTGGGGAACCATTACTGGTTCTCTGAAGAACCGTTCACTTTAGATTGTTTTTGACCAACGTAGAACACGTCCCATTCAAGTTTGCTCATCTAATTTTTCGCCAAACATGGAACCTATAAAGCTCCCAGCTGGAATAGGACATCTTCATCTTCTTATCACAAATAGTTGGCCCCTGCCTGCTTTTTGAATAAAAACAAACACCTATAATTACAGCTACCACTAATAACAGCTACTAATAATCAATACTACTGTTCCCAATATGTTGTGCAGTGCACTTTGTTGATGATGTATTCTTTACAATTGCTTGGTTCCATATTCAAGTTTTTTTATTTGTACAGCGCCTTTTACAAGAGTGTTGTCACAAAGTAGCTTTACAGAAGTTTGAAAACATACAGATAAAACCTGTATCCTCCAGTAAGCAGGCCAGAGGCGACAGTAGCAAGAAAAAACTCCCTCAAGACTGAAGGAAGAAACCTTAAGAGGAACCAAGACTTGCCAGGGGAGACCCATCCTACTCTGGTCAAACATTCTAAAAGAATCTCTGTTAGAAGTCTGAGTGGTAAAAGCTTTAGAAACTGCACAGGTAGAGGCAATCTTTGACTGAGGCAGTCTCTGACTCTGAATCTTTTTGTAAAAAGTGGGAATGAACTGTAACAGCACATCATATCTCAGTGCAGGTACATCTGGATGACACAGTGATGCAGCTGAGGTTGTAGCAGATGGCAAGAATGAAAAGGAGAACTGGTTGGTGTCAGGTGAGGAGAAGTTCCTGATGGTCGGTCTTCCATCAGTATTCGGCAGGACAGGAGGGTAGTCATTATCTCAGGAAGAGTAAAGAAACAAAATTAGTTCTCCTTGGGATTAACTATGGAGAATATGAAATATTTCAGAGTGTGGCTGGTGACTCAGGCAGATCTACAGAATAAACTAAAAGAAAGAGACCCAGAAGGTAACAGATATGAAAGGAACCCTGAAGCACTGGCACCCCCTCACTCCACCGTCAACACACCTGTGTGATCACGTGAAAGTGGTGCGACAACAGCACCAGCATCTCAGTTTACCCTTAAAAAAAAAAGACTTGGTGCAAACCTAGGCTGGTTCCTTGAATAGCACAAAGATTCTAAGAAGCCTGAATGGAACCAGTTCAAAAACCACGGTTCTTTTGCTCTGCAAAGGGTTCTTTAACCAGTGTGCTTTATAAAACATCAGCCAAAGCTCCCGATCATGTGTGAGTGTACTGCATGCGGTTTGGCCTGTGGCTTAAACATCATTTAAATCTGGTCTAATGACAGTGTAACGAAATTAATCCGCTAACGCAAATTTGTGTACCAGGCTTCAAAAGGCTGCCAACTTCTGAGGAGAAGCGATCATGACACTATGATATTATGTTGAAGAACTACAATGAGCTGTCCCAAGTTTCAGAGGAAGTTCGGTTGGTTTAATGTAATTAATTTGTCGTCGCATATTGCCACAATCCTTTCTTCTATCACGAGCTGAGTAGACGGATCATCTCCGAACACCCCATACTGAGAAACATCATAGCTTCGTAATTAATCTCTCTTTTCCGTGTGTTAGTGATGCATAGATAATAAAGTGTCTGGTTCTGGATTGTGCACGTGTAGTTGGGGGAGGGGACCCAGCCTTCCAATGAAAGTAGGGACTTATTTTGATCTCAGTATTAGAAGATGCACGTTATTGCTCACAGAAGAGCTCAGGGGCTGTTTACTCCCCTCACTTTGGTTTCCCAAGTCTGGAGTTCACTGGAGTTGACCCCAATTAGCCTCTAAGTTTTCACCATTGGAAAACTGACCTCTCAGTTCACCTCTGGAGTGATCAGAACTTCACACATGTTGAAATTTTATAGCTAAAAATATCCTGAAGTGTGAGATGGCTGGAACTAAACACATGACAATAATCAATGTGAGATCTTGGAGAGAGAAACAGAAGAAGTAAAGGCACATGTATGTGTGGCTGTGGATGCTGAATACCGGCAAGTGCTCACGTGCCCCCATAACTGCAGTGCCATTGTAATAAATAGAACATCAAGTTACTCTATTTACAGTTTCATGTCAGTTGATTGTAAAATGCTTCTCCAGCCCTAGCAGCACATTAGAAACTCATTATGTAATATTGGGCCGCCGCACAACAAAAAGGCAATAAATTATGTAAAAGGCTGATGTTAAGTGCGCAGTGTTCAATGATTTCAAAATCCTTTAGGGCATTAAAAGTTGTGTAGTGCAGAGACCCTGAAACTGGGGGGCCACAGTCCTTTCTTCCATCACAAGCTGAGTAGACGGATCATCTTGGAACACCCCACACTGAGAAACATTCTCTTTTTCTCTTATTCTCTTTTTTCCATGTGTTAGTGATGCATAGATAATGAAGTGTCTGTTGGGGAAGGGGACAGGGCCTTCCAATGAAAGTAGGGACTGATTTTGATTTCAGTATTAGAAGATGCATCTTATTGCTGACAGAAGAGCTCAGGGGCCGTTTACTCCCCTCACTGTGGTTTCCCAAGCATGGAGTTCACTACAGTCAGATCTTGACTCCAATTAGCCTCCAGTTTTATAACTGAAAGGAAACTTCCATGTGGATTTGTTGGTGTTCGAGGCAAAATGGGTCAAGCATGACCATTCAGTTTACCTCAGGAGTGATCAGAAGGTCATACATGTTGAAATTTTACAACTGAAAATGTCCTGATTTGTGAGTCAATGAGAGATCTTGAAGAGAGGAACAACAAAAGGCACATGTATGTGTGGCCATGGACGCTGAAAACCAGCAAGTGCTCACGTGCCTTTATAACTGCAGGGCCTTTATAATAAACAGAACTTCAAGGCACCATATTTGCAGTTTCTTGTCAGTTCATTGTAAAATGCTTCGCAGCACATTAGAAACTCATTATGTAATACTGGGCCGCTGCACAACAAAAAGACAATAAATTATGTAAAAGGCTGATGTTAAGTGTGCAGTGTTCAATTATTTCAAAATCTGTAAGGACATTAAAAGTTGTGTAGTTCAGTGATCCTGAAACTGGAGGGGGGGCTTGGCCCCCTGATGAGGGCACTAAGTGGCTGCAGAAAAAAACTTTTGAATTTTGCCAGTTTTTCGAGTCCACTTTGGCTGCATCTGCAAAAGTACTACCCTTTAAAAAATCATAGACTATATAAAATGCTATTAAATGTAGATAGATAGATAGATAGATAGATAGACAGATAGACAGATAGACAGATAGATAGATAGATAGATAGATAGAAAATTCAAAGAGAATTTCAAGCATGAAAAGCAGGAAAGTCATGAAACAGGTCAAAGTCTCTTGTAGGCATAGAAATAGCAGAAGGGTGACAGTGTGCGGGGTACCTTCTAAATGTTTTTGTGTATAATAATAATAATAATAATAATAAGTGGCATGGTGGTGTAGTAGTTAGTACTGCTGCCTCACAGCAAGATGATATAGGTTGGGTTCCCGGTCCGGGCCGTTCTGTGTGGAGTTTACATGTTCTCCCCGTGCTTCAGTGGGTTTCCTCTGGGTACTCTGGTTTCCTCCCACAGGCCAAAGACATGCATGTTAGGTTGATCAGTCACTCTAGATTACCCATAGGTGTGCGTGAGTGTGTGTTGGCTATGCAATGAACTGGCGACCTGTCTATGGTGTACCCCACCCTTGCCCGATGATGCTGGGATTGGCTACAGCTCCCCCCATGACCCTGACTAGTGAGATAAAGCAGAAGATGAATAATAATCTTAATCTAGAAATTTTCAGTTGAACATCCTCGAAATTCTTTAAAATTGAATATTTTGAAAAGCTGACTTGTCACCGGGTTGAATGCGGTTTCTGCCAATGTTCTGTAACGCTTGCCCAGCCTACTTCTATAAAAAGAACTAGGTTGTGGGTGGAGCATGGATAGGCCAGTTTATGAGGTTTTCAATGGTTACTTACATTTGCATGCGAGTATCAGTGCAGCTTTCGAACACAATCATCATTTCGGTTCCATAACGCCTCCTGATTTCCTCAAGCTCAACGTTTCCTGGGCTTCTCACTGTTCTCTGTTATATAAGTTCAATGACACATGCATTAAGAAGTAAGAAGAGCGTGAAGCCCTTGCTGTGGATTGCATTATGTCTTTGATGGGATTGGGAGCTAGCATTAGCCAGGCTTCTTAATGCTTTGAAGCGCTTGTTAGTACCTCTGAATCTGTCGGAAACTGAAAGCCTGAGGGATTAACGATGACATATTACGCGGCGTTGGGAAAGTTCACGTTGCCATTGTGGTGCCAAAGAACAGGTTCATGTGCGCATGTTCCCCCATTCAGTTAATTGTCCTTTTGAGCACTCTATCAAAATGTCAAACAAGCCGGAGCGCCAAACAGGAGCACGAAGCAGCTGAACACAGACTTTGCCCTTTTCCATGCGTGCATATTTCATCTTTTAATGGGAATCTCTCCTAATCTCTCACATGTTACTTAAATGACTTTAGCTGCTAAAGTTCCTGTGTTCTAGGCCTTAATTGATAGAGCACATGACTGGGCTAACGGGGGCTACAGATCAGGTCATAATGCTCAAAAGGTTTGAGGAGCTGCTGGACAGTAAACACCACTGAAATCCATATTTTACTAACACCTTGGGTGGCGCTTGTTGGCAACTATAAGAAGAGCATGTTGCAGATGAATGTCAGTCATTTCTCTCTTGTAGTTGGTCCTAAAACTCTCCACATCACATTTGTACTAGCAAAGAGAGGAGATATTTTATTATGATTTGGATGGATGGATGGATGGATGGGTGGGTGGATGGATGGATGGATGGATGGATAGATAGATAGATAGATAGATAGATAGATAGATAGATAGATAGATAGATAGATAGATAGATAGATAGATAGATAGATAGATAGATAGATAGAGTAGAACCTACTATACTCTACACAGGCTTAAGACTTTCAAAGTTTGAGAAACTTTCAGACTCATATAACTGTATGACTAGTGGGATAAAGCAGAAGATAATGGATGGATAATAATAATAATAATAATAATAATAATAATAATAATAATAATAATAATATATTTTATTATGATTTGTATTTAATGATAGGTTATGTTTGTGTGCACAGCCTTATTTAGCAGAACATCTTTTGAATTGTTTTTATTATTTGCTGACATCAACAACAAATAGACGTATTGAGTGCAGAATCAAACCTGTTGATGCAATTAGTGATGTACTGAAATGCAAATAGTTATCTAAATAAGTAAAAATTATGTAATTACATTTAAATGAAAACTGTAACACACTTTTAATGGTTATTAGACTATGTATTAGACTGTTAAGACTGTTACATGCTGAACACAATGTGAAACAATGGCATGGTAGTGCTAAATATTCAGCTCCAAATGTGACAAAAAGCACAACACAAATGGACAGGATGTCTTCAAGTGTTAATAAGACATCCTAGACTTCTAAAGGAATAGGCAGATAGTGGACAGTGGAGAGCCCACCTTTCAAAAGTAGCTCGAATTGAGTCATTCAGAAGCTGAAACCCTTTTAAAGCAACACCATATAGGATTTGGGGATTTGGAGACCTCTCTGGCGAAAAAATAAAACTGCATGCAACGTGCCGACAAATCTTTGGTAATGTTTGCTTCGGACCCCACAAGGGGATGGATCTGACTTTTGCAAGACAGCTCAGACAAAACTTGGTGAAGGATGTGTCATCCAAGAATGAGTGATCTACTACTGTCATGAAATGTTTATCAATATGATGTTGATTTTGCATTTGAGACCTAAACTTGGAGCCAGACCTCCTTTCTCAGACTGTGCGTGTGATGTGAATACCTAAACACACATGACGTGGTCTGAAAAACTCCCACTCCCATCCGTCTCTGACGTTTAAATGATTATTTCAGGCTTTACAGGGAGACTCACAGCCGCTCACGCACACCATATTTTAGTGGGTTCGTTTTCCCTTCTTTCGGTTTTACCAACAATACTACATAGTGCCGCTTTAACTGAAGTGTAAGCGTCCCAGTTTGAGCCTTGTTTGGGCTGCTTTTGGAGATTTAATCACTTTAATGTGTTTGGAGAAGTTCCAGTTGCTGAGACACAGCTGATCCATCATCTCGGTTGTCGCCGTGCCAATGGCAGAGAAGACTGTGATTGGTCTGAGAGATTCTTTCATAGGACAATGTTTACAGAGCTGAAACAGAAGGTGCATGAAATCATGTTGCATTCCGCCATTACAAAAAAAGGCAATGGGTGTACAAGATATCAGTCATACACGTTTCCTAATGAATGTACTGGCCTTGAATAAATTGTGCCCGCTGTGTGTAAGGCTTTATTATTGTGATTTTTGTTTATGTTTTTGCTTATGTTTAAAAAAGAACCCCAAGGAACCATCAATAGTTATGCGTGAATCAGCATAAAGAACTCCATGAAGAACAGAAGTAGAAGTAGCAGAAGTAGCACTTGAGTTTTCTACACCCGGTCAATTCAGTCACCTCAGAAAACCCTGATTTATTTGATACGTAGATCAATCGAAATGTATCCAGAATGCACGCCTGTGGTCCAGAGCTTTCCACGTGCTCAGCCTGAACTGGACGCTATGTCGTCCATGTGATGGGTGTCCGCTGGAGTATTAGAGTAGCTGTGACATTTCCATCCTGCCAGAATAAAGACCAGTCCGGCACTTTGTCACACCTGACTGCACGCATTCGTTCTCTTTGCCAACCCCTCCATCCTGCCCCGGGGTTATCATCCTTCCTGTGAAGCCCACCATACCCCAGCCCACCCAGCAGCCCTATGCATACAGCACAGTGGATGACTTGACTTGTTCAAAATGCCAAAGGAGAGTGACAAAGGTCGTATGGAAAGTGAGTAATGCTCCTGCGCTGTTTGTGCTGACTGCTAAGCAGGCCGTGTTGCTTCTGTGCTTCTCTCTGATACTGATATGACCACCGGGACCGGATAGAATGCTTTACAGGTTCCTATGCTTTATCTGGTTCTTAGCTTGGATGCATTTGTCTATCAATTTTTGCTCACAAATGTTCTGTTGTAGTTGCTTGTATAAATCCCATTTAACCTAATAATGAACTGGAGCATACTTTGTTTACTATTGAACTGGACTGTGCCATGCTAGCTAATCGAAACCTGGCAGGTTGGGAAATAAGAACAACAAATTAGCCACCATGCTAAGGTTTGCTCTATTATACAGTACAACTGCCCCCAAACTAAGATGACAGAGTGACCCCTTTAGATGCATACAAATAATATAATTTGTAGGCTCTAAATGTAGGTATATTGAGTTTTTACTAGTATGAATTTGTTTTTTAGCAGTGTTTTTTAAAGCCTGTCCAACAGTTCATGCAAAGAAACATTTGTTTGTGCCTTACTTATCTATAACACAAAGGTAATTTACTTAAACTTCACTTTACCATCCAGTGAAATGTTCCAAAGGAGTCTTCTCTCTGAAGACTCATTTTAGGCATTATTTTTTCAGAGTATCTAATTAATAGAACATTTTCCAAAAATACGCACATCTTATATGACTTTTATCATAGAGGTGGCCAGAGGGTGGCCAAAGCTATTTTTGGGGTCCACACTACGACAATGGATATTCAGAAACACAATCAAATCAATCAAAATCTGTAAATGTTGTACTTGTATGAAAACAGTATATCTTAAGCACACAGGAGATAAGATCTGCAGTTTATTAACATTGTACAAGCCAACAGTGCAATCAGCTAAATCAGCTAACATAGCTAACAGCATTCCGCTACAATTAGTGGAGAGACACATAAAGAAAGGCCACCACAGAGTCGTAGCTTAACGCATTCTGCCCAGTTCAAAGCACCCAGAGTGAAACGTATGCTTGCGCGAAGTGCACGTTGGAAGCTGATACTAATCATCTGTAGACGCCATGAGATGTGACGTAATGTTAGCGTGTCTTGATACTCCTGGGTGAACTGGCATATCACACTGTATTATCAGCAAAGTTAAATTACAGAAAACGATCTCCTATCTGAACAGAACAGTGACTTTAAACAATCACTCTGACTCATAACGAACCAACCGTATACCTTCCCTCAGAGTTTCACCATCCATCACCAAGTAGGCTGCTGTTCTTCTCCCTGCCGCGATATCTTTCCTGAGCGTTTCAGTCTCTTCTTCTTCTCCTCCTTCTCTTTATAATGGTGTATTTATATAGACAGTGGGGTAGATTACTCTTTGTGATACATAGCACCAACTACTGCACAGGAGGGACCTAGCAGTGAACACTTATTACAGATTACAAAATACAACAGGCTCTTTTCAACAAGATGAGGCAGACATCTGAGGTGGCACCTGGGGGGTCCAATCAGATTGCAGGGGGATCCAGTGCCTCCCCGGCCCCTGCTTTGGCTGTGCCCATGCCTTTCACATATGCCAATAACATGGGAATTAAATAAGAATGAACACAAAGGGGTTCAGTCCAATGGGAAGCTGGAATCAACACTCCAAGGAGACTAATGCTGCATTTTACCTGCATGAGACTTTAGTACAGTTCCTAGGGATTTACAAAGAGGGATCAAGTGTGAACCAAAGCTGCTACATTACCTTTTCTGTTATTTGTACTGTTGAGTCGGTTTTCACAATTAGAAAATGTCACGCCAGCGTGTATTTTGATTTCTAGAAGAATCTCAACTCAAAAGAGCAGAAAAGCCAAAATGTGTGACCTCAATTAATGCATGGCTGCTAGTGTGCAAAGGTAAGGCAGCATCTCTGGCAAAGTTTTTTAAGTTTTTTTCTGTGTTCACAAAAGAAAATCACTCCAGGACTGTTTATACATTCATACATAAAGGTTTAATTTCTGCAGAGAACATTACATTCCTCTTTAGCAGGACATCCAATAAGAGATGTCAGTGCCAGTATTGGACCAGATTTAAAGTGTAAATGTTAAATGTAAAGTACATATATAGTTGCATATATGAATTATTCTACCAATTTAGTTGAAAATGTATTTACATTGAAACTTTAGCATTTTATTAACTTTAGCATCACTCATGCTGAAGTTATAAGCATGTGTTTCAGCCCAAACTGCTTTGTGAATGAAATGCAATATGAGGCAGCCAATCAGAATAGAGCTCATTTACATATATAGTCATGTAAAACTCCTGTTCTAGATCAATTTCAAGACAAAATTCTGTTTTAAATGAAAATTCAGTACATTGATTGAATACAATGGGATATTACTGATGATGACAGTATGCCAGGTTCAGTGTTACAAGCTTGATATCGTAATAGATGAAGAATGCTTTTTAATGTTATATTGAACTATTTTAACTCATCTTAAGCACAACTAATCAGTACCTGACTAGCAAACCCAGCTTTGAACATACAAAAAAGCCCAATGTTCTTCTATACAAGTAAAAAAACATATTTATTACAAAGATTTGTGTTTCAGTAGTGACAATTCTAAATGTCCAACACTGATTTTCAGACATTGGGACACATCTACTTCCAAACAAATCGGACTGCACTGCCATTACTGAAACAGCCACTATTGGTTACGTTTTAGTAGTTTTATGATGGCTTTGTTTTGTTTTTCCTCCAAAGTTAAACCAGTTTTAACCAGTTAAAGCAGGAAAAGGATCCCTATACACCATTTTTTCCAGACTGAGTATGAGTACATTTTTTTTAATTATAAGTACTTGCCAGTACTGATTCTAATACCATGATGAACAGCCTATAAGTATACAATGAACCTCAATAGTTAAATCATTCAAATTTAGCTGATTTTAAAACTAGCTAGCAGCTGCGTTGTTACTGTAACTTTGGATCAAGTAATGTTGCAGAAAAGCATTGGTTTTGTTTCACATCAGAAAAGCACTTCTGTACAGCTGTAAGTACATTTCATAGTTTCAATCCTTATCTGTCTCTTTTAACAGCAGAGTACGTCACATTGTATGAACTCCTATCAGATGTTGTTATCTGAGCATTTCTATGAGGCGAGTACAAGTATATCAGCATGTTGTTAGGACTATACTCAGTACCAATATCTGCACTGATGTGTCGCTATTACAGATTGGCCTAGTAAAAATATACAAAAATCATCAGATATGTCTGTTAAATGTAATCTCTCCACCTCTGGTTGTTGAGAAGAAGCGCTCTGGCAGTAAACATGCTTGCTGTTAGCTGAATGTGAATGTGGTTTTGATTGCCTCTCGCAAATCACACAGGGGGACACATTTCATCAGCTGTGAGAAAGCAGATAACAGGTGAGAAATCCTTGTGGCTCACTGTTTAAACAGGATTTGCCAAGTTTTAGAAGGAAAAAAATATGTGCTTTGATGAATACAAATCATGCAGCAGGGTCTAAAAGATGATTCTGTATTCTTCTTTATTATAGTGCATGTTTACTAATTACAAATATTCATATGAATACTTTATAATTATTGAATCGTTATATATAACAGTATTTATATTAAAAAAGCTGTCAATAATATTGGATTAAACTCTGCTCCTCATTAATGGGTTCTTATTATGAGTAACCAAATGCTCCTCACTTGTGCATGTAACGGGTGTTCATCTGGACTGTAAGGTGGTCAGAACTGTCTATACGCACTCCCGCTAACCCATAAATACTCTGCGTTGTGTTCTGTGGGGATCGGTGATGCATAAGGGAGGACTCAGAGCACGGTCACTGCTGGTTTGGGTTCTTTATTACAGCTGGTAATATCTGTATAAACAGATAGATAAACTCTTAAAGTGCTGGGGTAAACATACAGCTCTGGAGTGAATAAGCACACTGCTCTCTCCCACAGGTTATCAGCCTCCTGCTAGCAGAAATGCACATGGGGGGCGTGAAGCCATAGAGCACAGGTGTCGGTTAAAACTCGACATAGAAGACATTTTACAAAGTTCACTTACAAGCTACTACGTATTTACACGTTCACAACTCTGCTTCTAGTGTTTAACACTGTTTACTGCCCATTTTATGTGGTTTTACACAAAAAAATATTTGTTTTTAGCACAACCATCAGAGCTACGTACCTCCTCTCTGTTAGATATTCACAGACTGAGGTCGTTACAGCGATGGCGCCAAGCAAAGCTATGTCTCTTAAAGGGACAGTACACAATTAACCAACTCTTTAAAATAAAAGGTTCCCCAGTAAACATATGAAATGGATGGAACACAAAACCAGATATATACAAAAAAATCAGTATTTGGTGGAATTTTAACAGGAACAAATAAGTATTTTTTAACCTTGTTACATGTACATAAAAGCTTGTTTCATATGGATTGCTTTTGTGATGTTGTGAAAACCCAACTTCTTTACATCTATCAACTTATATTACACATATGTAATATTTCTCATTATGACATTGTAGTAAGGATATTCTTAAGCATATTTCTATACATATTATACAGTTATTGTCACTATGTACTATTGTTAAGTTATTAAGTATATTTGCTAACTATCTTCTCTTTGCATACTTACTTACTTCTCATTAGACGCTAGTGATGGCCAGATGAAGTCTCTATATACCAACAAGATTTATGATGTTCATCACCTGTTAAGACCCTCTGTTCCTGCTAAAATATATATAAAAATAAATAAAAAGTTGTGCGCATGTTCATTAGCATAAAAGTTCAGAAGCAGCAATATGAGACAGCCAATCAGAATAGAGCTTGTTTACATACAGTCATGTAAAAATTAAAATACCACATAAACTACAAAAATACTCTGAATCAACTTCAAGTTTATTTTAAGATGAAAATGCAATGCATAGAATGCAGAGTAGTGGAAATTGCTGATAATGACAGTATGCAAGGTTTATTGTTGCAAACTTGTTATCGTAACGAGAGAAGAATGTTTTTAATGTTATATCAAACCTTTTTTATAAAGGCTCTATATAGAAGCATGTACAACACAGTCAAACAGAACTATTCCCATTTACTAAAGAACTTATTTTGGGGTGTAGAAGAATCCTCACCTGTATCCCAACATACATATCTGTGGCATGCACCGGGCAGGATTAGATATATACGTTTAAAACAGTCTAGCTGCAGCCAGGATCCTCTCAGGTCACAGTTATTATTAGTAAGCCAGTCAGTTGTAGCAGTTAGACTTATGAATAATGTAGTAGATTGATGTTTGTGCTCTCCAGCCTACCAACTCTGTTCAGACCAGTGAACGTGCAGTTAATCGATTCAGTCAGATCGGTAGACCCTGTTGAATGTTTTTAACAGTTAAAGATAAATGACTGCAGGGGTTTTTTTTACGGTGGGTGAAAAGCGCTCTTCTTTAAGCAGGAGTGGCAAAATGAAAACCATGAGAAACTAAATCCATGTTCAAAGTTAGTAAAACTTGTGTCTGAAGTAGTAACTATCCCTACACAATTTGGAGTGAGTAAAAATCATGGTTTCATGGTTTTCATTTTGTATTAAATAATGTGAAGATTAAAGTTACAGAGAGATTCATAACAACAGTGCAAGACCTGGTAGCCCACCCACACACTCCCCATCAGAGAAACAGCTCTTAAAGCTTTTCAAGAGAAGTTCCACTACTCCCATTAAACATTATATGTCTTATGGATGTGCAGATCATGTCTATGTTGCGTCTGTCGATTCAATACCAATTCAGGACTTCTACAAGGCATTCAGTCTAGGTCTGCTATTTGGACATCTTACAATGATCCCACTTGGACGTCAATATGCAGTTAAACATTTGAACGTCGTACTAGGACATCTAAGACGAGGAGGGTCTGTGAGGCTCGCAGCAATCTGGGACTCACCTCATGTGTGGGGACGGAAATGACGTTCACACTACGTAAGCGTGTATACAGAAGCACAGGTGTATATATATATATATATATATATATGGGTTTTTTTTCGTAGCCATAATTGCAGGTCATAACTTTAAATAGCTATAGATGTATAAAAAACGCATAAGACCGCCTCAATCTTTACTGTTAAATTGATTTTGTCACATTAACGGAGATTTTGAAGCCCTGCTCCATTATTTCAGTTAATAAGAGGCTGAATAAATCAAGAACTTGAGTCTTGTGTTTTTGTGGTACTGACTAAAGGTGAGCATGACATCATCAAGTTTACATACCCAATTATTCAACCGGATAGGTTCGTACTGTTGAGTTTGTGGTATTCTATACATAATATGCTTTCATTTACTTAAAAAAAGACATGCATCTATATATGAGTAATTGTCAGCAACTGAAAAAAGGAAATCTTTATTTAAACAACACAAACTGAACTATTTACATGAAATCTTAAACGCTATTAACCCAACAATATGGTAAATATACACAGCTTCCTGGCATCAATCATTTCTTTTAGAAATACTCCATGTTCATTTCATTTCAGAATTTGAAAGTAAACAGGATGTAATCCCTCTCATCTTCCTCAGTGAACGCACTGTCCATTGAGCTCAAGCTTGTCAGTGCCTCTTAAGATTCATCTTCTCCCAAGAGCAGGAAATCAGGAGTTTGACATCATCTTTGAAGGACTCATGGTTACACCTGAGCCAAGAAATAGCCTCCTGCATGTCCTTAATGACCTTTTCATACAAGCAGAAAAAAACAGGCATGAGTAAATATTTTAGTAGCCACCACTAGCAAAATAAATAAACACTGTTAGCTTAGCCGGCTACATAGTTTCAACGACGTAGTAAACAATAAAGCCAACCTTATCTAAATTGTCGTGACTTTCCCACCGTGCGTTAGGGCAATCTATGTTATTTATCTTTATATTTCCACAGTTACGCCTGTTATTTAGCTAACTTTCTTAATCTTGTATAACTTACCGTGATTCGACAGAAGAAAACACTCATCCAAAGCCATCGGAGCAAACTCTTTCCGTAGACAGCGCACACCTGTGCTTCCGTATACACTTATACGTAGTGTGAACGTAATTTCTGTCCCCACACATGAGGTGAGTCCCAGATTGCTGCGAGCCTCACACTGGAGGTCTGCAGCCAGACGCTATTGTCTAAGACAGGTGCAGGAAATTGACTGTATTAATCAACATGATATTTATTTTGTAATTCATGACAAATAAAATTGTTGTCATCAATATTGTTAATGAATATGAACATAGAATTTATTGCTTATTTATTTAAGTACATTATATTTTTGTTTAATTAATTAGGCAATTTAGGTATGTATTTATGTATATATTTATTTATTTGGAAAAGCAATTTTTGGAAAATTGTGGTAGGCCGACTTATGATTTCAAACAGTCAACGCCACTCTGATTGGTTGAGGCAGCACGTCATCATAACCCAACCAGTCAATACCACTCTGATTGATTGAGGCAGCATGTCATCATAGCCCAACCAGTCAATACCACTCAGATTGGCCGAGGCAGCACGTCATCATAACCCAACCAGTCCACGCCACTCTGATTGGCCGAGACAACATGGATAGCATTTAGGGCAATTCGACTTTTCTTTACTGGGGAATAAAATGACCGCCTGGCTCTGCCCAGCCTATGTCAAAAACCCGTGTTCCACGAAGTTGAAGGCAAGTTCAGTCCTGTCAGTTAATTTTATGTTTATTTATGTATTTGTAGTGTTAGCAGTTTTAGCTTTGTGGTCTTAAACCACATGAAGATGGAAAGAAATGAGTGGGGATTGAATTGTGATTTATTTGTAAAGCATGTTGTGTATAACTGTAACATGTGTCTAACTGTATTTCCGGAAGGAGAAGGACCTGTTTACTGTTCCAGTTAATTTTCCTGTAGCTGTGTTTGTCTCAGCAGCAGATTTGAACTGGAAAAGTTTTGCACCTTTGTATGCGTTTTGCGGAGACAATCAAATGAAGCTGAAAGAAAATTAACTGGAACAGTTCGCCACCTTCTTAAAAATGCCTATAAAAACGATGTCTAAAATGAGTCAAAATTTTACGTAGAAAAGACGTCCACAACGACCTCATTTGGACTAGAATTAGTCATGGGTTGCTTTTTGCCTTTAAAAAAAACCTTAGCCACCCTTCTGTTGTGAGAAGACAACTATGGGTCTGAAAGGATGTGTATCTGTCAAGATACTCTTACTGTCAAAAGGAAATTGTCTGTTGAACATTTGCATTAGTACACACTAGACAGAGATGTATGGACTTATACTGTCTGAAGTGTTCAAAATATGTAACTGGGATAAGTTGGATGTCAAAAAGCAGCAGGTGCAAGAATAAATAAATAATAAAATAATACATAATATCTGTGAAGGCTTCTTTGCGTGACTAAAAGTGAGTCTCCTGAATACAATACAAGTAATACATTCAAAGTGTGGACACAATAAATAGTAAAAATATTGATATGATATTATTATATTGAATTGTTTTTCTAATTATCTAAGAAACACGATCACATGGCTGTATACTATTATAGCTCTGAGTCTTTGCTGTGTAATTCTTCAAGCAGGGACATAAGGACTGCTATAAAGACAACGCCACAATGCCAGATGTGCACACCACTTCCACATGAATGAAATGCTTGCTAAAACATAAAACATGTTTGCCAAAAGTAAATAATGTCATTTATGTTTTATTCTTGTGGAAATTAAGTAGAAATTTGAGTCAGTCAATCAATTTGATGCATCCCATTTTGCAGTGTGCTCTGGTTTGCTGCGTTCAGATTCATATCAAAATATTTTTAATAAATATGCTGCAGTCTGAGAACATAATTATAATAGACATCAAATATGGGGGTTTGCTGTAAGACAGCTATGCAAACGTTCTGCTTTCAAGAGCAAAAAAATGATAATATATATTATGTGGAATAAACTTTGTAGGAAAATGCTGTATTTATTTATTGTTCTCTGTAGATGTGCTTATTTCCACTTAGAATTTCATTCCATAGCACACGCCATTCGACCAAGAGCCCAAACCTTTTTGCACACAACTCACCAAATGTATCTGAATGAAAGTATGTTGTCCAAATTGTACTCCTGCATGAGTGAATGATGAAGTAGGTCATGTTGTCATGTTGAGTAAAAAGAAAAATAGTAAGCATGTCATTTTCATTAATTATACATTTATAGAATTTAAAGTAGCTAAGCGCACTGAAATGCTTTGTTTTCAGTGACGGTTCTGTCTGCGCGGTGGTTGATGTTGACAGATTTTGTCAGATCAGTCAGAAGAGATGAATGAGTGAAACAAAAGAGGACTGCTAAAGCTAGACGGGAGTAAAGGAATTTGGCATCGAGGTGAGGGGAAAAAAACTAAAACAAACTTAGGAACAGCATCATAATTTCTTTCCTCACACCTCAAAGGTTTCATCAGTTTCCATTATTACTCATTTTCTTTATGTAACAGAGAGAAATGTAACTAAATAAGAGCTAGATGGGCTCACAGAGGGTTGGAGCTAATCCCAGCATCATTGGGCTTACACCATGGACAGGTCGCCAGTCCATCACATGGCCAACACACACTTACTCACACCTATGGGTAATTTAGAGTGAGCCATCAACCTAACATGCATATGTTTGGACTGTGGAAGGAAACCGAAGTACCAGGAAGAGCTCACTCAAGCACTGGGAGAACATGTAAACTTTCTGTGAGGGGACAGTGCTAACCACTACACCACCGTGTTAGCTGCAGTCTGTAAAAGTGTGCTGGAGCTTCACAAGTCTCGGAGGAAGCTCGTGTTAGACTTCACTCTCCCAGCTTGTATTGTGTGATCGAGGAAGACCTTAGTAGTGAGTGAAACCACTGTTGCCAACTCCTCACTAAGGAAAGTAGCTGTTGGCTGTCCTGAAAGTTGCTAGAAGTCGCTAAATGGCGTAAATGGCTAAATTGCATAATGGTAGACAAAAAGTGAGTAAACTCTGAATAAATGAACTTGTTTGAATAAATGAACTGTGGATTTGTTTGGTTGCCTTTGAAATAGGCCGTGTCACACTGAAGAATTTCCCTCTGGGATCAATAAACTATCTATCTATCTAGACGCATTTATATTTACATCCTGCTCTGTAGATAGGGGGCGAGGTCAGCAGCCGCTTTGGACATGCACAGTGAGCGTAGTGGGTCGTGGGGTGGTGTGTGCTTGCTGAGGACAGTAACTGAAGATCATGTGTGTTTACCTCAGAGTCTTCAAAAGTCTCCAATAACTCCAGAAACAGTCGCTAGATTTGTCGCTAGTCGCTTTTTAAAAAAAAGGTCGCTAGAGGCTCTGAAAAGTTGCTAAATATAGCGACAAAGTCGCTAAGTTGCCAACACTGATTGAGACTTATAATAAAAGGAAATAAAAGAAAGAAAGATAAAAGAATAAAAGCTAAAAGCATTATTCATGCCACAATGACCGAGAAACACAATCCAACTAAACTAACATCACACAAACAGTTGTGCTGTTCATTTCTTATGTTGAGCACATTAAGTAACATCCACAGTGCAGTCTAGAAACCAGCATCACCTCCACCAAAGAGTTCCTGTAGCTGCAAATAGGATTTGCACAAAGTAGAGATGGAATCTGAAACCAAAATGATTCCAGTTCATTATTATATTTTAGGAGGCCTTGCTTGCACAGTCCTCTTCAGGTCATAAGACAGCATTTACTATGGTTAAGGTGTGGGCTATGGCATGGTGATCCCAAACCTTCTTTTGTTTCTTTTAATTTACTTGAGGCTTTTGGGTCATTGCTTTGTAGCATCACCCAATGTCTCTTCAGCTTGAGGTCATGAACTTCCTCTACATTCTTCTGAAACATGTTCTGATACACCTTTGAATTCATTGACATTCAAGACATCCATGCCTCAGTGTTCACAAGGCATGAATGTCTTGAGGCAGCAAAGCAGCTAAAAACCATGACGCTACCTCCACCATGCTTTACAGTTGGGAAGAGGATTTGCCATCATTGCCTCTATCCAAGATAACTTTTTCTAACATTTCTTGCTCTGGTCTCAAATGTATTATTTATAGGCTACATTAAGATAAGTGTGATGGAATTATGACAAAACGTTGCTAATGAATGCTAATAACTGTCACTAGGGTGGTACCTCACCCATCACTGGCGTGGGACTCTAAGTTACTACGGATATCCAGTTGTGTTTAACATTAAGTTTATTTGTGTTGTTTTATTTACATGCATGTTTATACATTAGCTTACAGCAACCAGCCCAAAATACTACCAGCTCTATTGGAATTTTCCTGATTCCCCCATTTACTTCTATATAACCATAAAAAAGGGTTTCAGTAATGTATCAAGTTGAGTAAGCTTTGTTTTGTGGTAGTATATAGTATAATTTTAGCTAAGAGTGCAGTTTACACAAGTCCCAGAATTCAGAAAACTCACATTTTTATTCTGAGACATCTAATGCACTTTTGTAAAGACCAATTGTGTCTGTGTTTGTATTTGTATAAGACTCAATTGTAATGCAATATAATCTATAGAAATATCACATAAAGCATGCATCTATGGACATTTGGCTTCTATTGAATTTAAAAAGCCTTTTCACATATCTGTTGTCAGTAAATATCTATGTCAATACCCTAATCCTCTAAAACTTTAGACAATCTGAAGGCTTAACAGTAATATCAGGCTGATATGTCCCCTTACTTTTTGAGAACTACACACACACACCATCCTTCTGATAGGCTTTTTAGAGTGAGACGAGCGTCTGCAAGCTTGTCAGGAATGAGAAACTGAGAAACTAATTAATCCTGTGCAGATTTCAGGGCAGTTTCTAACGCAAAGTCTCTATTTACATGCTTATTTATGATGCTGTTTATGAGGAATGTTGAGCGTAAGGATTTTTCTACCCAAACGGAATCTTCAAAGTGCTTGTTTTTCCCATCATTTGGTTCCCTAATTAATTCCCACCTACAAGATAGTCTGTAAACACAAGCTGTACTAAATGAATCATTTGCAAAAACTCAAGTTTCTTCCCCAGAAAGTCTGTAGATTTTTCTGTTTATCACTGAAATAACCCCCCCCCACACACACACACCCACCCCCACCCCCCACCCCCTAGTTTGTGTCTGTTATTCAAAATCTGGATGTGAGAATGTCAAACAGAATCCGAAAGTGTTTTGGGCAAAATAGTTGATCTAATAGGAGCACAGGAACCAACTGCTGCAGTGAATGACGTCCACAAAGTGAAGATTAAAACTATGATGTGAGATTCTTTTGTTAAAACAGATAGTACCATTAATTGTTTTTTTAGAAAACAATATAATAAATTCCCTCTGTTAAACCAGAAACAATCATTTAAAAGTCAGACGTGCGTCAGGTCAGGTTTTTCAGACCATGTCATGCTTCCTTCCCACACGATTAGGTCCCAAGATCAATAAAATCTTTACAATGATTAAGATATGATGACATTAGTAGATTCACTTATATCCTAGAAAGATGCAGCCTTCATTAAGGTTTGACTGAGTTCTCTTTAAATGTATTTTCAATGCATGTGCAATCGCTGGTGCACAGTAATGTACATAGAATTCACAGAATACTTTCGTTAAATTTTGATATTTTGATATACAGTACAGTGCAAAGGTTTTAAGCACTAGAGAAGAAATAGTATTCAAATAGTATTAATACAGTAAGTGTTGGTTTTATACACGTCAGTGTGTTTATTTAACACTTCCCAAGCTTCTCCTTGTAGAACCTACTCAGCATTATTTACAGTTCTCATCTAATACCTGCTTTGACTGCTCCGTACTTCATTAAGCTAAATCAAGATTGCTGCTGAAGGAACTGAATACATTCATACAATGTCTGGAGCGTCCAGGAGAAATCTGAAACTACACTTTGTTCTTCAAACTGGAGCTCAAGATATCTGGTGTTCTCACTGGTGAAAATACATGTATTGCTAAGGTACAATCGGCTTAGGTGTCCAAGACTTTTGCACAATAGTGTAAATGATAAAAGAACAAGAAAACCACCCCCCCATCCCCCTAATAAAATCACTGTAACCCACAGCTTACAGTGACTTATTGCTTTAGAAAATGCCAGATAACATAACATACTGTAAAACACATGTGGTATTAATAAAAAGACAGACAAACAATTATCCGGCCAAGAAATGTAGTTCATTAAGTTTATGTTGTTGTTGCCAAGCAACCATGGGCTGCTGAACGAAGCACCTTTATTTACATCAACGTTGGTTATTAGTCATTTCATTAAGTTATTAACATTTTATCATATAATATGTTACGTATCATAATATAGCAACTCAGAAGTGCTAATTTCTGTTATCACTTCAATGCGATTTACAGCCCTCTATTAGCATGAAGCTAACAGTGTTATGCGGCATAGTTGTTAAAGTACTGGCTCCTGCAGCTAAACAGTGCATAACATGTCTAACAATTAGCCATTTGGCATTCAGCCTATTTCACAACTTATATACTGCACTACACAGGAGCGGAGCAGCATTCTGATGTTCAGCCTTGATTCTAACTAAGGCAGATCTGACTAAAACCATGGACACCAGGCCCGGAGTGGCTAATCAGGAGATATGGGAGGATTCCCAATGGGCCGGCTCATATCAATCTCGAGTTTGGGCCAGTTGGATGGGAAAAATATTTGACACATATCTGTCACTTATCTAATTTTCTTCTTGCATTTATACTCCATTCAACTATGTATTCATTCTCTATTCATCTGACAGCACAGCCCATACATCACACTAGATTAGGTTGTTCTAGGAGGACAGGTGGAGCCGAATAGGCCAGGTTGGAAGAAGATGCTGCTAAATGTGTGAAATGAACAAACCTGTTTTCTGGAGGGCAGAGCCCAGTTACAGCCGGTAAACAGAGATATGGAAATAAGTTTTTATTGTCAGCGTACGGCTACTGCGCAAACTTTGCAGTGCCAACTTAGCGTAGTTTGTTTTGTAGAGCCCAGTACACACCATTAATCACAGATATCCAGTTTCAAGCTAAAAATAATAAACATAATTTAGAAGTGTAGTATATAAGAGCGTCTGCTAAAAGCCGTAAATGTATTAATAGCCGAACTCATTAATGGAATATTTTTGTAGCGTCGGAGCAGCAACCCCTTCCGACACTGCTGCAGGAGGCAGTGACTACTGAGGGGACAGGTAGAGGATAATCTAGAGTTATTTAAACTCTGTATAATAACTAAGAGTTATTTGTAATGTAAAGTATAACATAGAGAATAGATGTGATATATGTTAAATTGTGTTAATGTTAATGTACAGAGAAGGAAATTCTCTATAGACACCATTATTAATAAAGTTGAGGAACCAGTGCACTGCTTAGGAGGCTTTATATGCTGTAGGTAGCTACTAAACATGTGTGTAGTGAAGATACTTAAGAGTTTAGTGTAAAACTAAGAATAGAGCTCCTCCATGTAGGGAAGAAAAATGCTATTTTAATTTCAAATGATTTTAATTTCACTTATTGCTCCTGTAAGGTAAATAGGCTTTCATCTTTATCTCATTTTTACCTTTTAAATCTATATCTGACTTAAATTTTAATTAAACCTGTTTAAGTGAAGTGTTTTGTGTTAACTTATCTGTTAACCAACATATACCTGAACTTATACCCAATAAAAAGACGTTGTAAGAGCTAGCTGCTGTTTCATTTATTCCAATTCTTCCTCCATGGAAAAAGTGGGCCGGATTTGGGCATAAACTTCCGGGCTAAAAATAAGGCCCACTCCGGCCCTGATGGACAATGAAGTATGTAAAACATTCAAGCGACATATTCTTTACTATTTAAACTGTGAGTCTTATGGTGAAACATACTGGAAGTGGTTTAATTCAAAGCTTGTAATATTAATGGAATGGATGGAACCGGTTAGCTTTGGAACCAGTTAGCTTTCTTTAAGGTTGATAGCTAGTTAATGAGCCTATGTCTATTTAGGCGTAATACTCATAACAAGTTATTTTTCATCCCTCAAAATTTGCCACAGTGCAATACTATTTGATACTGGCTTCCAAGTCAACATCAGTGATGCCAAGTTTGTGACATGTCCACCGGCTGTCTGGCCTTTATTTTTCCTACAACCACAATGTTTCCACACCCAAGGTTTGCTACCAGTGCTACAGTATAAAACAACTAGTAGATTGCTGCTGCATTGTTTGGTGCTTTAATGTGAACCCAAAAGCATGCAAGCAAGGCTAATAAGTAAATCAAGAAACGTAGGTTTAACTTTGACAAGGTGTTAGGAATCTATTGAACGGGTTAATGTTGTGAACCCACATAAATCATTTCCCTTCATTTTGCTGTAGATCACAAGGTGAGCAAGCTAGCCACAGTCACGGTAGTAAACCAGGCTTTTACTGTCATATATAACTACAGTACAAGTTTAATTAAGCACTAAATGGACAATACAGACAATTTGAAAATGCAATGCAAACAGTTCCCGCCTTCGCCCGGCAGTGTTCTGGTTTTTAGGAACTTGGTGCAGTAAAACTCAGAATCAGAATCGTTTATTTCGGCAAGTATGTCACACATACAAGGAAATTGTCTTGGTGAGGCACACGTATGATATATAACAAAAACAATATTACACTAAGAGAAAGGTATAATAAGATACAATAAATAGAATAAAGAATATGCTTTGCTGAACAGATATATCAAAATCTGTGCTAATATGTGTACGGATATTCTACACATAAGTGAGTCTGAGTGGAAATATATTATAAGAGCTATCATTTACAGAATCTCTACAGCTGTGCAAATAAGCATTATGTTAAAAAGGAGTTACTGTAATACAGTGAGAATCAGTTCAAGTATGAGTATGCAGGGTGACCACTGTGGTTAATGAGAGTAACAGCTCTGAGGAAAAAGCTGTCTGGTTGTGCTGGTCTTGATGCTCCTGAGTCTTCTGCCAGAGGGAAGTGTCTGGAAGATGTGATGTCCAGGAAAAGAGGGGGCAGAATTTAGGTGTTTGTAAGGCGGCCTTAGGTGAGCTTATATTGACTATTTTAAAGTGGGTCAGAACTCAGCTCAGCCAATCAGATTTTAGAACAGAAAGAGTTTCATAATCAGCAATAAGTCATTAAGGTTTGACTGAGTTCTCTTTGAATTTATTTTCAATGCATGTGCACAGTAATGTACATAAAATTCACAGAATACTTTTGCTACATTTTGATGTTGTATGCTGTGATTATATATTTTGATATACAGTACTGTGCAAAGGCCTTTAAGAACTAATGGAAATTATTATATTTAAAAAGCTTTTATTTGTTCAGCAAAACACTTTATTTGTTTAAATATTCAAATAGTATTAACGCAGTAGGTGTTGGTTTTATATATGTGTGTTTATTTAACCCATTCTCCTTGTAGAAACAACCCAGTATTGTTTGCGGTTATCATCTAATACCTGCTTTGACTGCTCAGTATTTCATTAAGCTAAATCAAGATTGCTGCTGAAGGAGCTGCATACATTCATACAATGTCTGGAGCATCCAGGAGAAATCTGGAACTAAACTTTGTTCTTCAATCTGGTCAGAATTGTTCTTACAATGGGTCGGAACTTAGCTCAACCAATCAGATTTTAAAACAGAAAGAGTTTCATAATCGGATTTTATTACTAGCGTGAGGTGTTGACTTAACATCTGTATTTATCTTTCTTGCTTATGAACTCCTGTATCATGTACCTGTGCCATGGCTTCACAGATGATTTGTCCTTCACGCTTTACCTTAGTCAGCAGTTTTGTTACATTTTCTTGAGGGATCAGAACTGTAAAAGCTCCATTCATGCACCTGCGAGAGACGCTTGCAGGCGCTTAACAATGGAGAATTGTTTCTGGCTGCATTTGTAAAGGTCACATTAAATGCGAAGACCTATAAAGGATCTGGATGCCCCCCCCCATCACAGTAACTGGCTAAAGGGGCTTAAACAGGATCGGCTGTTGAGAGAGTGGCAGGAAGATTTATGATACAGGAGAGGTTTTCCTCCGTGCCTAAACCGTCTGTCTCTCTCCCTACATGAGAAAAATACCAGCAGGAATTGTCTGACACCGAGTGTCAAATCAGCAAAAACTCGCAGAGCTCGACGGGACTTGCTCCTCAAGTTACCAGCGAAGAGGAGGCGCAGCAGCGGCGCACCGCATCAAAACACTGTTTAACACTTTTTCTTTTTTTAACTTTTCTTTTGTTTAGCTGCATGGCTGAAATTGAGTTATGCTATTATGATTCCACCAATTGTTACAAAGATATATCAAATTATATCAAATTACACCATGCTATTGTGAGCGCCAGCGCTAACTGCAACTTCTAAGGTTTAATTCCACGAGTATAATTTGATCCTGATGCCAGTTCCTCCCCCCCGGGGTCACTCGTAGTAAATGTTATTCCATCATTAACTTCTAAGAAGCCACTGCCTGTGAGTTTGATTAGAATTACACCCACTTTAACCGTGAGAGTGGGTCTTGGTTTAAGCCTCGGTGGCGGCAAAGGGCCATTCGTGGCCATGACAGCTGATCTGATTGACCTTTTGGAGCGAAATGTCTGGTCGCACTGCAGTCTGGTGCTGAGCCTGCTGACGCAGCTTTGGCAGGCAGAGAAGCAAGGCCAGTCATTCTCTCTCTCTCTTTCTCTCTCTCTCTTTCTTTCTTCCTCTCATTCTATCTCTGCATCAGCACAAGGGCAAGGGCAAAATGGCAAGGCCCACGGGTTTGCAGTAGACTGAGGTGACACCGAAGCTCTAGAACTGTTTTCCTGAGCCTACTGTCATAATGTCATGCTGGGACACCCAACTGACACCCAAACACCCAATTTTGTCTTCGTTACTTTATGAAAATGTAGTCTGTTCAAAATTTTATATAACGGGTGATGGCAGAAACCTGTACAAACACTTTATTAAAATGTCAACACAGGCTACAACTAGATCTGGTCCCCCTGCTCTTCTGCACTTGACCTGTACAGAGTGCAGTCAGTGTATGATCATTTGGTTTTATGTTGCCTCCGACTTGTCATGGCATCATCACAGGTTGGTAAGGGAGTTAAAAAGCTTCATTTTTTTAAAGCTTTTGTTATAATTACATTGAAATTGCTTTATGAAAACCAAATTCAGGAACAACAAAGGGCCATTTTCAGAGGGAAACACAAGTACGACTTATACATAATAACATAATAACTGTTGTCTCGTTGTGTGTGAACTGTTAGCTGCTAGCGAGTGGGCGAATGAGTGGTGAACGGGGTGATGGAGGGGGTAAGGAAGCCCTGCTGTGAAAACTATTCACCCTTCTCCATAATGATGACCATGCCAAGATAAAACACATCTTTATATCAAACCACATTCTACAAGCACCATGATAAAAAAAGAAGTAGTGTTAAAAAATACATGCTTCAGGTTTTGTAATCCGACCAGTAGGGTTGTGTAACACATAAGAGAAGCGCAGTTGTACTACATGGGAAGAACTGCACAAAGGATTGAAAGTCTTGTAATGAGCATACATGTTTGGGGACAACGACCCACCTGCACAAAAATAAATAAATAAATAATAAATAATCTTGTAGTCCAGGCTAGTCCCTTGTAACACCTGGAATACAATGATAACACAAGTAAAACATGCTGTCTAACAAATTGCCATCCTTAGCTAACTAGTGTTGACTTCTGAAGGCAGAATTGTTGGGTTCTTGAAGAAGGAGTGAAGACCTTGTCGAGGAAAAAGAAGCCTAAATTAGTTAACCATAGTAAACCACACCTTCTTGTTCTCCCTTTGTCTAAACAGCCCAGAAACCTACTACTTGATGGACGACTGCCTCTACCTTTGTAATTAAAATAGAGGTGTTGAGGCCCACCCAGGAATTTACAGTCGTCTCCCATCAAGGAGCCAGACTCCAAGATAATCCCTACATCAATTGGCATTGCTAGATAAATTAGGCTACTCATTGGCGGTTGTTACATGCCAAATGGGACAAACAAAGAGAGACATGCAAAATGCAAACAAGATTAACACAAGAAATAATATTTAACACTAAATAATAGACACTAATCTATATATTCAACTCAGTTATGACGAATTAGTTCAAATTTACAGGCTAACAACATTTGTGTGTATTTTATTGTTTTGTTTTTTTTATTTCTCTATATTTTAGAATTACATCAGTTATTGTAGCAAAAACCATCTCATACCCTCTTTTTATCTCTAAGTCTCATGCATGCAGTTGACCAAAGCTTTGCTTTTCTAATTTTAACTATTCACATGATACATATATGAAACATGTTTTAATACAAGTTATGAAATATACAAATTGTAATACATCCTTTGAGCCCATACACTTTTTATTACATACACCTTCATCTTCATTGTTGAATTTTAGCTGCGAACCTTGCCCAATGCAGAGAGATCGTCAATAACCAGCTACCTTGAGGCACATTTGATGTGGTTAGAGTTTTCACCGTGCTCATCCCTCAAGGTTAATTCAAACCACAAGAAGCCATTCAGCGCATTGTCGGAGTAAAGAGACAGAGGGGGAAAATTACATTCGGGCAAACGCTTCCCCTGATGTCCTCAGAGCGAAGTGGCGGCGCGCTGTGGGAGCGAGCCGGTGACAGGGGATCTCCATCATGTCGGGCATCAATCAGTTTGTGTCAGAGGAGCGGGGAAGCTGAAAGCGCTGCCAGATGGCTGTGGGAACGCAAGAAGTAATTAAGCCCTCCAACTGAAAAGTTCCCTAATTGATCATCCGATGCTCCTTGCTCCAGAGTACCAATCATAGAAATAAAGACGGATACATGATAGTGTCCTCTGATTGCAGTAATGTGTCAATTGTAAATGATAAGGAAGAATTATCGGGATTGATTATAAGATTTGGATGCGTGTGCCTGTGAGATGGATGATGTCATTGGCTGCAGCCCAGAGCCTAATGAACCGAGACCGGCATTAATGAAGTAAATGTTCAGAAAAGTCTCCACAGCGAAGTCAGGTGAGGAACGTGCGGCATGTCACAGTTATGTGCTTTATTTAATTATTACTTTCAAGATTAACGCAATTAAGCTGTACATTGACGAGCACTGCCAACTTGTCAGCGAGGTTTGTTTCTTTTAAGTGATGAAAATGAACGGATCCATAGTGCTTGTGTTAGTTGGTGTGAGCCACATAGTGAATAGCCTGTTAGAGCTGAGGTGGCTCAGGTAAAGTGTTGGATTATATATGTGAAGTTTAATTTTTATCTAAATTTGGATTATATTTGTGAAATTGGTTACGATCTATAGAAGGATGGGAGCAAAGTGATGGACGGTCAGTTTAAAAGTGTTGCCTTGTATGTGTGAAAAGGCTTGGCGTCCAGTTTTGGGAAAGTTGGTTTACATGTGTAAAATGGTTGGCAAAGTATATAAGTGTAACCCCAAACTGTATGTGTAACGTTTATATCTATAAAGCTGTGGTTTTAAATGTGAAGTAAAATTGTATGTGTAAAGCTGGATTAATAGAGATGGGTCACGGCCTGTGGAAGGATAGGAGTGAAGGACGGTCCGTTACAGTGTTGCAGATGAAGATGGTCTCCAATTTTGGGAAAGGTTACGTGTAAAGTTGTGTTATATGTATAAACTGGGATGTTAGATGATATGTGCGAGCGTTAGATCTATATAGCTTGGATTATAAATGGAAAGTTGGATTGCATGTATAAAGGTTGGATTATTTCTGTAAATATGATTGGTCCCTCATATGTTGATGTATGTAAAGTTGGATTGTATGTGTAAAAATTTACTTTTTAGAACTTATCTGTGTGAAGTTTATGTGTACAAATTTGGATCATATATTCAAAGATCTTATGTTTCAAATGGGATTATATGTATAGTCTTTTAACCTGTAAAGCTAAGTAGCACACCAAGTTTTTATGTGTAAAGCTCAATAGAGAATTTACATTTGCAAAAAAATCTGGATTGCATGTGTAAAAATTCTAAATGTATAACTGAGTTATGTGTGTAAAATGGTTAGCACGCCATGTAAGAAATGTGTTTATGTTTAAGATATTTTTCAGTTTATGCGTTTTAGATTGTATATTTAAAGTTCATGTCTTTATACCTTGCTTAATACATGTAAAGTTGTTTGTTGTGTATAGGTTGGAATATTTCCTTATCACATTTAAGGAAAATTCATTTATGAAAAGTTGGAAAAGTCTGGTACTACGTGCTATAAAAGTTTATCTGTGTAAAGTTGATCTGTATAGCTAAGGTTTCTACCTGTTATCCAAGTTTATGTGTGCAAAGTTGGATTGAGTGTAAAGTTCATATGTGTAAAACAAGATTATATGTGTAGAACATATACATATAAAGCTGGGTTATATATGTAAAGAGAAGTCTTTATATATAAAAGTTCTGTGTAAATGTCTCGAGTACTAGATTTAAGTGATAAACCACAGGGTTAAAATTTGTATTTCAAGAGTTAAGTTGTGATTTTAAAATTCATCTGTAATTGAGACGGAATTGTGACTTCAGCATTATATAATCCCAAAAAATAATCAGATATTATGAGATAAATTTTTTGGCTTCAAGCACTCACAGCAAGCTGATCCAGGTTGGATTCCTGGTCCGGGCCATTCTGTGTGGAGTGTGCATGTTCTCCTTGTGCTTAAGTGGGTTTCCTCCGAGTACTCCGGTTTCTTCCCACACTTTCAAAGACATGCAGTTAGGTTGATTGGTCACTCTAAATTGCGTGAGTGAGTGTTGGCCATGCGATGGACTGGCAAACTGTCCATGGTGTACCCCGCCTTCGCCTGATGATGCTGAGATTAGCTTCAGCCCACCCGTGACCCCGACAAGCAAGATTAAGCAGCAGATAATGGATGGATGGATAATTTAGCTTCATTAAGTTAACTTTTTGGACCTTGAATTATTATTATTATTATTGTTGTTGTTGTTGTTGTTGACGTTGTTGTTGTTATTATAAATAAACATAATTCAGATGAACTTTTAGGGCTTTTGCTGAGAGTAAATTGTGTAAAATGACTTTTCCCTCTCACTCACTCTCTACCCTCTTTTTTCATGAGGGATTTTTCTTCCTCACTTTCATTTACACCGTAGTGATGCAGTTCCTTCATTACTTTGGCATGTGATAAAAAGACTCTGGGAAAACACACAGAGGATTCCAGGAATGATAAACTAGATACACACGTGCTTGTTTTTATGCGTCTCTTTGAAAGGTTTGGCCTCTTTGATGTGCCATCTACTCATTTCAGCTTGACTATTGAAATGGCAAGTTAGGGTTTTTTTAACACCCCAGTAGAACTCTAGCAGACACCTGTTGACAAATATTGCTAGGTCGGTAGACTACATGTATTCTTTTGCTTGAATAAAGTCATTTCTTTCAAAGGTGGCAGCTAGCTTCTGTGGCGGTTTGTTGTTTTATTGCAGCTTGTTGCCCTGTAAATTGGTGTTTTAATGGATTTAGGAAATTATGAATGAGCTAACAAAGCACCTCATTAAATCAACATTCGGGGACTTCAAGTGCCAGCCCACGAATTTAGCAAAACACTGAAAGAATGAATTAGGACCCTCTTGCCCTCTCAAAATTCATAGGTTGCACAGTGCATGCGAGAACTGACTAAAAACATGTTTCTAAGTTGTTTAGCTTGTTTGATTACTGGCAAGTGGTACCATGCACACACTGCCTTTCAGTTCTGCAGGTGTTGCGTTATGACAATGAGTATAAGGTATGTTTAGAGCATTGCTACGAACTAAACAGCTCTTGATTTATCACTGTATTCACATTTTTCTTATTGTTGCTGTCATATTAAGACATTTACTTTTTAATACATATTACCTAAACATTTCATTACATTTTATTAAAAATACATATTTTTCCCATATACTTTGAAAACACCAATGCTGTACATTGTGATCATTACCTGCCAACAGCATGACAGAATGACAGAATTTCGATTAAAATCTCTTTTAACCCTTTAAGATCAACATCAACAAACATTTCTGTGCTAGTAATGCAATTATCCAACACTGTCATCGCATTGGTTTGATTTTTATTGCATTGTATTGTATTGTAGATGTCAGTTCTATATAAAGCTACCTTTTGCTGGTCTCTACAGCTTGGGGTATGTGTCTATTAGCTAAGCACGTCTAAATACTAGGATTTTACCCCATTTTCAAGAAGTGGGGTTGAATTTAATGTAGGGAGTTAAACCGCTGCCCTTTTTGCTGTAGACTCTTGTTCCTCAAGACGATCACTGTCAGAGCTAGACTGGTAATCTGGAATAGCCGGTGGGCCGACAGTTCTCAGGGGTTGTTGCTGTTGGATTTTTTTTTTTTTCGGCCCACAATTTAGAGGGGGCGGCCCATTGGTCTATCTTCAATATAGACAGTGGACTGAACCAATCCGGATATAGCACGTAAGCGGCCCCAGCCTTTCCCTGCGTGGTCCACTGTCTCTCCCGCTAGTTTTACAGTGTTGAACGTGAAACCAAAGCGAAAGGAAGGGGGTGCGGGAAAGTTGCGTTCAAAGCGATTGAAGAGTGTCACTGTAGATGAAGAGCGTTGCTGTAGATGAAGAGTGTCACGGTAGATGCTGCAAAATGTGCTAAGATCACAGATGTGTTCGCTGCTGTAGCCTCCACGTCCTCTGTGACAGCAGCGCTCCAGCAGGTTGTAGGGGAAGACAGCAGCAGCGGGCAGGGAGAGGAGCAGCCAGAGATACAGGCTTTTAATAGAGAACCCAAGGACAGAGTGAGCGGGAGAGTGTAGTACGTAAGCAGGTAGTAATGTTAGGATAACACAGGTAACGTTAGCTCTACTACATACTATGCTATGGTTAAACATGTTTTAAAACCACTCAAACAAGTGAAATAACAGATTCTATAACTGCTAAATGATAAGTAAAAGCTTTGTTATCTAAACATTACTAAAGTAAGTGTAAAGAAAGTATAAAAGTATTATTAGCAAAAGGTATGCACACATTGAATGAGAATAATGCTGCTAAATGCTGACGAGTTGCATGAGTTCATAAAGCAGCCCTGTTTGTACAAATGCATGTTATAGCTTTTTAAAGGAGGAAGTACATCTTAACCTGAAGAATTAGAATTGAGCTGCTATATCAGGGAATTCAGAAAATACATATTAGAGCTGATTTGAATAAAAAGGATAAAAGAATCATTTGAACTACACAGAGCAGACAAAACTTAAGGAATTTATTAAAATTAGTTTTTCACGATGGTTATCCAATAGACTTCTAAAGTAATGATTAACTGTAAGTTTTTAATAAGCCTAAGGCTAAACATTCTGTTTTTTTAATATGATGCTGTTATTATTTGATAATTCTTATATGTTAATAGTAAAATACATTCCTTCAGGGTAACACATACATAAATTACTAGTCAGTTGTGGTCCACTAATTATGAGGGGACGGTCTAAGCCCAAAATGCCAGGGCTGCTTTTTTGTCCCAGTCCAGCCCTGATCACTGACCTCCTGGAAAGTGAACCTCTGGTCATCCAAAATAGGTTTTCCTCAAGTAATGCCCTGTATTACCTTCTATTGATCTTTTCTTCAATCTAGTCCCCACAGAATGATACTGCCACCACCATAACTTCAAACCTTCTTCCAAGTGTTTGGGGAATCTGCTACATGCTGCTGTCTCCTTTTTTCTTTCTTTAAGCAATTTTCTTTCTTTTTTTGGACACTCTTCCATAAAGCCCTCCTCTGTGAAGTGTAAGGCTGAAAGTGGTCCTATAGACAGATACTCTTATCTCCACTATGGATCTTTGCAGCTTCTTCAGTGTTATCTGTGGTGTGTTTGTTGAATCTCTGAGTAACGCCCTGCTTGCCCAGTCTGTGAGTTTTGGTGGGCGGCCTGTTCTTGACAGGTTGAGCCATATTCTTTCTATTTTGTTATAATGGATTTACTGGTGATCTGTGGGATGTTCAAAGTTTGGGACTTCTTATTTTTAATAAGCCAACCCGATCTATACTTCTCCATTACTTTATCTTTGACTTGTTGGGTGAGCTCTTTGATCTTTATGGTGCTTGCTTAATAGTGGTGCAGGCTCAGGGGCGATTGGACCCAGGTGTATTTATCATGTGACCGATCATGGGACCAAGGTGGACCTTAATCAAGCAATTATGTGACTTCTGAATTTAATTAGCTGAACCAGATCTTATTTAGTATACATATACACTCACTTACATTCACTTTTTAAAACAAGGTATCATTTTTATTCCCCTTTAACAACTTTGACATTTTTTTATGTCCTGTACATAAAACTATATATTAACTCCAGGTTGAAATGCAGTAAGACAGGAGCAACACCTTTGGGAGTCAATACTTTTGCAAGGCACTGTAAGAACATGGTTTTGTTTAAACTAAAAGACAGGGTAAAGCTTTGTGTTCAAGTATTTACAGAGTCAAGTCAATTCAAGTTTATTTGTATAGGGCTTTTTACAACGATGTTGACTCAAAGCAGCTTTACAGAGTTTTGAAAACAGACAGTTACAACATATATCCCCCAGTGTGCAAGCCACAGGCAACAGTGGCAAGAACACCTCCCTCAGACTGGAGGAAGAAACCTTGGGAGGAACCAGACTCATAAGGGGAGACCCATCCTTCTCTGGTCAAACAGTATTTATAGTTTAATAAACTAAACACCAAAAAAAGAGTGGTTCTCAGTAGAATTTTTTAGAATTTAGAATTTGGCCTAGGGGATCCCAGGGAACGAACCGGCGACCTTCCGGTCACAAGACCGGACCCCTTATCCTTCAGGCCACAACTGCAAAATAAAAGCTGAACCTGTATACACTTTGGGGCAGGTGAACAGCAGTGGGCAGCCTTAGCCGCAGACCCTGAAGAGCAGTTAGGAGTTAGGTGTCTTGCTCAAGGGTACATTAGTCATATCCTGTGGGTTCAGGAGCTCAAACTGCCCGGCTGATTCACTAACTTCCAGCCCCAAACTTATCTGCCTGAACAGGGAGCCGGAACCCGACTGAGCTAGCTGGGTGAATAAACAAGCTATATTGTTTTCTACCCTAAAAACTTCTCTACGATGATTGTTTATTATTAAAAGTCAAAAAATAACTCACTGTAATGAACACTGATGGGAAATTATTTTAATAGATATTGTCTTTCCTCAACAATCACTCTGCTTTCCAGTATTAGTCTAATGTAAACAATCTACATTTCCAATCAACAGATTTAACTGCAGGTAGGCTGCCTAATCAATATTCGCTCCGTGCCAGAGAACATGTCTTATCCAGGATAAAGTCACAGGAACACACTTGCTTGTTTTGGTCAATCCTTCTCATCCTGGCTATAGTTTACAGGCTCAAAGTTGATTTCTATCACTTCAGACTTCATAACTAACTTCTTGTTTCTTGTGTCTTTGTCCCCTGCTGCTGCTGACGTGTCTGATCTGCACAGGTAAGTCCTACCTTTGTTACATTCAGGTGTGAGAGATATTTGTGTGGCGTTGTTTGGTGTAGTTGTGAGCTCTACAGCCGTGCTCGTCTGTCAGCGTGAGCTCCTGCTCTGTGTTCTGCTGAATTCCCCTGAATCTCCTCTCCAAAGTAAAATGAATCCTCCTCTGTCTGCCCAGAGCCTTATTACATAACATACTTCATATGAAACATCCACTCTCTCTTCTATCACTCTCTCCCTCTCCGTCTGTCTCTCTCTTTCATTCTCTCCCCATGTGCAGGCTCTTCCTCTCCATTTCTCTTATCCTCTCCTTTGTCTGCTCCCCCCTCTCTTTTATTCTCTTTATTTGGTTTTATCATCTCTGTCTATCTTTCCTATCTCTTGTTTTCCTTTTCTATCATTTTTCTCTCATTCTTCCTCATTGTGCTCTCATCCCCCTTGATTATTCTTATCCTCTCTTTTGTCTCTCTTTCACCTTCTCTCTCTATCTCTCATGTTCTCTCACTCATGTTCTCTCTTTTTTATCATACTTATTCTCTCTCTCACTTCTATTGTCGCTTTATTTAGCTTTAGTTTTTATTTGGGTTTATTATCTCTCTCTATCTTTTTCCCTCGTTCTTCTTCCCTTATTCTTTTTTCAATTTTTTTTTTTACTGATTCTCCCTCATAGTGCTCTCTGTCCCTCTTATCCTCTCTTTTGTTTCTCTTTCCCCTTCTCTCTCTCTCTCTCTCTTTCATTCTCTGTATTTGGCTTTATTATCTCTCTATCTTTCTTTTTCCCTCGTTCTTCTTCCCTTATTCATCTTTTCTATCTTTTTTTTACTGATTCTCCCTCATAGTGCTCTCTGTCACTCTTATCCTCTATTTTGTCTCTCTTTCCCCTTCTCTCCCTCTCTCTCTCTCTCTCTCTCTCTCTTTCTCTCTCTCTTTCATTCTCTTTATTTGGCTTTATTATCTCTCTCTATCTTTCTTTTTCCCTCATTCTTCTTCCCTTATTCTTCTTTTCTATCTTATTTTCTCTCTCCTCTTTTTCCCCTCCTCTCTGTCTCTCTGTCTCTCTCTCTTTCTCTTTCTCTCTGTCTCTCTCATTCTCTTTATTTGGCTTTATTATCTCTCTCTATCTTTCTTTTTCCCTCGTTCTTCTTCCCTTATTCTTCTTTTCTATCTTATTTTCTCTCTCCTCTTTTTCCCCTCCTCTCTGTCTCTCTGTCTCTCTCTTTCTCTTTCTCTTTCTCTCTGTCTCTCTCATTCTCTTTATTTGGCTTTATTATCTTTCTCTATCTTTCCTTTTTCCTTGTTGTTCTTTTTTATCTTATTTTCTTTCCTTCCACCTCATTGTGCTCTTTCCCCCTCTTGTCCTCTCTTTCATCTCTTTTTCCCCATCTTTATTATTTCTCTCTTTTTCTTGATCTCTTGTTCTCCTACTCTAATTTTTTCACTCAGTCTTCCTCATTGTGCTCTCCCTCCCTTTCCATTTATTTCATCCTCTTTTGTCTCTCTTTCCCCTCTCTCTCTCTCTCTAATTTTCTTTGAATTCTCTCTCTACCCCATACAATTCTCTCACTCATGTTCTCTCTTTTTTCTCACTCTTATTCTCTTTCTCACTCTCTGCTTTAATTCTCCATTTATTTTTTCTCATTCTCTTTTTCTTTCTCTGTATCTCTCTCTCTCCCCTCCCTCTCTCTCCCTCTCTGTATTGTGTAGGATCTGTAGAAGTGCTGAGATATTTAAAGTGCCGTGTTGGGCCGCTGAAAAGCTTTAAGCAGAAACTGAAAGCTCAGCTTTAAAGCGAGTGAAGTCGTTTCTGAGATGATGTACGTCTTTGCTGCTTGTGACGGTAGAGCAGAGCCGGCCTGAGCGCGTGAGCGTGTAGCATCAGCAGAATGAATACATGGAGGGTTTACATACATTTACTATCCTGATACCCCCACACTGTCGGCGTGCTGAACACCACGGACCAGAACTGAAGAGATCTGAGATGCTCCTTGCTTAAGAACATTAAATTACTGAAAGCCATTTGACTGGAGTATCATCTGCTTATTGTAGCTATTTGACTGTGTCGTTGATTTCTACAGAACCAGCAGGAGATGAAAGATGTTAGTGCAGCATGTAATAAATAGAACATAGTTTTGTTGCAGCACACTCTTCATATGGGTTCTTTAAAGGAGCAGTGTGGAAAACTGTGTTTGCATTCATGTAAAATCACATGTCAATTGTCACGTCGTCATGTTTTCGTTAGCTTAGAATGGGTCGTCTTCCCACAGAGCCCCCTATGTAGATCCGCAATGTTGCTACAGTAGCCCAGAGCTGACTTATCCCAGAGTGCCATTCGCATTTTATATTACGTTTACAGACAGCTTACATTTGGTGGGGCTGCTACAACAATTGGAAGACACAGAAAGAAGAAGAATCCGTGTCACAGTGTCCTGCCATCGCACATGTTTATTGGTAGTCCCAACTTCAAATTTCCATTTGTGTTACCCAACTTGGAATACCCACTCAGAATTCCCACCTGGGGCAGTCGTGGGCTGGAGGTTAGGGAACCAGCCTTGTGACCGGAAGGTTGCAGGTTTGATACCATTAACCAATAGGACATTGCCCTTGAGCAAGGCACCTAACCCCTGACTGCTTCCTGGGCGCCGTGGTAGGGCTCATTTGCTAATATGGATCAAAGCACACTCTATCCCCTAAAATATTACCTAGAAGCTGATTCCACTGTAGGTAAGGTAGCAAATCACTGTACGTATAGTAACGTAGAACAACATTTGTGGAATTACAGTAAATTACAAATAAATAAACAAAATATTATTATTAGATAAATCCAATTAAAGATCACTTGACAAACTAAACAAGATACTCCACATTACCTGGTACTGCTGTCAGAAAACTTTTAAATTATACATGCATTGTCTGGATTATATACATATATAACCAAACAAAAATGCTCTCTCCAGAAGCTGAGCTTTAGGCATTTAGACCCCTGGTCTATGCTAGAGAGCCAAAATATTTTCTTCTCTTCTTGTTCACAGCCATAGCAGTGTGCAGTTTGGCCAGAGAGTGATGTAACTTTATGTTTCAGAGTGATTTCTGACAAAAGTTAATATTAACATTAGCTAACCCAAACCCTCATAGTCTGTTACCATAACAATACATTATACTAAAGCTGTTTTATTTCAGTATATATGGTCATCGCTGTTATTCATTGCTCTTATCACTGACCTCACGTTTAAAGCTGGCGTAAGCTACCCGACACTCCACCTTTTGGAGGTGGTTTGAGAAAATTCCAGTCAGATTTCATAGATGCACCTCAGTCAAATCAAAGTTTATTCATATGTGCCTTTTACAACAGATGTTGTCACAAAGCAGCTTTACAGAAAAGTCAGTCGAAGCATACAGAATTTACTATCTCAGTAAATAAACTTTCCAAACAAAATTCTTTCTTAGTAACTTTACAGGAGAAGACAAAAATGTTCTTAACTTTTAATGTAGGTTAATGTACAGAGTTTTTTGAGCATTTCTATCAGTCTGTTTATCAAATGACAGTGCTTAAAAACTGTCCTTGTTTAGGACAGTCATGACATATAATATTTTACATTATGAGATGGCTGTAAGATTAAAGTTATTTTATTTCGCACTTTTTAATATTATTCTGAAGTGAAATGCAAACCATTTGAAGGTGTTTTGAAAAGCAATTCCAGTCAGATTCATTCAAGTCAAGGTTTTTTAATTATGCACCTTTTACTACAGTTGTTGTCACAAAGCAGCTTAACTGAAAAATTTGTCAATACATTCTGAATGTACTATCTCAGTACGGTTAGGATGAGTGACAGAATGAAATGCTGGATGGGGAAACTGTAGTGTTTGATACACTATGATTACAGTGTGAAAAATTTGGTAAGGGTTTATTATTTTTGTGTTTTGTAAGCGCATAAGTGCTTTTGCATGTGTTTGCATTAAGCTCAAGATGAAACTGAGTCTACAAGTTCAGAATTGGAAATCATCCAAATAAATGACCTACCTATGCTTAATTTCACCTCCCGTAAGTCCCAACTTGGAATTCCCAAGTCCCATTTCCCACTTGGGGCAGTCGTGGGCTGGAGGTTAGAGAACCAGCCTTGTGACCAGAAGGTTGCAGGTTTGATACCATGAACCAACAGGACACGACTGAAGTGCCCTTGAGCAAGGCACCTAACCCCTGACTGCTTCCTGGGCGCCATGATAGGGCTGCCCACCGCACTGGGCTTGTGTGCTCACTGTTACCTAGTGTTTCACTGCATGAATGGGTTAAATGTGGAGATCTTGAATTTCCCTCTGGGACTGATAAAGTATCTATTCTGTTGAAACTGCCAACTCGCATGTGCATGTTTTTTTATAACTCTGCATTCATGTCCGAACAGGGAGGAAACCATTTCGCCCTATTTCCCATCCAGAGTTCCCACATGGAATTCCCACTTGTATTACCCAACTTTGAATACTCACTCAGAATTCCCAACTCCCAATTCCCACTTGAAACTCCCAACTTGTATGTGTATGTTCTTTTATAATGTTGCATTCATGTCCAAACAGGGAGGAAACCATTTCACCCTATTTCCCATTCAGAGTTCCCACATGGAATTCCCACTTGCATTACCCAACTTGGAAACCCCACTCAGAATTCCCAATTCCCACTTAAAACTCCCAATGCGGATGTGCATGTTCTTTTATAACCCTGCATTCATGTCCAAACAGGGAGGAAACCATTTCGCTCTATTACCCATTCAGAGTTCCGACATGGAATTCCAACTTGTGCTTCTCCGAGTTGAGGTTTTCGACAATTTGTTTTACATTTATTGAGCATAGGTCTTCTTCTCATCTTAAAAAAAGCTATTAAAAGCTATTCAAGATATATTTATATGCTCAAATAGCAGTCAAGCTAGCACTGGATTACAGTAAGTATCCATGTGTTTCCCAGTTCAGGTCGTGGCAACCCTCTGAGGTGAGAAGTAGGACGTTCCAAGTTTTAAAATTCCCAGGGTGCTGAGCTGTCAAGGCGGCATTGCACACATTTTGCAGGTGCGAAGTGGGAGGGGTTTGCTGGGTTCCCGTCAAAATGACAGCAATTAGTTTCCATTAACAGCTGGCACTGTAGACGGAGGACATGCACAGGTGGCCGACACCCCCTCACAGATACTCACCCCAGCGTGCGGTCGGCTCCCCTGTTCCGGACGTGTCATCTCTCTGCCGGATTCACCCTCCTCCCAGCTGCCCACTCATTAGCCATGGTACTCAGAAAACAATGCGGCCTGACGGCAACCTGTTATCATTAGCAATTGAGCAAATTACATACACTGCAGCGAGTAATGCTGCCTTCAAGAGCTGGAGGGCGAGTTTTTCCCTACTGATTCAATTAAAGGAGAGAAGATTGTGAAAGTACTGTTCCCCACAGAGAAACCGAGGAAGGCTAAGAGCTCTTTTCTGATGTTTCTGTGTTCACAGGCTACCTCTGCTTTATGGCTATTTCACATAAAAAAGACGTAAGTAGGAAAAATAATATTGCTGTCCTGCAACAAATAATGTCTTGGTAAGAAAAAGCATCTTAAATGTAGAAAATAAACTGTCCAAACAAAAAGCATCTATCTCAGAAACTTTAAAAAACATTCTAAACTTTTAATGTAGGTTAAGATAAATAGCTTTTGGAGCATTTCTATCAGTCTAATTATTAAAGTGAAAAACAAATTATTTATTAATTTATCTAGGGCAGCCATGACTTAATATTTTACATTTTGAGATGTAAGAATACAGTAATATGATTTTGCCCTTTTTTGTTATCCTGAAGCGAAACGATCTCATCACCACTTTTCTCTTTTTAAGCATAATTCCATGAACTCAACATAATTATCTGCCAATGCAATAAGACCAGCTTACTGTGTTGGAATATATGGTCATCCAAAGTGGCTTGATGAGAAATGTTCCATTTAGAGACACTTGCTTGGTGGTAGTGATAAGAGCCAAACATCTTTGGTCATTCAGTTATGCTTGTTTTCAATTTTCCCAAAACACCATTATATTATCTATATTTATCCTCTGTATCAGAAGCTCCTGCATCTAAAGGCCCCGCCTCCTGGTAAGCCCAGGGTGCTCTCTTGTGCTTGGTCAACTGCCTCCATCAACATGGCCTCCAGTAGTTGATGTTTGTTTGTTTTGTGAGTGTGTGCAAAGTTTGCTGATTTGTGTGTAATAAGGATGTTGTTTTGAGATGATGTCACTATGTAACAAAGAAAAGGGCTTGAATTCCAACAATGCAGTTCAGACAGCTGAGAAAAGAGGTATCTGTGGGACAGAGTATCTCCTTCTGTCACTTTGAGATGTATAAGTTTGTTTGTTTGTTACATAAACACTAAAGGAACAGAATAAAAACCTAATAGACGCCCTTTTATGGCTCTAAAAGGTCCCTCACAAAAAGATGAAAAGGTTATAAATACACTGTATGATGCCTGAAACAATATATATATATATATATATATATATATATATATATATATATATATATATATATATATATATATGTTCTATGTGTAAAATAATGACATAGTGAAAAAAAGTTTCGGTAATTATCTGATTTTTTTAGCTTTGGGCTAAACTGGCAGCCACCATTTACTGCTGACAGTGGAGGCTCATGGTCATGGCCAGCGTGTGAAGTTTGTTAGGTAGGTTTTGCACTGACAAGCACTGTCCATCTAATTTAGGACACCTCCTGTGTCGGGGATTCTTTATCTCTCAGTTGTTCATGGCATGTAGTCCAATTATAGAGCTTTGTGTATAGGCACAAATCCTCACTTTCACTGGACCAAATCAAAACAGCTCCAACCGAAAGCTGCGCTTGAAATTTGGAAAATAATGAGCTGTGTATAGATTTCATGCTTGACTTTGCTTGGCTCAATGTGTGCTTTACGAGGCATATAGGGTATTTCTCTGGTTCTGCAAATTAACCCATTAAATGGCCAGGATCTGACTTCCATAACTTAAGAAAAACATTATAGCACATACGGCTACTGAAAAATAAGCCCTTTGTATACAATACACCAGGGACTTTAAGGGGTTAATACAAACATTAGATAAAGAGGCTTGATTTTAGATCATTTGACTTTCCAAAAGACCTTCTAAAATAATGCTTTTGTACAAAGTAGATAGGTTTCCACCCCCACTGTGTTCTTCATGCTCAAAAACACCTGTCTACCCAAAAGAACCAATTCCATCCATGGATGAGGTCCTAAGCATGGAATAACCTATTAGAAACCATAATTTATACAATAATCCTGGGGAACTTGAGGTCTACACTGCAAGAAATTAGATTTTAGCAAGTAAAAGTATCATCAAATTGTCAATATATCTAATATTCCTCATTATAAGACTATTATTAGGACATTATAAAATATCAAATGATTGTTATTGACATTGCTCATACATTGAAATGAAATGTCGCTCCCTGGAGCAACACACAACAGCAACACTACAGAGAGAGTGCAGATAAACAACACCGTGAAACAATAAATCTACTATAGCTGCAGCTATCTATTATGTTAGTAATCGAGTATTCTATCAATTATTCCATTGACTAATTGAGTAATCAGAGCAATAATAATTATATAAGATAAAATAAGACAGGTTTTTTAAAATGTTTATTTCTTAAATTGCATATAGTAAGGTTTTAAAGCAACATTTGAATAATTACTATTATTGAAATGTATTACTAGACCTATATATCATACTATAAGTTTACAAGACTGGCTACTGTACACTTAGTCACTATGCTGAAGCTTGTCCTACACTTGCTGACCCACCCGCTCAGCAACGGGTTCCTCGGCTTGTTTGGTTTTACCGTAGACGTTAGACACTGTGTATGGTTGTTTCTGTCCCGTGTCTTCTGTTCGCCTCTCTTTATTTTCACTTTCTCTATTATGCAATCTGCAGCATCAAACCACGTCATCTTTGTGTCACCTGGCAACACTGTAAGCGTGCGCTGTGCAACAGTAAAAGTCATCCGTGCGAAACAGTGCGCTGTATATGTTTGTATGGATTAAACAAATCTTCGAGGCAAAGAATTTGTTTAGATGATTTTTTGTAATCGAGTTCCTCAAAGAATCGCTTCAGCCCTACACTATAAGAAAACACTACAAAAGACTATATATGAATTAAGATGATGTAATTTTTTAAACAGTTAAAAATATTTTATATCGAAGAAAGGTTACAATTTATTGTCAAATAAAATTTCACTATAATTTCTTGAAACAAGTAACATTATCACCATTTGTACAAATGGGCTAAATTATCACATTACCATGTCGTTAGTGTCTTCATTATTTCTTAAATTATGATGATGATTTTCTTAAACATCAAGCATTTTCACTCTTATTCCTTGAAACATTTAAAACTGTCACTATTATTTCATGAAACAAGTATTTTTTACCAGTACCTTTACCTTCTTGAATCAAGTCACATTAACATCATTAACAAAGAAATCATTTAAAAAAGCAATAGCAAAATTATCTGTGTTGGTTCATAAAAAATAATAACCATTATTTCTGGAAACAAGTGAAAAATGAATAAAGCAAGGAAAAAAACAAAAAGCTAAATTATCACCATTATTGCCTGATACAAGTTCAATTAGGTGCTAATAGAAAAAATAAATAAGAAAATAACATAACATCTGCTGAATATTCTTTTAATATTTATACACCAACTGTAATGTATTAGTGTGGTAAACCTCTCTGGTTGTTTTAAAACACCTTTCATTATTGACGCCTAAGCTACAGTTTCAGGTAGGCCGCGTTCAGAGGCTTCCCTAATTAGCTTTGATTTGCAGTGTGTCTTGTCTGTCGAGGGAGATTCCTCACTTTAGCAGTAATTTAAAACAACAGGGCCTAATGATGGGTGAGCCAGGCTAACCAGCAGCCCGAGCCATCACTAAAAAAAGCTGCAGGCTGGCTTCCTGCTTGTTGGGACTAAGGCAGATTTTACTCTCCTGTGAGCGCAGATGTCGGCTCGGATTGATGTTTTACGACAGCAGTCAAACCTGCTTCATGTATTCATTCGTTCTGTTTATATGAGCATCGTCTAATTGTCGCTGTCGTGAGAGATTAAACCATGAAGAGTCTCCTGGGAGTCTATTTTTTGGTGGACGCAAAGAAAAGCCTTTCGTAATGATCAAACTACGGCACTGGTAAACAAAGCTGGACCTCCTCTGCTTTTACCCACAAGGTATAAAGCTTTAATGCTTGCCCGAGAGAACGGGAGAGCGTGCGAGAGACAGCTAGACGGAGGGATGTTATTAAATGAATACGGAATCTTTCCCTCACTGTTTGTGTGCAGTGCTCGGCTGGGCTGATTGGAGGAGACACTTTCAATTCGTCCATTAACAGGTGCTGTCCAGGCTACAGGATCTTATAATCCAGAAACGTGTCGCTCTGTTCAGAAATATCTGCTCTGGGGGGAGGCCTCAGCGCTCTACTGAATGAGTTTAGAGCTTTTATCTACATGTTTATCATCATTATGACCTCTAATTACTGACCAGAATGAGATTTTCTTGTAATATTCTCATCCACTTAGAAACTGGTAATAATAGATAAGGGTTGTTTTATATGTATCTTTGTAGTTGGAACATCTTGCTCTCAAAGAAGATGATATCGTGCACAGTATGAAGGCAGCACTTGAAGCTAGTTATGATATTTAATGTGTTAGTGTGACTTTTAATGGGGAATTGTGCTGATTTCTTAAGTCTGATGAATAAGTTCGTAAGTAAAGTCATAGGGTTTATGTGAAATGGTTCACTGTAGAGATATATACACTCAGACTCAGGAGGCAGGAGTGAAAGAAACATCATTTAAATCTTTGATATCTGTGTGGTTGGAAATCGAAGAGTCCTTGGCGTAGGCCCTGTCCTCGGTACAGGTCTTGGAGTGCCAACACCCTCGCAGATCCTACTGGGAGGGAAGGATCACAAACGGGTGGTGGTGGGCGGGAAGGCGAGGAACATAGTATGTTGGCGCATGATAGCAGCAGATAGGATAGACATGTAGGGTCATTTTAAGGAGGAAGGCGTAGGCCAATGATTGGTCAGGATTAGGGGTGTGCGATATATGTTGTTTATGATAATATCTGAATTGCTGTGTTAACGATGCGTGAGCTGACATTATCTAGTACGCTACTGGCTGGAAAAACCAACAACACCAATCAAAACTCCTCAACTCAGACACTGCCAGCCTCGCAGTCTACCGCCTTAGATTCAACTCCTAGGTGAGGATCTTCTTCCATCACTTTGTTAGAAAGCAGTTGCTGTTAAAGATCGCTCGACACCTAACCTGGGGTGCGTTTACCAAAACGTTCTTAATGCTAAGTACCTCGTAACTTCATACTTAAGAACATTCTTTAGATTACGAACATAAACTTGTTCGTAAATGTAAGTGAACTCACTCCTAACTCGGTCAGTTCTTAACTTGAAGTTCACATGCAGTTCTGTCTCAAAAACGAAAGAGGCCGCTAATCATCATTTTATAACACATTGTTCTGAGCATGGCAACTACAATAGTGCGTATGTGATGAACACTACAGGCATTTTCAGTTAATCTCCTCCCATTTCTGCTTTTTCTCTTTATTTCTAGAACTTTCCAGAGCTTTGGAAAATAGTATGTTTTGTGTTTTTTCTCTATTTCTTTAAGCATTTGGCTTACAGTTCCTCCTATAAAAAAACTGGTTTCCCCCCCTTCCTCCCACCCCCCAAGCTAGTAAAATATAAGACTTTTACAAACACATTTTAAAAAATTCAAAATATCGTTAATTATCATTATCAACAAAATTACAGAAAATATCAAGATATCATTTTGGTAATGAATTAATAAATGGCATGTTACAGACTATTACTCCATTGGTGGGAATAGACACCAATCAATCAATCAATCAATCAATCTATATTTAAACTCAGAGTACACTGAGGGTAACCCTTATTTACAATGCAGCCGAGATGATACATAGAATATTGATTAAAAAACAAAGGATTAAGATATAAAACTAATAAGAACATTATAATAGTTTAATAAAAGTGTAGAAACTAAGAGTTAACATTAAGAGTTGATTGACATCAGCAAGTGGACCTTTAGAGTTGTAATAAATTGCAGATCACTGGTGCACTGTAGTGTAAAAATGAATTAATTATTATGTTATATACAGTATTTGCTACATTAAACCTTGAATGTAGCACAGGATATGGTGATAAGCCAGCTAAGTGTCCTACAGCATGTTTTCTCTATCAGCTTGTATTGTCTTGTTAGTATAGGCCCAGATTCATCTTCTGTTTATTGTAGGCCACATTGACTACAACATATCCTAGTTCTCAAGTGTACTGTTGATAATGGTAAAATAATGATAAACCTCGAGATAACAAAGCTTTCTTTGGTGACTAACTTGGTTTACAAGACCCCATATTTCCCCCCACCAAGAGTCTATTTCATCTATTTCGTATTTGATTTGTAAACATTCCAATTTCCGTTCTGTGAGGGAGCTTTAAGAAGCGTTAAACTCGTCAGACGTCTGTGTCCTATCACCATCACTGTGAACAATTGTTAAGTTTCTCCAGGAAATTCTGATTCAAAGCACTTTGAATGAGTTCAAGATTTAATTACATAGAACTTTTGAAAGAGAGGTCTTTGGATCCTTGAACTTTCATTCGGTTCCTTTTTTGCTCAGCTGCATACAAGTGAACAAGGGTATATTTAATAACATGTTTCGTCTATACAGCATAGTTCACAATCTCAAGGTTGCCTACATGTCCAGAACTCACTTGCATGTTTCACTCCTCTTACCTTAATGTTGTAAGTTGGAATAGATCTGATCTTCCTATCTTAGCAGCAAGCTATATACACTGTGGCACAGGAATCAAACTCAAAGCCCTCGGCCTTTAGTGACCACATAAATAAATTGTTAATGGATTTATTTAAGCACATTTCGTCCCAGACGTTTGTGCTAGCAGGAATGGTAATAGATTTACTCAGGCGTGTCTGCTGAGGCCAATACTTTTACTAGCTATTCAACATTTGCAGTCCTATTAAATGCAAACGTAATCTATGTGCATAAGACTAAGTAAGCAAGCCTCTGTTTGGAATGGTGTTTAGGATTTGGGCCTCACAGAGTCTGTAAGCAAATGATTACAGAGTCTATACCACAGACATTTCTTATTTTTTTCAGAAATAAGATGGTGATGTACATGAAGAAGACAGCCAACTCGTTGCAGTTACCTGGATTTCTGCATTGATTGCTAAAAAAATATGGTCTAGTCATTATTATAATAACGTCACAATTGTAAACAAATATTCTCACTAACTAATAAGTCGTTCTATTATTGTACTATATTGAGCACATTTAATAAACATCCACAGTGCAGGCTTGCTAAAGTAAGTGACTTTAATAACCAATTGATGCTACCTTGCAACTCCATGCTAATGTATTTCAGTTCATCTACATTGCAGGGATGCCCTGCTTGCACAGCCTATTTCAGGTCACAATGCAACATCTCAAAAGACTTCAGGTCAGGATTCTGATTTGGTCCAAAACATGAATCATCTTGTACACCATGTGTTTAGTTGATTTGCTTGTGTGTTTTGTGTCATTGTCCTGTAGCTTCACCCACAGCTTGAGGTCATGGACTGCAGCACTTACATTCTCCTCTAAAATCATTCGATGCACCTTTGAATTAAAAGTTTCCTCAGTTGTTATAAGGTGTGCAGGCCATGAGGAATTCCAAATCATGATGCTTCACAGCTGGGCTGAAGTTTTAGTGTTGGTCTGCAGGGTCCTTTTTCCTGCAAACATGGCGCTGTGCCTTTGTCTTAAAAAGTTCTACTTGTGTCTATGTATGTACATAGAACATGTTCCCAGAAGCACTGTGGAACATCCAGATGGTTTTCTTCAAATTTGAGAGAGTCTGCAATGTATTTTTTTGTGGCAGCAGTGGCTTCCTTTGTCTTGTCCTTTTATTAAACGGCATGCATGTTCAGTATTTATCTAATAGCAGACGCATGAACCAAGATTTTTCTAGTTTGTAGTCTTCGGTAGGTATTTTGTTGTTACCCTCTTTCTTGCCCATGCTCTTGGACTGATCTAAACAGTCCTTGTTTTTCTCCATTGGATTGTGGACTGATGTACGTGTAGGTCTTTAGCAATGCTTTTGTAGCTTTTTTTAGCTTCATGCATGGAAGTTGTTTGCATGAAGGCATGAATCACACATACCTTTCTTTAGGAGAACAGAAACCAGTTGTCAGAAACCAGTTTTGTCAGTTATTTAATGGAAAAAGCACCTGTGAAACCCACACTACCAGTTGTGTCTCCTCTTTTCATATATCTTTTGCCGGTTACCTTTTGGAGAAGCAATTAACACAGAGGCTCGCTTACTTTTCTAGCCTGCACTGTGGATGTTACTTAATGAAAATGTGTGTTATTATTTTTGTTAGATTTTGTTTGTCTGTAATTAGAACTAGGATCAGACAACATTTTATTAATAATCAGTGCAGAAATCCAGGTCATTTCAAATGGTTCACTTACTTTTTCTTGCAGCTATAGTGCAGCTAAACATTCACTCCACAGTCCACATTCGGGAAATGTGGTATAATATAGTGTAGCCAATCAAAACTGAGCTAATATTTAGATATCGCTGTTGTTCAAAGGATAAAATTGAATAGAATAAAATGTCTTTATTCAATGGAACCAGATTTTTTTTCCAAGCTATATTTAGCAACGATATGTCAAGGCACACGAGGCTGGCACTGGTTATGTGTAAATGAATTATGGCATGAATTATGAAAATATTTGGTACATAACAGTAAAACCCCAAATGCAGCACAGCTGAGTCCGCTAAATGTCCTACAACATGTTATCTCCATCAGCTTGCACTGCCTTGTTGTTGGTGTAGGCCCAGATTCATCTTCTGTTCAGGTTGATTTGAAGGGCCATTCCAGTAATTACCTCACTGGAAGTTTTAATATGTAAATCATGGCTCGCCCACCATATTCATTTCAACAGAGGAAGCGTTGGCTTGGGCTTATCCCTTTCGGCTGTAATTAATGAGCCTGTGATGTAGCCTATAGCATTACCTTAGCAAAGTGGTGCCCAATTAGCGCACAGTGTTATCCAAAGGCCAGTCTCATTTGCCCAGCTGGGGTGAGCTGGGATGAACTTAATAGATTGTTTAGAGAGTAACATGAAGCAAATTGGAGTGGTTGTTCAAAGTACTGTATGCTCTTAAAATAAAGGTGCTTAACAGACCCAGAAAGGATTCTTTGAAGGACTGCTATAGATCAGCGGTTCCTCCTGGGTTGCACACCAGAACCGGACAGTGGGTCGTACAGCACTTGTTACCTTTCTTTTTCTTTTTTAAAGCTTTTTCCCCCCTAAATATCCTCCCCAAAGCACCCCAAGCAAAATGTATATCCACCTTAAATATAAATATAATGTATTAAATATAAAATATAAATTTGTGGCAAACAGATATTGTGATCATTCAACTTTGAATACTGGTTGGCGTGTCCTTTCTATATAGAGAAGAGTGGGATAAGATGAGTCAATAGGAAGTCAATGGGGATGTTAACCCACCACCTCTGTCTGGGAAACCATATGAAGTTTTTGGACCATAAATCTAGTTTGCACTGGTCATTTTTATCTTCATGCAGAAGCACAAACCATGAAGTGGTGAGCATATTTCGTTTTTTAAGGGAGATCAAAAAATACAGATGCCCCACAACTCGTCCAAAACGCAACGGGGCACAAATCCTAACAAAAACAAGAAAAAGAGCTCTTATCAGGCCTGTTTTAAAAGAATTGCCCTGGCGCCCTGTATCTTTTAGGATAGACTTTAAAGTTCTGCTACTAGTCTATAAAGCTCTAAATAATCTAGCACCTGCTTTTACATCAGAGAATGTCTCTCTGTTTCTGTTCCAACTTGAGATCTTAGATCTGCAGATACGGACCTTCTGCACATAGCTACCTTAAAATACAGAAAACGCGGGGAAATGTCTTTCAGTGATTCAGTAAGGCTCTTTCAGCTGCCACTGCTATGAAAAGTGCTCTATAAATAAAGATTTAGATTATTATTATTTGGTATAATTATTATTTCAATTTGTTCGTTTGATAGGTTCTATTAGATACATTAATGAACTGATGGTGTGTAAAACCTGTGAATAAATCAGCAAAAGTTTTGCTACCAGTTCACTCCACTATAAACTCTTTTCCCAAAAGGGTTGCTATAAGGCTGCAATGCTGAAAATGAGCCTCAGGCTTGATGTTAAGGTCAGCCCCCTCATGTTTACATGAAGTTACATGAAGTGGATATTTGGTGTGAATTAGTGTTGCATCCTAACAATGAATACTCCATCTAAACCCAAACTCTCAGGTCAAAGTATAGATAAAATAATGTTGTTATTAATCTTTTAATTACTAGAATTTTCGATGTTGAACAACCGCTGTCATGCCACAAAATTGCAGAGATAAACAGTATTTTTCTTGTAGGCCTAGTTTTTGTTTACCTACTTGTGGATGAAGCTTTTAGAATGGCTTCCATAAGTGACATGCTAGTGTTTACGTCCTTGGCTACACAGTTTGCAATGATATGGATATTCTGGGCAGTGTGCTGTTGTTTATGTTGTCTTTGTAGGCTCAAAAGTTTGATATTATGCCAAACACATGATTGAGAATATGCACAGAAATTGAAAAACAAATAACCTCTGAATGTTCATTTAATATGTCTTTCATGTATATTTCATAATCCCAGAAACTTGGCAAACTATCTTCAGGTTTAAGAACTATATAGAATATTCCTTCTAATATTTATTTTATGGACATCGATAAAATCATCTGTGTAGTTCCATGCATGTGTGTACGCTATGATGGGCTGCTTTTTTTTTAGCTCTGTTCTTTAAATCGTCGCTGTCCAATGAAAAACAAGTATCTCATAGATGTAAATGATGTTCAATGTAAGTTTATGGAACCAGATTTAGTTTCCAAGCTATTTTGGAGCATTTCTATTGGTCCATTCATCACAGAATTTGCACACAATGGAAACGGCAGTTGTCGAGTTGAATATAATTTTTTTTTCTTTGGACAGTGAGGAAATAAAAGGGTCTTAACGGGTTCTTTTGTAAAGTTAATTGTTCTATCCTCATAAAACCTGGTAATTCATTTTTGTCCTCTGGAGGGGACATCAGTCTCCAAAAGATATTTCAAAAACTAAATAAGCTACCATGCTAAAACCTGTTGTGCCAAGCTTTGTAAACATGTAAACATGTAAATTCATTACTTAATTTATTTTTAATTAATTACTAATTCAATGTATTCCTATTTTTTTTAGAAAATGTTACATGATTGTACATTTAAAAATAGAACATTCAAATGAAATGGACCATAAGAGAAGTTGGGTTTCACCTGTGGAAATTGTGAAACTTTGGCTGAAGCTTTGCAGTGATTAATTGAGGTTTAGCTAGTGTGCCTAAAAACTGTTTAAACCTGGAATCTTTTTTTAAATTTTAATCAAAGTAACGGTAACCTTTGGAATGGGTTACTATTTGTTCCTGTTTATGTTCATATACAGTGCATTTTAAGTATTTCTTATACTGCCAAAAGTGGAAATTGTATCAAAAAGGTAAACAATGTTTGTTTACTGAGTTTTCATTTACATTATGATTCTATGATTTAGTTGGTGCTGATGTTGTAGAAAACTCATGCAGAACAGGAAACAAGAAATATGTCATCAACAATGTCCTGTTGTTCACTATGAAAGACATTCCATAAAAAATAATTTGACATGTTTTTTTCATCTAGTAGACTTATTTTATGTTATTACTCAAACTTGAATTTTTCTGGGTCTCTGGAGGATATATAGGACTGTGACCGTTCAAGAACCTTTTAAATGTCATACTGGTTCATTATATGGTTCTGCTCTAAAATGGAAAGCATGTTTTGCATGTGAACCTTTTGAGAATTGTTCTAAGAACCCCTCCAGGCCTCCATGTGGTCAGTCCAACATGTTGTCCATTTCAAGCCACTTCTTTAAAAATAAGGGAACCTTGGGTACTCTTATAGACAAACCACTAAAAGTTCTCTAAAGAACATTCTAAAGGTGAATTTTTATGAAAAATACTGTTTTTGTAAATGGGATGTGCAAGTCTGAAGAATGTAAACATCTATACCAGATAAAGGTTTTTTCTAGAACTGTACACCTAAAGCAGCAACCTTTTCCGAAACACTTATATATTGTGAATCAAGTAAAAAGCTAAAAGTTTTTCTCGTCGAAATATAATATTTATTATAATGCAGAACCAAAAACGGATACTTAATATTCTTAAGGATCTGGAGGGAAATAAACAAACGAAGCATATAAATAATACAGCGTAGCAGATTCAGCACTAACTGAGAGTGCATCCAGCTAAAAAAGACATCCAAGTGTTTTTCCTGAGGCAGCTAAATCCATAACCAGCCATAATAATGCATTAAACAACACTATCTGACAACCCGAGCTTTGCTATTCTGGTAAGCTTAGCTTAACAAAACATACTGTTTATTTGACATACTTTGCAATAAAGCTTCATTAAAGAGTCTCCGTCATCACAAAATCCAACGTAGGTTTATTGGAAAGGCCATCAAGTAATTAAATTAGAATCAGTGCTGTTTCTGATTAAAGGGACTTTAAGCTGGCAAAAAGCCGATGGGACGTAAGGAGTGAAATAACGAATGGAAGAGATGGGTGTATCAGGTTATTACACTGCTATTACAGTATGTTTATACTTAAATGGTGACTTTTTTAAATAAATATTTATTTTTTTATTATTATTTATTATTGGTATTGAGTGTTTTGCCACAAGAGATGCAAAACCTGTCTAAACACAGATTCTAGTATAGATCAAGTAAGGTATAGATAAAATAATGCTGTTGGTAATGGTGTAGTTACCAGGATCTTTAACTTTTATAACATCACAAAGAAATATAATATTTGCAATACTCAGATAATACTTTACATTAACAGGCCTTCATAAATAGCCTAGCTAATCATAGTTTGTTAATGATAGTAAAGAAATATATAATAAATATTTATAATACACTATGAAGTCGGAACTTTATAATGAGGTTCTGATTCATGTTTCTTAATATTTTATTCCATTTTTATTTTTCCACATCATTTGAACACAGCCACAACCATTCACATTCCAAGATAAATAGACCAACAGAAATGCACCAAAACAGCTTGGAAAAAAATCTGGTTCTATTGATTTATATAGAAAGTAAAGACTGTTTTTTGTAAAGTTACCAGTTAAAGTGTACCTGCTTCTGTGAATAGAACAGTTTTATTTGGTAGTTACCACTGATTTGTATAATTGGACAGTAAGTAAGGTTTAGGTAGTGCCTTTTACAACAGATGTTGCCACAAAGTAGCTTTACAGAAAAATCTGGCTCTAACCCTCCAGTGAGCGAACCATTTATTTACATTGAAAGTAAAGGCTGTTTTTGACCTCTATTGTAAAGTTGCCATTTTGGACTTGTTTTTCATTGGACAGCGACGATATTTTTTTTTCTTTCATAGCTTTCAAACACAAAAAGGAGGTGTGGGATCTATCATTGTTTAGAATTAAGACAATCAGCCACCACTTAATTTAGTCTGAAATCGATGGAGAACATGTTGATTTATGTAAGCGGTTGTAACTGCTAGGAGATATTGCATTGCTAATGGCAGCAATCAGGCACAGGCATGTTAAGGATCCAGTATAGAGAGTTCAGCAGACAGAACGCAAATGATGAGCAGAGTTTTTGGAGCGGATTAGAGAAAGTGACAGACTATTGTAAGGCAAAATAAACAACGTGTACACTAAAGGGTTGTGGCTGTGCAGTTTACAGTTAAAGATGAAGGACTCAGTGTATCTGCATGGAAGCAGAACCGCAACACCTGTGATATTTAAAGTCAGAGAGTGTAGGTGATGCAAAGAGACAGAGCAGAGCTGAGCTAAGCGAAGATAACCAACCAACCAACCAACCACCAAGCAAACAAACACAAGAAAGGAACAAGTAAATAAACAAATAAGCGAAAATAAAGATAAAGAAATAGGTAAATAATAGCAAAAAAAACTAGAAAAGTGCATTTTCTGGATGGTTGCACAGCTTAAGCAGTGTAAGGAGTGAGGGATGAATAAACGACATATAGAGGAGTGCAGGTCAGTGTGTGTGGGGATCTGTGCTGAGTGAGCACATGCAGTTTGTTGGCTGTAGGTTAAACTAAACCATAATATTTGGGTGCGCTTGAAAATGAATGGGACTCTATAGAGGAAAAAAGAGGGATGGAAAAAAAGACAAAGAGATGAGTGCAAGTCAAACCAACACTGCAGTCGTGTTCGGGGGTCTGCCCTGAGTAAGGGTATTCGTAAAGGTGTCAGTCAGTCGAGTCGGAAGTACCGTAGACTGGCGGGCACTTTTCCATCCTATTCATTCTCTATGGGAAAAAAGTCTGGAAAAAATCTGTTGTTTTCCCGGAATCCATGCATCCAATCAAAAAGCTGTATACACACAGAAAGGAGCCTGGTCACCTGGGGGAATGAGGCCCAGGCCTTTCTCTCAGAGCTACCCACTGCACCAGCGTCCCACCCTGATAAATAAACAGGGTAATTATGCAGTAATCACAGTTTATACACACACTTAATTGGTATGCAAATGAAGGCTGACAAGATACCTCAAAAAGACAAAGTGAAATGGAAGACTACAGGGGACACGGAAAAGGGGGTCCAGTGTGTGTGAGGGTGGTTGTGGGTGGTTTATTCAGTAGGGTGGAGTCGGGAGGTGATGAGAGGTCTCGGAAGCAGAAATTCAATGCAAATAGTGAAAAAGCTGTGATTTTGTCCAAACCTGTGATTTTATATGTCCTGCCAATCAAACGCACGCACCCACCCACACAGAGAAAGTGTGAGAGATATGATGCTGCCTTTCATCTTTAACCCCATCACCCACTTCCAGAACCGGTGTTCTTTTTCCACTGTGATTGCCTCAGACCATTCACTCTATGACAGAGAGAGAGAGAGAGAGAGGGAGGAGAGAGAGAGAGAGAGAGAGAGAAAGAAAGAGAGACAGAAAGAAAAAAAGAGTGAAAGAGAACCATTGACACTCTTCTGTCAAATGTGATGGATGCAGTTCTGCAGTTCCCTCCAAAAGTTTCTGGAAGTTAAGAGATGAAAAAAAAAGACTTAAAAAGTTAAAACAGCTATGCAAAAAAGTTGTATATGGGAACCTGCAATCCAGGAGATTTTATAGGATCTTTATAGGATCCTGTCTCATTGTTTATATATATATATATATATATATATATATATATATATATATATATATATATATATATATATATATATATATATATATATATAAAACCAAGCATTTTCTTGTGAATTAGTATTGTGAATCAGTATTATTTACAGTTATCATCTAACACCTGCTTTGACTACTCAGTATTTTATTAAGCTAAATCAAAATTGCTGCTGAAGACACTAAATAAATTGAATACAGTCATACAATGTCTGGGGTGTCCAGGAAAAATCTGGAACTACACTTTGTTTTTCAAACTGGAGCTCAAGATATTATGTACTTCTTTTAAAATAAGATATTCCTGTTACTTTGTATTGTAGTTATGCTCATTTTAGGATAAAGGTATTTCAACAATAAGCTTAGATGTCTAAGACATGTACTTTACTTTCACTTTACTTATATATCACTTATATATTACTTATATATATATATATATATATATATATATATATATATATATATATATATATATATATATATAATGTATTTCTTGACTTTGGACATGCTGTAGTTCCGCCTGGCCTTTTCAATTCAATAGTGTTTACTAAAAATATCTTCTTCCTGTGCAAATATAAATATCAGCATATTCATTATGCTTTTATTTCCTCTGAGAATTTATTGGTTATTAAAACATTGATCACCCTGGGTAATGCAGTCTCTTATATAAGACACTAGATTAGTACATGCTCTGATAAATTTGCTGCTTTCTTACCTTGCAAACATTCTGGAGCTGCAGAAAGGAATAAACATCCTGGCTACTTTATCAGAAAACCCTTCCTGGTATGTCCCTGCTGGTGTACAGTTGGAGAATGTAGCTCATATGTTGATGCTCAGTTTCTGTTAGTCATCCTCTAGCTCTCCATTATTTTTCAGTTTCTGACCACAGAGCTGGTCTTGAGTGGTTATTCTGGGGTGGTGGGCTCTCTCAACCTAGCAGTGACACTGATAAACTAGCATGAGAAGGGTCCACCACCCAAACAATATTTGGTCAACAGTGAGCTTGTGGCCAGAGAGAGGCTGGAGAGGCTGATAAATGTGGAAAACGATGGGCTCCAGTATCGATATAATAGAGCTATAGGGTTGGGGGACTTCTGAAGAGGTGTGCAATAATTGGAATGTAGCTGTAAGTGGCCAGTGAGTGGTGGCATAAGGTACGTGTTTCTAATAGGGTGGCCAGTGAGTGAAAGTGTAAAGTTAGTGTTTCTAATAAAGTGGCCAGTGTGTAGACATGAAAGGAACGTGTTTCTAATAGTGTGGCCAGTAAGTGGAGATGGAATTAAGGTGGTTTTTAATAAATTGGCCAGTGACTGAAAGTGTAAAGTTGTTGTTTCTAATAAAGTGGCCAGTGAGTGGAGATGTGAGAAAGATGTTTCTAATAGAGTGGCCAGTAAGTGGAGATGGAATGAAGGTGTTTCTAATAAAGTGGCCAGTGTAAAGTTGTTGCTTTAATAAAGTGGCCAATGAGTGGAAATAAAGGGAAGGTGATCCTAATGAAATGGCCAGTGTGTGGAGATTGGTAGGAAGGTGTTTCTAATGAAGTGGCCAGTAAGTGGAGATGGTAGGGAGGTGTTTCTAATAAAGTGGCCAGTGTAAAGTTGTTGCTTTTAATAAAGTGGCCAATGAGTGGAAATGAAAGGAAGGTGTTTCTAATGAAGTGGCCAGTAAGTGGAGATGGTAGGGAGGTGTTTCTAATAAAGTGGCCAGTGTAAAGTTGTTGCTTTTAATAAAGTGGCCAATGAGTGGAAATGAAAGGAAGGTGTTCCTAATGAAGTGGCCAGTAAGTGGAGTTTGGTAGGAAGGTGTTTCTAATAAAGTGGCCAGTGTAAAGTTGTTGCTTTTAATAAAGTGGCCAATGAGTGGAAATGAAAGGAAGGTGTTCCTAATGAAGTGGCCAATGAGTGGAAATGAAAGGAGGGTGTTCCTAATAAAGTGGCCAGTGAGTGGAGATGGTAGGGAGGGGTTTCTAATAAAGTGGCCAGTGTAAAATTGTTGCTTTTAATAAAGTGGCCAATGAGTGGAGATGGTAGGGAGGTGTTTCTAATGAAGTGGCCAGTAAGTGGCGATGGTAGGGAGGGGTTTCTAATAATGTGGCCAGTGTAAAGTTGTTGTGTTTAATAAAGTGGCCAATGAATCGAGATAAAAGGAAGGTGTTTCTAATAAAGTGGCCAGTGAGTGGAAGGACTTACTGAAAACTGGTCATATGCAAAAGTCTTAGCTTAGTGCTAACACACTATTAGATACTCCATAGTGGTGGAACTTAGTGTTGTTGCATATATTTTTCTCAGGTCTGATAGTTTACTAAGGTCTAATAATTTAATAGCCGCGGATCACCACTGACTGTTTAAACTCTGTAGAATCAAAATATTTTGAACACATAAAATATCAGAAATTGAGCCATATCTTAACCTCAGAACAGAATATGAATAAAGATGTGTTTGTCCCTCTGGATTCTGCAGCGTTCAGCCCTTTCTTGGCAGGAATACGTGATGAAGTGAAAGCAGATTGTTCTGTATACTTTCAGAGGAGCTTATGCAATACTCATAAAGATCTTCTGTTTAGCACAAGAGGGTTTAGATTGATTGGATTGAAACTGGATATCCTAAAGCGACAACAGTTTAACTCCATTTATCTCCATTTATCTCAAGCAGCTTTGAGAATCATCATTTATCTAGAGTTGTCGAGCTCACAACTGAGGGTTTTAGAAATATAATTCAAATTCTCCCACCACCTTTCCATAGGCTCCATTAAAGCTGTGTAATAGAGAGAGCTAAGACACTTACCTCCGCCCCCCCCCTTAAATTTAGACAGCAAGCGAAGTCTTTTAAGATAATCTGATAGCAAAACGGATCACAGAGAGCAAAAATGAAAGCGTGGCGGAATAATTCACTTTAATGATCGATACTCTGCCGCAATGCTGCTCCTTTCTTCAAGTAAATTCAATCACAGGAGAGGCCATTCTTGGCACCATATGATGGTATGAAATTAATTTCTATGATAATTATAACTCCAGTAGGGCTTAGATCTCATTTCGGCCATGTGTGAATTCCAATATCAATATCTTTTGTGTTATCAAGGCTGCGGATTAAAATTAACTTCAAGATTGTTTGACTCTGGTCCCATTTTCAGGCACGGAAGTAGAGAGACGATCATCCGTTGATCGTTTCTTATCTTTAAGATTGTCTGATTTAACAGTTTGACTGCAAAAAAGAATAGAATCTTGCTTATCTGCACAATAAGATCATTACGCTCGATAAAAATACTTACAAGTCACAATGACTCGAAATAGGTTATAATATCCCTGCGACAAGCTCATAATGAGAAATATCAGATAGACTGATTTATAATAGATTCGCTTGCCCATTTATCATTTTTATCTTCAACGCAACTCCTAAACAAACATATTTAACTATCAGCACACCTCATTCTTGAATAAAAGCCAGTAGGAATAGTTTATTCCCCCTTTATTTTTAAAGCCCGAAAAGCAAATAACCTCTTTTAACAGCATTGTGCCTTTGGGCCATTTCCAAATGCGTCTGACTCGAGAGCCGAAAGCAGAATTTTTTATAAGAGCAGGAAAACACCCCTTTTTACTCTGCACCGGTGAGTCTGTACACCAATAAGAATGATTTTAAATCAATACTGATGCTGATTTTAAGAAGCCAAACGTTCTCGTAACTGAAAATAGTGTCTGATGTACACCCACCGTCCACTTTATAAGGTATACCTCCTTATTTTTATACTCCGCTGTCCATTTCATCACTTCCACTCACCATATCGATGCACTTTGTAGTTCCTCAATTAAAGACTGTCGCCCATCGGATTTACTGCATACTCTTTTAGCTCACCCTGTTCAGCAATTGTAAGGACCCCCCTCAAGACCAACACAGAGCAGGTATTATGTGGGTGTTGGATCATTCTCAGCACTCTTCACTCTATTGGACACCCCTATCTTGCTGGTCCACCTAGTAGATGGACAGAGATAATAGTTCATCTGTTGTTGCTGTTACGACCCCTCAGGATTTTTCTAGGAGTAAGAGGAGTCTATGACATGAGGTTTCAGACTAAAGTGGATGGGTGGTGAGGCAGTGAGGGAGAGAACCACAAACACAAAGAGCTTAGTAGCAACCATTTACTAAAGCCATACAAGGAAGAGTCCGTGATGGGGATGGCCTAAGTGATGGGGATGTAGGGGCCCGCTCCTTTTTACCTGTCCAAGAAAAAAAAACAACCACCAATGGTTCCTTCAACCATTATCCAAACAGTAGATCCAAAACAGGCCAGCAGGTTGTAACTTTTCAGGTTAAACACAACTTGCAGCCTGCCCCATGGCCCAAGCTGCTCTTCCTTTATGACCTCATCTTGGTCTGGGTCTCACTCTCCTGCCTCTCTATTCCCCTCTTGTGGCAGTCTTTATACTGATGTGGCTCCACCCACTTCTCAGCAGCAGCAACTATGAAGATTCCAACACATGAGACTGTACCTGCAAACAAACATGACCCACATGCACGTAACACTGTACAGTTTGTTTCTAGTCTTTCATTAGTGGTCACAGGATGCTGCCCACAGGATAATGTTAGCTTAATAGTTTTGGGTAGTGGACTGTTCTCAGTCCAGCAGTGACACCGAGGTGTTAAGAAAACTTCAGCAGCAATGCTTAAATAATACCTGCTCTGTGGTGGTCCTGTGTTGGTCCTGGCCATTGACGAACAGGGCGAAAGGGGGTTAACAAAGTATACAGAGAAACAGATGGAGTACAGTCTGTAATTGTAGAATCACAAAGTGCACATATATGGTATATGGAGCTGATAAAATAAACAATGGATGTCTATTTTAATGAAATGAAATGAGGAGTACCTAACGAACTGGCTGGTGTATGAAATACTACAGGGTCAAAAATGAAACAGACTCCTATATTTAGTTAAAATAACCCAATTAAACAAATGAGACAACAACATTATAGCTGCTCAGTGTTACTTATCTGTGAGTGGCATGTAAAACTTTATGATTTGCAGTTACCTGAAATGAAATTAGGAGATGTTTTCAAATCAATGGGATGACAATCAGGTGTAAGTGGCTGCCATGTCCTGTTAAACAACAGAGATCCATCAATATCCAGACCTAATAACACATGCTTGGGGAAGCAGATGATAGCATGAACAAAGGAGATTTCTGAGGACCTCAGAAAACGAGTCCCTGGATTGCATCGCTAGCCTCCAGGGAACCAGAGACATGGACCTCAAAGTCTCCCAAATTAGTCTCTAACTTGCGCACACTTGCTGACACTCTTGCCCGCAGCGGAGAAATTTAGAGCACCGCATCTTGGTGAAAACAAGAGTAACCAGCTTTAAGTTCAATATCTGATCTTTGAAATGTTAGAACAAAACTACAAAGCTGTAGTCTTCTCTGTGGTGTCCCTGTTAGTGTCATAGCCAGGCAAAAAAACACTACACTGAAGTATACTTCATTTAAGTGCACTTAGTATACTTCAATGTACTAAACTGTGCTATTTTCGTGTACTAACCTTGTACTAGGGATGCTATATGTATGTTTTATTACTAATAAAAATGTACTTAAGCACAACTACATATACTTAACTGTACTATTTTTAGACATCATAAAGTATGCTTAAGTACATCTTAAGTACATCATCTTCTACCAATTCTGTATTATTAAAATATACTTTGAGTATATTTGAATCCATCTTTAAGATAACTGTTAGTATACTACTACTACTACTACTACTATGACTACTACTACTACTATGACTACTACTGCTACTAATACTACTACTACTACTACTACTACTACTACTACTACTACTACTACTAATAATAATAATAATAATAACAATAATCCCAGTGTCATCATCGGGCGAAGGGGGGGGTTCACCATGGACAGGTTGCCAGTCTATTGCATGGCTGACTAATCAAACTAACATGCATGTGTTTGGACTGTGGGGGGAAACCAGAGTACCCAGAGAAAACCCACTTAAGCACAGGGAGAACATGCAAACTCCACACAGAACAGCCCAGATATCTCATATGTGTGTGAGAATGGTCCTAACACCATTTCAGTCCAGATTTATAAAGTCCTGGCTGGACAACCAAGAGCTCACTTCTCTTACTAAACAAGAGAAAGTGTGGAGGAACACAAGAGGGAGATAAACTGTTAAGATGTGAAACTCAGTTAACAAGACTAAACATTTTATTTCCCATTTTTATTATAAATAAGCATTTTTTTTAAATAATTTAAATGTAGCCCTTGTTTTTACTTAAAGTGATGAAAAAGCATTCATTAAGTTCAGCATTTACAGTAAACAGTAAATATACTGAAATATACTGAACGGTATGTGTGATGTGTTGGTGTTTCAGTAGCTGATGGTATAAGATGCTGATACTAGGCTACTTCAGTAAACAGGATACACCACTGAATCAGAACACTAGTTAGAAATGATGACGGTCCGGACCTTGGCCTGAACTGAACGGATGCGTATGGTTAAATACGGAGGCAAAATTCCACTGTGTGCTATTCTATTCTAATTCTATGTGTCGGGTCTACTGGATGCTGTCTGCTGGGCTCTGGAAGCATTGGCATTGTGCTGCTGTGGGAGGCTAGTTTACTTTTACAGTGGACACACCATACAGAGTGTTTTTCATTTCTTTAGCTTTAGCTTCTGTCCGTCCTGTTTACCCCTTGATATTATCCGTCTCTTTCTTAATTTTGCAACCTGCACCAAGAAATCATGCCCGCTTCATGCGTACAAATGTGTGTGTTGTGCAACAGTAATATTCATTAGTGCAAATAACAGTGAGCTGCATGTAATTACATGGAAGTTTCTCAAGGAATCTAGTTGTAAAGTGTTCTGTGTAGTTGTCTCTTAATTATATGCTGTAAATACATAAAACTACGCCTAACTCCCTAAAACAAACAAGGGAAAAGGGTAGACAAACAAAAGGACACCTGTGGACACCCGTCTCCTATGTCCCACAGAGATTTGATAGAATCTAACAAAGTTGTTACTAAATGTACAAATGAAGTGAAGAGTAGTGGAGAGTGCCGGGCTGGTCTGGGCAGGAGTTTTTCCAAGTTAGGTCAAAGGACGGATCCTGAACGTCTTCTAAGATGGCCTTTTGGTAATCTTTTATTTCACACACATGTGTAACTATGTGGTTATAAGCAATTGAACTAGTTTGATTCAACCTAGAAATTAGGGGTGTAAGAAAATATCGAAATATCAAATATCGGGATATTATATTTAGTGATACTATATCGATTCACAAAAACACAGTATGGATACACAGATTCCTGGCAGACAGTGACTCATTGTGTGTTGTGTTTAAACCTCTGACCACTAGATGGCAGTGTTGTAATCCATTTTCAGCTCCACTCCAACATTAACAAGCAGCACAAGGGCGCAATGCTATTGTAAGCATTGGCAAACCTGTTCATACAGTGGTGTGGTTTAATAGTAGTATTTGAAAAATCACAATATATCACTTTGCTTGCAATATCGCATTATATTACAATATATTGAATCACGACCACTGTATCATAATACGTATTGTATCAGCAGGTTCTTGCCAATGCACAGCCCTACTAGACATGTAGTTTGACTGAATTACTATTTCAAAGTTTTTAGTTTGTACCAACAAAGCACTTTTCATATTGTATGTTTTCATTTTATATTTGTCTAGCATATGCTTTTTTGTGATGCTAAAAAGTGAAAGACTTGGAAATTAAGTATAGGAATGAAGTACTGCGTGTGTTGGTTGGGTCTTAGTGAACACAAGCTAACCAGCAGCTTGTTAAGTTAAACTTTCCAGTAGGAAGATAAAATCTCTGGCTGGAGAAAAATTTCACGTTTAGTAAGTATTCTCGTACAGGCTCGCTCTATGGCGTAATAGGCTTGTAGTATAATATTTATTCTAGGGCCATGCCGAGGTAGCTGGGGTCCTCACTAGGGTGCGTATTTATCCATGCAGAAATTCATAAAGCCAAGGACATTTTCCTCTTTTTACAAACCCACACTCGTATATTTTGTGCTTGGGCGCGCTAACGCAGCTTGTCTTGGGACACTCTAAGAATGATTAAGCGCCATTCCTTTATAGGCCAAGGCTCGCTAGAGTTTTGATTTAAAAGAGGCTTCCTGAAAAGACCCTCTGCCTACATTATAATAGGAGCGCTGCCTTTGGGGGACTCGGGGACACAATGACGACAGTAATCTTCGGAAGGACAAAAATGAACGTAAAGGATGTCAATTAGGTTTCCTGGCAGTTCCTATAATGGCGGAAACAAAAAGGAGCACATTTGAGATAATTGAAAGGCCCTTGAAAGGCGACGTTTTCTTTTTTTTTTTTCACTGCAATAAGGAAGAGGAAGAGAGGGATATTTCTGGCTGAGACACCTTCTAGCAGGAACTCAAGCAAGTTCTGCACCACATTGTGCTCTAAAATCACACGGATTACCTTCGAGCTGTTATCTCCAAGAGGACGGCCACTCACAGCACTGTTCATTTCCACATTATTCTCTTTGATCCGTTTTGAAAACGCCAGAATGTTTCAGAACCAGGTTTGTTATTTGGTGGCCATATTAAACATGCAGTATTTTGATGCCTGTATCGATCCAGGGACTTGTAATCTGTAGAGAAAATAGAAACCCACTTTCTCTTTTTCCATTTATTTCTCATTTGCCTTCCACTGAGAAGTTGTTTACCAGCATTTATAGTGTGTTCTGAGCTACATTTACAAAATAACTAGAACTGAGAAAACAGGGCTTTGTCATGTTGGCAATTAAGTGAAAAAAGTTACACGGTTGAGATAGATATCATGTTTTTTTTTTTTTTTGGAAATCATTAGGCACAGCTATTCCTTTCTTACTGTTTAATAGCCGGCTGAATCATGCAAAGTGAGCCCAATAAGCATTTCCATTAAATTGTCAGCTGCTACCCTCTTAAACACACAAAAGCTCAATTATCCGCTCGCTTGACTCGCGCTGAATAATGGCTTCAATCTTTCATCCAATGACGTTTTCTCTTTGACCTCAGTGGCACAGTGGCTAAATAAACTCCTTCACGATGTCAGATTTTGTGTTATGATCGCCACTCGCTGCTAAAAGCTCTGCTACAGCAGGGAGTGGTATATCATGTCGAACATTTAGCTCGAGAAAGCAATTAGCCGAGACTCTCTGGACCAATTCGGCGCTCTAATCATTGACCCTTACATCTCTGCTGGCTGGACAGCTCTGAGAAATGTGCTCAGATGTGCTTTTGATATTGGTTTCCCCTGCTGCAAACAGACAGGGGGGCTTCTTAGTCATGTTCATATTTTTAGTAATACGTGCAGCAGTAATCTTGCTAAGCAGGTTGAGTGATTTTGCCCCTGGGTCCCTAAATACTTGGAAAGTCTTCATGAAATCAGTCTCAAATGGATGTTCTTCTGCACTGTGACACTTCTGCTACAAGCTCAGGTCCAATCTCTCTGCTTGTTTGTAAGTGGCCAATTTTTGGCATTGGTGCGAACCAATGCAAGGACAGCAAGCCCACTGTGGGTGATGTCCACAGTGAAGCATGCAGTGCAATGCTTAAAATGATTCGCAGTTCTTGTGGAGTCCCACAGGGTTACATTTTAGGGCCTTTGCTATTGTTTTTTGTAGGGACCATGAGATCAATTTTCATAGCTATGCTGATGATACAATTATACATTATATCCATTACCATATGAAATCAACAGACCAACCCAGTGTGTTTGTGTTTCTATTGTTATTGTATCAGTTTACTTCATTATGTATCAGTTTATTATTATTATTATTATTATTATTATTATTATTATTATTATTATTATTATTATTATTATTATCATTGTTACTGAAATCTGTCATACATGGATGGATGGATATGCGGACAGATCAATCCTCAGGGGAAATTTTAATGCACTAGTAGAAAAACCTGATGTACACATTTCAAACCACAAGTAAAAGTGTTTGCATTTCATTGGCAAAAGGCTAATTTCATGCAATCTAGACCACAGGTCCTTGTGGAGTCCCACAGGGTTACATTTTAGGGCTTTTGCTATTGTTTTTGTAGGTACCATTAGATCAATTTTCATAGCTATACTGATGATACACAATCATACATTATATACATTTCTATACCCTCTAAAAAGGATGAAAACAGACTGACCCCATGTGTTTGTGTTTCTATTGTTATTGTATCAGTTTACTTATTTATGATTTATTCAAAATGTTCTTTTATCATTGTTACTGAAATCTGACATCTGTGTGTACAGTACTTTCAGTGGTTATAAATAAAAATTATATATATATTTTTTTTAAATCAAAAAACAGATGGAAAGATGGATGCATAGATGGATGCATAGGCAGGCAGATCAATCTCCAGGGGATATTATAAGGCACTAGTAGAAAAACCTGATGCACACATTCAAAATAGACACAATACTGGTATTTACAGTCCAACAACCCATGCCTTTTGGTCACATGACAATGTATCAGATACGTATCTGAATAGAGTCTTGCATGTTCTAATGTCAAGAAGCTCCAAATGACACACACAAACACACACACACGCACATGGATCGGATTTGAAGCCAAATGTAAATGTGGCTTGCATCTCATTGGCACAAGGCTAATTTTATGCAATCTAGACCAGAGGAAATAGCTCCAGCACCCTCATTACAGATGAAAAACAGCACGTAGCTTGGTTTTTCATTAAACATCTGCGTGCCCAGTTACAGACCACACATTTTCTGCCATTAATGCTCCATATTTAACATCATATGACACAAATATTTGTATCGCTCCAACCCTGTGATAAAAATGTGGCCTTTTTGCCAAGATAGTGGCACTGAAACATCCACACAGCGCATTTGAAATTCTAAGAGGTTTAATTGTAGCTCTTGCTCAAGTTGTTCGGTTGTCGCTACAAAGTTTCAGGATCTAGCAAAGCATAAACATTCTTTTAGTGAAGAAAGGGTCATCCCAGAGGTGGCACAACTCAAAGCTTACTCATTCTGCGCACATCTGGGCTCTTCGAAGCAGCATGGTAGGTGTCTACTGTTGTGGAAGAGGCTGGATCTTCAGATCAAATGCTCGCGTGTCTGTCGGGTCACCGTGTGAAGCTGTGTAATTATTCCGTTTGTTAAGTTGCTCAGCAGACGTGAACCAAAAATAACATGCATGTTGCTTAATTTAAGGAAAACAAAGAAATCCTGAAGGGAAACAATTACCTCTCGGAGTGAGGTTTCATCTGGAAATGGCCCGAAGCTTTGAAAAAAACGGGAAGAGTCAATCAATCTTTGCTGTGGGAACCATTTAACCATTTTAAATGGCGCTGCCTCCGGGCAGAGCGCTGCGTTATCCCGCAACTCTCGCTTCGGATAATGTTGTAGAGACATTTGTAAACAAATTCAACTAACCTTGCCATTCAGCTGTTGTTTTTTAGACATCTCATTTTCCTCAGTGACACAATTTCCATTTCATTTTGATGGGTTCGCATGCACGTCGATGTAGTTTGAGGTCGCACGCTTCACATTAGCTTTGAATTTAGGGGCCGTTCATCATTGGAGCAGTCATCATTTTCCCTCTGTTTCTTTGCAGGGACTTCGTGAATGTCTGGGAGATGTTTCAAACCGGCGTGATATACTGTTGGTTGCATATTGCACAGCTGGCTAAGTATTTGGGGCCAGGAATAAAATATTAGTGATGTTATAGGAAAACCAATAAGAGACCAATACAAAAACTGCAAACCTTTTAGGTGGTTTTAAGCTACACAATATTGCCAAAAGTATTCACTGCATCAAAATCCTTGAATTCAGGTGTTCCAATCACTTTCATGGCCACAGGTGTATAAAAACCGACCACCTAGACATGCAGACTGCTTCTGCAAACATTTGTGGAAGAGATTGGGAACGACAGCGTGGGGTCAGCAGATGCTGAGGCACATAATACACAGATTTGTATTTATTTTATTTTTTTATTCAAACTTTAATTTAACCAGGCAAGTCATTAAGAACATATTTTCTTATTTACAATAACAGCCTGGCAAGTAGTGGAAGCTACTTGAAGATGTCGCCAACTTTCTGCTATGTCAATCGCTACAGACCTCCAAATTTCATGTGGTCTTCAGATTAGCTCAGGAACAGTGTGTAGAGAGCTTCATTGAATGGGTTTCAATGGCTGAGCAGCTGCGTCCCAGCCTTACATCACCAAGTGCAATGCAAAGCATCGGAAGCATTGCCACTATAGAGACGTTCTCTGGAGTGACGAATCACGCTTCTCCGTCTGGCAATCCAATGGGCATTGGCGGTTGCCAAGAGAACGGTACTCGTCTGACTGCATTGTGCCATGTGTAAAGTTTGGTGGAGGGGGCATTATGGTATGGTATCATTAACCCCTTAGTTTCAGTGAAAGGAACTCTTAGCTCTTAAGCAGACCAAGAGATTTTAAACAATTTCAAGCTACCAACTTTGCTGGAAGAGTTTGACCCCTTCCTGTTTAGAACAGAAGAATTTAGAACAGTACTCAAATCAGCCACATGTGTTTTTGTACACAGCGGAATTTGACCTCTGCATTTAACCCATCCGTGCAGTGAAACACCCACATATACACACACACACACACTAGGGGGCAGTGTGCACACGTGCCCAGAGCAGTGGGCAGCCCTATCCACGGCGCCTTGCTCAAGGGCATCTCAGTCGTGGCCTGGGGGGATCGAACAGGCGACCTTCCGGTCACAAGACCGGATCCCTATCCTTCAGGCCACGACTGCCCAACATGATTGTGCACCAGTGCCCAAAACAAGCTCCATAAAGATATGGAGGAGCGAGTTTGGTGTGGAAGAACTTGACTGGCCTGGTCCCGACCTCAACCTGACTCAAGACTGAGAGCCAGGCCTTCTCGTCTAACATCAGTGTCTGACGTCACAAATGTGCTTCTGGAAGAACGGTCAAACATTCCCATAAACACACTCCTAAACCGTGTGGAGAGACTTCCCAGAAAAGTTGAAGCTGGTATAGCAGCAAAGGACCGACATCATATTAAACCCTATGGATTAAGGCAAATGAGCGAATACTTTTGACAATATAGTGTATCTTACAGGGACATTTCCTGCATTTTTTCTGGTATTTTATTTCATTTTCAGGAGTATGCTATATGCCTTTTTACACTAGTTAATAAGCAAACATAGATGGTGTTTGTAATTTAGTGGGTAAGTATGCTGGAAGTATTTTTTTTTTAATTACTCAATACTGCCTTTAAAATGTAACTGTGACCCAATACGGAATTTTTGTATTCTGAAAATATATTTTCAATACTTGTACATCCCATTGCCTGTTTTACTATGTGCCAGTTATTTTAAAGTAGTGGTTGCACTTAAACCACCCTTAAATCTAGTGGTGCTGACGCATCCCCAGCACTCCCACTTCCAGCGTCCCTGCACATATTACAGTGGTACCATGGAATTTCAGTTTGATGCACTGATAACCCTGAGATGTAGGTTCACTTTACTGTTATAAACTTCAGTGCCAACCGGCAGGTCTAAACTGCTGCAGGCTCAAAAGTTTGGGTGCAGTTTTGTTGATTTTATATGTAAAATTAAGTTTACATGTCCCCTATGGAGGCCAGTTCAGGGTGTTTCCTGCCTTTCGCCCAGTAAGCACTGGGATAAGCAGTTTAGATGATGGATAAGGAATGAATCCTCTACAGAGAACTGAATTCTGCACATTGTAATGCACAGTTACTGTTTATATACATACAGGGGTTGGACAATGAAACTGAAACACCTGGTTTTAGACCACAATAATTTATTAGTATGGTGTAGGGCCTCCTTTTGCGGCCAAAGCAGCGTCAATTGGTCTTGGGAATGACATATACAAGTCCTGCACAGTGGTCAGAAGGATTTTAAGCCATTCTTCTTGCAGGATAGTTGCCAGGTCACTACGTGATGCTGGTGGAGGAAAACGTTTCCTGACTCGCTCCTCCAAAACACCCCAAAGTGGCTCAATAATATTTGGATCTGGTGACTGTGCAGGCCATGGGAGATGTTCAACTTCACTTTCTTGTTCATCAAACCAATCTTTCACCAGTCTTGCTGTGTGTATTGGTGCATTGTCATCCTGTTACATGGCACCGCCTTCAGGATACAATGTTTGAACCATTGGATGCACATGGTCATCCAGAATGGTTCGGTAGTCCTTGGCAGTGACACACCCATCTAGCACAAGTATTGGGCCAAGGTAATGCCATGATATGGCAGCCCAAACCATCACTGGTCCACACCCATGCTTCACTCTGGGCATGCAACAGTCTGGGTGGTATGCTTCTTTGGGGCTTCTCCACACCATAACTCTCCCGGATGTGGGGAAAACAGTAAAGGTGGATCATCAGAGAACAATACGTTTCACATTGTCCACAGCTCAAGATTTGCGCTCCTTGTACCACTGAAACCGACGTTGGGCATTGGCACGAGTGACCAAAGGTTTGGCTATAGCAGCCCGGCCGTGTATATTGATCCTGTGGAGCTGACGGACAGTTCTGGTGGAAACAGGAGAGCTGAGGTGCACATTTAATTCTGCCGTGATTTGGGCAGACGTGGTTTTATGTTTTTTGGATACAATTCGGGTTAGCACCCCAACATCCCTTTCAGACAGCTTCCTCTTGTATCCACAGTTAATCCTGTTGGATGTGGTTCGTCCTTCTTGGTGGTATGCTGACATTACCCTGGATACTGTGGCTCTTGATACAACACAAAGACTTGCTGTCTTGGTCACAGATGCACCAGCAAGACGTGCACCAACAATTTGTCCTCTTTTGAACTCTGGTATGTCCCATAATGTTGTGTTATTGCAATATTTGAAGCTAAACTGTGCTCTTACCTGCTAACTGAACTTCACACTCTGCTCTTACTGGTGCAATGTGCAATTAATGAAGATTCAATTTAGCCATGAAACCTCCCACACTAAAATGACAGGTGAAAGTCTCACTCTTGATTAAAAAAAGCTCTCCTGCTGGAAACACTACTTATGACTTTAGCTGTGTGTGCTGGGGCAGCAGTATCACAGCTAAGGGCATCAATAGATTGAACAAGATCATTAAGAAGGCCGGCTCTGTCCTAGGGGCAAACCTGGACACAGTGGAGATGGTGGCAAAGAAGCGAATGCTGGGGAAGGTTTCAGCAATTATGAAGAACGCTTCTCACCCCCTCCATAACACATTACAGAGACAGAGGAGTAGGCTGAGCAGCAGACTGCTCCCGCCCCGCTGCAGGAAGGAACGCTTCCGCAGGTCATTCCTCCCAGCAGCTATCAGACTGTGCAACTCTGAATTCTAATTCATCTATTTATTTATCATCAGCATTGCTATCATTTTTCTATAGTTCTGTAGCTACTGCTGCACTCTTTACTTTATTATTGCTCCATAGTACACTGGTCCAGTTCACTGTCACAGACTGCATGTACTATATTGTACTATATACTGTTGTGCCCCTGTGCACACAGTAACTACAACAACCTCAAATGTGCATCTGTCCTGCAATCCCATATTACTTGTATTGCACTTCTGTTTATATATTTGTGTTATTTTATTTATTTATTATATATATATACCTTTTATTTTTAATTCCACAAAAATTCCAGATTAATAAAGTGCTATCTTATCTTGTGGAGCTAAACTGCTGTAGGCTGGACAGGTGGATATATGTAAATTATAGCTGAAATGCTTTCTGACACTAGCGTAACTTGATTACTGAAACTCTTTGATGCAAGGAACCTGCATCCATGCTTTGTTTAATCTACTATCTACAGCTTACAGTGTTTCACACGGATAATTGTTACAGTTGCACACCATGCTTACCCTGTGGGCTTGAGGCATGAAGATGGCTTGGTTTGATAGCATAGACTGAAGAAAGAGAGAGAATAGCGAACAGGGAAAAGCCCAGAGAACGCAACACCAATGTCCAAAGTTTGGGGTCTAAAAGCATACAGTCTACACACCCAGTCCACAGAGCAGACACAAGGTAACGTTAAGGTTAGGATTTAACAGAAATCAATATGATTGCTAATTGGCATATGTGTTCATTATGGCTTTAAGTAATGACTAGTTAAGAGTGTTATATGAAATCGATATGGTAGATCGATATGACTTAACTCTTTTAACTGTTTCTGTGGTTTCATGTTTGGGTGGGACAAATCTACCTGTTTCTTAAATTGGGTGGAACACGTCCCCCCACATCCCCCCAGTCCCTACAACAATTGTTAGAATACTTGGGTACCAACATAATCAACAGCGACACCAGACAATAAACTCAAATAGGCTACCTCTGCAGGTTTTTGTTTTAGGTTAGTTTATTATTATTATTATTATTATTATTATTATTATTATTATTATTATTATTATTATTTTCAGAATGTGTACATCCATTGACACAAATAATAATAATAATAATAATAATAATAACTAAATAAATAAAAATACTGACCAAAAAGGTGTAGTCTCAAATTGTAGCTTATTTTAACTACCCCTTTTAAGACACAATTCCTTAAATTCTGTGTATAGACAATACAGAGCAATATCAAAAGAAAGAAAGAACAAAAACCTCACCATTTCAAAACATTTCATACATAACAATGAACATTCCTCGGTTTTATAATTGTTAACCACCTCAGTTTAAAACATTTTTTATACATTTGCAGAGTGAGGGACGCATTCCTAAATTCTTATCAAGGCTGTTCCGCTTTGACAGATATACATCTATTTTTTATATTTGTTCTTGCTCTTGTTTTTTTAAACATATTGTCAGGCTTTAGTTGGAGCAGATGAGACTTAGGAAGGCAGGACGGATGAAAGGTGGACACACGCAAGCGTATAACAAAACTTACTTTAAAGAACGAAAACAAAAAACTAAGTACAAAAACTAACTAAAATGTAAATAAAATGAGAGAAAAAACAACAGACTATAACACACGATGACCGGGCAGTAAGAGAGGAGAACGGGCAGAATACAGAGTCACAGAAATACCAACAAGCACACATCCAGACAACGACCGACAAAACAGGTAACAAACAGAGAGTATGAAGAACATAGGGAATACACAACACCTAGTAATGATGGGAGGAGATGCAGACAAGGAACAGGTGAGGGGCGGAGACACATATCGGTTTCCCTAGGTCCACATTTACTCTTTTTATTGCAGCTTAGTGTACATGCATGGACTGTTCAAACAGCAAAGACATAGAAACATTAACAATCTTTAAATACTAGATCAAAAAGAGGGTCTGTCTCAAAACCTAGTGAGCTGTTTAAATAGCTGTCTAGGTAGGCAGCTGTTTAAGTAGCAGTGTTCTGTCTGACATCTTTCCTCATAAAACAGATTATTGAGACGCTCTAGTCAAAGGGACCGGTGGTTAAGCTAGTTGCTAAGCTACCGGCTGGCTATCTAAAACAATAGTCCTCAAAAAGAGGCTTAAAAATCGACTAGCATAAATGCTAATGGCTCGAGTATAAAACTGCAAAATGCTCAACGACTCATTACAAAGTTGTTAATAAAATACTGTTTTGTGTGATTATATGACAAGAAACACATTAAAACACCAGAGAGAATCAAAATAACTCACATTTTAAAACCACTTCACTGCTCGTAACTTCGCCTGCATTGCATCATGGGATTGCATTAGCAGCTGAGGAAGCGTTCAATGCTTCATTACAATCGGTTGAAAATAAGGCTCCTCAGTAGAGAGCATGTTTAAGGTATCTAAGAATTGGGAAAGCCTACGGGAGCGCATACTATGACGTAAAATGCTGCCTGTGTAGGCAGCTCACTAGGTTTTGAGACAAGCCCTTTCACAGATAACAGAGAATTAGGCTCATTTAAGAACATCTCCTCTCAAACTACTATTTCAGAGATACAAGGTTTACTTGCAGCAAGACATCTGAAATATGAAGTTTAAATGAAATGTTTTATTATTTTATGAAGCTTTGCACTGTGTGGTGGAAAGTGTCTGAAGCATTATTTAAGTTATCATGTAACGGTTCGTTCATGTGCTGCAATGATTATTAATAATAAATGAAATAACCACGTGTCTTATGTTTCAGCTCAGTGGATTTGTCACGTGGCTACAGAATGACTGACAGGTTAATGAAATTAGATGCTCATAACATTTAACAACCTTCAAATATAATAATGTAACCTGAAAGAGTGGAGGGGCACCAAGAGATTGTAGATGTCATGAATCAATGTAAGGGATGCATTAAAGACTTTTTAATAGGCCTGTCTTTAGTGAATTTCATTCTCAACTCTGACCTGCAACAGAGATAATACCTTTATTGGAGCTTCAGCACAGTAAGGTGCTTATTAGCAAATTTAGCTTTCTATAGTTTCCAAGACTGACGGGTGTTTAATAGCTTCCAGCCATATATGTTGAAGCTGAGCGACCCTGGAAAAATGATGCTTTGTTGGCTTTCTGGAGTCTCATTAAACACCAGAGTGAGATTGGTTGATTCCTCTGTCATGGTGTAATTATATTGGTAGTTAATCAAAATTGGTAGTTAATCAGTCCAGCTTCTGAGGTTCTAACCAATGGGAGAGCTTGCTCGGCTGTATCCACCTAGATACCTTCGAGAGAACGTTGTGTTTTCACACTGTAGTGGCATGAACTTTTTCCTTTTCACTTAGAACATCAACAATACATCATTTAACCCAAACTTCTGCGTACCACTATATGTGCATTGTGCTACTTTAAAGCTAAGATACTGCAAGAGTAATGGCCACTGGTCGTTCATAGACCCAGTCAGACATAAGGGCTCACTGTGCACACCGGGGCGCACAGTGGTGTAGTGGTTAGCACTGTCGCCTCACAGCATCATATAGCTGATAAACATTTCAAAACGAGAGAGCTTGTTTTCGTCTTTTATGGACAATGAAATGAATGAAATGTTTAGAGAAAAAAAACATTCAATGTTGCGTGGCTATTAGCAGCAATATACACTGGAATACACATTTTAAGGAGAAACGGACATAAGCAACATACCTGGAACAGATTTTGAAATGTATTAATCTTCACTTGTAACAGACGTCTGCAGATGTCACAAGCTGAACATATAAAAATAAAATCAGAAGAAATGAGCAGTTCATCCAACTTTGCTACCGAGATTGAGTGTTATATATGTTTATCAGAATCAGAATCAGAATCTGAATCAGAAATACTTTATTGATCCCAGGGGGAAATTGCAGTTATTACAGTAGCAGTCAGTTATATAGAAGAATTAACATTCTAATAAAAATTTACAACAAAAAAGTAATCTTCGATGCAGTTATGCAGATGGCAGTGCAATAAAAAGTACTACCATGTACATGTATAGACTGTATACATGATGTAAAATATAATAGGCATAGTGTAATAATAACAGTATAGTCATTATTACATATAGTTACCAGTATAGTATATATAACATACAGTTATACACATAAATCTCTGGAAAAAAAAATTATATAATACAGTACAGTCTGATAACTGATATAGAGTATAACTCAATATTTTTATTAACTGTGTCATTTAAACAAGAAATATCTGTCCATACTTATACACACAACAGAAAGCACCACTTAGGAAGTCCCATTGGGTGCATCCGAAATCGTCTACTAACTCAGTAGGTACTAGATTGGACTTAGTACAGAAGCGAGACATCAGACCACCACCATAAAAGTCCCGCTTTTCATTTAAAAGCCCCATTTACTTACAGATTAAGATACTTTTTGTGGCACTGACCTGTGTTTTACTCTGAATCCACAATCAGCCGTTGTTGATCTGTAACTCGAAGAAGACAAACCAGGAGGAACCTCAGAAGTAGCTCTAACTTTGGTAGCGACAGTTCATCAGCAGAAGCTACATACACACAGCCGACGTACCGCTTTCCACTGTTTTTTTCTCCCCTTTGAATTAATCCGCGGCTCCATTTGAATCATGGGATAGCACAGTGTGCTGTGTTCGCCTACATAAAAATAGCTCCTGATTCAGAGGGTCATTTGGGTGGTCTGTGGTCTTCTAGTAAGGTTGTTAGAGTAGATGTATTTGTCCCGAATCATCAATGTATAGCATGCAAAGGGAAAGTATGCAGTAGCCTATGTGCAAGTTTCACCTAGAAATCTTAAGCTGTGAGCCGTTAGCATGTTAGCAACATGCCACGCTCAAGCTGATTCGCTTCTGGGTCAGTCACACTACGCCGAGTGCAAATGAGACGCAGAAACTAAAAAGCTTGCTTTCTTCTTTCAAACAAGCTGTAATGTAGAACAGGATTAAATTAAACTCTTGAGAGTTGTCCAATCTGCCAAGCCAACTCTGGCATCAAGTCTAACTAGTTTAACTACCAGCATAATTGGGACATGACGGTGGAATCAACCATTCACATTTTCTTTCTCAATGAGACCAATTTTCTAGACCTTCTAGATATGTCATGGACTGAGAACACTAGCCATAGTCTAACCAGGTTTCTGTTAGTTGTAAGTAATGGCCTGAACTGGCGAACTAAGTTATAGCCATGGTTTGTCACGGGACATAACACATTACACAAATAGAAATTCATGTTCTTTTAAGAGTTTGAGGTAATAATGGGTCTTCAATTGTCGTTTGAAGACAGCAGGAGACTTTGCTGTTCAGATAGCCACTGGAGGTTTTTTCCACCACCTGAGTGCCAGAGCAGAGAAGAGTCTTCTTTGACACTTAGCATTCTTGCATTCTTGACACTTAGACCATTTCAAATGGAGTGGTTTAGGAACCTTGAGGCATAAGGTCACTGCACACCAGACTTATGGAACTGCACAGCACCACATAGCTGAGCACTGCTATTTAACATAGAATGCACTGTATTTGTATAGATTTAATCAAATAAAACTTAACTACAGTAGCAAGTTTGCTAAGGTAACTCGCTATTGGTATTTATCTGTTTATCTAAAAGACAGACTCTCTCAATATGAATATAAACCAACATGTCATACATTAGGGCTCCCTGTGGTCTTAATATGGTGTTAAAACATATCTTATGAGGGCAGAATGCTGAGTGGTGTGCTGTGATGTGCTGAGCAAATGAACAGTGCTGTGTACAATTAAGAACAGCGCTTTCACATTCCGCAAGGCACAGCCTGTCCAGTGTGCTGTGGCACTTTCCAGAGCAAACACTACTGCAGTCCTCCAGCACATAGCTGGTAAAACAAACAGCTGCCCAAGATCTCGCTCAGAGAGAGCAGCGCTGACATATTAAAGCAATAAGACACAAGCATTGGCGGATTTAGTGCTTCTGGGTCTCTGGGCAAAAGACAGGAATGGGGCCCTGGATGCACATGTTTAAATTAGTTGAGACTCTGGGCTCCAGAGAAGGAAATCAGTTTACACAGCAAAAAAGAAATTGGCAAGTGAACTCGTCTAGTGAGAAAATAGTAAATTTTTAGACTTGAAAAAAATATTATACTGTTTATTTATTCTAATTTTATGAAGTAATAAGATGTCATTATACAGTAGCAGGTGATTTTACTTGTTTTATTTTATCATATGGTTCTGTCATCATGTTATAAGATGGAAGTCAATTGCAATCAGTGATCAGGTGGGTGAGACTGCATTGAGATTGGCAATATAAAGGGAGAGCATTGGAAGATAGCAAGCTTTTCCTTGTGGCAGCCCAGTATTATGTGCAGTTATAATATAATACCTGCTTTGACTGCTCAGTACTTCATTAAGCTAAATCTAGATCGCTGGTAAAGGAATAGAATACATTCATGCAATGTCTGGAGCGTCCAGGAGAAATCTGGAACTAAACTTAGTTCTTCAGCCTGACTTTTAAGGTATTGTCTACTTCTTTCAAAATAATAGTTTTGGGGTGCCTGGCGCAATTGGACTATTTAAACATTTCCATTTAGATCTGTTATATGATGAACAACAGCTGAGATATGAAGTGGTCTGATATCTTTTTTTATGTTGTATTTTATTGACTTACATGAAAGAGTACTGTTTGGATTGGTCTCCCTGTATTGCATCTCCTTCAAAAAGCAGTCCAGGCTATAGCTTAAGCTTGAGGGGGTAGGGTTCCACTGCTGTAGGCCGTGACTGTAATTGCACCGGGATTTGTGATGTCACAAAAACAGCTAATTCATAGTTTCGTATTTGGGCTTACAATACTCTGACCTTGTGAGCACCAAAAGCACTGAGCCGCTTTTGCAGCTGTGGTTTCCTTTCAGGTCCACTTTAGTTTGGTTCATTCAAAAAGAACTATATCTGAAAATAATCTTGGGTAGGGATCAAGATTTGACCGTTGCCATCAGGTAGGTGGCAGGTCAGCCAGACACGCTGAGATGTGACTGGAAACCCGAGTGTGTGAGAGTGGGAGGGAAAGGATTAGTTGAGTGTCATCAGCATAGCAGTGCTAGGAGAAGACGAGAGAGAGAGGATTAAAAAGTGGTGGAGAGTCTGTACGTGGGCATCAATAGAGTTTCGAATCAGCGGCCTGCCAATGGTAGTGATTCCTAACTCAGGCTTTAGTAAGACCACTGCATACTTTTCTAGTTTTGCTGTTGGATGTCTAGGAAGACAGATTACGCATTAAAGTTCATATTAACACCCGCCCTTGCATTAATGCCCCCGCTATTGTATTTCCATCCAAAGTAAGAAGAATGCTTTCAATCAGCTTCATTCTGAAGATTGTGAATAGCCCTTGATTACACATATCGATTGACACAGATAGGCTTTCAATGGATTATAATGGAGGAAGAGAAAGGCCTGGCTGCCTGCTGTCTCTGAACTTAATCATAATTCAGGCCATCTCTCACCCTTCACCTACCAGTGCACCCTCAGCTGCCCCCATCCTCTGCTTAGACTTTAAAATATATTCAGAGTGCTTCTTGAGCAACTCTCTATATGTGGTATATGTTTACATGGGTTGCAGGCCTTTTCATGCTGATCAGCTGCATAGGCGGAAACCATTTGAGACTTATTACTAAGAATAGCTAAAACATCTCATTTACACAATTTTTCTCTTTCTGCAAAAAGCAGTTGATCAGTCAAGATGTGTTTAGTGTCTAAAGCTTCTTTGGGATTAAAGCAGTGGTGCTAATTCAGTAGGAATATATGTCAGAGGCTTTCGTTAGTTCTTATCAGCATTACATTCATAGCTCCAGTCAGGGCTGGACTGGTAATCTGGCGTACCGGGCATTTGACCGGTGGGCTGACAGCCCTCAGGGGTCGATGCTGTTGGATGTTTTTTCTTATCTTTTTTTTTTTTTAAGAGACCGGCCCACAATTTATATATAGGACGAAAGCGGCCCCACCCTTTCTCTGCGTGGTCCGGTTAAAAGAGAGGCAACATGGAGAAACTGTAGCTGCAGAAAGTGGGTGCGGAGAAGTTACATGCGAAGAGATGCCACTGTAGATGAAGAGTGTCACTGTAGATGAAGAGTGTCACTGTAGATGAAGAGTGTCACTGTAGATGCTGCAAAATGTGCTAAGATCACAGACATGTTCGCTGCTGTAGCCTCCATGTCCTCTGTGACAGTAGAGCTCCAGCAACAGCAGGTTGTAGGTGAAGACAGCAGCAGCGGACAGGGAGAGGAGCAGCCAGAGATACAGGCTTTGAACAGAGAACCCAGGGACAGACAGAGTGGGAGAGTGTAGTACGTAGGCAGGTGGTAACGTTAGGATAACACCGGGACTTTGAGGTGATGAAGGTAACGTTAGCTCTATTACATGAGAATACTGAGTAACGGTGATTGATTAATATCAGTATTTATTGGTATTTGTGTACTTCCCAAATTCTGGCAGCCATGCACGACACCTTCTTCTGATAAAATAATAAACAGCCAAGGCTAAGAAGTGTTGGAGGAGCAGCAAGTGTTCATTTTAGGCTACATCATAGCATTTTAGATATTTAGGCTAAAGGTGTGTTGAAAGGTAGTAGTTTGAATTTGTAGCCTCTATGCTGCAGTTCAACATGTTTGAAAAACACTCAAACAACTGAAATAACAGATCTTAAAACTGCTAAGTGATAAGTAAAAGCTCTGCAATTTAATCTTTATTAAAGTAAGTGTATAAAAGTATTTTTAGCAAAAGGGATGCCCACATGCTAATGCATTGCGTGAGTTCACAAACCAGTCCTGTTTTTAGCCTGATCCAAGTCCAAGAATTAGAATTGAGCTGCTATATCAGGGAAATTCAGAAAATACATATCTCTGCATTGTACGCATCCGTGCAGGGAAACACTCCCATATACACACACTGCATACACACTAGGGGGCAGTGAGCATTTGCCCGGAGCGGTGGGCAGCCCTACCATAGCAACCGGGGGGGCAGTCAGGAGTAAGGTGCCTTGCTCAAGGGCACTTCAGTCCTGTCCTGTCGATTCCTGGGATCGAACCTACTTCAACATGATGACACCAAGAAACATTTGATTTGGAATATATATATATATATATATATATATATATATATATATATATATATATATATATATATATATATATATATATATATATATATATATATATAAACCATAAGATACAACATTAAATATTGTGTTTTTGTATTACACTGCACTCCACTCCAAATTTTATCAGCTTCTTTTACCATATAGGAGCACTTTGTAGTTCTACAATTACAGACTGTAGCCTATCTGTTTCTATTTATACTTTGTTAGCCCCCTTTCACCCTGTTCTTCAGTGGTCAGGACCCCTGTGTGCGCTTCACTGGTGCGTGTAGATCAGAGTTTAAAACCCTTTGTCCGTTTACTGTCCACTCTGTTAGACGTTCCTATGTCACTGAATTACCTGGTAGTTGTTAAGTCAGAGAAGGTAGCTCATCTGTTACTGAACAGTTTGTGCTGTTCATATTCTAGTCCTTCAGCAGTGATCACAGGATGCTGACCACGGAACACTCTTGCTTAGATAGTTTTGAGTTTTGCTTGATGGACGCTTGTCAGTCCAGCCATGACACTGAGGGGCTTAAAAACTGCTGTCTGCTCCATTAAAACCTGCTCATCACACAGTAGCACACTACCACCATGCCAGTGTCACTGCAATGCTGATTATGATCCACCACCTAAAGAATACCTGCTCTGTGGTGGTCCTGTGGCGGGACTGGCCACTGAAGAACAGGGTTCTTGGGTGTATTGAGTCAAATGGCCTACAATCTGCAATTGTGGAGCTGATAAAATGGACAATGAGTGTAGACACAAGTAGGTCCCAATTAAGTGGCTGGTGGGGGTGTGTGTATATATATGTCACAAAGGCAGAGTTGAGGTGGCAGGATGCAGGTGCAAGCCGGAGGGCCGTTTAATAAGAAACAAAACAAAACTCTATCAAGGCAACAAAAGAAAACTAGAAACACTGACTTACTGATACATCTTAAAAAGAAAACAACTACAGGGTTAAGAAGAATCAGAAGAACAGGTTACAGACAACAAGGGTTTCCACTGACATAAGGTAAGACAAAACACCAAGCAATGACTAAGAAGACATTCAGGGATATATACAGGAACTAATAATGAACACCTGGGGCTAACAAGAGGGAGACAACACGGAGCAGGTGAAGGGCGGAGACAGGGGGGTGGGGATGAATATAATGGGAGTAGTTAGACTGTATAAGAGCATTGTCATTACTAATACCAATATATTTTTATTTGTCAGTGCAACATCCCACAGACTAGCATTTCTGATACAACATATCATATATATATATATATATATATATATATATATATATATATATATATATATATATATATATATATATATATATATATATATACTACCGCTCAAAAGTTTGGTATCACAGTGAAATTTTCTTGTTTTTAATGGAGTTTTTAATGGCCGGTCAGCAAGCCATCAACTGCTGATGCTTTAGATACTAAACTAACCTAGAATGTTCTGCTCCCTTTTATGCTCACTTATTAGTAGAATGTTTTTCAGATGTGCATCACAATTGAGCAAGAGTGTCCTAACAACCAATTAGCCCAATAACATCCTTAACTTGGATTGGTGGCCGTACCGGGAGAGGACTGAGAATTGCTGATTATATGCAAAATAAGCTTCTATACAAAAATAGGCTTTAATACAAAGATTTGTATTCTTTAAAAATCATCTGATACACATTAATTGTGAATTGGACAATATTGTTTGTGAACTGCATGAAAATTGCATGAAATAAAATTCTAAAGTGATCCTAAACTTTTGAGCGGTAGTGTTTATATCCACAAACACAGTGTTTATAAGAATGTTTCAGTGCATTTGTTACGGAGCTTGTAGAGGCACTAAACTTTTCAGACGTCTGGTTCTGATCACCACCGCAGTAAACTACTCCGAATGTTTGTTCTGTCTTAAAGATTTTAGAGTTCCTCTTTATGTCGGCCTGATGCGTGTCCTCTGCTTACTGACTGAAGTTGCGCTCCAGACAGTGGCTGCTATAAAGTCCTAATTACCTGAAGGTCAATGTGTGTGTGTGTCCCTGTCCTAAGGACATGAGTGAGTGCGAGGAGAAAGAGAGTGTGCTAACCTGCTCGATCGGCCAAGCTGACCTGTTCTCTCTCTCTAATGAATGCAGCGCAGCTGTTAGAGCAGAAGCTGAATTCAGCCTTTTTCACAAGGAGTACAAAAATGTTTTAAATCCTCCGACCCCGTCACAGTGATTCGCCGCATGCAGCACTGGTTGGGTCTCTCTGTGTTACATAAATATGAATATAATGCAAATATTAAGACAGCATGAGAGCATTCAAATTACTAATACTAATATATTATAATATATCTGTCAAATCAGCAATCATGTCCTTTGTTGGCTTTACCCCACAGCATTTCTTGATTACAAAGCATGAACACAATAAATAATAATGATTGATTTCATGTACAGCAACAGCGAACTAGCAATAATGTGAGTAATAGTAAAGATCTTTTTTCCCATCAAATTATTACAGTTAAACATGACATATATATTACTGTAGGGCTGTAGGGCCACACATTTATATTGTGGTATACAGTTGACAGTTTTAGTATACATCATGGTACCTACATTAAAAAATTTAAATAAAGCAATTTTCACAATATAAAAGCAATGTTTAAATAAATCTGTATTTTATGCAAACAGCAGCTTATTTTTTATGGGATGTCTTTTAAATCTTTGTGCTTATAAGAACCATTTTTATTAATCAAAGTTAACAGAAATATTTTTATTGTGCAAAAGCAACACACGATATGTAGACAAACCTGACGGTATTGTTTTCTAACACTAAAAACGCTTAAATACTGTTTCACATCTATGTTTCTACAAAGTTACTTTCTTAGCAGACAGTTTTTTTCGTATTTTTCTGTCCTGCCTTAAAAGAAGCAACAGTCTAGATGTAGCCGCTGCGCTACTTGAGGTGGAACAGAAAATTCAAATAAGAAAAAAGTTCATTTGAAAAGTTGTTTGTATATATACCATTAAAACCACCACCTTGTTTCCACAATATCTGCCTATTTTATCAGCTGAACTTTGTTAGCCCCCTTTTACCATGTTATTCAATGGTCAGGACCCCACAGGACCACCATAAAGCAGGTATTCCTTAGGTGGTGGATGACCCTCAGCACTCCAGTGCCACTGACATGGAGGTGGTGGTGTGTTAGTGTGTGTTGTGCTGGAATAAACAGATCAGACACAGCAGTGCTGCTGAAGTTTTTACATATAGTGTCCACTGACTGTCCAGTCTATTAGACACTCCTTCTTTGCTGGACCACCTTAAAGATGTAAGTCAGAGACGATAGCTCATCTGCTACTTGAACAGTCTGGGTTGGTCGGCCTCTAGTCCTTCATCAATGGTCACAGGCTGCTGCCCACAGGAGCCTGTTGGCTGGATAGCCTTACAGAAAATAAGTATACTTAAAGTTCATTCTATTAAGTATACTTTATGTAGTCACTATACTAATGTCATTGTACTAGTAGTACACTTGCATATGTACTATTTTAATACTTCTTGGGACTAAATTGACCCACTTTCTAGTTTTTAAAAGTATACTTTTAAGTACACTTTAATTGTAAAAGTAGGAAACCAAGTATACAACTAGTTTACATCTTTTGTACTGCAACTACACCAAAAGTAAACTTAAGTGTTTACAGTTAGTTTACTAGCTTGTAAGTTTTCTTTAAGTGAACTTAACATGATACTTATAATTTACTGCTTATATTATTGTTGTACTTTAAAGTATATGACTAGGTTTAAGGGTTTTTTTACTACTTAAAATAAAACTTAACAACATTTACTTACTCACCAGTGGACACGTAAAATAAACAAGACGCACTCAGATTAAAAAACAGATTTGTATTTTTGTAAATCTTTATAAATCAAATTTTAAATGTATATTGTACTGCATGTGTTTTTATGCAGAGCAAGAATACTTACTTCTATCTTAATCAAAAGATTAAGTACAAGTAAAGGCCGAATATACTTAGACTGTTCTATACTTGTCAGTATAACCCAAGCATACTTAAGTATAACTGTGTTTAGTATATCACTGAGAAGTACATAAAGAGTAAACTGAAAGCATACTCACTTCCTTCTAGTTCAAAAGAAGTATACTAATGGTACACTTGAATAAACTTCTTTTTTGTAAGGGTAGTTTTGGTTGGTGGACTATTTTCTTTCCTGCAGTGTCTCTGAGGTGTTTAAATATTTAAGCGGCACTGCTGTGTCTGATCCACTCATACTAGCACAACATGCCTCCACTACATCAGTATCTCCGCACTGCTGGGAATGATCCACCATCCAAATAATACCTGCTCTGTGGTGGTCCTGGCAATTGAAGAACAGGGTGAAGATGGAATAGCAAAGTATTTGAGAACTACAGAGTGCTCATATAGGCTAAGTGGAGCTGATGAAATGGACAGTGTGTGTAGAAGCACATTTAACTTCTCTGTTTTGAAAAGTAACTATTGTGGCTTCCTTCAAACTTTTTTTCTCTCCTCTCTCACGAGCCTTCTCTGCATGTGTTGCTCTTGTTAATTGTGTGGATAATGCCAGTGTGAGTCTTTTGTAATAAAAAAACGCAACCTCATGCATTTTTAATGGGCGATATTTAATCCCATTCACGCACAGCAGAGCTCATACAGCGGCGCTACAGACAGAAACATGACTAAGCTACATGCTTATCTAAAGGCGTTTGGCTTTATCATTCAGTTTCGCTCTGTTTCAGTGTCTGACCTATTAAGCTGAGTTAAATGGCCATTGAAAGTTTAACCACTCCTGAGAAGCTTCCTGCATCCTGGATTTGGCCTTTCGGCTTTGGTCTCCACATGAGAGATGGTTAAGGGTGCTCAAATTAAAGTGATTCTTGGTGAAAACTCTAATTAGCACTTTTTCTCTTTGTCCCAAGTGTAGTTGATGTGGTTGCATATAGTTGCCATAGTTTGCTTCTTTAGTTTGTACTGGAGCTACAAGGCTAATGTAGCTAACAAGTAATGGAAGTTTATAGTATCCATTTACAACTTAAGTGGTGTTGAGAGACAAGAACTTTTTTATTGATATTCCTCCGTTGTGAAGTGGCCCCAGACATGCAGCAATCAGCATGGATCAATAGTGAAAAGTACCCACCATTAGACTCGAGGAGGTGCTGGCCGTGTCTTCTAACTCTAACTAATTGTTATATAAAACCTTTGCAAAGTACAGAGTTCGAGTACAAGGCAAGCACATTCCTGGATCTCTGAATGGTTTTGGTAATAATAATAATAATAATAATAATAATAATAATAATAATAATAATAATAATAATAATGAAGTCCCATGAAAGCAATAGAAGTGTGACAAAACATGGTTTGAGTTTAAACCCTAGTGAGGAAGTCTTACATCTTCATGTCTTTTGTCCAATTTTTAATAAATAAGAGAGCCAAAGGTCTCGTTTGATCAACGCTGATGCTTCAATGCTGTCATAAAAAGCATCAGAGGCTTTTTATACTTTTTAGCTACAACACCAAAAACAGCTTTAGCAACCTGCTCTAGTGCCTACTGAAAAAAAAACAAAAAAACAAAACAGCTTTCCATGCTGGTCTGGTGCTGGTTTTGGCTGGTCAACCAGCATCCAAAACACCAAAACAGAACATACAGCTGCTGTAATTTTTCAGTTTTGGAGATCATTTGAAAGTACCTGTTGTCCTTTCGATTCAAGATGTATGGATCAAAAGAAATGGTCCACAGATACTTGCAAAAAAGTCTTTGGAAAGATTTCTAAAAGTAAAGTGTTCTGTTCCTACAGGAGTAATTTGTTGGTTTGGCTGGTGATCAGCGTAACTTCCACTGGCATTGACCAGGATAGCCGCATCCAAAACATGGCATATTTTGGGTTTCCCTGCTAGAAAACCCAACATAGTCCATTGCTGGTCACCAAAACATAGATTTCTATTTTTGTTGCTTTTAATTTTTCTACCTCATTTGAACATGACAGCTGCTGTTTCCTTGAGTGAAAGTTTCATGATGAACGGACCAATAGAAATGCTTCAAAATAGCTTGGAAAAGAAATCCATTGACTTATAGTATGTCCAGTATAGTTGGCATTTTGGAAATACTCGTTTTTTCTTTGAACAGCGATGATGTGTTGTGTTAGAGAAAGGCTGTGTTTAAACACCACCAAAACCAGTGGGTGTTGCATTTGACACTGATATGCTAATCAACCAGCATGACTATGCAGGGGTGAGCAGCTAAACCAGCACTAGACTGGCATAAACCAGCATAGTCCAAGTAGTAAGTTCATCACAGTATAGAATTCAAAGAAGAGACAAGAAAATCACAATCTTCAAGCATTTACCGCCAAACATCTACGCCTAGTTAGCCTTTACCTGTTGTTATAATAGCTAGGCTTTTAAATGGGAGGTCGAACATCATGTGTTCTCGCTGATTATGGTAGCTTCAATGAACTAGGCTAGTATGTAACTGTGAACCTCACTGTAAAGATAGAACATAATGCTTGCTTGTTGCCTCCCACATCCTGTAAGCTTTCTTATATATTGTTTCTGGCTATGCCTCTGGTGCTAACTGCATGCCTATATCATGACCTGCTTCACACGATGTGCAGTTGTCAAGGAATCTCAAATAGACTTACTTATTTTTACTCCTATGAAAGAATACCAAGATAAAAATAAGCAAGATAACTTATGTGACTTTAGTTCTTGTTCATATCAGTATGTCATAAAGTGTCAGCAAGCCTATTAGATTATTTGACAACATGACATGACATATTATGATTTAAGCATGCTGCAAGAACAGTGCTAATTGGTATACATAACGGTCATGAGCTACTTCTTCCTCTCAGTTCCAGTGCAGTACTAAAGAAGTAAACTTTTAATACACAACATTAAAAAAAATGTTTTTAGCTAAACTACCACTATAAGATACGAGCCCCGAAAGGCCAGGCGTGGATAACAAGTTTACAACTTAAGTGGTGTTGAGAGAAAATAACTTTTTTATTGATATTCTTCCATTGTGAAGTGGCCCCAGACATGCAGCAATCAGCATGGATCAATAGTGAAAAGTACCCACCATTAGGACTCATGGAGGTGCTGGCCGTGTCCTCTGTCTCTACTGTTATTTAAATCCTCTGCAAAGTACAGAGTTTGAGAGTACAAGACAGCAGAGGCCTCTATCGCTGCATGGCTGTGGCAGATCAATTTGGCTTTGGCTCAAATCAAGATCCTCCATAAAGTGTGTTTTGTGTTGGAATGCAGTTGGAATGTACAGGTACAGGAATACGCAACCAAATCTCTACCTGTAACATGCAATCAGTTCAGAGGATAGCAAACACAGGCTTTCCTTCAGGCGGCACGGTTCGGGTTTGGACTGTCCATGGTGTGGGATTGGGATTGGCTTCAGCCCCCCTGTGACCCCGACTAGCAAGATAAAGCGGCAGATAATGGAAGGATGGATTGATGGATTGAAGGTTTCATTCAACTAGAACTCTTAAACATATTCAGGGCTGCCAACTCTCTTGCACTGGCCGGGAGACCCCAGCAATTTAGTCTGATCTCCCGCCAAACATGTATTTTCTTCTGTAATTCTATCCAAGTACATTAAGCTCATTGCTGGATCCAAATATGTGAACATACAGCAGTTTGCAGATTACATGATAGCAGGTTTGTATATGTGATCGGTTGTAAACAGAGAGACTCCACCCACTGTAAGTAATTGAAATGAAGGCTGCACTGGATTCAAGGCTGGGTGTTTTTGGCTCCTGGAACCCAAACGCCACAGATGAGGCAATGAAGAAGTAATGTTACATGACAAACCAACTAGTAAAGCAACTTATATATGTATTAAAATGTTGAGATCCATACCTTCGACTAGAAAGTTGGTATTGGAAAGTTGGAATTCTAGTTCAGATACTCAGCCACGCTGCGCCAATGAAGCCCAAATGTTAGCCTCTAACATATTGTTTCTTGTTTGTCTGTGGAAGATGTTTGTAGCTGTGTGTCTGATTACCACCTGCTATGTAAATTGAGTGATTTATGCTGAACAGGTAGATAGAAGTCTCTCTCACTTCAAATCTCCCTCTAACAAAATTCCCCAAAGCTGGCAGCCCTGCATATCAAACAGCTCAGAATCACTATGCGTGGTTCTAAAGGAGTGGCCAGAGCGGTCAGTTCCTTTTTGTGGCAATTGATTGGACACCCCATACCACCACGCCACAAATTTTCTGCCATGCATTGGCACCTTTAAGTGGTGAGTTTTTTACACACTCCCCCTATCCCCTAGCTCTAACAATTATAACCACCCCCACCAGTGCCTTTTTGGCAAAAGAGAATTGGCAATCTGTGACTGGCAACAGCTCTACAGCCCCTGCTCACACATTCTTATCATTTATAAAGCCCACAGATAACAATATGTCCTACAAATAAACAAGCTCCAATGCAATTCATACTGGACATGTCAAACGTTTTGGCTGATTAACTGCATTTGGGGCAATTATATAAACTTGATTTGTCACCAAACTTTCTCTTCAAGAGCTTAAAGAATAGAGAGTGTAAGAATACTATGTAGAAGAATAACTATATGGTACGTGATGTCTGAATCAAGACACAGGCAGCGCAGCCGCTACAGATGGATGTTGGCTGATGAGCAAGACAGCATGTTCTCAGCCAGCTGGATTACTATTCAGCATGTATAGTCTCTAGTCTCAGTCTCAAACTGCTGCCCAGTGGATCTGCACCTCAATCAATTACTGGACAGCCACAGAGGGCGAGGGGAGAGCATTGCTTTAACCTTTGGAGGAGACAGATATCCACCAGCAAGGCTCCTGCAGTTAATGTCCAGTGAGTCTCTCACGTACACATTCATTAGATCATCCAGGAGGAGTGACCACAGTAGCTTGCTGTGTATGTGAGAATATAGATATGTACACATACATTTGCATGATATATACATGTATAAATATATACACAATGACTGGCCACTTCATTTAGTGCATCAGTGCTGGCCACTGGTAAAAGGAAATATTTACAGTGTATACATTAGTGCTGTAGTCAAGACCACTAGATCCACGTCCAGACCGAGATTTGGACACATCGAGTCCAAGTTTTAAGTAGTCCAAGTTCAAGTCAAGAGTGAGACCAGGAAGCCCAAGGCTCTAACAAGGCCGAGAGCAGTTTTTTAAAATAAAAGTAATAAAAACAAAGCTAGACAAGTCTTTGCCAGACCACCTTAAGTAGCAGTAGTTACCTTAAAGCGAGTTGTGACTGTTATGCATGTCCAGTACTAATAAAATATAACATATAAACCAAAAATAATAAATAAACTGGTCTGCTTGGCTACTACAGTGTATTTGAATAAATATTGGACATGTACACCACATTTGGGCTCTTAGGTTCCCTTTAATGGTAAGTCAGCTCCATAACTGCAGGGCCATTTATGATGGAATGCCTTAATTCTACTTTTTCCACTTAGCGTTGGGAGTTTTGAAACGATAATGAAACAAGGATTTTGCACCAAGACAGTTGTATGTTTACAATACTATGTCCAACAAAGACACCAATGCACATGAGGTTACTAAGGTTATCGCTTGTCTCTACAGCTTTGTGGCAAAAGTCAGTCCTTGTGCATGCGTGTTTTAGTAAAGTTCATAGTCGTCAGTCATCAAGTCAGTGAGGGAACAAAAAATGCCTCCTCTGGCAAAGACGAACTTTGTTTGTAGTTAGTTGTATATTCATGATCATTGATTTAAAATTGTATTTACTTATACTTTATATCACATTTTATTAAATATTTTGTAAAATAAAGCATCAAACAATATACAATAATGTAAACATTATTAATTATTATTAGATTATAGTCATAGTCAAACTTTGAATTGTAACTCGAAGCAGAGGCTCTGGGCTTTATGTGCATAAGACCTGATTATGAGTAACTACAGCTCTGTGCTCTTTACAAATGAAGCTTTGGAGTCTAGTTTCAACTTAGTAAAAGAGTAGCAAGCATTCTCATTAAGTAATGCAGCGTCTGCCAAATGATGTACATGTGAATGCATCCTTGTGATGTGTTTGCACAGTCGAGTTTTGTACGCAGAGTAAGGGCTGTTTTATTTTTCCCATATATATATATATATATATATATATATATATATATATATATATATATATATATATATATATATATATATATATATATATATATATATATATTAACTTTCAGTTACCTCAGACGGAGCCATTGCACTGGGCTGTGAGATGAGATGAGACTGAGACTGCTAGTTTACGGTTGAGATCAAGACTTGTCTTGAGCAGTACAACACTAATATACATATTATGTATAAATTATATACATCTTAATATCATTGCTGTTTAAAGAAAACCATGTATTTCCTTTTTTGTTGATTTTTATTTTTCTGCATCATTTGAACAATTGAAAATTTCATGATGATTAGGCTAATGGAAATGCTTTAAAAGCCCTTAAAATAATAAAACCCATTCCATTATTTTACAGTAAAAGTAAACACAGTTTTGCCCTCTCCTGTAAAATTAGATTTTCCTTTGGACAGCGACAATATGTATAAATGATTTACATCTTTATATGCAATTCGTGCATATTTTTATTCATTCAGTTATTTCATTTTCTTATAAATCAAATGATACGTGCTTCAGTATGTATTGATTCAAACGTGATTAATTGAGCTTGAAAAACAGCATTTGGCTATAGGGAATAAGTTATTCCTGAATATATATATATATATCATTTTAAATAATGGCTACCCAGTTTTCTTATCCTCCACTCAACGAGCCAAATAAAAGGAGCACAGTCCAAACTACACCAATAAAACTGTGCCAAGGGCTTATGGGATGCAACGTTAATGCATGCACTTGGGCCTTATAATGAACGCATGATGTATCCGTAAAGCGCTCATGTAAGGTTCCTCTTACTTATACACCCACAGAGGCAGCGTTTATTAGTAAACATAGGTTTCGTCTCTCAGCCCCACTGGTCCACTTCTGTTTGAATGATGGCTGTGAATCTCTCCAGCCACAGGACAACGCTCTGCACGTACAGCAGTATAGTGCAGCATGTGTTGTTAAATATCAGAAACTGTACAGAAAAAGCTGTTTGCCATCTTGGCAAATAGAACTTCTTCATAAATGCAAAAAGGATCAAAGTCTCCTCAAACTGAGGTACAAACTGGACTATAAATAAAGTTATAGTCTGGATGAAACAACCAGAGTTTCAGTTCTTTCAGTTTTCCAGAATGAACAGTAGTCACGATTCTGTTGGGAGCAAAGAATCTGATCTTATTTACCTTTAAAGACCTTCACTTCGCTTTGTGCTTCGTTTAGTGGAACTGCATCTCAAGCTCAGCTGAAATCCCAGCTGTGAGTGAAATTACTCATAAAGTATTTAAAATGAGGTGGAAAAATCTTCACATTTTCCAAAGTGGTCTTTCACAGTGTCACGGATTGCCCGTTTTATGAGAAGTAAGGGCATTTTCACAGATGTACTGTCTTTTTTCTTGTTGCAAACAATTTAACAAAAATCCCAAAGAAGTCATGCTGTGACCAGTGTGTATAGTTCTGATAAAATCCCATCAGACTTTATATTTCCGTAAAAATTGTAAATTATAGATATATAAAGAATCTTTCAGTTGAACATTCTTTGGGTGGTTTCCACTGTAACAATCATTTTTGGTTCTCCAAGTAACATTTCAGAGGTTGGTTCTTAAGATGGTCCACTTGGTTCAGAGGGTCTTTTTGGTTTTCTAAAGGACCTTGATTCTTAATACGACGGCTAGTGTGAGTCAATCATTTATTTGTTGCTGGAAGATCCATTTTTGGTTCATCTTTAAAGAGTTTGATAAATCACAAGAAGACTCACTTTTGGGTCACTAAAGAACTTTTCAAATAATGGCTTCCTAAATGGTTGATTTAGGTTCCTGATAGAAGAACTACTTTTAGTTCCCTAAATAACTTTTCTGTGAATGATTCTTAGTATGAATCAATTGTAGTTCCATAAAGAATCATTCAGTTGAACTTTCTTTGGGTGGTTTCCACAGTAAGAATCATTTTTGGTTCTCTAGATAACATTTCAGAGGTTGGTTCTTAAGATGGTCCATTTGGTTCAGATGTTTCCGTTTGGTTCCTTAAAGGACCTTGATTCTCACTACGAGGTCCAGTGTAAGTCAATCATTTATTTGTCGCTGAAAGATCCCTTTTTGGTTCCCTTTCCATTTCATGTTAAGTTTGTTAATGATATTTGTAAATGTGATAAACATTTGAAAGTTTAAAGAGTTTACATAAAATACAAAGGTAAAAAGTATTTAAAATGAGTGGTCCTTCACAGTGTCACGGATTGCCCGGGACATTCTCATAGACGTTCTGTCTCTTTTCTTGGTGCAAACAATTTGGCAAAATTCCCAAAGAAGTCATGTCGTGTCCGGTGTGTATAGCTCTGATAAAATCACATTGGAATTTTTCATGTTTCTGTTTTTTTACACAGTCTAGTCTCGGAACTTTAACATAAATTGTTTTGTCATCTCATTTCAGCATAATGCCACTAATAGTAAATAAATAAAACCATCACAAGACAACAACTACTGAGAGGTGGACTTTGATTCATAGCAAATATGACCCCCGCCCAAACGCCCATGCCCTTGACTGTGAATATTCTCACTACATGCTGATCTTTTAAAAAGCCTACAAAAAGAGTTTGATCAATCATTTAAAGACCTGCTTCTGGTTCCCTAAAGAAGCTTTCAATTAATGGTCTCCTACGTGGTTCATTTGGTTCCTAATAGAAGAACTACTTTTAGCTCCCTAAATAACTTTTCTGTGAATAATTCTCTAAATGCTTTGGTTCTTAGTAAGAATCAATTGTATTTCTATGGAGAATCTTTCTGCTAAACCTCTTTGAGTGGTTTCCACAACAAATTTTGGTTCTCTAGATAACATTTCAGATACTGGTTCTTAAGATGGTCCATTTGGTTCAGATGATCTGTTTGGTTTTTTAAAGAATCTTGATTCTTACTATGAGGCTGTGGATATTCTCACTACATGCTGATCTTTGAAAAAGCCACCAAAACAAATTTGATGAATCGCTAGAATACATACTTTCCCTAAAGTACCTTTCAATTACTGGTTTCCTACTTTGTTCATTTGGTTCCTAATAGCAGAACTACTTTTATCTCTCTAAATCAATCAATCAATCAACTTTTATTTGTATAGTGCTTTTTACAATCAGTGTTGTTTCAAAGCAGCTTTACAGAAAAGCTGCTAGAAAAAGGAGGATAGAAAAAAAGAGTCCATGCATAAACATAAATGTGAGAAAGGTTATCCAGGTCCAAGCCCCCCTAGAGCAAGCCAGAGGCGACAGTGGTAAGGATAAACTCCTTTGGTAAGATGAGAAAACCTTAAGAGGAACCCAGGCTCAAGGGAGGAACCCATCCTCCTCTGGTCAACCCCAAATAGAGAGAGAATGACAAAGCTAATGAGATTTTATGACAGGATACACAAGAAGCTTGGCTTGAACATATTTCATAAATATTCAAATTTAGGATGTAGTGATGTCAAGTTTGAACCATGTCTTAGGTTCTCTGTCAGAGTGAAAGATATTGCCAGATGATGGTGGTTCTACTGTAGTAATTCCAGTCATGCAGGCAAGAGGTCAGACAAGATGGGCAGTTGATAAGCCAGTGGCGACTTCTAGCAGCTCTGGTGACTTTAATAACTTTACTGTGAATGATTCTTCAGATGCTTTGATTCTTATTCAATTGTAGTTCCATAAAGAGTCTTTCAGTTGAACTTCCATTGGGTGGTTTCCACTGTAAGAATAATTTTTGGCTCTCTTAATAACATTTCAGAGGTTGGTTCATTAGATGGTCCATTTCGTTCAGAGGGTCTGTTTGGTTTCCTAAAGAACCTTGATTGTCACTGTTCTCACTGTAAGTGCCCCCTAAAACTGTTGTCTATAGGGTTAATTTATTTGTCGCTAGAAGATCCATGTTTGGTTTTCTTTTCATTTGATGTGAAGTTTGTTAACGATACATGTATATGTGACAAAGAGATTAAAGAGCTTCCATATGATAAAAAGGATAATAAAAGATTTTTGTATAGCCACACATTCAAGCCAAGAATCGTTTACCCAGCTTTATAAAATGACCCAGTTTGGCCAGGCACACAGGCTGCAGCTGACGGAAAAGCTCCTGTGAATGATATGTGGACCATTTTGGTATTTTCGTGTTGTCGAGAAAAATTAATTGCCACTTTGTTGCTTGATATTCTGGTTTTGTCAAGGATTTTAATTAGAATTTGGGCTTCTTATTAGCGCATGTTACGTTTCAGATTTTCTTCCGCCTTGAAGTGTAATTAGTTCCATTATATACGCAGCAATTATTTTCATGAAATTTGGAAGAAGTGTGAAGGAAATGGAGCTCAGTCCAGTGCTAATAGCTTCTTTGGTGAGAGGGAAGGTGTTAGCGCTGTGAAGAGGGCACTAGTGCGTACTTTGTTACGCGGTTCGTTTCCTAATGAAAGCTCGGGTGGTGCGTGCTGGTGAACCAGAATGTGTGGGGACAGATTGAGGTTTTTATATCCAGGATTGTTTAAGGCTGTTGCTGTAAATAGTGACAGCCATGCTAACAAAGCCTCGTGGCCTTAGCACTCCATACATTAGCGCGTTAGCGTGTTAGCTTCCGCAGCCTCTGGCTCCCATTAACCCAGGCCGACCCTGAGCGCTTTCTCATTATATATCAGCTGTAGCCTGGAGGGCAGAAAGAGGAAGGCTATTAGAAACTGAAGTTTACCTTTAATTACCTTCAATCTGAGCTCAGGCAAATGGATGTGGGATGAGAGATGTATGTTTTTGACTTTTTCTCTATTGACTTTAGTCACTTTTTCTCATTACAGCCCAGTTTCTGAGCTTAGGGCTTGTAATGGTTTGTCAGGAAAACAGATGTATATATATATATTCACCACTTATAGGCCCACTTATGGGTAAACTTTGTACTGCACACTTTGTTAGCACACTCTGTCCTTCAGTGGTCAGAACCCCCACAGGACCACCACAGAGCAGGTACTATTTGGGTGGTAGATCTTTCTTAGCACTGCAGTGGCACTGTCGCAGTGACGCTGTGTTGTGCTTGTGTAAGTGGATCAGACACAGAAGTGCCCCTAGAGTTTTTTAACACCTTAGTGTCACTGCTGGATTGCTGAAGAGTCCACCAACTAAAAATATCCAGTCAGTAGCGTCCTGTTGGCAGCATCCTATGCCCACTGCTGAAGGACTGGAGGATGACCAACACAAACTGTGCAGCAACAGATGCACTATCGTCGCCGACTTTACACCTACGAGGTGGACCAACAGCGTAGGCGTGTCTAATAGAGACAGTAGATGGATGTATTTTGTCATTTTATTATGTTCTATTGGCATCAAAATGTCACTGCCACACCATTTAAGGTGGAATAGACAACTGGAATAAAACCCAAGGTCAGTTTTGTTGAAAGTCTCATACGTGTCATCAGACGCTGGTTTTTGGAATTTGGGAAATGTTACTTTCACTCGTGTCTCAGTATCAGCTTGTTCACAGCTTGTTTCAGAGGGCTGATGCAGCTGACAAAGACAGGCTGTAGAACAGAAAACAAGCATGTTGTTGTGTTCATGTTATGCTAAGGCCATTCCCCATAGACACTCTGTCCTATCTACTTCAGAAGAAAGGGACTAGACAGGGGGAGGTTAACAGTGGTCTGCTGTGTATTCAGTTTTATATCAAGCATGATTGTGTCATTACTTGCTCAACATCATAGCAAATAAGAGGAAGAACCCAGGGAATAAATATGAATATTATTTTAATAAGAAATAAATTTAAAGATCTGGTGCAAACATCAAAAACAAAACCTGTGGGTCAGTCATTCCAAAGAAGAATAAATAAGCAAATTAACCAAAGCATAATACCTTATAACCAAAAACAAAAACTAGGCCCAAAAAACAATTGCCCAGAGAAACATAAGAACAAAGAATCTCCCTCCATAACAGACCACACGGGTAGTAGTTTTCTTGATGAGGCCTCTAGCCTCTCCCACTACAGCTCCACTTGTAATGGCACAAGTCCGTCACAACTGAAACAACCCCAATCCATGCATGCAGTTAAACAGGCTAATGTTAGCATGCACAAGTTTTAACTGCTGTACCAACATTTACTAATTACATAATATTAATTCTATCTTAAACTGTCCTAACAGCCTGCTAGCCTTTAAATGTAGCATTGCATCACGTCACAAATCTTCAAGGCTGTGTGCAAAATAGGTCCTGATATTCAAGGGGTCCCATGATGGCTGGCTGTTAACTTATTCACCACAGCAATGGTGATTTAAGCTTTAAGCTTTAGTGGCCGAATAATCGTGGCTTTTTTTCTGGTTTTGTATGCTGTTTACTCCTTTAGCCATTAAAACCAGCATCGGCGTCGCTATGGTGAAGTTTTGTAGGACTTCCACATCTTGATTGAGATCTCCTCTTGAGTTTTCAGTTTGAGAAATGAGCAACAGTTCACTCTTTCCACCAAATTGGCAAGTTTTCAGAATTATAAATATTCCAGAGCTGTCCCAGGCATGGTTACAGTTAGCTATTAAGAAGCAACAGGGTGAAACAGTTTGCTAATGCTGACCATACACTAGAAGACTTAGAAGACTTAGAAAAGACGTTTAATAAACTAAAGTCTGACACCCTCTCACATCTAAAGACCAGTTACAGACTTTTTAGTCGCAGGCTATGATTTTGCAAAGACTGGGGATCTTTCAGAGGCACTATTTACAAGACTGCAACTCGATTCCTTTTGAGATTATTTCCCATTTATATGATTGGAGCTAGCAATATTCAGCTGAAATGTATGGTTTGCTGGTAGGTTAACTGTAAACAATGTAGCCCTGTTCAGCAGTGTTTTAGCATAGCATACTCAGTGGGGGTTTCTAGGGTTTCTTCGAGCGATTTCTGTTTCTTTTCCACTCTGTCATGGTGTAAATGTTGACATGTGAAAGAGGCACTCTTGCTCAGTCCACAGCTCCACCAGTCCCTCCACCTTTTGCAAAGTCCAGGAGAACCGCAGTTTCCGTACCCTCACCGGACTCCCCTCCATATCTAACTTCTTTACCCGCGAAGTTAAACATTCCTTGCGTTCCTTGCAGCTTCCCGTTTGGTGGTAAAGCCATTGGTTGTCAACAATGTTCACGTCACTATTTGCGTGAGCCAAGACTTCAGACTCACGATAATATTAAACACGGTTGATTTTATCGGAACGCTAAGACGAGAAAAAGACTGACCTAAACCTGCAGTCTTGACCACAAGGTCAGCATAAGGCGCCACATTGAGGCAAACCGGTCCTGCATCTCTAGTTAGCTGAGCATATCAAAGACAGACGCTTGGTGATTAAAGAAGAAGCAGCAAAACAATGACCTTGAATCTTGAATCTGTATGTGAGTGTCTCTTTGCTCCTGATGGACAGCATGACATCATTATAAGTTTATTTTCAGGCATTGTTCATTTTGAGACATTCACAAGGTCCAAGAGGCTAATTAGAGCCTCCCAGACACCCCCCCCCCCTTTGAGAGCACCTTCGCACTGGAATTGTCCAGCATGCACATCAAGCCAGAATTGTAAACAAACCAAGGATTTATCAGGAACTGGCTGGACCCTAATTGAAATAGGTGAATATCTACTACTACTGAGTATTGTGTAGCTCAGTATCTGCCAACTTGTATCTGATAAGTCTGCTCAGCTAACAAGTGGCTTATCTTTATCAATTAGTGAATGAAACAAAAGGTTTTTATTTACCTTACAGCGCTCTGGCCATGTCTCCCTAAATTGTTTCCGTTTATTAATGTTTACTGGAAGATCAAAGAGCTCCCTCTTTTTCTTTACTTCATGGATGTGTTTCTCCTCATAGATTTTAAAGCAGAGTGATGCATTCTGTCACTCACAGCTGGTGTAAACAGCTTTATTGGTTTTGGTTTTAGCTTTATCGCTTGCTTGTGTCACTTGCTGTTTCACCAAGGTGTTATTTTGACAGTAATTGTGTTGATCTACTGTATTTTACTTATATGGAAAGATGTACTTAAATAAAGTCAATTCTGATTTTTCTCTATGTGGGCTAACATATTTAATATATTTATAAGAGATGACTGACACGTATGCTTCATTTTATGTTATTATACATATTATATCAAAATCATAGTTGAAATCATCTGACAAAAACCTTATAAATAGTTTGTTGCCTTTGGCTCAGCCTTTTGTTCTAGTTACTGTTCTTGTGCACGTCTCCTCAACTCCTCGTCCTTCCTTGCTCGCAGTGTAGAAGCTTCCATTGTTTTTTGTTGCACTTTCTCCACAACTTTCTCCACGTATTACTTGCTTTCCCATTCATATTTCAACCAGTGGCTGGGCTTCTCATTCGTGACATCTCTGACCCTGCATGACTGTTGTAGGTGCTGTGTGGGTTTGTGCTGCAGTGCGAACCAGGCCTCCAGGCCGCAGGACTGTGTGAGACTGCTGGCTGAGAAAAAGCATAAAATACCAGTGCCAGGAAGCAGAAGCACAGTAAATGCTTGAGAGTTTGGTTAGAAGCAAACCCTAGTGCTGAATGAAGTCTACAGGGTTATCTGAACCCTAAAAGACATTTTTTCATTGTTGCTGGGGATATGTGCAAACCTTAATTCAGTGCTACCTACATTCTACCAGCACGTTGATTTTGTGACTCGTGGAGTAAACATATTGGATCTTCGGTACTTGTTTACATCGTTATCCACATAACTATCAAATGCAACTTGCTTCTGGAAACCAAGAACGTTGCCTTCAAGTCAACAGCACAGTATTCAGCACAGCAGGAGCCAGCCTGTGCTGGGCTATCAGAGAGAGAACTTTCTAGGCACCAGAGACTCACAGCGTATATGGTAGGGCAGGGGTTCCCAACATTTTGCAACCCAAGGCCCACTTAACTCAACCCAAAACTTTCCACGGCCCCCCAGAATATTTGTTATTGCCGTTTAAAACGAAATACAGTGCAACAATTCACGTGACCTGTGAAACTGAGTGCATAATCACACATCAAAAGAAATGAACCATTTACAGCACTTTTTGTCATTCACCTAATGAGATGGCTGATGTTGTTTGCCAGCTACCAAGTGGTGGATGTCAGGGTGAAGTGCAGAAAGTTGCAAACAGAGGTCTGGCTCAACATTAAGCCTATTCCTCTATTTGGTCTTAAATACCACCAACATAGAAAATCCAGTTTCGCAGAGATATCGCCATAAAAGATATTGCAGTTTCGCAGCCTTTGCTATAAGCTGTGCAACATGGTAGGAAGCCTCAACAGCTTTAGCATTATCTGTTCCAGAGCAAGCCAATTCAAGGCTCTTTTTCCTGCTTTGGTATTCTTTAAGTTTGTTCTCAAAAAATTCCACAGGTTTAGATTCATACTCGCTATGTTTAGTCTCCAAATGTCAACGTAACTTGGTTGGCTTTAACGTCTTATTTGCCAAGACCTCTAAACACACAACACAGAGTGGTAGTGGCTTGTTTTCTGTTTCTGCTAGTTAACTTGCTAGTTAATCCACTAGCTAGCGCTGCGTGTCATGTGACTGTACTACGCCAAACCAATCAACAATTTCAAACTAAACACTTTTTGTTTTGCAAATAAACAAACTAAATATGCTGAACTATCTATTTATTGGAGAAAGAATATTTAGAAAAAAAAAAAAAGAAGCAAGAAAGACCCCCACCTCCCACCACAAACCGACCAAGTACTTAGTCTATCCATTGTAGACATTAGAACTACCTATTTCTGGGTTGCCCCCTTAACAGACTGCTACCCTTGACAGTGACAGCCTTGCTGACTGGGTTTTCACATGACTATTGCATGATTTCGTGATTTCAGCCTCATGTTGATACAGCTTGTGGATTCTTGGAGGCTCTCGATTGGAGGACCGGACTTCTGCTCTGCTGTTTTTGTTAGTTTGTTGGTGGTTGATTTGCCCACGGTTCACTTGCAAGCGCTGTCCAGTGTAGTCTGCTGAAGGTATCGCTTGAGGGCTGTACCTGAGGTCTACAATCACAGGTCCTATCATAGCACCATACAGCATTCTGCAGTATGCACTACTACAGTATGAGTGGTGTTTTCAGCCTCTCATCTCGTTGATACAGCTTGTGGATTCTTGGAGGCTCTCGATGGAGGACTGGACCTCTGCTCTGCTGATTTTGTTAGTTCGTTGGTGGTTGAATTGCCCACAATTCTACTGCAAGCGCTGTCCAGTGTAGTCTGCTGAAGGTATCGCTTGAGGGCTGTACTTGAGGGCTACAATTACAGGTTCTATCATAGCACCATACAGCATTCTGCAATATGCACTACTACAGTATGAGTGGTGTTAATATTTAAACGTGTTATTCAAATATGAACTCTGACAGCTCCAGTAATTACAGCTAAAAAAGTATCGAAAAATGAAAGTAATATCATATAATAAATAATAATGTACTGTAATAACTCTGAGAGTTGCATATGGAGGGGTTTACAGTGAGTTGTGTGCCTTGGACTGTGCTGGTTTAGTGGAAAGCTTTGTTGGGAAGCCTGAGTCCTGCTCTTTTTTTCTTTTTTCCTCAGCTAAAGCTGATACACAGTGCAACACGTCCCTCCTGGGCCTCGCACTGTCAAAAGCACTGATGTAGTCTGAGTAAGAGAGAGAGAGAGAGAGCAAGAGAGAGAAAGCGAGAGAGAGAGAGGGAGGAAAGAATGTCTGGGTCAGACTGTGGATGTGTACGTATGTGTGGGAGAAAGATAAAAAAAGAGAAAGAGAACAGTAATCCAACACAACAAAGTGATTATCTGAGTCTAGATCTCGGCGCTGCTCCTCCAGCTTGTTCTCTCCGTGGATTCATTTGTTAATTCTGAACTCTCACTGGTTGGGACACAACAATAGGCAGCTGAAAGGCTTTTATTGACTTTCCTTTCCTTTTCTTTTTTTTTTTACACTCAGCCGAGCGGACAGCACAGGACATATTGCGTCTCAGCGAGGGGTTTGTTTCTTAGGGGAAGCCATGCCGTTGCCCGCGGCAACTAGACTGTCACTGACATCCTCATCATCATCATCATATTCATCATCATCCTTTATTCATCCAGAGCATCACTGGTGAAAAATAATCCACTGACATTATGAAGCTCAATATATAGACACCCTGCTTGGCACCATGTGTGCATGCAAACAAATTTCATTCCGATGAGGAGTTTATATGCTACTCAACTATCTGATGAATCTCTGTTTGTATGCACACTACAAGCAATCAGATGCAAAATCACATGCATGTGTAGAGCACCACTTCACCAGTCCAGTCAGACTGAGACGAGCAGCTGTATGTTCCAGCTGTATGTGTTCGGTTTCAGTTGTGATTTTAATTGCTTTAAAATTATAAGCAAAGATTGCAACATCCTGAGATACAAGCTGGACGCCAGTCCTTCCGCTTTATCCATTCCAGCTCTTCGCTTTGAAATCCGCTTTAGGAAACTTCCATCTGTTTTTAATTTGCTGTGTAGTTGGTGTCAAGTCACTATCCATTATTTGCTTGTATGCTTGTCTGAGCAGTTTGTTATTGCGAGTTTCACCCTCGTCCATTCTGCTTGTTGCTTTTAAGTCTGAGCTATAAACTCTGTCTCCTCTGCAGACCAGTTTCTGCCACGTTGAACGTTCCACTATGACGCACATAAACATGAGATACAGGTGTAAATATGGTTATTATTATTATTATTGTGTTTAGCCTAATGGAGTTGTATATGGAATGGCCCCAATCTGACTAGTGTTTGCCAGGTATAGCGTATACATAGACGCTTTCTGCTCTATTTAAGCTATTAGTCGGACGATTAACTGATTTTCAAGCAAATGAATAGCAAATCTTAATATGTAATACATTTGGAAATGTAAAGGGTAAACCAGTTATGACTGGCAAAAACAAAACCATGTTGTAATTGTATGTGTGTATTTCTCTCTCACTCACAAGGGAAAGAAATCCTGTTGAAAGTATAGATTCAGTGTGTTTGTAAACAGAGTAGGATACTAGGAACTGGCCAAAAGTTTGTGGACACATCTATGCAAGCTCATCTAGCATCATATTCTAAAACTATAGGCATTAATATAAGGTGCATGCAAGTCCCTTGTGATTAATACAGTCTCTACTCCTCTTGGACAGCTTTTCTGATTTTGTGGTGGGTGGAATTTGTATCCCTTTAGCATTTGTGAGGTCAGGCTCTGATTTTAGATGAAAAGGCCTGGATTACAGTCAACTGACCAATGGAGGTTCTCCACTCCTCCACACCAAACTTGTCAAACCATGTCTTTATGGACGCACAAAATATTGTCCAATATATATTGTCCTAAACACTGTGTGTTGTATTAACATTAGCCTTTACTGAAAAACAGATTGACATGTTTTCTGCAATTATTTAAGCTTATTTTGTCAGAGCTGTGATTGCTATTCAATAATTGATATATTGTAATGACAAAATGTAAAGTAAATCATTTTTATGGAGGTAAATGGTCAATTAATGCAAATGGGTTATGGTCAAAAGTTTTAAAAAAATGATTTCAACTCTAATTTTGAACTAAGCTAAATGTTTCTAATAAAGTCGCCAGTAAATGGAAATACAAGATACAAGATAGGCATTTCTAATGAAGTGGCAAGTCAGTGGAAGTACAAGGTCTGTGTTTTCAATAAAGTGGCCAGTAAATGGAAGCACAACATAGGTGTTTCCAATAAAGTGGCCAGTGGGTGGATGTACAAGGTCTGTGTTTCCAAAAAAGTGGGCAGTGAGTTAAAGCACAAGATAGGTGTTTCTAATAAAGTGGCCAGTGGGTGGGCGCACAAGGTCTGTGCTTCCAATAAAGTGGCCAGTGAGAGGAAGTACAAGGTAGTTGTTTCTAATAAAATAATTTTGTTATTGTGATGGTCAGTATATAATGGGAAATTGGTCTATCCAGGTCAGGTTACTTGGTGATAGAGCGACGTATAGAAGCACAGAAGTTCTTCTGTACAGAAATGCTTAAGAAATTATAAGTAGATGAGTTTTTCAAGTACAGGTGCTTAAATATAAATACACAATAACACAACTTATGAAATTAATTAAGGTATGCGGTCAATCAAAGCAAAATATTGTTAATTTTAGTCAAAAAAACTTTTACCTAAACTCAGACTTTAAACCAATTCGATGGATTCATCCATATAAACAATGTAAATCTTGCTTAAATATGTATTTAGCAGAAAAACAAAATACATGAGTCTGTGCCCCGTTCTCCCCCTTCAGCAAAAGACAGTCATAACTCTAGACATCTCATGTTTTTCATTGTTGTAGAGTTGAATTTAATGAGATGGCGTCTGGCGTATGAATATTATCTTTATGAATATCCTCTTATAAGAATATGTTTTGATTCTGTTGGTGCAACAACAGTGTCAGATAGACACTCTTGGTTTCTTGGCTGTTGTAATTACGGATGGCACGAATGCCCTAGTGAAGCAGACTGAGTGAGAAATGCCACCATGTTTGTGTAACCTCCTTGTTCCCCTCTCGCCGAGCGCCGCCAGTGATTTTTAATTCCATCTTTGCAAATCTTATTTATTCACAGTGACCAAGGAACAATTTCACACATGGGTTCTCATGCCAAACAATGTGTCATCCTGCTATCACCGGAAGATGGAAAAGCAGAATTTAGGAGGGACAAAATGGGACACAATTTAATATTCATTGGAAGCTTAGGGTCTGGGCCACAGTGATATCAGGAATATCAGATGCTTTACAGAGTGATATACACAAGTGGAGGCCTAAATTCATTTGTTTATCCCTAAAAAACAGGCTGTTCATTTATTACTGAGAGTTTTTGCTCTCGCGTGATTCAGAAACAATGCTGTGAATGTGTATGCAATGGGGTCATTTCAAAATACATTCAGACCGCAGCAGAAAACAAAACACAGATCCTAGAATTTCAAGCAGACGTGGGGAACGAGGATGGGTCATTACATGCATTAAGATTAATATTATGATTTTAATCATGTTAATATAGATAACTTTAATAGAAGCAGCTTCTCTTGTCTAACTGGCCACTTCAGCCCATCTCACTGTAGCTCGTCTTTTGGTGTTTAGTTTGTGTTGTCTTCATTTGTCCCTTTATTGTTGGTCAATGTTTGATCTCAGAGTTGGTTATTCTTGGTTGATGGACCACTTACAACCTAGTGTCACTACCACGGAGACTGATCTACCACACAAATAAAACATGGTCATCTGGGAGTTCTGTAATCTGAAAGTGACCAATGATGAAGGTACACGTGGGTGTTTTTATTGAAGTGACAAATAAGTGGAAGGACAAGGTAGATGTTTCTAATAAAGTAGCCAGTGACTGGAGGTAAAAGGTAGATGTTTCTAATAAAGTGACCAGTTAGTGGAGGTACAAGGTAGCTGTTTCTAATAAAGTGGCCAATGACTGGAAGTACAAGGTAGATGTTTCTAATTAAGTGGCCAGTGAGTGGACGTACAAGGTAGATGTTTCTAATAAAGTGATCAGTGAGTGGACATACAAGTTAGATGTTTCTAATAAAGTGGCCAGTTAGTGGACATACAAGGTAGATGTTTCTAATAAAGTGACCAGTTAGTAGACGTACAAGGTAGATGTTTCTAATAAAGTGGCCAGTTAGTGGAAATACAAGGTAGATGTTTCTAATAACATGTCCAGTTAGTGGGGGTGCAAGGTAGATAGATGTTTCCAATAAAGTTTTGTTGTTGGTCAGTAAATAATGGGTAATTAGTTTCTTTGCAATGTGTGAAAGGCTGGTTGTTGAATTTTGCAGGAGGTCAAACCAGGTCAGGTCACTTTCTCATAGAGTGACGTATAGTGGTAAGAGCAGATTCTTCAGTTGTGAAGTGTTTTGACAGCACTTTTCACAACCATGTTTCCTTTCTTGAGCAAAATGGCTCAGATTTGTTCTAATAGTGCTGAAGATTAAATAAGTAGATTAGTTTGTTTACTGTGCATTACTTCTCACTGTGTGGCTCATACTTTCATTTTCAAATACAGATGCACAATTTATTAAATTAAATGTATTAAATAAGTATGTACGTTTAAGTGACCTGGTCAACTTATGTTTTGTTGGTAGTGAAAATAATGAAATGAAAGAGTTTGATTTAGTATTTATACCCTGTTCATTCTTTTCTATAGGCCTACTATATGATTGAAATTTGAAATTTGCCAAGTATATCTGTTTATATGATTGAATAAAATGGTTTCATTTTAAATATAATTCATTCTTAATTAAAATATAAGTAAATATTAAAATAAATTATTAAAATTCCCTTTTGAAATGGGGGTCCTTTCAAACAGGAAAGTTGTATTTTATAGCTATGTTGAAAACTGTTTACATTTAAAAACAACATTCATTTTCCAGTCCACATATATAAATAAAACCAAAACACCAAAAACATGCTGTTGAAACTGTTCTGTTATATTACGAATCCTTCTCCACGCAGCAAAGGGTCAGCCATAATAGGGTGCCCTTAAGGGCAGAGTGGGTCCGACAGTGTCTACCTAGCGGGTCTGAGTATTTAACCCTTAACACGGGGATTAATCGACCTGAGCTCTATATATCTAACAGTCACTGCCCACATTAATGTGTGTATTTGTCTATTCAGCCAACGGTTGTTGAGCTCCACCCATTCACATTAACGTTATGATTAGTGTGGTCAGTCAGGATTGCTTTTTGAATCAAGCACAAAACAGGGCAATCAGAACTGAGCTTGTTTACATAAATATGTGTTAAAAGGCCAGGAGCTACACACACACACCTCAGATCAGGCTGAGTTTGACCTTTCACTCCACCATACAGTTTAATCTGTGTTCTCAGATATCCTTTAGATAGGAGCTATTTTAGTATCAGCTTGAATTAACACTCTGTTCGGTTGTTCATTGGAAGGTTGTATATACCAGATGGTAAATTAGTAAATACAAGTAAATACTCGGTTTTGGTGCTTGTTCATAGATACGCCCACCACACAGAAAAAGAAAGCATCCCAAGAACACAATCCTGATTTTTCTGTGCTGTGTTTAAAAGTCTACAGATCCAACAGAAGCATGTCTGTTATTTGTTTTTTCCACATGGACTGCAGGTTTAGTGTTTTTCACGTAACAGGCTGAAGTTTACTTTATGCAAGACATCTCAATGATTTGTATATCATCTAATATTCTCAGTTCGTAGCATAAACCTTTAATTGATTGCCATTTTTGCTGCTTAGTGATTATTGGTTAGCATTACAGCTACTGTGCCACTGATTGGTAGGCTTTACTGCTGCTAAGTTCTGATTTTTTCACATTATTGAAACAGTGCTGATCTGTTGGCATGACTCCTAAGTGCTGATATTTTAGCATTACTAGTACTGAATTAGCTGGCATTGCTGAAACAGAGTGCTGATCTTTTGGCATAAGTGCTACTGAGCGCTGATCTGTTGGCATTACTACTACTATGTGCTGATCTGTTGGCATTACTACTACTATGTACTGATCTGTCTGCATTACTACTACTATGTGCTGATCTTTTAGCATTACTACTACTGAATTCTAATTGGCTGGCATTGCTGAAATAGAGTGCTGATATATTGGCATTATTGCTACTGAATTCTGGTTGGCTAGCATTGCTGAAACAGAGTGCTGATCTGTTGGCATTACTGCTACTGAGTGCTGACCTGTTGTATTACTACTACTGAATTCTGATTGGTTGGCATTACTGAAACAGAGTGATGATCTGTTAGGATTACTGCTACTGTGTGCTGATCTGTTAACATTGCTACTACTGAATTCTGATTGGCTGGCAATACTGAAACTGGCATTACTGAGTGCTGATTGGTGGGTGTTACTGCTACTGAGTGAGTCAGGAGAATTTCTTTGTGCTAATGTTCAAACTTATGCACAAGTTTAGAGCTATAAATGTTACATCCAAGTGCATACATGAGATTTTTGGGGGTTAAATTAGTGACCTCACCTCAACTGGTAGAGTCTCGTACAGCAGATAATAAGATTTATAATTATTGTTATTCTTATTTTTCATTTCACCTTAAATGTTGTAGCAGTCATGTTCAGACACCCGTATGAGTGCTAGTGTGGAGCTGTGGCACTATTCAAGGTGGAACGTGAATTTGAGTAAATTAACATTGACCTCGATTAGCATATCAAAATCAGCATGACAGTGTAAATCTGACTCAACAGGCAGCGCTCCACAGAGTTCATTACGTTTTTTTCAGTGCTGGTTCTTCAGATTCCGATAATGTTTCTGAATTCGAATTTGAGCTAACATTAGCTAAAACATTTAATAATTGCGTGTACCTGGTTTACCTCCACATACACGGAGGCTCTTGAACACCTCTCGCTGGTTTCCTTACACGCCCATATTGTTGAACAGCGTCAGTCTTAAGATCCAGTCGTCGTGTAAGCATACGTCCCCTAGTTGTGATAATCTTCAGGCGTGAAATGATCGCTACAGATGATGGAGTGAGAGGATGGTCCTTTCCAATATGCCTGTTTAAAGTTGACAAATTTTGTCCACTTTCTGGATATTTGAGGGTCTTTGGGTCGTTTGTAATCGGGGGTCCACTGTACATTCAATTATTGCAGCCAAAAACAACACTGTGATTTTGTATTACTGTAAGTGCATCTTCTAGCAGTGGTGGCATGGTGGTGCAGTGGCTAGCACTGTTGCCTCACAGCAAGACGATCTGGGTTGGATTCCCAGTCCGGGCCATGTGGAGTGTCTATGTTCTCCCAGTGCTTGAGTGGGTTTCCTCCCACATGTCCAAACACATGCATGTTAGGTTGATTGGTCACTCTAAATTGCCCGTAGGTGTGAGGGCGTGAGTGAGTGTTGGCCATGCGAGGGCCTGGCGAACTGTTCATGGTGTACCCTGCGTTTGCCCGATGCCGCTGGGTTTGGCTCCAGCCCCCCCGTGACCCTGACTAGCGGGATTAAGTGGCAGATACCGGCAGCGGGATTAAGCGGCAGCTTTACTGCCACTTAGTGCTGATTGGCTAACAGTACTGTTACTGAATGCTGACTGTTTGGCTTTACTGCCGCTTGGTGCTGATTGGTTGGCATTACTGCTACTGAGAGCTAAAATGTTGGATGGTTCTATAACTAAAAGCTCATTGTTTGGCTTTTACTGTTACTGATTGCTGATTAGTTGCTGTGACTGCTCCTGGGAGATCATTGTTTGGTATTAATGCTACTGAGTGCTGATTAGTTGCTAATATAAAAGCAGTATTAAAATATGTGATATTGTTCTATGTTAGGAAACAAGCTTTTCTGTATTTAAATAATGTGCACAATCTATGATTCCACACAAAAGCTCTTTCGGAACCTGCTCATTCTGGACTTGCGCAGGAGCACCCTCTAGCATCTGACGAGCCTGGGAGATATTATTCAGTAGCAGTTCTCCTCACTAGACCTCCTCAGTTCAAAATCATTCCACGACTCATTTTTAGCATATAGACACAGGCTGATGTGTAAATCCACCCTCAGACACAGATAGTGGTCCACTCCTGATGTGGTGTAACTCAGACTTCATGCTCAGCAGTGACCCTGCCGTTTGTTAGCCCACCTGCTGTGCTGACTGCTGGCTGCTTTCTGCAAGCCTGATCAAAGTTGCACTCTGCTATGTGGCCTGAGGTGTTACATGAGAGCGACGATTAAACCCTGACAACATAGACTAAATTGTATGCTTTGACTATAAAGACCAATCCCATCACATCCTGGGCTGTGATCAGTGGTGTGCTGCTGTGGGATGTGTAGTCCTTGCCGTGTACATGCTGCTTCAAGCTTAACCCTGTAATTCCGAGGTTAAAAATAAACTATTTATAACTATACCTAACTATTTCTTCTCTGTAAAAGACATACTTTCCTGAAATGGATGTCTCGTATACAGTGTCTTGCAAAAGTTTTCACCCCCCTTTGGCTTTTTTCATGTTTTGTTACCTCACAACCGGGAATCAAATAGGATTATTAGAGGGTTTGCATCATTTAATTTACAGAACATGCCAGAACTTTGAACATGTGATATTGTTTTATTGTGAAGCAAACAACAAATAAGACAAAACAACAGAAAACATCAGTGTGCTAAAGTCAGCACTTGTAGAGCCGCCTTTTGCAACAATTACAGCTGCAAGTCACTGGTGCTGGGGGATCAACAGAGATTTGGATATGTTTTTATAACCCAGCCCTGACTTGCACTTCTCTACATCTTTGGCCCTGACTTGTTTGGAGATCTCCTTGGTCTTTATGTTGTTGTTTGGTTAGTGGTGCCTCTTGCAGTCTCTGGGACCCATCAGAAAAGATGTGTATATACTGGCAGATCATGTGATTGCACACAGGTTGACTTAATTTCACTAAGCATGTGACTTCTGAAGGTAAATGGTTGCATCAGAACTTTTTAGGGGTTTCATAGCATAGGGGTGAATACATATGCACATACAGGGCTGGACTGGGCCCCTTTTTCAGCCCGGGAGTTTTATGCCCAAATCCGGCCCACTTTTTCCATGGAGGAGGAATTTGAATAAATGAAACAGCAGGTAGCTCTTAAAATGTTTTTTTTTTTTTATTGGGTATAAGTTCAGGTATATGTTGGTAAGTTAACAGAAAGCACCTCACTTAAACATATTTAATTCAAATTTAAATCAGATAAAGATTTAAAAGGTGAAAAATGTGATAAAGATGAAAACATATTTACAATTGTACATAAGCAATAAATTGAAATAAAAATTTTTTTTTTATTAAAATTACATTTTTTTTACATTTTTCTTCCCAACAGAGAGGAGCTGTATTGTTATATTTACACTAAACTCTTAAGTAGCTTCACTACACACATGTTTAGTAGCTACCTACAGCATCAAAAGCCTCCCAAGCAGTGCACTGGCTTCTCAACTTTATTAATAACGTTGTTTATAGACATGAGAATTTTCTTCTCTGTACATTAACATTAACACAATGTAACGTATATCATGTTTATTCTATATGTTATATTTTACATTACAAACAACTATGTTTGTTATTATACAGAGTATAAATAACTCTGTTAGACTATCCTCTACCTGTCCCTTCAGTAAACATAGCCTCCTCGAGATTATCAGTAGTGTGGGAAGGGGTTGCTTCTCCGATGGTATAAAAACATTCCATTAATGAGTTCGGCTGTTAATATACTACACTTCTTTATTATTTTCAGCTTTAAACTGGATATTTATGATTACTGGTGTGTACTGAGCTCTACAAAATAAACTAGGCTAAGCTTTCATTGCAAACATTGCGCAATAGCCTTACACTGACAATATAGATTTATTTCCATATCTCTGTTTAACTGTAACTGGGGGTCTGTCCTCCAGAAAACAGGTCTGTTCATCGCACACATTTAGCTGCATCTTCTTCCAACGCCTTCCTTTTTTTAACCTGTTCTTTTCGACTCCACCTGTCCTCCTTCTGCCCTCCGTCACCACCGACTGATGCTTGGCGCTATTCTGTTGCTAGATTTAATTTTACTGCTCCAGAAAATACGACTCGTGGGTGCAACCAACTTAAGCATTTAGGAGGGGAGATTTCCCTCAGATGGTAGAACCACGTAATCTACTGCGATGTAGGGGCTGTGCTGTCAGATGAATAGAGAATTAATACAAAGTTGAATGGAGGATGAATACATAGTTGAATTGAGAATGAATACATAGTTGAATTGAGAATGAATACATAGTTGAATTGACAATGAATACATAGTTGAATGGAAAATAAATACATAGTTGAATGGAGGATGAATACATAGTCGAATGGAGGATGAATACATAGTCGAATGGAGAATGAATACATAGTTGAATTGACAATGAATAAATAGTTGAATGGACAATGAATACATAGTTGAATGGAGAATTAATATATAGTTGAATTGAGAATGAATGTAAGAAGAAGATTAGATAAGTGCCAAATAAGTTTTTCCTTCCAACCAACCCAAACTCAAGACTGACATGAGCCGGCCCATCTGGAATCCTCCCAAATCTACCGATTAGCCACTCCGGGCCTGTGCACATAATAAAATTTAGTTTTCTATTTTCACAGAAATGATTATATATATATTTTCTCATTTCACTTCACCAACATAGACTATTATATGCAGATGCAACACATACAATTCAGATTTGAATACAGATAGTAATGTAACAAAATAGGTATAAGCCGGGGGGGTATTTTTGATATGTACACAGCCCTCCAACAAAACATATAGTTGAAGAACTGTGATTGGTCAAAAAACCTATCATAAAATACATTTTCATTATTATTTTTTTTCTCAAATCTGTGTGGCACCCCTTTATTTACTACCATGTGCAGCCTCCTCCTATGATGCTTGAAGAACACATGACAGGTGATCTGAGATCATTCCTTCCCACAGAATCTATGCTTGTGGATTCTTTTCTTTAGCTCATGCTGCTGATTTTCTAAGGCGATTAGGTCAGGGAACCATTTTTGTGTTGATTATGAGGTGTGCATCAGGTTGATTGTCCTGCTGAAGGATCCAGCCACAGCCCAGTCTGAGCTTCCTGGCTGAGGCAGTCATGTTTTGATTTAATATCAGCTGGTACTGGAGTCTGTGATACCATGTACCGGAAAAAAACATCTGACTGTGGGGGTGAGCTACATTCCTGCAAGGCTATCTCTGTGTCTTTCAAACCCACCAATGGTGTTTGTTTCTAAAACCTCTATTTCGATGGTCTCATCTGACTATAAAACATGGTCCCATTAAAAGCTTCTGTAATGACTGGCATTCTGTAGGGGGTTGATGTCGTAGGTCTTTGAGAGCGGTGATGTTTTTTTCAACTCCTAAACAAGCTTAAATACATGTTGTCTGATTGTAGTTTGGGAAACGTTTGCAATTCTCCAGTTTGGACCGTCAGATTCTTTGACCACCCAAACCATCCCTTTCATTGCACGTGGGGTCAGTATAGATATGCGTTTTTTACCCAGCAGGTTCATAACATCTCCAGTTGCTTTAAGCTTATTTATTACTGCCCTGAAAGTGGAAATGGGCATTTTCAACTGTTTAGCTACTTTCTTGTAGCCATTTCCACATCACTGTTGTATTCTCCAGTCTTTCCTATAGGGGTGGGTGACCTTTTAATGTTTGTCTGCTAAAATAAATCAAGTGAATTGCATTCCATCTGGGATAGTATCTCATATGGTATAGCAAAGCAATAGCCTAACAATAGCTTTTGATTTTCCTGAGATACCATAGCAACACCTTTGTAAATACCTAGAATGCTATAGCAATGGCCTAGCAAAACCTTAGCCAACAATTGATTTACCATAGTAATGACCTTGCAACACCTTAGCACCCACCTAGGATACCATAGCAACAGCCCAGCAATGGCCTACACCAACACCTTGTTAACCGGTTTGGTATAGCAATGGCCTAACATCAGCACCGACCTGGAATACCAGCAATAACAATAGATTAGCACCACCTAAGCAGCCATCTGGTATAGCACAGCAAAAGGCTAGCATTAGTGACTATTTGGGATTCCATAGCAAAGACCTAGCAGTCACTGTGAGGAGACAGTGCCAACCACCACACCACCATGCCGCCCTGCTAGTGAATATATTTATTTATGTATTATTTATTTTGTGCTGGTGAGGTCATGTGAAAAGCCTGGTTTGTCTAGCAGGTCTTCTAAGGCAGTTTTCTTTTCTATTTGGTCCTTTTTTCTATCATTTTTTTCTTATTTCACTTTAAATACTTGCATATTCAAAAACAAAAAAAGGGAAAAAAGGACAAACGAATGCTGCGCTGGATGCTGCTACAAGAAAAATCTGTCTGGGTGAACTTTCTGCTTGTACTGCCCTTAATCAACCTGGTAACATGACTTACTGCAGGGCTGGGCTGAGATTTTGTCTTTGCCCCCCTCAGTCACAATGCAAGCAACGGCTTTTATCTCAGAACCCATCTCTGAACCATTCACAAAAATGTTTTGCTGTGCAGTGTGAAGATATGGTCTTGCTTATTCCTTATTGGCTTATACTGTAATTTCCTAATCATATTAAATTATATTATTAGTATTCTCACTTATTCCTATCTCCAGTTGTATTTCTAGGTACTTTTCCCAGCTTTGATTTAAAGTTATACTAAAGAACAGAGTGGTTCTATCAGTGTAAATAATTACTGGGAGATTATTGAAATTAATCACAATTAGATAATCTTTTTTTATTTACATAAGCAAAGTGTACTCTTCAATCATTAGGTTTTAGGTTTGACGGCTCATTTTTATTTCTTTATCTCATATATCAATTTAAGCCAGTATCATTAGATCTGCTGTCATCATTCATACACAATCAAGCCCTGAATATATTTATGGCTTTAAAAAATAAAGCCCCCCCAAACAAAGCAATCCAAAACCGGGCCTGATTACTGCATGTTATAACATCTCCTTCACAGTCTGTAATGTTAGATTGTTTGGAATTCCCATGAGTATGAATGCTGTAGCTTTTGTAAGTTTTATAAAACTTTTTTTCTCTATAATTAGTGTCACTGATGACTGATCAGCTTTGCTGCAACTCTACTCTTCGCTATTTACAAAATACCTGTCATTGATTTTTTTCAAGGTATTTGTCTCTGTTGGGACTAAAAGCTCTGTTCCAAATTCTTCTTGACCTTGTTACCGTTTGTCCATCAAGCCTGTGCATTGGCTCTGACGGTCAGGAATGATAAAATAGAACACCCGCTGCAGGATGCGACTGTTGCTGCATGAATTATGAATGCCCTCAATAAGCCCTCATGTCAGGCATTTGCATGCTATATTGGTGAAATTCGATCTCAGCCTTGCACACCCACTCAGGAACAACATCTACAACAGCTTTCCTCCACAACACTCATCAATTCAGTTCAGCTTTACTGCCACACACATACATAGTGTAACATAATTTATACGAAATATTTGTTTAGAGTTTGCTGTGACACCAAAAAGTAAACTTTACAGTAAGAAATCACACCAAAAATGTGAAAATGTTCTGAATGGGCAGTGTTCTTATAGATCTGGAGGTGAGATCTTCGTATAGGTGTTTGGATTTGGATCATTCCGTTCTGGTTGGGACCTGTTCATATATTTTGATGTAATATGTTCTTATATCTTTAGATTGTACAGCTCTGGATTTTTAGAGCTGGAATATGCATCTTTGGATGTTGGCTGAGCTTTCGAGTTGGACTGAGCAGCTCTGAATGTGAGATGTTCTTACAGATCTTTAGAGCTGGTTTGTACAGCTCTGGATTTGAGTGGGTCTTATAGGTTTTAATGTGAGATGTTGATGTTGATAAATCAGAAAGCAGCACTTCTTGACGGAACAAACCACAATACAACAATATCAAGGTGTTGCACTGACCCCAGTAAAGATATTTGGAGAAGGTTTAATATCATGTTTAATCTCAAACCGAAAGAAAATACAACAGAGCTTTATTTCTCTGGCTTGTAGGACAACTGCTGCTGTCTATTTCACTTTCACACCTGCTGAGCCAAAGGGGTCATCTTTAAATTGTGTTTTTAAACAAATCCTACTTGTTCGGCCTTTAGGGACCTTTAGGGAATGTGTGTCTCTGGTCACTGGAGGAATCGCACTGTTCACATATGAAGGGGACAGCTCTCAAGTTCTTCTTCCCAAGGTCTTACCAAACAGCTCTGCTACTGATATTGTCAGAAAAGGAGAAGATAAGCAGGTTTAGTTGGATTAAGTTGGACAAAATTTATAATGCATGTCAGCAAGCCGCAAAGGTTTTTGTGAATAGTTGACTTAGTGGGGCAATCATAAAGAACAGAGGACTAGCTAATAGTCTACTACTGTTAGCTACCTTTATTTGTTATATTGTTTTCTGTTATTTTTTGTTATGCAATGTTATATTGGCCCAGACGTGAAACTGCATTTTATTACTGAGTCAACAAGAATTTACAAATAATACAAAATCTCTATTTACTTATATAATATAAGATATATAATTGTGACAAACCGAACAAACTAGTTAACTCCATGCCTTTCCATTTTCCCCCTTTATTCAGTCCCATTCTGTCCCTGCTCTAGTTTACAGTGGTTCATGCACTCTTCCTCACTATTTGAGCAGCTATTGCAGCTGTTTTACTCCTCATATTGCAATATTTACATTTGCTAGCTTGGTTGATCTCACCTTTTTAACAGTTAAAACATGAACCTTGCATCTTTAAAGGAGTAGCATACGTACAGGGTTGTACCTTAGGGTCCTGGTCTGGGAAAAGGCCCAGGCCATGTTTGAGCTGTCCTTAAATAATGCCTGGGCAAATTCAGACATGCCTAGTAGGACCATGTTGGAGTGTTCCATTTGGAAGGGGGTTCATGGGGTTTAGGCAGTCTGAAATGTTTTTGTTATGTAAATTGTTTTTTATTTTATTTCTGCAACTTTGAAACTTGTGTTTAGACTGTCCATTTAAAACCAGTATTGCCGGGATTCTGTATTTTAATAAACCAGTAACTTTCTTTTATCATTATTGTCTCCCCTGCAGAGGAGAATAAATGGTGTGTGCTGGTCTAGGATATCTGTGGAGGGTATTTAAGGGCTCATTTCAGTCAAAGGAGGGACTGGTTGGTAGTTGAGCCAATGTGCACAGGGGGGAAAAAAATTGTTGTTTTCCGAAAGTTGCATACTTACCCTGTAAATGTTTTTTTGTTTGTTTATTTGTTTGTTGTTTCCTATTTCCTAATTTTTTGGATTTTTTTTTCTCCTTCACCAATTAAACACCTTTGCACTGAATGTGTTTTTGTGGTTTTGCCATCGTTTTTATTTTAATTCGCAACCTTCGCGGAGCATTTCTACCCTCACCTGCAAGCAAGGTGTGACAATAATCTTGGGATCCGCCAAATCTCTGGCTGCACACATACTCAGTTGTGTTTTATGCCAGTCATACAACCTTCCAGCCAAAGGCGTAGTATTAGCATGGACGGAAGTGATGTGTCCCCACCAATACCAAACAATTATTGAATTGTCCGCACCAATCATTTGATCCTCTCCAAAAAAAAACCCTGATCTGTCAATGTCTCATTAATTTGGAACTATAGAAAGGGTTAAATCACGTTCTTTACTCGAGTTCTACCTCCCCGTAACACATATGGCTCTTGCTTCTAGTCCTCTCACACCTCTCATGACTCTCATTGGACGTACGCTTGGCACGTTTATAAACAGGTCACATAGATCATACAGTATCAACGTTTTTAATATGCTCTTAAAGATCTTTGGAGGTGGAGTATATAGTGTGGATATGAGCTGTCGCTGCAGATCTATTGATTATACAGCTGTGGGATATGAACTATTATTATACATCACATCTCTTACATATGAACGTACGTTTTGGCTATGTAAAGCGGTTGGAAGCACAGACCAAAGATGAGTACAACGACTAAACACAGCTGTGACATTATTCTTCCTAACACTCCCCATTTGTATTTGCTTTAATATGACACATCTACAGATTTCAGAAGGAAATAAATGTGAAAATAAACAATTGCCCAATATTGCATGCCCTCTTATACTGGCAATCCCTTCCACCTTCAACTAGAGCCCTTTTCTATTGTGGATTGCCCCATAAAACTAAGGCAGTACCATATCCAGCTTGACAGCATCTCCCAGAATATCCTGAATGTGGTTTAGTTTCTATAGAGTCTGTAAAGTATTTCAATCCCTCTTGTTGGCTGAACTGTTTCCTGTTCGTTTCTGGCTAATTCTAGTTTGATTAGTTCACGGCTGCCCTCTGAAAAGCTTGCTTATTGACGGGCTCTGAATTTGACGCAGTCCTGCGGTCACCCTTCTCTCCAGAATCTGGCCTTGCAGGTGAAATATGAAGTTATAGAAATTAGGTTATGCATCCATTTCCTGATCTTGTACGTGCTAAAGTAGAAACATAGTAATGTTACTGCAGCATCAACTCGTCATTCTTGGCCAGCGATGCTCAGCACAAAGTCATTACGAAGAAAATATGATATTATAACAAATATCAGTCATACAAAGGACAACGTAGCGTAATCTCTGTGCAATGCCGTTCGCTGGTGGCTGATATGTTTGTTCTTGAAATCAAAGGCAGGCGGCGCATGTTTTATGGATACTAGAATGTCCTTGTCAGGTCTGTGTGCACGGCTGAAAATCGAGCTGCATGTCTTGGGCTTCCTTGTCCACTTATGACGTATGTGCTCTTTTCATATTTAATTTCTTCCAGTAATTATTCTCCCACCACAGACACAGCAGCCCAAAGTGACTTTGTTTTTTGCTTGAATAGTACCAAGATAAATGATGAAATTATTTTGATAATAATCTATTGTTGAATTGTCATCAAGTACAGAAAAGGGGGGCCATTTCTCTGAGCTTAAAATCATTGTAATTACTCTCATAGTGCTTTTTCCTTCACACTGTGTGAATTACTCTGACAGCGGTATTATTTTAAATGCTTTTAGTCCTTGCACAGTACATCCATCATCTCCACCTGTGATACCGGGCGCAGCGCACACAGACGGATATGCCTGCAAGCTGCTGAGAGCACACCCCTTTGTTAGATGATCAGTGAGTTAGACAGACGAAAACAAGATTTGATCTTGAATAGTGGCTGATCACAGTGGACGCCGCAGCCAGACGAATACTGATTGGGGTTAAAATTGCACCTCCAGCGCGCTCGGTTGACAGCCAGGAAGCAGAAGAAAGCAGGTCATTAGCCACAGGTGGAAAAGGACGGCGAAGCAAAAGGGCAGTGCTTGCAGGGACCAACCTGGATGTCCATCTGTCTTTTTCCTACTTCTCTAGGTGTCACACTACTGGCAGCTGTTGTCCTCCTCAAACACCTGCTTGATTTGATCTCTTCTCAGATGTCTGCTATAACAGCATCTTCATGCAGGGGGAAATGCAGTGGGCCTTCTGGGTCTCACCAGTTGAGTTTTGTTTGGGCACAGAGGGGTTAAAGTCTTGAAATAAAGTGATTCAATCAGATTTTTGTTTTCCCAGTGGGGTGTAGGTGCCAATGAGCATTTCTATTAGTTAAGACTTCAAGGGCTAGACTGGGCCTTACATGTTAGAATAACTACTAACAGCAATGAGACTGTTAAACAAAAAAAAAAAAAAACACAATTCAGTGATAGACAGCACCACTATAAGCCTTTTGGAGGTTCTAGGTATGTCAGAGACTGGGAATAGGAGTTATAGTCTAACCAGTTAAATGGGAAACATTTGCGTGCAGCTGTTTGTTCCAATCAGAAAGGAACACTATTAAACACTATAACTGCAAAATCTGTATAAGCTAGTAATTGTTTCACATTTATTGGTCACTGGGGAGTCCAGCTGTTTCAGAATAGCCATTGTTGCGTATTTTAGCACTTTAATGTCCTTTGTTTGCACTTTCAAATCTGCACCACTGATATTATTATGCAGTCATATTAACAGTCATAAAAGATTCACAGCATTTAGTAAATCTCAGCACATCCCTCTCTGCTTTTCTAAGATGATATAGATTTGAAGCTCAACTCTGAGTCATTACATACCTCAAGAATGGAGCATGTCACTGTGGTACACTGCTGTTATACAATAGTTTTGAATAGCCAATAATATGTGGAAGAAATATTATCACAGGAAACACAGACTTAAAACATTTGTATGCTAGTAAACTTGAGATTGAATGAAAAATGTAAGATATAAGATATGATAGAATATGCTGATCTGACCTGAGAACTGAGATCTGCGTGGACGTGGCTTGAGGGCATAGATCTGCTCTTGACATTGGTGGGGACCTATGCCACACCCCCCACCACTGTTGTCCACAAGAACAAAGTAACAGAAAAAAAAAATGTTCTTAATGTCTCAGTTAAACTACAACACACAGACTCGTTTAACCACTTTCAAACCAGTAAACTATGAACTACTATGAATTACTTCAGCCATAGTGTAATGGCATTTCTTATACATTAGAATTAATAAAAGTAGGAACACTGCTTGTTATTCATAGCTAGAGACGATGTTAGCCTTTGCAGTATGCTGTGCGCCAAAGCCTATCAACACCATTAACTTTATTATGATGTCTTACTCAGTGAGTCTCATATGACTGGAAAGCTTTTCCTTCCAGTTTTGGCACTGCTAACAACCAAACGGAGTCTCATGTGACAGCAGGGAAAGGCACAGCCAATCACACTGGCCATATGACTCGAGTAGAGGACGTGATTTAACCCTTTCTGCACCTCTAGGCTAATCAGACGTTGACCCATCGGGGTCTTTTTTTGGAGGGGATAAAATTATTGGTGGGGACAATTCAATAATCGCTGGATATTAGTGGGGACACGTCACTTCTGTCCTTGCTAATTCAACACCCTTAGCGTTGCTAATGAGCAGCTTGATTGACAGCTCACCTTCCATCACTCCTAGCCTACTCTGTCACTCATACTAACCTAAAACCAATATCCAGCTTTTATGCGACATAAGGATAAAAAACAGATTACGGATGAACTGATGTGCAGATGGACAGAAAGATGGATGGATAAAGCAATGCATGAATGAATTATTAACTATATAAACTTTTTAAATTATTATTATTATTATTATTATTATTATTATCAACAATGTCTGTGTATGGATAAATGATGAACAGATGACAGGTAGCTACAGGCAGGTGGTCCAGCTAGTTAGTTTTGTGTGGATGGGGCAGGAAAAGTGGTTGTGATTGGTTAGGGGGAAGCATTACCCAAGATTAGGACTGCCCAGTTCACACTAAGAGGAGAACTATATCAGTCATCTATTTATTATTGGAGCATTGATCCAACAATATATATATATTTACTTTTGGCCTGCAATAACAAGATTAACATAATTATAAAAAAAAAACACCCAGTCAGCAAATTTATTCTGACCCAAACTTGGTATTTGTTCGTAGCCCACACACCGCTTGGAATGACGGCCCAGATCAGGGCCAGATGCAGTTGCCAGAACCCAACCTGTTTACTGCCACTAGGGGGTTGTATCTCAGCCACTGCCAGAACTGACCCACCAGGCAAAGACAAACTGCATGTGACTATACTTAACTGAGCTGTGTTCTGATTGGCTGTGCCACATTCAAACAGTAGTCCAGGCTGAGCTCAGCTGCTGCAGGCTGAATGTGTTAGTTATCATGACATCACAAAAACAATCAATACAAAACACAATGATGTGTTCAATTTCAGAACCGTGGGGCAAATTCATTTGTCTGCCGTGTGGGTCCTTTAAGTACTGTATGTAACGGCATTGCATTGCAAATATAGGACTGAGCTGATGGATCTCTATTGTTTTGCTTTCTTTTCCTTTTTTTTTTTTAACCGAACGCTTTGAAGAGGCCCGTGCATAATTGTCATTGAAAGCATAGGGAAATTAATTTTCTGCATAAAATTGGCTTAAGTGGCTTTTGAAAGCGGTGGTGTTGGCAGAATATAGACGGGCAGTGAACGAGGGAGGAGATAATGATCGCGCTGGCTATCAGTGCACATCAGTGCCATCAGTAGACTTCCTCAGGCAAGGTGAATCAGACAGCACATCCTTTACATACTGCAACAGCCATATATACAAACACAGAGAGAGAGAGAAAGAGAGAGAGAGACCGGAAGAGAGAGGCTGCTCAGGCTGCTTTGTTATGAAATGTGATTAGTCTTCCTGTCTTTAGGGACTATTTCAAATGACCTGTTAACGCTCTTCCTGTTCAGTTACACACTAATGACTGCACCAATGCCTGGATCAGTGCCAATCGAAAAAACACCACGAGTGCAAATAATGAAGCTAATTCTTCAGTCCTAAGTAGAGCTGAGTATCAGTACGTAATACTTTTAGAGTACCGGCTGAACAACTTTAATACCACAGAGCACTGAAAACTCTAAACTGAGTCTTCCAGTTCCGATAATCTGATTGGCTGGGCTGTGAAACAGGGATGGGCGGTATGAAGATATTTAATTGTTGTCATTATAGATTATCATCTGCTTCTCTCCACATATTGTGGATATCAACAGTATTTAAAAAACCCTGTACTAAAGAACAAACTTATCACATGTTTACATTCGCTACTCGCACAAAACATTGTTTTGTTAATTGCAACTTGCACTTTATGGCTGCTGCTCTTCATACTTGCACATAAAAGCATAACTTTTATTTTTTATTCTTTACCTATATAAATACTTTTATCTACTCCAACTTATATTCTTATACTTTGTATATATTGTATATATTTTTTATTATTTCTTTTTTTTTGTTATCTTTATCTATTGGTGAATGGAGGAGCAGCAAAGTAAGAATTTCATTGTACAGTGTAACTGTCTGTTCTGCTGTACACATAACAATAAAACTCTTGAAATCTTGAAATCTTTCCAAAGTGAGCCGGTGAATACTAAATACTAGGGTTATGCAATATTGACAAAAAAGGATACATTTTCTATAATTTTGTGGATAACGATAATAAACAATGTTTAGCATTATTTAAAAATGTGTTTGAAAAAGTCTTATATTTTACTAGCTTGCATTTCTTATAGGATATTAATATCCATCCATTAATCCATTATCTTTCACTTTATCCCGCTAGTCTGGATGAACTAAAAGCCAAATGCTTGATGTAAAAGAGAAACAACAAAAACATACTATTTTTCAAATTTCTGGAAAGTTCTAGAAATAAAGAGAAACAGCAGAAATGGGAGGAGATTGCCAGGATATAAGTGTTTATAGTGTTCATCACATACACTCCATTGTGGTTGCCATTCACAGAACAATGCATTATTCGTTTTTGAAGTTATGAGTGGGTCTGATTGTACTACGTTTGTTACGAAGGCTGTCAGGAAACATTCATAATTTTAAGGATGTTCTTAAGTATGAAATTACGAAGTACTTAGCGTTAAGAACAATTTGGGAAACGCACCGCAGGTTAGTTGTTGAGCGATCTTTAACAGCAACTGCTTTCTAACAAAGTCTACAAACTGCCATCTTCTAAGCAACAGCAGTCTTTTCAAATCTAAACCAGCTCCACGCGAGTGAAGATGATCCTCGCCTAGGAGTTAAATCTAAGGCGGTACACTGCAAGGTTGGCGGTGTCTGAGTTTATTACCCTGGCGCAGGTGTGCTCTTAGGTGTGTTGTTTAGGCAGCCATGTTAGCTTTAGCCTATGCTAGCACACAGTATGGGCACTGTCAGTGTGCACTCTCAGCAGCCTGTACTAAAGCGCGTTGAGTCGAGGAATTTTGATTGGTGTTCTTTCCATCAGTAGCGTACTCGATAACATCATAAAGCATATTACGTACTGTGGAAATGTCATGAAGTATAGCGTTACACTACCGCTTAAAAGTTTAGGATCACTTTAGAATTTAATTTCATGCCATTTTTATGCAATTTACAAACAATATTGTCCATTTCACAATTAATGTAAGTGTATTAGATGATTTTTAAAGAATAAAAATGTTCGTATCAAAGCCTATTTTTGTATAGAGGCTTATTTTGCATATAGTCCTATTATCAGCAATTCTCAGTCCTCTGTCAAAATCTCCTGGTACGGCCGCCAATCCAAGTTAAGGATGTTATTGGGCTAATTGGTTGTTAGGACACTCTTGCTCAATTGTGATGCACAGCTGAAAAACATTCTACTAATAAGTGAGTATAAAAGGGAGAACAACATTCTAGATTAGTTTAGTATCTGAAGCATCAGCAGTTGATGGCTTGCTGACAGACTCAAAATGGCCAGAAAGAAACAACTTTCTTTAAAGACCCGTCAGTCCATTGTTGTGTTAAGGAAGGAAGATACTCCATTGAAAACAAGAACATTTCACTGTGATCCCAAACTTTTGAACTTTAGTGTATATATTTCCATATCTGCCATCCCAGTTCAAAACCTTTGTAAAATACTCAATACATGTGCACCTACTGACGTCCCCACAACATCTGAATTCTGCACCATTTCTCTAAAAACAACATGCAGTTAATAATACACAGTAAGAGTGTAGATAGATGCTTTATTCATCCAACATTTAACCCATCCATGCATTGAAACACTCACATATACACACACACAGACACACTAGTGAACATACCCAGTAGGGAGCAGTGAGCACACTTGCCCGGAGCAGTGGGCAGCCCCACCACAGTGCTCGGGGATCAGTCAGAGGTTAGGTGTCTTGCTCAAGGGCACTTCAGTCCTGTCCTGTTGGCTCATGGGATCGAACCAGCAACTTCCCGGTCACAAGGTCGGTTCCCTAACCTCCAGCTCACGACTGCCCACTGTACTGAAGTGTTCAGCTAGCTACCAGGCTAGACAGCTGCATCAGTAATATCACAAGCTTTGAACTGAGGTTCTTACTGTGTGATTCTGTGTAAAGCAGTATAACAAGCTCCACTCTAACATCCTACACGTGTTTCAGTACTCCTTAGCATCAAACTCACACTAATCCCAAATGGCTCCCTACTCTTTATGTAGTTGGCTGTGTAAGTTAAGCAATTCTGGCTTCTAGTGGCCTGTTTCTCCAGTGTAGAATAGTACACATGTGCCTGAATGTCAACTATGTTTGAGTGCAGGAGCCAGTGTTAAAATTCTTATGTAGTGCACTATGTATGGAGCAAGAAGCGATTCGAGACTCATCTTTCTCCAGCATGGGAATAGATTACAGGTTGCTGTTGGAGTTGTGATGCTAATACAGGTGGAACTGTCTCTCTCTTGAGTCTCCATAGTGCCAAACGCTGAGCGAAGCCACTCGATACTGCAAAAGGTTTTGAGTGTAATGTTGAGTGTAATAAATGGTACAGCAGTTATATTAGTGTACATATGTATAAGCTGTTAGCAGTTGGTGAATCAAAAGCCAACTTCAACACAAACACTAACCAGTTTGTTGGAAACTCTATGCTGATTTATGTATGTTTTGGGGGCATAATTTTGGGTGGATTGTTGGGTCACAGTTTAAGACTTTATAATTGGTCCATTTTACAGCCCTTTTTTTCAACAAAGGATTTGTAGTTGAAGGAGAAACAACCATGTTTGAGGTTCATGGTATATGAGTTCTATGTACTGAACTCTCCTTATTCAACTATACAAATGTAAATGCAGGTTTCCATTTTATGGCAGCTGTACATTATTTCATGAGAATTATGTATTTGATCATATTCTATGTTGCATGATGTTGTGTGATGTTATATAAATGCAATAAGCCTCTTGAGTCTGAGAATTACAGTGTGTTTAATAGGTTGTACTCCACTTTTCCTCGTAACTAATCTAATGAATTATCATTTAACTGTACTTTCTATTGAGCCGAGTCCGTTCCAAACCTAACAACAAAATGTACATTTGGGGAAATAATCCATTTAATTGTATATATATATATATATACAATTAATATTTAATAATTAATATATATATGCAGATTTAAATGTATTGAATTTTAAATAAAAAAAACTGGCCCCGGTATTTTACTGTAACTTTGATAAAGAATACAAATCTTGACTCCAGCGAACTATCCAGCTATAGACCCCTTTCAAACTTACCATTCATTTCTAAGATTTTAGAAAAAGCTGTAGCCCAGCAACTCTGTTCCTATCTACATAAGAACAACATATATGAAAAATTCCAATCTGGTTTCAGGCCCCACCACAGCACAGAGACGGCTTTAGTTAAGATAACAAATGATCTTCTTCTTGCCTCTTATCAGGGCCACGTATGTTTGCTCATACTACTTGATCTAAGTGCAGCTTTTGACACTATAGGTCATGTTATTCTCTTGGACAGGTTAGAAAACATGGTTGGAATCACAGGAATAGTGTTATCCTGGTTCACATCCTACCTCACTAACCAGTTTCAGTTCATACAATTAAATAATTAATCATCTAATTATACAAGAGTGAAATATGGAGTCCCTTAAGGTTCTGTTTTGGGTCCTCTGTTATTCACATTATACATGTTGCCATTACACTCAGTTCTTAATAGACATAGGATAAGTTTCCACTGCTATGCTGATGATACACAGCTGTACATATCATCCAGACCAGATGATAAATCCAGTTTAAACAAAATAGGAGACAAAAGACACTGGATGCTGTATTACTTAAAACAGAAAGTTCTCCTTCCTGGTCCAAAGGCTGCTCAGACTAAACGTTCAGAGTTAATACTAAATCTGGCTGACTTCTCTGTAGTGGTGTGACAGTTGATTCAGATCTGACATTTATCCAACACATAGGTGATATTACAAGGACAGCATTTCTTCACCTCCGAAACATTTCAAAGATAAGAAATGCATTTGATGCTGAAAAATGTTTGAAGCTGAAAAGTTGGTACATGCCTTTATAACCTCAAGGCTAGACTACTGTAATGCATTGTTGTCAGGATGCTCCAGCAGGAACCTAAATAAACTCCAGTTAGTTCAGAACGCTGTAGCTAGAGTACTAACTTAAACCAGGAAATTTGATCAAATCAGTCCAGTTTTTTCAGCACTACACTGGCTTACTGGTAAATTCCGTATCCACTATGAAATTATTTTTTGATGTATAAAGCCCTGCACGGTCTCGCACTGGAGTACCTGCAAGATCTAATTTCCTATTATGAACTGCCACGTTTACTCAGATCACAGGATGCTTGTTTGCTATTGGTTCCTAAAATTCAGAAGACTTCAACGCAAGAGGTTTTTCCTACAAAGCCCACAAACTGTGGAATAATCTCCCAGTTACTGTTTGGGACTCTTTAAGTCCAGACTGAAAACATATTTGTTTAGTGTAGCTTTTGGTGATTAATCATCCTCTTTAGATAAAGGCAGGAGATCTGGGGGTTTATGGACACAGAGGTTTATGGTAAACTGAGAGGTTGGTGCTGTTGTCCCACCACTTCACGCGATCACAAAGGTTTGTTGACGGTAGAGTGGGGGGATCCCAATGTCTCAGGGTCCTCTCATGTCCATGTTACCTTGTGGTTCTCTCCTTTTAGTTTAGGCTGTTATAGTTATAGTTATAGTTAGACCAGGGCCGAGTTCAGTATTTGTACTTGAATCTGTCAAGCACAATTTCCTCGTTGCTTTATTTCCTTCCTGGTAGTTCAGGCGGAGTGCGCGGCGCAGATGGATAGCTGGGTAAAAACGACAACACAATTTAGGTCGCTCCACGGTGAGTGGCAGAAAGACAGCTTGATCTTTGCTCAGGGCAGAAGTATTTGTGTAGAGGAAAATGCCACATGGACGAGTAAATCTATTTCAGTGAAATACGGCTCGTTTCCTGCCCTCGCTGGAATAGGGAGGAATTTGTTTTCGGATTGGAACGTCAATTTGCCCGTGGCCCAGTGATGTAAGCCCCCCACAATACTGCACTAAATAAAGAAAAGTGCACTGAATTTAAACGTATGCTTAGTTTCCGTAACACAAGTGTTGCCAAAAAGGGAGGTAAACATATGGATCTGGGTTTATAACTAAGATGTTTGGCTGTTTATCACACCTCTCAGATCTCAGCAGCCATTAAATATGCAGAATGAATAAACTGTGAGTCATGTGCTTTACATGAAACACTTTATTCGAAGGCTTCCTTCAAAGGAACTTTATTACCATAAGCAAACAACTTGACTGTTCATAAATAGCTTATGCCAGCATTCGCCAGATGTTGTATGAAGTAAATCATGCTGTCGCTTATTGGTTCAAGGATGCATGAAGGCAAATCTGATCGGACAATGAGCACACACCAATTTCACCATCCGTTTTGTTATCCATCAAAGTTTCATACTAGGCATATCTGTGTGATCATACTTGTGTCTGGTAGAGGGGCTAAATATTTTCTGGTCCACCCTAAACTCCGCCCATGAGGACAATCCTGATAAATGCCTACACTGAGCACGTTACCAGGTACACCTTGTTGCTACACTCCTTGAATTTGATCATCCACTTATCATACAGGTCCACCATGTCATTCTATAGTTACAGACTGTAGTCCATCTCTTTCTATATACATCTATATACTATCTACTTACTCCTTTCACTTGTTCTTCAGTGATTAGGACCACCACAGTGCACATATTATTTGGGTGGTGCATCATTCTCAGGACTGCACTGACACTGACACTGGTGGTGTGTTAGTGTGTGCTGTGCTGGTACAAGTGGATCAGAAATAACATGTTTTCTGCAATTATGTAAACTTATGCTGTGTCTTAAAACCTAGTGAAGGGTCTACATAGGCAGCATTTACGTCATAGTATGCGCTCCCAATCCCAATTCTTAGATACCTTAAACATGCTGTCTACTAATCTGTTTTTGAGGAGAGATGTCAGACAGAACACTGCTACTTAAACAGCTGCCTACATAGACAGCCTACCTAGACACTCACTGGGTTTTGAGACAGACCCAAAGTGTTTGGACGAAAAATGTTATGACTAAGAATAGCCCACCAAACAAACATATCCAGCCTACAGCATCATCTGGGCAATGTCCTGTGACCACTGATGAAGGACTGGAGGATGACCAACATAAACTGCAGCAGCATATGAGCTAGCCCCTCTTATTTGACCAGTGAGCTAGGAGTGTCTAACAAAGTGGACATTGAGTGGACACAATGTTTAAACATTCCAGGAGCACTGGTGTATCTGATCGACTCGCAAAACTCAGTGCAAAACTCACTAAATCATACCTGCTCTGTGGTCCTATAGGGGTCCAGACGACTCAAGAACGAAGTAAAGTAGGGCTAACAAAGTATGCAAAGAAACAGATATAGATGCAGGTAGATGTACCTAATAAAGTGCTCAGGAGTTTTATTGACTTGTCAGCTGAATGTCTGCATGAGTCTTGGTGTTCTTCTTTTAAATGATATGTTCTTCTTTTAAATGATTGTTGCTGCCCAATAAAAAACAAGTATTTCTAAAATGACAACCACAGGAGAAGACAGAAACTCTTTTGTAAGTCATTGGACCCAGAATGTTTTCCAAGCTATTTTGGAGCATTTCTATTGGTTCTGTCATCTTGAATTTTTACAGAATATGAATAACAGCTATGTTCAAATGTAAAAAAATTTATATCGACAAAAATGGACATTTTCTTTGGACACCCATGTTATGTGCATTACCGGTCAAATGTTTTAAAACAATTCTAAAACGTTTGACTGGTAGTGAATCTAAAACATTTGGCTGGTAGTGTATTAAAACGTTTGACTGGTAGTGTACTAAAACGTTTGACTGGTAGTGTTCTAAAACGTTTGACTGGTAGTGTTCTAAAACGTTTGGCTGGTAGTGTACTAAAACGTTTGGCTGGTAGGGTTCTAAAACGTTTGACTGGTAGTGTTCTAAAACGTTTGACTGGTAGTGTACTAAAACGTTTGACTGGAAGTGTATTAAAACGTTTGACTGGTAGTGTTCTAAAACATTTGGCTGGTGGTGTACTAAAACGTTTGACTGGCAGTGTACTAAAACGTTTGACTGGCAGTGTACTAAAACGTTTGACTGGTAGTGATCTAAAACATTTGGCTGGTAGTGTACTAAAACGTTTGACTGGTAGTGTACTAAAACGTTTGACTGGTAGTGTATTAAAATGTTTGACTGGTAGTGTACTAAAATGTTTGACTGGTAGTGTACTAAAACCTTTGACTGGTAGTGATCTAAAAGGTTTGGCTGGTAGTGTACTAAAACGTTTGACTGGTAGTGTATTAAACCGTTTGACTGGTAGTGTACTAAAACGTTTGACTGGTAGTGTACTAAAACGTTTCACTGGTAGTGTATTAAACCATTTGACTGGTAGTGTACTAAAACGTTTGACTGGTAGTGTATTAAAATGTTTGACTGGTAGTGTACTAAAACGTTTGACTGGTAGTGTATACAGCATAAGGTCAGTTTGGGGAGTGTCCAGTGCAATGCTATGTAAATAAGGTTCTTGTGTGCACTGAAGATGTTGAAGCAGTTGTGCTAATATGACCACGTGTGTTGTTGCTGTATAACGGTTTCTAAAGTACCTCTTTCAGCTTTGTGTTTCCAATATTCCAGTTCTCTTTTTAAGTTCTGGAACGTTCTGCCATAGCTAATGAGGAGCCAGTGCAGTTATTTTTCTCCTCTAAAGCTGAATGTACAGAGTTGGTCCAAACGATGCTATTTTCTAAGCAGAATCTCAGTTACCCCGTCAGCAAGAGCTGGAATGACCTGGCAGTGTCCAGAGAGCAGCACTACTGATACGTTTCACACATTGTAGCCCTTGAGGCTGTGCCCGCTGTAGACTGGCCTTTAATGATCAGACAGTGCAGTTTTGTAATGCTGCTTTTGGGCTTAGAGCAGTTTTTTCTGGATAGCTTTTCTGGATTATATTTAGAGACTATATTTTTGGTACAAGATGCCTTTATACACGTCACTGTCAAAAGTATTCGTTCGTCTGCCTTCACGTCCCATTCTTAATATATAGAGGTTTAATATGATGTTGGGCCACCTTTTGCAGCTATAACACCTTCAACTCTTCTGGGAAAGCTTTCCACACAGTTTAGGAGAGTGTTTATGGGAATGTTTGACCGTTCTTCCAGCAGCACATTAGTGAGGTCAGACACTGATGTTGTATGGCCTGGCTTGCAGTTTTCCCAAAGGTGTTCTATCTAGTTTAGGTCAGGACTCTGAGCAGTCATGTTGGAAAAGGAAGGGCTTGTTCCCAAACTGTCCTAACGAAGTTGGGAGCATTAAATTGTTCAAAATTTATCTACGGGGAAAATTATTATAAATATTTCTCTCCATATATCACAGCTGCATCCAGTCTGCTGTGAATCCTGATCTTGGCTGAGAGGAGTTGTGTGTTCAGAGATACTGTAAAGAGTGTTTGTTGGAGTTGCCGAAGCCTTCCTGTTGACTTGGTCAAAAAAGATTGTTCCTTAAAATAGAATTAAATTAATATATTGTACTAGCTACTATCTTTTAATAACTTAGAATCCTGAAATGATTACTTACTTATTTAATAGCTAAAATATTGAATTATAATTAGTAGCTGACTTATTATCTAAATGATCTAAATGTGAAATCTTTTTGAGATAGTGGGTCATTATTTTGAGGGTCATTATCTCATTATTTTAAGATATTTATTTTGAAATATTATTTTCAGTCAATATTTAGTTTATTTGTTCAGCGCTTTTTACAACAATGTTGTCACAAAGCAGCTTTACAGAAGTTTGAAAACAGACAGTTATAACATATATATCCCCCAGTAAGCAAGCCAGAGGCAACAGTGGCAAGAACACCTACCTCAGACTGGAGGAAGAAACCTTGGGAGGAACCAAGACTCACAAGGAGAGGCAGTCTATGACTGAGACTGGGAGTGAACTGAAACAGTGGTCATCCTATCTCAATGCTGGAACATCTGGATGGCACAGTGATGTAATTGAGGGTGTTGCAATATTTCAAGACAGCAAGCTACTAAATCATTATTATTTGTAATTATTATTATTAACCATTATTATTAAGATACTAAGTTAAATATTTCAAGACGCCATGAATTAATTCAGTATGTCTCTTTGAAATACTAAATCAATATTTAAAAAAAGTACATCTATATTTCAAGAAACCATTTATTACCAATTATTTAAAACAAAATTCAATATATTGAAAAAATGTCATTAATTAATTTTACAAGATAATGAGTCATTGATTTGAGATACTAAGTCATTATTTTGAGTCTTTATATCCAGATTTCAAATCAATATTTTGAGGATGTAAATCATTGTCATCAAGTGAATATTTAAGGATAGTATATATATATATATATATATATATATATATATATATATATATATATATATATATATATATATATATATATATATATATATATATATATATATAACACTTATTAAAGGACTATTATTTTATCTTCACCTGGTCAATTTATGAAACTGTACAGCTACATTTTGTTCGACCAGCAAGAACAATGGATGTGTTGTTGTCATAAAGCATTAATTGCTTGTTTCAGGCCTGAAACTGTCACTGCATCACAGTACAAAGTGCTTATTGTCTTCAGAGGCTGTTTTTACATTTGCAGCATGAAGAAGTGCTGGCATGTGCAAGCTCTCAGAGCGGTGTTATCTGACAGCGAGTTGTTTTCAGGCGTCCTCTGGGCTCTGGTGTTTGTGCACTGAAATGAGAATAATGAAAGACAGAGCGTTCGGTTAGCACTGACTGCTTTTGCAAGATGTATTTCCACTCATGACTTGTAGTGGAGAGACTGATCTGACTGGGGACGAAAACGTGAAAAGTAAACGTAATAACACTGAAACATGACAGATATTCATTAAGCCCAGTATACACTCAGTATAAACTCTCTCCCTCTCTCTCTCCCCCTACGCTTTCTTTCTCTCTCTTTCTCTCTCTTTCCCCCTAGTTTTCTCTCTCCCTCCCCTATTTCCTCTCTCTTTCTCTCTCCCCATTCTTTCTCTCTCTCTCTCTCTCCCTACTCTTTCTTTCTCTCTCTCTCTCTCTTTCCCTCTCCCCCATTTTTTCTCTCTTTCTCTCTCGCTCCCTACTCTTTCTTTCTCTCTCTCTCTTTCCCTCTCCCCCATTTTTTCTCTCTTTCTCTCTCGCTCCCTACTCTTTTTTTCTCTCTCTCTCTCTCTTTCCCTCTATTTTTCTATCTCCCTCTCTTATTTCCTCTCTCTTTCTCTCTCCCCATTCTTTCTCTCCCTCTCTCTCTCTCCCTACTCTTTCTTTCTCTCTCTCTCTCTCTCTCTCTCTTTCCCTCTTCCCCATTTTTTCTCTCTTTCTCTCTCGCTCCCTACTCTTTTTTTCTCTCTCTCTCTCTTTCCCTCTATTTTTCTATCTCCCTCTCCTATTCCCTCTCTCTTTCCATTCTTTCTCTCTCTCTCCCCTACACTTTCTTTCTCTCTCTCTTTCCCCATTCTTTCTCTCTATTTTTCTCTCCCCCACTCCCCTAGTCTTTCTTTCTCTCTCTCCCTTTTCCCCTATTCTTTCTCTCTCTCTCTCCCCATTCTTTCTTTTTTTCTCTCTCTCCCCTACTCTCTCTTTCTCTCTCCTCCATTCTTTCTCTCTCTATTTCTCTCTCCCTCCCCATTCCCTCTCTCTTTCCCTCCCTCCCATTATTTCTCTCTTTCGCTCTCTCCCCTACTCTCTTTTTCTCTCTCCCCTACTCCCTCTTTCTTTCTCCCCATTCTTTCTCTCTTTCTCTCTCCCTCCCTTATTCCCTCTTTTTCAAGTATTCTCTCTTTCTCTCTCTCTCCCCTATTCTCTCTCTCTTTCTCTTTCTTTCTCTCTCTCTTCCTCCCCTAATCCCTCTCTCTCTTTCTCTCTCTACTCATTTTTTCTCTTTTTCTCTTTCCCCTACTCTCTCTTTCTCTCTCCCCATTCTTTCTCTCTTTCTCTCTCCCTTCCCTATTACCTCTCTCTCTTTCTCTCTCTTTCTCTCTCCCTCCCCTATTCCCTCTCCCTGTTTCTCTCCCTCCCATACTCTCTTTCTCTCTCTCTCTCCCCCTCATTTTTTTCTTTTTCTCTCTCATATAGAACTGTTTAACTAATAATGCGCACTAAAGGGCTTTTAAACCTAAAGCTTTGATCTTTCTCTCGTTCCCACTGTTTCTCTGTATCTCTTTTCCAAAATGTTTTCTGTCTCTCTCTCTCTCTCCTCTCTATTTCCTCTCATTCTCCTCTCTTTCGTCTCTACTCAATTTCTCATTTTGGTTTGTTTGTTTGTTTCTTTCTGTTTATCCACTCTCTTACTCCTTTTTATATCTCCTCTTTCTCTCTATTAACTTCTCTCTCTTTTTTTCTTCTCCCACCTCAGTCACTTTATCTCTGCCTTTCTCTCATTCTGTCTCTTTCCTGTTTTAATACAAAATTCTTTTTCTTCTCCTTCTGTCCTTTCTTTTCTTTTCCCAGTGTTTATCTCTTTCTTTCTTTCTTTCTTTCTTTCTTTCTTTCTTTCTTTCTTTCTTTCTTTCTTTCTTTCTTTCTTTCTTTCTTTCTTTCTTTCTTTCTTTCTTTCTTTCTTTCTATCTTTTTCTTCCTCCACTCACCTCCCCTCCTCTATTTCCTACTTATATCCCCTCTTTCTCAACTATATTTCTCTCTCATCCTCTCTCCCTCCTACAGATAGAGAGATTACAGCAGGTTAATGTAGCGGAAGATGTAGAAGCTCTTTTTTTGGTGAACACACATAAACAGTCTTTATCAGTCATCTCTCTCTGGACTACACTGTGGCCTGAGGCTGCATTAGCATATAGTGTAAGGCTACGTTCACACGCTTGTTTTTGTAGCTGCCAAAACTGCAGTTCTTGCAATTGATTTCAAGATAAAGCAGATAAAGATAAAGAACTATAAGGGCATCCGCCCACAAACATGCTCCCAGCAACCCAGCACCTCATATCAATGCGTCACTGGAGGTTACTGTCTGTTACGGTTTCATCAGTCAGGTTCTGAAACCCCTCCTACCTGCCTCTCTTTACCATGTGAGTAGGAGACAGTAATGACTAATGTCCCCTCAGTTTGGTCTCTTGGGTGTGTTTGAGGTTCTTTTGGTGTCCCATGCGAGCGTGTACGCTGTCCAGCCTGTCCCGCCTCTGACAGGAAAATGTAAACATATCTATTAAGTATATTTGGGTGTTTAGTTTAAAATGTGATATACAGCTATATAATCTATATAATCTACTAAGAGCAAAACGGTCAGGAGAAATGTGTTTGGTTCTACTGTTTAGATGCTGTACGTTGTTGCTTCATTTACATGAAGCCCATAGAATCTCACTCATTGTCCTGTCATTAAATAGCCCACTTACACTGGAAGTAACTGACTGCTCTGCTACGTATAGTTAGTCTTGTCAGCCAGGCATGGTCTCATCATATGAAGGTCTTAGGAAAACTGTAAGAAAGTTGAGGCTAAATGCATCTCCTACAATGAAAAATTACTTATATTAGCTAATAATAGTATTAGGTAGTTGTTTGCCTACAGGAACTTTGGGAAAGGGGTTACAATTGTTTCTTTTGGCTCAATTTATCAAAACTCAGGAGAGTTTCCTACTTTGTCAAAAAGCCACAAGTTTCTGGCAAAATGAAACACAGCACTCAAAACCATGTTCTCTCTCCTCAACACTGACTCCTTTCACTAGAACAATAAACACAGCTATTATACGCTTCTCTCCTACAGAGCATCACATATACACTGATATCCCAAATTCAGAACACTACCAAACATGTATATGTATGCTGTTGCTTAACAAGGCCATGTTACATATTCCAATGCGTATGAGTGGAAATTCAAAGTGAAGGGTTCTTTGTCCCAAAACAGCCTTTACAATACTGCATGTATATGTAACACAAATGTGACCCACTTGATGTAGTGTGCAGCAAAACAATGAGAAACACTAAAAAGAAAAATATGCGCAGATACAAAAAGAAATGTATTTACTGTAAAATAAATGTATAATCACTTGAGGCCTCCGAAGTGTTCATCCAATTAAGTTTGCACAAGAGCAACATGAGTGAAGCTTCTCTGTAATCAGGGTGTTGCAGTTCTAGGTGAGCAAAGTGTGCTAAATGATGCAGTTTGTGTTTAGAGATGTGCAAAACTGTGATTAAATGTGATATTTGTGTGAGAACAAAAGAAATTATGTTTAGAGTTTAGCAGTTTAGGTCCATGTTGTTGATACATGAGATTCAAGTTTTTCAGATTGAGTGCATAGTTTCATTTATGTGTGTATGCAGTAGGGCTGCGTATTGGCAAGAACCTGCCGATACAATATGTATTGTGATACAGCGGTCATGATTCAATATATTGCAATATATCTTGATTCTGCAAGTAAAGTGATATATTGTGATTTTTCAAATAGTACTATTAAAACAAACCACTATATGCACCCTTGTGCTGCTTGTTAATGTTGGAGTGGAGCTGAAATGGATTACAACACTGCCATCTAGTGGTCCGAGGTTTAAACACAACACACAATGACTCACTGTCTGTCAGGAATCTGTGTATCGATTCTGTGTTTTTGAGAATCGATACAGTATCATAAACCATGACATCCCAATATTTAATATTTCAATGTTTTCTTACACCCCTAGTATGCAGTTGGGAAAAGCTGTAATGGATTTCAACACAATCTGCATTCAAGTTTTAACTAGTTGACCCCAGGAGTGTATTATGGTGATGAGGTCTACCCAAGCCTGTCTCCTGTTGTCCATATCTCCACACACTGTCCCATACTTGATGTCTGGTATTTCGTTCCTGGTTTCAAGTAGACCTAATTTACTATACCAGTTTTTCTCTTTCCCTTTATGTCCATGTAAAGGATCAAAGTTACAAAGCCTCAAAGTGTATTCCAGAGGGAGCAAACATGTACACACCACAGAAACCTGAAACATCTCATTGGAGCGCTTTTTTCTTTGTTATGAGATCACACAAATTCATAGCATTATCCTTATGTCTTACCCACTGGCAAGCTTGGCACGCCCTAACACAATGCACAGCAACTGCTGGAGATCAGTAAGTGCTCTACTGGTTGACCAGTCAGAGCAGATTGGATGGGCTGAGCACGCTGGGCTCATTAGGAGGCGGGGCGTAGAGAGACAGGAGCTCAAACAGACTGTCTCAGACAGAGGGTGAACATCAGTGCAGTAGCAGAGATGTACAATATGAGAAATCCAAAATAAAGTGTTTTGGCACTAAACTATCCCAATACATTTTCTCTAAAGTACATACGCCCATTGTCTGTCTGCTGAGGGTTGTTGTTCTGCAGACCTGATGTTCATGTTGTTTTTCCTTAAGTTGTTTAGCCCTGTTCAGTGTTTGTTCCTCGTTTGTAATTCTTATTGAGTTTGTAGTCAGTTTGTGTTCTTGAATGGATGGATTTGCTAGTTTGTTCTCTAGTCTTGGATTTCTCTCTCAGCAATATGGACTGCAAATAAAACAACCCTCCTGCACTCTAATCCTGCTCCCTCCTCTCCTTCATCTTTGTCCAAGCTGCTCCAGTGATGCTCAGGCTGAATTATCTAAACTACTCCAAGGACAAAGAATCAATTGCCTCCATCTGATCAGTAGTTTGAAAATTTGTATTCAGTGGAATACAAAGCAAGTGCATGCTTGGAATCTCTGTGCAAATGTATATGAATTAATAAATGCTTTTTATGATAAAGTCAGCTTTTTTAAAGTAAGGCACAGGATTAGGTTTTGAATTGAGATTTAGGATTTGGGCCAGGGTAAAGGATAAGATTAGGGTTTGGGCCATGGTTAAGATTATGGCTAGGATCGGGGGCAGACTATGGTTTAGACTGAGGTTTAGGTTTTGGGTTGAAGCTAAAATTACAGCTAGGATTAGGGCCAGACTGAGGTTTAGGTTTAGGGTTGACGCTAAGGTTATGGCTAAGATTAGGGCCAGACTGAGGTTTAGGTTTAGGGTTGATGCTAAGGTTATGGCTAAGTCCTGCCTGAGTTTTAGGGTTAATTCAGAGGTCTGGGTTAGGATAAGGGCCAGACTGATATTTAGGTTTTGGGTTAAGGCTAAAATTAGGGTCAGGGTTATGGCCAGTGTAAAGGATAGGATTAGGGATTGGGCCATGGTTAAGATTAAGGCTAGGATTGGGGCCAGACTGAGGTTTAGGTTTTCGGTTGAAGCTAAGGTTGTGGCTAGGATTTGGGCCAGGCTGAGGTTTAGGTTTTGGGTTGATGCTAAGATTATAGCTAGGACTAAGAGCAGACTGAGGTTTAGGTTTAGGGTTGAGGCTAAGGTTAGGGTCAGGATTAGAGCCAGGATGAAGGATAGGATAAGGTTTTGGGTTGATCTGATCTGTTTTAAACCCTGGCTTTTGTATGTGACCTGATGATCAGCTGAATACAAAGGAAGTGCATACGTGGAATCTGCATATGTATATGGATTGATAAATACTTTTTATACTAAGCTTAGCCTCTTTATTCATATTACTTAACTGCTCTGCTTTAAAGAAAACAAGAAGGTGAAACCTCAATAAGAACAATAAATATATCACTGTCATTTACACTTGCTGGCTTCATAGATGGATTGTGAAGCTTTGGATATGAGCGGTTACCGTAGATGTTTATAGCTGAATCATACAGCTATGGATGTGGGATGATCTTATAACTCTTTGGGTTGGATTGTACAGTTCTCAATGTAAGATGGTGAAGATCTTCTAGATCTTTAGATTTGGATTCTACAGATCTGGATGTTAGCTGCTCTTCTAGTTCCTCTAGAACTTTACAGGTGGACTGTTCATCTCATTGATGTGAGCTGACAGCAGTGATCTTAATCAATACCGAAGTGACTACAGCGTGTTGTTTTCAGTGAAATCAATGTAGAGAGGAACATTTTTGACAGATACCTAAATTCCCCCCCCCGTGATATTATAACACAAAGCCTGCATCACAGCATTCACTATGTACTATACATGGGTTATTTGTTTTGAATATGATATCAAATATTCTGCTTTCAATTGGAAGCCCACCGCAGTCTGTAGTCTGTGGTCCTGTGATGTCTTCTGGCTATAATTTGTGTTATGTTCTTTTTGTTTGCTTTTCAGAAAAATGTGACGAGGCACTGACCACATCACTTCCCCATAGTGCATTCACCAGCTCATCTGTTTTCACCAGTGGCTATGCTCCAGGATATGCCAAACTTAACAGGAGAGGAGGTAAGAGCTTTTCAACACATTCGCCCCTAGTCTTCAAAGTTGCACTGAAGGGAGCACAGAATGGAGTGTCTGGAATAACAAACTAATGCATGTCTCTTTACTCGCCAAGAGCATCTACAGCAGTCCATAGCATCTACAGTCTGTGCAAGGAAAATCTATAGCATCTATATATATATATATATATATATATATATATATATATATATATATATATATATCAGGAGGCTGATGGATAAAATTAGGTTTTGGGCCATGGTTAAGTTAGGGCTATGATTAGGGGCAGACTGAGGTTTAGGTTTTTGCTTGAAGCTAAGGCTGGGACTAGGATTAGGGCCAGACTAATGGTTAGGTTTAGATTTTTCGTCAAGGTTAAGGTTAGGGCTAGGATTAAGGGCAGGGTTAAGGTAAGGTAAAGCAAGGTTTCAAGTTGAGGTTAGGCTTAGGCCCAGGGTTAGTGTTAGGTTTTTGGGTAAGGTTAGGTTTTGCTTAACATATTAAGACTACTTAATGTTAGTAATGTATTAACAGTACATATTTAAGTCATTGACTTTACTGTAGTGGTTAGCACTGTCGCCTCACAACAAGACGATCCGGGTTCGATTCCTGGTCCGGGCCAGTCTGTGTGGAGTTTGCATGTTCTCCCCGTGCTTGAGTGGGTACTCCGGTTTCCTCCCACACGTCCTAAGACATGCAGTTAGGTTGATCGGTCACTCTAAATTGCCTGTAGGTGTGAGTGCATGAGTGAGTGTTGGCCATGTGATGGACTGGCGAACTGTCGATGGTGTACCCCGCCTTTGCCCGATGGTGCTGGGATTGGCTCCAGTGACCCCACGACAGATGATGGATGGACTATACTGTATTCAGATGCTACAGTACTGCTACTTCAATGCTGTGTTGTTGTTGTGTTACTGACACTCTTTTAAAAGATGGTAGATAATCATCTACCAAGTAAAGAAGGTGTTACCAGTAACTTTGGTTGACTGGTTTGGGTTCTGTGGCATAGATTCACATGTTATTCTCTCCTATAGCAAAGTGACCACAGTAGTGCTGAACTGACCACAGTAACGAGGGTCCTCTGACAGTTTGAAAAGAAGTATTAAAATTTCAACAAGTAATTTATTTTTTACTGAGCAGTGCTTACCTTCCATAAAAATCTGCCCAATTATGGAATATTGTATCAGGTGCGGCACAGAGGTCTTCTAGGGCTGCTAATTAAGCCCTGATTGCCTGATCTTTAAGCGATTGTCTATTTATATTTACTACCCAATTAAATGACTTCATCTTATTAGCTAATAAAACCTGCAGTTTCCCATTCAAATGAACAAATTACATATTGGAAACCTTCAAACTGCATCAGCTACCATTTTAGTAGACTTCCGGGAATGACTTTATGAGCAGTTATTTTTATAGGTCCAAGACAACAGCGGTTTGAGTACAACATGCAAAAAGTTGCTGAAACTTCTGGAACTTCGCTCATAACCTGCGTAATGATTAGAACAATTACTTTGATAGACTGACTCACCACTGTTGTGCAAACGACTGTCCCGGATTCCAAGTGCGACACGTCCCGCGTGATTTTTGACTAATTGAGTGACAACCAGTCGATATAACTGCAATTCGTTTTCTGCTTTAAGGTATGTTAGCTTTTTGCCATGTTTATTATTTTTGTCTCACTCCTCTGAGCTTTCTCATTGCACCGGTGATTTAATTAAACTAAGACTCGTTCAATGCCTCCGTGGTTCAGGTTTGCCATTCGCATCTACTGTCTGATTGATTTTTGCGATAGAAATTAAGCTCGGGAGATAATACGCCATGTCAAATAACGCGTCGCTCATGCATTCCCTGAACCTAGATATGCTGCCGAGGGAAGAGTGACTTGGCAAATGAGAGTTTTATGTACGAGAGCTTTACTCCATGGAGGCTGCAGGACCCTTTTTTTTAAAAGCGTGTAAACAACATCCGGCTGCATAATGAAGTCACTGTGCCGTTGTGTGCGCAATAAACTACTATTAATTGCTACAATAAGCATTTCTCAGATTGTACATGCTGAGAAGCCGGTTTAATTAAGCGCAGTACATGTACACTTAGCACTATTATTGTACAAGCTCAACCTGTGTTGTGCTTAGGCCTCATTTAGGCAGCCCCAACTGATAAGCTCCTTAAAACCTTAACAGCAAACAAGTTAAGCTTGTCTGTGATTAGAACTGGTTCAGCTTATGCCTGGTTCACACTACATGACTGTTTGTGCTGTAATCGCGAGTCTTTCAGTTGTTGTGGCTTTCACACTACATGACTGATCAGCAACACAGGGTCACGAATTACACAACTTTCACCCTCGGGAATTGCCCACCCATCTGGCTGCTGTACAAAAAACAAGAAACACGAAAACTAAACTCTCGTTAGAACTAAACGCACGTGAGAACCAACAATACCACGTAGAACATACGTTATTTCCAAAATAGACGTCAACAAACAAACAATACAAGTTGTTACTGGGCTGATTTGCAGGGACAAATGAAAGAAGAAAAAAGAATGAATATGGATGAGAAGATGGATAAAGACACGTTCTGCAGAGAGAGTTGGAGGTTAATATTTTATCAATGAAAAAGTCGTCAGAGAGGTTGCGTGAACGGTGACGCGGTTCTCTCTCTGTGTGATCCCATTGGCTGTAGCTAGGCGCTGCTGTTGACTCTAGTCGCCGACTGGCCTAGATATTAAACATGCTAGATGTTTGCCGAACGTCTGCGATTAGCTGGTTAGCACTTGGCACGTCTTTCACACTATACGACTGAGCGAGCGCCAAGTGGTCGCTGATTTGCCTCCGAGCAGAGGTTTCTGTCGCCGATCTATAAAAAACAGTGGGCGACTGAAAAACAAGTCTAAAATCGTGTAGTGTAGAACTACACATTACCAGTTCGGGTTTTGTGTCAGCCTGAGTTTTCCTTACTATGTGTGTCCAGCCATGTGCTCCAGTTTAAGTTCCTCCTCCCTGGCTCTGTAATCATACGCCTCACATGTTCTGTTCAGTGTATTTAAACCCAGGCCTGGTCTGCCTGGTCCGTGCGTTGTGGTGTTATTGTTTGTTTGTGAAGCTTTTCTGGACACTTTATTGTCTTTGTCTGTTTAGTTTATGAGCAAGTTTCTTGGTTTGTCTTCTCAGTTTTCAGTCTCAGTTGATGTTGGGTTTTGTTTCTTTATCTTGGTTTGAATATCTCACACATGCTTGCCATCTCTAACGAAATAACTTTATTAAAAGAAACTCTTACTTACATCCTGCCGTCATGCCTCCTCAGTTACGTTCAGCCAGGGGTGGACAGGAGTCTCAGTTGCAGATGATACGCCCACACATAGACGGAGAGTCTGATATGTTTAGTGCCTTAACTTGGCCAGACTGCCAGGATTCTGCCAGTTGTAGAATTGGCTATCTGCACTTCCATGTGGATGCACTTGCATGTATTGATTTATACTAGTCTGACGTGAATTTAAGTTTGGATTTTGGGGCTAAGCTTAGCCTGGCAGACAGTAGTCTCAGCCACAGATGCTTCACCTAACTCCTCCTACACTAACAGTTCAATCACAGTAAACTCCTCCTACACTGACAGTTCAATCACAGTAAACTCCTCCTACACTAACAGTTCAATAACAGTAAACTCCTCCTACAATGACAGTTCAATCACAGTAAACTCCTCCTACACTAACAGTTCAATAACAGTAAACTCCTCCTATACTGACAGTTCAATCACAGTAAACTCCTCCTACACTAACAGTTCAATCACAGTAAACTCCTCCTACACTAACAGTTTAATCACAGTAAACTCCTCCTACACTAACAGTTCAATCACAGTAAACTCCTCCTACACTAACAGTTCAATAACAGTAAACTCCTCCTACACTGACAGTTCAATCACAGTAAACTCCTCCTACACTAACAGTTCAATCACAGTAAACTCCTCCTACACTGACAGTTCAATCACAGTAAACTCCTCCTACACTAACAGTTCAATCACAGTAAACTCCTCCTACACTAACAGTTCAATCACAGTAAACTCCTCCTACACTAACAGTTCAATCACAGTGAACTCCACCTACACCAACAGTTCAATCACAGTAAACTCCTCCTACACTGACAGTTCAGTCACAGTGAACTCCTCCTACCCTAACAGTTCAATCACAGTAAACTCCTCCTACACTGACAGTTCAATCAGAGTAAACTCCTCCTACACTGACAGTTCAATCACAGTAAACTCCTCCTACACTAACAGTTCAATCACAGTAAACTCCTCCTACACTAACAGTTTAATCACAGTAAACTTCTCCTACACTGACAGTTCAATCACAGTAAACTCCTCCTACACTAACAGTTCAATAACAGTAAACTCCTCCTACACTGACAGTTCAATCACAGTAAACTCCTCCTACACTGACAGTTCAATCACAGTAAACTCCTCCTACACTGACAGTTCAGTCACAGTGAACTCCTCCTACACTGACAGTTCAATCACAGTAAACTCCTCCTACACTGACAGTTCAATCAGAGTAAACTCCTCCTACACTGACAGTTCAATCACCGTAAACTCCTCCTACACTGACAGTTCAATCACAGTAAACTCCTCCTACACTGACAGTTCAATCACAGTAAACTCCTCCTACACTGACAGTTCAATCACAGTAAACTCCTCCTACACTGACAGTTCAATCACAGTAAACTCCTCCTACACTGACAGTTCAATCACAGTAAACTCCTCCTACACTAACAGTTCAATCACAGTGAACTCCTCCTACACTGACAGTTCAGTCACAGTGAACTCCTCCTACACTGACAGTTCAATCACAGTAAACTCCTCCTACACTGACAGTTCAATCAGAGTAAACTCCTCCTACACTGACAGTTCAATCACCGTAAACTCCTCCTACACTGACAGTTCAATCACAGTAAACTCCTCCTACACTGACAGTTCAATCACAGTAAACTCCTCCTACACTGACAGTTCAGTCACAGTAAACTCCTCCTACACTGACAGTTCAATCACAGTAAACTCCTCCTACACTGACAGTTCAATCACAGTAAACTCCTCCTACACTGACAGTTCAGTCACAGTAAACTCCTCCTACACTGACAGTTCAGTCACAGTAAACTCCTCCTACACTGACAGTTCAATCACAGTAAACTCCTCCTACACTGACAGTTCAATCACAGTAAACTCCTCCTACACTGACAGTTCAGTCACAGTAAACTCCTCCTACCCTGACAGTTCAATCACAGTAAACTCCTCCTACACTGACAGTTCAATCACAGTAAACTCCTCCTACACTAACAGTTCAATCACAGTAAACTCCTCCTACACTGACAGTTCAATCACAGTAAACTCCTCCTACACTGACAGTTCAGTCACAGTAAACTCCTCCTACATTAACAGTTCAATCACAGTAAACTCCTCCTACACTGACAGTTCAGTCACAGTAAACTCCTCCTACACTGACAGTTCAGTCACAGTAAACTCCTCCTACACTGACAGTTCAGTCACAGTAAACTCCTCCTACCCTGACAGTTCAATCACAGTAAACTCCTCCTACCCTGACAGTTCAATCACAGTTAACTCCTCCTACACTGACAGTTCAGTCACAGTAAACTCCTCCTACACTGACAGTTCAGTCACAGTAAACTCCTCCTACACTGACAGTTCAGTCACAGTAAACTCCTCCTACCCTGACAGTTCAATCACAGTAAACTCCTCCTACCCTGACAGTTCAATCACAGTAAACTCCTCCTACCCTGACAGTTCAATCACAGTAAACTCCTCCTACACTGACAATTCAATCACAGTAAACTCCTCCTACACTAACAGTTCAATCACAGTAAACTCCTCCTACACTGACAGTTCAATCACAGTAAACTCCTCCTACACTGACAGTTCAATCACAGTGAATTGGAGAAATATCTGACCAGGAGCATCTATACTTTTACTGAAGTGATGGAGTTAATCTCAGTCGTAACTGATCACAGCGGTGGTGATGGAAACAGATGTCTGAAACTCTAAAAGCTCCCTCACAGAAAGTTATTATATAAAACAGCTTTGAATGTGATGCCTGTTGTTCGCCGAGACATAGTTTTGAGAAGTTTTTTTTTTATTATTCATTTAAGATGAAGAGATACATGCAGAGCATTGTGAAAACATTCATTTTTTCAGATATAGGACTATTTTACCATCATCAACTTTACATGTAAAAGCTTAGCTGACACTGTAGGTTTACTGGTGATATTAAAGAGTAAATAAAATGGCTATATTTGTATCCTGACCTCTGATTTCTATCACTACCACTGCATGAACACTGAATGAAGTATGCAGAGATCATGATGGAATTCCTCTTTCAGGGCCTTCAAATACCAGATTCCAAGGGGGTTAATATTCCAATAACCAACATTACCAGATTCTATATTTCAAATATACATTTTATTTGAATATTTTTTTCTGTTGTTATTGTAGGTGATCAGTGCTTTACTGATTTTCAGTTCTGAATTTAAAAAACATATACAGTATAAATGTTATAGTACTTGCGGTGGAGCTAACTAGAATTCTCCATACCTTTGGATTTTGCTATTTCTCTTCTTGCTATTTCTCTTCTCATAGAAATATATATATATATATATATATATATATATATATATATATATATATATATATATATATATATATATATATATATATATATATATTCTATATGACATTATTTTCATGCTAAAGACTTCCAGATGCTGGAAGTGGTACACGTGTCCTAGTGAAAGAAAACCATTATGGACCCTCAGCTGGACAGTGTACAGTACAGCATGTGTGTACTCAAGTGGCAGCTGCCTACACTTCGGCATATCAGCGGTTAATGTAAAGCCTGCTCTCGTACATGACCTTCCCTTAGTGCGGGCCAGCGAGCTTTGAGCAAATAATCAATGGGACGTGCCCCCAGGCACCGCGGCTCTGTCACACTGCCGTGCTGGAGGTCTGCAGGGGCCGGGTGTGTGTTCATCAACCTTTCACATGGCCACATGGACTCCCTGTGTGTCACTGAGATGTGATAGCTTTCCCTGCTGAGTAGGAGAGTAAAGATGTTCAACCCCACAATGATCACATTCACCTGCAATACCGGATTCAGTGCATGTGCATGTAATCTCAGGCTAGGGCTGAAACAAGGCTCAGACTCTAGAAACCCTCATTTCTTCACATAGTCTTTCGTCACTGTTGCTCTGTTGTGATTTAAATATTGGCAGTGTAAATATTAATGGTTCAAGAAAGGGTGTAGATTTGCTCAACATTGGTGGGGACCTATGAATCTACCCCGCCACGCCCCCAAATTGCTTAGTTTTTTGTTGCTGTTTTATCTTTCCTCCATGATAAAACAATAAAGGACTGACATACTACATATCGTCGCTGTCCAATGAAAAACAAGTATCTCTGAAATGGCAACTTTACAGGATGGAACAAAAGCATACATTATTTTCAATGGAGATCAATGGAACCAAAAAAATAATTTCTAAGCTATTTTGGAGCACTTCTATTGGTCCGTTCATCTTGACATTTTCACACAATGTAAACAGCAACTGTTGTGTTCAAATAATGTAGACAAATTACATGTTTTTCATTGGACAGCAACGATATGCTATACTACGTGCTTTTCACCTACTCAAAATAACGATTCATAATTTAATTTAGAAATTATATAATGTTAAATTCATGTTAAACTAACCACTGACAAAGAAGTAGTTTAGACTTCAGTGCAAATGAAACAGGTCTCATACATCAGCAATAGTAAAAGTAGATAGAGTTGCATAATCTCCACAAACCCAACAAAGTAAAAAAAAAAATCTCTTTATGTGTCAACAAAAGCCCAGCTAACAAAAACAGGTCCCGAGGACGTCTGTGAAACAGGTCTCATACATCAGGGTTAATACATAGAGCACTGCATAACCTGGTGCTGTTGTCCACAGAACTAAAGTAACAAACCCAGAAAACAATTCAATCTTTATTAATGTCCCAATTAAACAAGACATAGACTCGTTTCAGTCAGTTTTAAGGTTTACATCTAAAGATTTATCAACATTACTTCAACCATAGTGCAACTGACATCTCTTATACATTAGCATTGCTTGTTATTCATAGCTACAGACAATGTTGGGTGTCAAAAGCCAAAGCTGGTGTCATGATAATGGACTAGACTTTAAGTGACTTACACGTTTCTTTGAAAAATAGCTTTTTTGGCTGCCATGCTCACTCACTTTTCACACCCATGTGTCACCCATGTTGCACCTGAGTCTTGCACAGTGAGTCTCACATATGACTGGAAAGCTTTGCTAACAACCAAACATAGATACAGAGTCTCATGTGACAGCAAGGAAAAGCCCAGCCAATCACAGTGGCCATATGGGTTACTGGAAGGTAGGAATCGAGTAGAGATCTTGATTTAACCCTTTCTGCACCTCTATGTTAATGAGACGTTAATTGATCGGGTTCTTTTTTTCGGAGGAGATTAAATTATTAGTGGGGACAATTCAGTAATCACCGGATATTGGTGGGGACACGTAACTTCAGTCTGTGCTAATTCTACGCCCTTGGGGTCAAGACGGTTGCATAATAGTTTGGGATCTGGCCCGTCTTACTGCCCTCTTTGGTAGAGATAACCGTGTTTTAGGTTCACGGTATCTCAGTTCTATGTACTCTCTTCACTCAACTTACAGTGTGATATATTATGGAACCTTTAAATTAGTGTATATGTTATATAGTTCATAACAGTACATACAAAGTACAATAACTGAAAAAGCCTGCAGGCGTAATTACAGAAGTTATCAAGTTTATCAAATTTTATTGAATAGTCATTGCAGCCCTACAATCATTATACACTTTGTGTCTGTATCGTCAGTCCTCCTGGCCTGCTCTGGCCTCATAAAGGTTGCAGAAGTACGGAGTCTGATGAGAAGCTGCTGTCGCTGGTCTGGATCACATGTGCCATCTTATCAGGCTTCGGATTCTCATTATCGCTCGGAAAGTGGCGGGCAGCCACGTATGCTAATAACATCTTATCTGCGGAGGAGAGAAGTTATATTTGTCACACGTGTCACTCTGACCCAAATGTTAATAATCCTGCAGGAACAAGACGAAATCATAACGTTATTGATCTGCAGCGAGTGCTTATTAAAACATTAGAGACTGCCAGCACCTCCGCTCTTCAGCACGGCGGAAAATAAAGTATGAAATTTTAATATTTCTGATAACCGGTTATGCAGACACAGGTTGCACTGAAGCAAAACCTTCAGCAGTCCTGAGATCATGTCAAAAAAAATCTCACAGCCAATTAGTATCAGCTGTCACGAGGACGATCACTGCATGCAATTAACTTTGGATTTGATCTGACCGGAGAGTCAGAAAAGTGGTGCTGATGGCAGCCTGTTAGCACCTGTCAACGGGGTATCTTCTCTCTCTCTCTCTCTTTCTCTCTCTCATTCTGACCACAGAGCTGGCTAACATCATTTAAAGAGCTTGTATTAAGAAAATCTCCATTTTTCACTTTTAAACTTTGTTGAAAAAAGTTTGATGGTAATGCAAATGGTGTTGATGTTTCAGAGCATACCATCCCATGTTTTTTAATTCATCATTTTTATGACATCACAAAAACCAGCACAAAGACTGCCTAAACCTGAGGTTCTCTTGGTTCGATTTTTAAATTTAGCTTAATGAACTGTAAATACTGTTTGACCAGAGTAGGACAGGTCTCCCCTCTTGAGTCTTGGTTTCTCCCAAGGTTTCTTCCTCCAGTCTTGAGGGAATTTTTCATTGCCACTGTTGCCTCTGGCTTGCTCACAGTGGGATACATGATATATCTGTCTTAAAGATGCAGGAACAAAAATAGCCAAATCTGAAAGATAAAGAAATGTTATGTATGAATAATGCAGGCATATAACCACACAACCATCATGAGTGTAAGTCCACTGGAATAGATTTACATGCTTTAAATAAATAATAAAAACATATTATTTGTCTGTAACTGTGTGTCTGTATTCATCTGTATTCGTTGTCTGGAACACTCTGCTAGAGCTCCTGTGGCTTTAGGCCCCACCTTCCAATCAGCCCAGTTCTGCTGTGGTTTCCACGTCTGCTTTGTGCTGATGGGTGAACTGCTAGACTGGCTCGGTCCCTACCTGGCCTGTTGTAGTTGCTGTGCAATCATGTGAGGGCCTAGCTTGCCAGTGACGTGCAGTAAGGAGTACTACGGGATGATGTCATCTTGCTACAAAGAGAAAGGGCTAAAATGAAAATGAGGCATTTTAAGCAGCTGAGAAATGTATTTACTCCGCCTACACAATCTGATTGGTCGAAGAGTGTTTTACTTATGTTATACCTGACTTTTTGGCAACAAGAAACTGTAAATAGATATCTTCTGATATATTTAAACTATAATATATATATATATATATCTTTTGATGTATTTACACTGTAACTAGATATCTTCTGATATATTTAAACTATAAAATAGATATCTTCTGATATATTTACACTGTAACTAGATATCTTCTGATATATTTAAACTATAAAATAGATATCTTCTGATATATTTAAACTATAAAATAGATATCTTCTGATATATTTACACTGTAACTAGATATCTTCTGATATATTTAAACTATAAAATAGATATCTTCTGATATATTTACACTGTAACTAGATATCTTCTGATATATTTTAACTATAAAATAGATATCTTTTGATATATTTAAACTATAAAATAGATATCTTCTGATATATTTAAACTATAAAATAGGTATCTTCTGATATATTTAACTGTAACTGGATATCTTCTGATATATTTAACTGTAACTACATATCTTCTGAAATATTTAAACTATAAAATATATATCTTCTGATATATATGAACTATTAAATATATATCTTCTGATATACTTTAAACTGTAACTAGATATCTTCTGATATACTTTAAACTGTAACTAGATATCTTCTAATATATTTAAACTATAAAATAGATATCTTCTGATATATTTAAACTATAAAATATATATCTTCTGATAGATTTAAACTAAAAATAGATATCTTCTATATACATATCATTGCTGTCAAAATAAGAGGACAAACAAAAGAACAAAAAACATCTTTTGCTTTCAGTGTGCAATTTAAAGTTAATGTACAGATGTTTAATTCCAAGTGATTTCGGAGCATTTCTATTGGTCTATATATAAAAAATAACTGATATGTTAAAAAAATATATAGAATAATGAAAACCATAAAAAACATGTATTGTCTGTGTTCAGGACTTCTTTGCTTGACTTTTTTTGTCTTTGCTTTGCAAAAGTGCTGCATAAAAAGCAAGAGAGCACCCACTGTGGTAAATTATGATGAATAAAACCACAGCTGTAATTATCTACTGCGTCTAAATCACAGCCTTTCCAGCCCGCAAGTCTGGTCAAAAGGTGACCACCCCATCACATCTAACTGAAACGATACAGTACTAACAGTCCCTCCTTGTTTCTTCTTTAGCCCCAAACCATACTGAACTACACTATAAATCAGAGTAACAGAGCAATTGTGCAGTTGATGTGCACACAGAGTCAATAACATACATCTTTACTGATATTATCTAACACAAAAAACACAATCCTTAAAAGCAGCTATCCATAAAACATAACCCTAATCTGATTATTCATATTTTAAAGGTATCTACTCCGATCAAAAGTACATTTTAATCTAGATTATTGGATACCACCCCTGCGCAACCGTGTCCGATGATGTCACAGCCGCAGGCTCATTAGCTACAGTAAGACAAGCAGCATCATAAAAGTCTGTCACGGCTAATGAAGGGATCCGGATGCCCATATGCCAGCCGCAGCTTTCCGCCTCTGCTAGTGAAGCATTGCTCAGGATTGCAAATGATGCTTTCAGAATTGGAGGATTCACAGTCATGATTCAGTTTAGCCAGAAAACTTCAGGCCAGACAAAGAGATGGCGCAAGATCAATGGCTGCCATTTATCTGTGTTTTAGTGGCTGACTGCGGACGATGAAGTCTTTAACTTTAATGGCTTCTAGTGTCTAGCGTTCAGTATTCTTTTCCGTTTTCAGCCCTATGCCTCACTGCCTCAGTTATTATGTAACAGCATTAAAACATGTTAATAATGTTGTAATGAAGTCTAGTTATTAATTATTTTTCACATTCTAAGCCCCAGCACCCCCACAGTAAACCCCCTCCCCCAATTCTATTGGTTCTATTTGCGGGTTGTTTAAATACAGTAGCTACATAATGTGTCCGAATCAGAAAAGTGATGCTTCTGGCAGCCTGTTAGCACCTGTCAACAGGGTGTCTTCTCTCCCACTCTCTCTCTCTATCCCTCTTATCTGTGCCTACATCCCCACACAGAGCTCAGTAGAGAAACAGTAAACCATGTATCGGTTAAATACAGAGTTTAATGTGGTATGCTAATGTTGTCAAAGTTTCAAAGCACACCATTCCATCCGTGGGAAACAGATGTTTCTGTCCATCCTTCCTTTCTGAGAAGACAACTCAACACTATGGGTCTAAAAGACATGTAGCTGTCAAGAAGAAACCACCCAGGCCTCAGCATCAGTGAATGAGAACCAGAAAATGTGACTAACTTCTAAAACTAAACTCTGGAAGTCTCTGGAAAAGAATGGAAGCTGTAATAAAGGTAAAGAGGGGACACACTACACAGCGAAAAAGTGATATTATATTTAATTGTTGAGGCTTCTGTGCTTTTCTGCTAAGTGTTTCCTGCTGTCTGCCTCACACTGGTCTCTGACTACTGTAAAGTGCTCCTCTGACAACTTTCATTTTATGCCAGTTCTGGTTAGAAATGCCCCCTGTGTTACCACAGAGAGCCAATCAGGCATTGCTTGATGCACACCTGTGCAGAATCAGACTATGCCTGGGTAAGATTGTGCCTGGCATCAGACCTAAATCACGAGTGGGCTATCCAAAAACTATGAAGCCATGAAGGACAGATCAACAAATGTCCAGACATAGAAAACCTAAGACAGCATACAACATAGCCCCGTCATGCAGCCGGTACTCTCACAGGCAAAGAAGGAAAGTAGGCTAAGCCCAAAATGGCTAAGCATTAAAGGAGCAAATTGTAAGATGGCACAGCATGTTGAATTCATTCCCCAAAAGTATGGTGGACAACATGAACATTCCTCTTCAAAGTTATCATTAGAGCTGGATTAAACTGCAAACTCCTGGAACCTTCATAATTCTTGGGAGAAACGTAAAGGACTCAAGGTTACAAGGTCATAATGCAGCTTTTTTATTTCGCTGAAATAACACAGCCTCTCCAGCTGAGCGCTAAACTCACAGCCCTCTGAGCTGCTACAGAAAACCCACCACTCCACCCGTATTCATGCCATATTCAAGCTAAAATATCTCAATATAAACATTTCTTTTCTTTAAAAAGCTGAACTATTTACTACTTGCAAACAGTGACTGACCGTACTAGACCTTTACTAAGGCTTTACTAAAGCTCCGGAGCCTGAAAATGGCATGCGGGACAGCTCTGGTTAGCTTTAACAGCAGTTTCACACCAGTCTAGAAGAAACATTGTTCACCATCACACTTCATGCCTTTTCTCACTACGAGGGTCTCCAGTGGTGAAAAACAACGCCAGTGTTTACTCTTGTTTTACTTCTGTTTATATCATTTCTTTTCTATTTGCTGCTGAATGTGGATTATTGACTGGAGCAGGCAGAGGCGGAGACTTGCCAAGGGCTTTAGCTATGGTACCGTTTCATGCCTTTCCTTTTAATAGCTTCTTGTCCTTAAATGGTCTAACAGAGAGCAGCACCTTCAACATGATTAACAAAAAGACCAAGAACTGCATCAGGGCAGTGCTGCTTCCTCATCCTCTCATGTTGGTCTGATAGCAGACTTGAGAGCCGAGGGTCCAATGGTACAAACTGGAATTATGCAACATGTCCGACCAGGATTAGCTTGATAATTTACAGACATACCTTCAAAAACTATACTTACTTCACATTCTTATGATAAGTTTGCATCAACTGGAACGTTTTAATCCAAAAATGTTTAAAGTTTTTAATAGTCGTTACAGTAAATCCTTCAACATAGGATAGCTAGTAGTGAGGTTTCGTAAGTAAGCTTGCAAACATTTTTCACCCATATATTGTCTATATTTTTCTACTCAGCACTGATGGCCTCAAACAGTTGGAAAACATTGCAAAGTTGGTTTGAGTTCAGTTTGAGACACAATATTTTCAATAAGGTTTGCATTTGGTCAGTAAAAAACATTGCAAGCCATTGAACAAGCTTTGCAAATCAGAGAAGTAGCCAAGCAAGTGGAAGGTTTGATACTATATAACACATCACTCTTAATTTTTTAGAATAAAGAAACGAGCCCTTACTGTGGAGGAGAAAGACGGGATGAAATGTGTAGTGGGTTTCATTCAAGCCTCCTGGCCTTGAAATGAAATGTTAACAAGTGCCTAGAGTACCACAACCAGCAAGCAAAGCATCACCCTCATTTTTTAATTTGTTATCTTCTGGAAAGTGACAGGTGCCACTGTTGATCCGCTCCAGAACCGTTCTTAGAAAGTAGTGGCTTTTGTGGGACGTGACGATGGGATTGTGTGGCTTTGTCTTACAAAATGATCCAGTGTCTCTAGAGGCCTCAGTAGAGCCGCTACCCATATACCCAGAACTCTCTTTGCTTAGTCTCACTGCAGATGTTTATGTTTGCTTGCATCTCTGTAGAAGTATGCAGCAGCTTGTATTTTTACTTCTTTTTATTTTAGGCCTATTTCGTGAGCCTTGTGCCGCGCTACACTTAGCATCTTCCCACGATCTTCTTTGAAGTGCTCTACAAAGCCTTTTTTTTCCTCTTTCCAGTTTGAATAGCAAGGTTTTTGGCTTCTATCTCTTTTTCAGCAGTAGAAATGCATGCTTTATTGGACATGAAATAGAAGATCGATACAGCAAGTTCAAAAGTTTCTATTTTTTTATTTTCTTTCATTGACAGACTACTTGTGCCTTGACTGCAGGCTTTGTGAAGCGCTTGCTGAATGAATCACTAGTTTGCCTTCACATCCATTTCCATATATTTCCATGCATGTCTTAACACTAAACACACACTACCTCCACTGTCCTCCTATTTGACAGATGATTCAATATTCTTTAGAGCTGTAGATTAACTCAGGCCTATTTCTTTTTTCCCCCATTCTACCTTCATCTGTCTATGCATTTTCCTATTGAAAGGTGTTTATTATTAATCTGTTGAGCTATAGAATTTTCTAGATATTTCCAGGCTTGTCAAGCCTACTGTTCTATTCTTGATGGTGATGAGAGCTTTGTGTACTGCTGTTTAGTTTTTGCTGATGTGGAGTTTAACTTACTTTCTGGACGTGCCGGTACAGCAGCAGTTTACAGATTTGCTTTAAGGGTATACAAGTTTCTTACAATTGTTTGAAATGTTACTTTAAAGCTGCAAATGTATACAGTTAAAACTGTAGGATTTAGAGTTTCACAGCTCTACAAATGGTTCAGTAGCAGTTCTGACGTTTTCTTTGAAAGGTATAAAGTTTTTATTAAAATCTGAAATTTTACTTTACAGCTGCAAATATATAGAGTAAATACTGTAGAAGTTTCACAGCTCTAGAAATGGTTCTGTATTAGTTCAGAGATTTTCATTAAAGGTATAACATTTTTTTATTAAAATCTTTAGAATTTTTCTTTAAAGCTGTAAAAGGTATATATATCGTTGCTGTCCTATGAAAAACATGCATCTCCATTTTTTGTCAATTTTTATTTTTCTACCTCATTTAACTGTAGCAACTTCCGTTTACATTGTGTGGAAATTTCATGATGAATGGACCAATAGAAATGCTTCAAAATAGCGTGGAAAAAATTGTGGTTCCATTGACTTACACTGAAAGTGAAGACCTTTTTGTCCTCTCCTGTAAAGTTGCCATTTTGCAGATACTTGCTTTTGATTGGACAGCAATGTCTTTCAAAACTGTAGATTTTAGAGTTTCACATCTCTAGACATGATTTCATCCAAGCTGTAAAATTCCTTTTTTCAAAAGCTTCTCATTCATAGCTGGAGGATGTCGTGGAATGTGTTCCGCAACCTTGTATAAAAGTTTATTTCTGTAGAAATTTGTCTTCAAGGCCTAAACCCAGTGAATATCTTATACTATATAATATAATATATCTCATATATTATATGAGAGTCTTAGAACTAAAGTTTTATTTATATAGTTTTTTTCATCACTTTAAGGCCTCTTTACAAAGGAATCCATAGAAATATTTATAGTTAGGAGTCAATAGAAGTATGTTTTTATGGTTGTGCATTAAATATATTGTTATCCTAAGTCTATTATTAATGTCTTTCATTTGTATTGTTATTATTTCTTTGCCAGTTTTTGCCATGTAACTCGCCCTGCAGTTTTTATCAACTCCGATTATGTGATTTGGGCTTGTATAGAGCTTTTTGATGGGGCGCACCGTTTCGCATACACTAATTCAGGGCAGAATCTGAACTGTAACATAGGAGTAGGCAGGAGTGGTAGATACAAATACAGGTATCTTTAAAACCATATTCAACACAAGAACAGGGATACAACATAACAACCATGTAACAACATAACCACATCACATATCAACAATACAAAACAACAAGAGCAGCAAACACTGAGGTATGTAAGCATAAGTGGAACTGGCAACACCTGGGACAGGGACGCAAACTAGGAGCAAGTGATGGAAGTGACAATGGGGCAAACTACCTAAACATACATCTCCTATAACCACCATCCATTCATTTTCAGCACCCAAACAAGCCGTACTGATTCCTTTACTTGACAGCCGCCAAGCTGCATATACTCAATCCTAAAGCTGGAATCCACAGTCATACTGACCTGCACTCCTGCTAGCAGTGCCTTAGCAACCACCTGGGATACCATAACAAGCAACACCTTAGAAATGGCTTACAAACTGCTTAAGCTGCCCAACCATCCATTATCTGCCACTTAATCCCAGTCACAGGGGGGCTGGAGCCAGCGTCATCAGGCAAGCGCTTGACCTCGGATACACCATGGACAGTTTGCCAGTGCATCACATGGCCAACACTTACACCTATGGGCAATTTAGAGTGACCAATCAACCTATCATGCATGTCTTTGGACTGTGGGAGGAAACCCGAGTACCCGGAGGAAACCCACTCAAGCACAGGGAGAACGTGCACACTCCCCATAGAACGGCCCTGACCGGGAATTGAACCCGGATCGTCTTGCTGTGAGGCGACAGTGCTAACCACTACACCACCATGCCGCCCAGCTGCCCAACTACTCTGCAAAATGCACTTCTAGATTAAAACACAGTCGTGTTATTGTATCATGCTCATTTCAATACATCACCTAATATCTAGCCTTCAAATCAACACTAAACAGTCTTGTAATATAGTAGTATGGATGTAAATACAGCTGTATATTCTTGCTGTTGCTTCTGTATACAGTGTGTAGGGGCTGAAATGTTGTGAAGTGCATTTACACTAATGCACAGTGTATCTCATCGAGGATGGTCAGACATTGGTAAACACTCAAAGCACTTCATACGGTCCTTCACGATGCAGAACTCGAGGTCAAGCGCTGTGTGAGCACAGGTCAGGGTAATGGTAAAATATAAGCATCATGTGTTAGCTGACCCTCAGCTCTCAGTGTAATGAGAGAACATTTCTCCCTCGCTTTCACTTCCAATATTGCGTCACATCAGCTCACAACTCGGCTGATGGGGGAAAAAAGACAACCTGAACGTGAACGAAACCTACTGCAAACACTCTTGTTAAGAGAGAAAGCTAAATTCGTTTTTCAGGGGAGGAGAGACATAGTGTTAACAGATAAACACTAGCATTACAGCCCAAACAGGGATTTTCACCTTGACCTCCTGCATGCAGACTGTGACATATACCACTATAAGGTCTTGTCTGAATTGGAATTCCTATGAATTGGTTAGCTGTCAGTTTAGAGCAAGGCATAAACGAATATGGAATAAAAACATGTTTCTATTATTTAACATTAAATTAACATTAAATAACATTAAATTACATGGTTTGTATTAAATGAACCACATTCTTGCAGTGTAATACTCAAGCTATTGGTGCTTCTACAGGATTTACAGCAAATGTGACTGGTCAGACTTACTGAGCTGAAATCTTCCATGTGGTCTCACTAATACAGCTATGGCTGATTACTCTTCATATCGGCGTCTAAATAGCAATAAAATGTATGTTTTACTATTTTCAAAAGTTCTAGTTCAGTATTGCACTCTTCCACACATGAACGGAGTTCAGTCAACCCTCAAAACATCCAAATGAATGTTTCTGTTTGTAGTAAGTTAAATTTGGTGGTGTGGCTAGTCATATTGACATCCTATATTTGTCCTTCATTCACCCCCCATTTCTCCTATAGGCACACACACATTCACAAGCTGTACCGATTCCTTTACTTGATGGCTGCCAAACTGCACATGGTGTAGTGTAGGTGAGTTAAAGTCATTTCTTTTACTTTAAATTGTTTTTTCTTATTGTAGGTGTAGTTACTCTTGCACTATTGGCTCAGCTGGTTCTATGTTCAGCTGTATTTTTGTGTAGCCACAGCAGTAAGAACAGTAGTCTAGGTTTGGTTTATGAAGAAGGCAGCTTGTAGCTCACTGCATGAGCAAGTGTGCTGCCCGAGCAAGTGTGCCTCAACACCAATAGCCATAACAACACAGAGACTGTTAATAGCTTCCCATTGATTTTGAGACTGTGGTGAGTGTTGGTTATTTCATTGCCCTGTACTGCCCGAAGATTCTCAGTAAACAACACAGCTAACTGTGTATTTGTCACGGCTTTCTTCTACACCTACACAAGTAAACTCCAGAAATATAATAAACCATAGATTACTAAAAAACATGACAACTCATTCAGTGCAGATCCCAATGCTATAATCCACAGTCATACTGACCTACACGCCTCTATTTGTCCTTTATTTATCCCTCACTTAACAACTGCTTGAAAATATTAAAGGAAATATTTAGTATACACCCTGTACATCATGGCAACCTCCTAGCAGTACTTTAGCAACCACCTGGGATATCATAACAACGGCCTAGCGACACCTTAGAAATGGTTTATGAACTGCTTAGAACTGCCACTTAGGCTGATTACTCACCATATCGGTGCTTCAATGGCAATAAATTGAAGGTATGTTTTTAAAATTCTCAAAATGCTCTTTTCTAGTTTAGTAATACACTCTTCTGGAGTTCAGTCAGAACCACTACATCAAAAGCAAATCTTTAAAAGTAAAAAGTTAAGCAAAAGTTAAATTTGGTGGTGTGGCTGTGTTCTGGACTGTGGGATCTCTCTGCCCAGCTCCCTGAAAGGCCACCACATACAGAACAGAGCAGGCATCAATCGCAACAAGCAAGGCATTGATGAGGTCAGACACAGCATGAAAGAAGAAATAGGGTGGAGGTGGGTTGCAAAGAGGCTTGCAGGGAACCAGCTATAAGCATCCTGACAAACTTAGCCAATCATATGTGTGCAGGTGATCAGTCATCAACTGGCTGAGATCAGTGATACCAACAGGTGTTTGTGTCTGGAGCTTGACTTTGTGGTCTGTCTAAACTAACACTGTTACATGTCTTCGATCTGAGACTCGAGTAACATTTCACTCCTCTTCTCTTTAGAAATTTTTATGTTTACAAATTTTTTATTAATAAAAAGTTTTGCAGAGGTATCCTGGTCGTGGTTACAGTTACTAAGCTAAGATGAACCAACTGGAAGAACCAATTTGCTACAGTGCCTCCCTGAGTCAAGCTAATCAGAAGAGATAGAAGGTCACAGATTGGGGGTGAAACAGGCTAAACAATGAGACAACAATGTCATAAGTTCATTTTCAAGGACCGCCCATAATCAATTTTGATTTTGAAACATTCAGACATTTAAGGGTTCCAATGGGTTATTTAGGGGTTCCAGAAACCTTCCCCACCACCTGTTCTGTACCAGAACCCAAGCCAACTCACTTGCTCTGCTCTCAAGCCAGGAGGGGCCTCACCTTGCTGAAGCCAATCTTAAAAAAATGGCCATCTTAAGTAATAACTAGGTTATATCTTGAAGAAGTTGATATCCTGAAGAAAATGCAGAGCGATTATGTGGCTTAAGCAGTTACCTGGGGGTTACTACAGTACCCAAAGTGGTTGCTATAGTATTCCTTAGCTATGGTATTCCAGGTGCTTGTTATGGTGGTGCCAAACGGTTGCTATGGTAACCTTTGTGGTTGCTAAGGTTTTTTACATGATTTGTATGAACCATTTAAGCTTTTTTTTTTTTTTTACTTAACTTCTGTTTAGGTCCTCCTAAAAAGAAAGGTGGAATGTAGTTTCCTCCATAAATGTTCCAGACCTGATGTCCAGTAACGCAGTGTTCACTCCCTTTGCCTCAGATCCAGTTATCAAATCTAAAACTTGCGTTCCGCTCCTCTGTCCTCATTCGCCGGAGGACTGCAGCGTCCATTTAGCGGCAGTTCATCTGTGAGATGGGCGCCGAAGAGGGAAAAGGTCAGATCCCTCTCGAGTGGAAACCTGTTTGTCCCTCACAGCTGGAGAGGGAGCGGCCGGGCGGGCGGACAGACGGCCGAACAGAGTGGGGACGCTAATGAGAGAGAGTGAGAGAGAGAGCGAGCAAGAGTGAGAGGGATTGAGGCAGTAGGGGAGAGTTTTTGGTTGGGGGTGTCCACAGCATTCGGGCTGTAACCGGGGCTCTGCTGAATACCAATGTGGCCATGCATGAGATTGGGGTGTTAATAAGCGGCATGGGCGCAGTGATCCCTGCACTTAATTTTCTCTTTCTTTCCCATACCTCTCTTTTCCTTCTGCACTCATCCAGCATCCACTTCAATTATCCCAATGAATAAAATCCCCTCAGCCTGTGCAGGGACGTTTATAATCTGTGCAAATGATTTTTTTTTTATTATTATTCCTCCTGATGTTGTACTAGGAGTCTGATATTCTGGCTCCTGTTGAATGTACTTTTTCAGGTGCTTCAATTTATATTCAAGGTTTTTTTTTTCCAAGTTAAAAAAGTTTGAGTCAGTTATATAAATATAGTTCAAATGTTTTAAAACATATCATTCACACCTCAATCCATGCAACCCATATATGGCAACTAAGGACGTTTTCTGCTCCCAGGACCATTCGCTCTATAAGATTCATCCGTTTGGCCAAATGTGTTTTCAAGCCCAGGAGTGAAATCAGTGGTCTGGGCTTTGGTTCCAGAGAGCTTTGGTGCAGCTGTCCACTGGGTGTGTGGAAGTTGTCTGCGCTTCAGAGTATACCGTTACTTCTCTTTCCAAGTTTGCTGATGGCAGGAAAAGGATTCTCATGGATATAAAGTTCTTTTCTTTGCTGCTTGAGGGTTTGAGGAAAATAATAAAAGGCTGCAAACGGCTGGTGTTATCATTTTGAAAACCTGCATGTAGAGAAGTGAAGTATGGAATTGTATGGAAGTGTGTGAAAGCAAAGCAAAAAGCCCCTCCACCAATTAGTCCCTATGTATTCTTTAAATATTCTTTAAATACTTTAAAAAATTTGTGCAAGATTTGTTTCAATAACTTGTATAGTTTCTTATTGCATTCTTTATGCTGATCATACACTAGAAGACTTTTATAAGACTCTGAAAAGATGTTTAATAGACTAAAGTCTGACACCCTCTCACATCTAAAGACTAGTCACAGACTTTTTAGTTACAGACTTTTACTCACAGACTAGTCACAGGCTATGATTTTGTAAAGACTGGGGGTCTTTCAGAGTCACTATTTAACACGACTGTAACTAGATTTCTTTTGAGATTGTTTCCCATTTATATGATTGAAGCAGTATTTAGCTAAACTGTACGGTTCACTGCTAGGCTAACTGTAAACATTGTAGCGCTGTTCACCTGGGATTTCGAGGGTTTCAGCGATTTCTGTCCACCTTTTTTCCTTTTTCACTCTGTCGTCGTATAAATGTGAGGCACTCTTGCCCACTCCACAGCTCCACCAGTCTCTCCTCCCTTCACATCTAACTTCTTTACCAACCAGACATTCTTGTACTTGCCTTGCAGCTTCCCGTTTGGTGGTGAAGAGAGCTCTCTTATTGGTTGTTGACAATGTTCACGTCACTACTTGCGTGAGCCAAGACTTCAGACCTATGATAATATTAAACACGGTTGATTTTATCAGAGCACTAGGACGAGAAAAAAAAAGACTGACTGAAACCTGCAGTCTCGACCACCTCACACTAAACAATCGAGATGACGCAAATGTGACTCAACTCTAGCAAGACTCTCATGACTCTAATGTTTCAGTCGGCGACTGTTTTCTGTATATCGCCGACAAAAACCTTTGCTCTGCGTTCGCTCAGTCATGTATTGTGAACAGCTGAAAGACAGCAGTCGCCGACTAATCGCAGACGCCCGCCAAAGGTCTAGCATCTAGGCCAGTCGACAACCGTGAGTCAACAGCAGCGTCTAGCTACAGCCAATGGGATTGCATAGAGAGAGAACTGCATCACTGTTGATGTGGCTGCTGGTGACAGGTACGCTTTCATTAATAAAATCTAACTCTCTCTGCAGAACAGACAGTCTGTGCTGGCCCCGTGCCTTTATCCATCTTCTCATCCATATTCGGTTCTTTTTCTTCTTTCTTTTGTCATTGCAAATCGCTTGTTTGTTGATGTCTGTTTTAGAAATAACATCTGGTTTGGGAATAATCTATGTTCTAAGTGGTGTCGCTAGTTCTCACACAACAACACATCCATAGGACATATTTAGCTGACCAATCAGAGCACACTGGGCTCAGTGAGAGGCGGGGCTTAAAGACACAGGAGCTTTTGCAGAAATTTGAAGCATGTAAATCTTCTTGCAGCATTCTTTAGAGCAAGTGTGTCAAGTATTCTGACAGTGTGTCAGAAGAACATTAATAAGTTAATATTAATATTAAAATTAAATCCTTGTAACAATTTTTTTGTTTTATTATTGTTTATGTATTAATATTGTTGTTTTTTATACATTTGAAAATGACAATTGCCTCCTACACCATGTTTAGAATTGTACTTTATTAGAGTATATTGTATTAAGTATTAAAACTAGTTAACTGATAATAATAAAAAAAAATAAGTCATACATTCTAATCATAAAAGAAGAATATCAAAATATATAAATGCATTTAAATGTAATAATAGTCAATTGTAAACAAAGCAATGAACTGAATAAATATACGTTTCAATTACAATTGTCAATTGTTTCAATTACATGATATTTAGTTTTTATAGACTTTACACAGAAAACCCGGCCGAGGAGAACAATAGAGTCTTCAGGTGGGTCGACTGTAAAATATTCTAGATCTGTTTATTAGAGCATCTGAGAGGCCTAGAAATTGAACGGGGACGTTGGAGTGTCCTTCCAGCGTCCTTCCTCCATTCCTGTTATCTTCTCCGAACATCTGCCTGTGCGGCAGTCAGCAGCGGCAGTCGCCGTCCCCTTGGCTCCGCTCACATCTCCACCTCCTTCAATCAGCTTCCGCTCTCTGGGCGGCCGTAAATCTACCCAGAGTGTCAAACGGCACAGCTTTTTGTGTTTATTTCCATTTGTGTCCACTTATCAACAAGGGTAGCCTATGTGTCCACCTTAAAGATAGCATTGTGTTCTCTTGAAGTGCTCCTAAATCCTAGTTCACAAGTATCGACTTTCCACTGATATTCCTTGTTTATCCGGTCAAGGCCAAACAGCAAGTAATGGCTGTGTAATTGGATCAGATATCAGATCCCACCGGAGGCATCTTATCGGTCCAAAATCGCTGCTTTTTTGTGGTTCCTCCACTCAGGCAAAGGAACCCGAATAGTCCTGTACCTCGGACGCTTTTGAATATATATATTTTTTTTTGAAGAGCTGAACTTCTGCCTCAAGCGAAGCAGGCGAAGAATGCATTTGTATGCCTCACAAGCGAGGAAAAAGACAAGCACACAGCTCGCGGCTATGCAAAAAGTACACTCTGACAGTGCTTAGAGCCTCTTCAGGTGGAATGAAAGAGCAACACGGGCGCTCTTTCTGAGCAGATCTGTCACACGGCAGCAAAAAAGTAACATTTTTTTGTTTCCAATCTGGGACTAGTGAACAGAAAAAAACACACGCTGCCGTGCGGCGTTACTGAACACTTCACTGCTTTTCTAGGAACACTTAATTCAGCGGCATAACCAGAGGGACTTGTACTGGTTTTCACTGAATAAAAAAGGGTACAAAAACTGTAGTTGCATTGAATTTGCAAAGGGCTTGTAATTCATTAAAAATAGTCCTTATATTTTCTCAGGCATTGTGCATGTATCTTTATGAAAGTCTGATTTTTTTTAATAACTCTCTCCAGACCACACAGTTCATATATAAAACCTATGCTGCAGTAAGGGTCCAATTTGTGTCTGTATTTCTTGTGATGTCCCAGAAACACCCCTTTTACAGATCTACCTAGAATCTTTTTGCCCAATCTGTTCACAGTGAAGGAGGGTTTGAGACCAGAATGGCAGTCAGTAATCAAGCAGCTGACCATATACACACAACTGTAACAAAGTACAGTAAAAATGTAGTTTAGTTAACCAAAAGTTAAAAAAAATTATATACTATTCGCCAGGCCTTGCATTCACAGGGACACTATACATGTAGGACCCTGGGAACACAGGATGCTAATAATGTGGGATCCTAGGAACAGAGGAACCTGGAAATGTTGGAGCTTAGAAACATACAGCCTTGAAAATGTAGGACAGTACCCGGAAATGATATAGAACCTTGGAAACATAAGATGCTAAAAACATAGGAACATAGGACCCTGATATAATGTAAGATATTGGGAACATAGGACCCTGATATGAGGTAAGACATTGGGAACATAGGACCCTGATATAATGTAAGACATTGGGAACATAGGACCCTGATATAATGTAAGACATTGGGAACATAGGACCCTGATATAATGTAAGACATTGGGAACATAGGACCCTGATATAATGTAAGACATTGGGAACATAGGACCCTGATATAATGTAAGACATTGGAAACATAGGACCCTGATATAATGTAAGACATTGGGAACATCGGACCCTGATATAATGTAAGACATTGGGAACATAGGACCCTAATATAATGTAATACATTGGGAACATAGTACCCTGATGTAATGTAAGACGTTGGGAACATAGTACCCTGATATAATGTAAGACATTGGGAACATAGGACCCTGTTATAGCGTAAGACATTGGGAACATAGGACCCTGATATAATGTAAGACATTAGGAACATATGACTCTGATATAATGTAAGACATTGGGAACATCGGACCCTGATATAATGTAAGACGTTGGGAACATCGGACCCTGATATAATGTAAGACATTGGGAACATAGGACCCTGATATAATGTAAGACATTAGGAACATATGACTCTGATATAATGTAAGACATTGGGAACATAGGACCCTGATATAATGTAAGACGTTGGGAACACTGGACCCTGATATAATGTAAGACATTGGGAACATTGGACCCTGATATAATGTAAGACATTGGGAACATTGGACCCTGATATAATGTAAGACATTGGGGACATAGGACCCTGATATGAGCAATAAAATAAAATAAAGCGCAATGAACTAGAAGTTAAAAAACATTTCAATGCAGGGCCTTACATTCCCTGGGATATATAATATCCTGAAAATGTAGGATTTTAGGAACAGAATACCCTGGAAATGTAAGTCATTTGAAACGTATAAGCTTGAAAATATAGGACATTGGAAACATAACATGCTGAAAATAAAGAGAATGTAAAGAATTGGGAACGTATGACCTGGGTAACAAGTGACCCTGTGACCCAAAGGTTCCTGAAAATGTAGAAGCCTGGCAACATGGTACCCTGGAAACCTAGGATCCTGACAATGAAGGATCTAAGTAACACAATACCCTGAAAATGTAAAAAATAGAAGCTTGCAAATTTAGGACAGGATCCTGGGAATGTGGAAACCGTTGGAAACCGTTGCTAAAAATATAGATCATAGAAAACATGGAAACCATGAAAATGTAAGGAATTTGGAGTCTGGAAACAAGTTACCCTGTGAACAAAGATTCCTGAAAATGTAGGAGCCTGAAAACCTAGAACCATGGAAATGAAGGTAATCAGAGAACACAAAATCTAAATATTTAGGTCCCTGGGCATGTAGGACCCTGCCAGCCACAGAAACCTTGTTTTGCTGCCTGTCATAATGCTGTGATAATGCTAGTAATGCTTACGTTGTGCTCTAAAACAGAGGTTAGGTATACCGGGTGTTCTGGATTTAGGAGAATATGAAAATCTTAGAAAGCATTTTTCTGTAATGTCTGATGTGAAGTGAAAGAGAATTTGAGAGTTAGTGTTTTTCTGTAACACAGCTCCTGGTTTTGTGCTTTTGTATTAACGCTGCATTCACAGATTTCAGGTTTTTTGTGTCTTTGGACTTTGAGGAGAAAAATGAAGTGTGAAAAATCCATTAAAGAAATAATCAAATTTGCATTAGCAGGTGACTCGCTGAAGACTTGTGAAGCCTTTTGTAAAACAGGCGGTGTTGCACGTTGTTATCTCAAAGAGGATTCAATCACACCTCCTCAAAACACTCACGCAAATATGCACTACAGTGGAACCTTTTCATCTCTTCTGCTTCTTCTCGTTTTCACTGTAGTGCGAAACACGGCACAGTAACTGAAGCTAATAACTCCACACTCTGTGCTCTGTGTAGGTGCCGGAGGCTGGTCTCCTCTGGACAGTGACCATTACCAGTGGCTGCAAGTGGACCTGGGCAGCAGGAAACAGATCACAGCCGTAGCGACCCAGGGCCGGTACAGTAGCTCTGATTGGACCACACGCTACCGGCTACTGTACAGCGACACAGGCAGGAACTGGAAACCTTACCATCAGGATGGAAACATATGGGTAAGTACTGCACTGTAGCATTATCTTTGCTTGCCTTGACCTCTTTTCATGTCCAGAATCTTCATTTCTTCCAGATTTTTAGGACCCTAGTGACATCCGATTTCTCCTATTTAATTTTGGATCTGATTGGTTGGTTGGTATTATTGCTACTGAGCACTGATTGGTTGACATTAACTAGAGAAAGCAAACTTTGGACACCAGACATGGTCATACTGGGGAAGTGATCAAAGAAATTCCTTTAATAAAATATCTTAAGTGAGCCCCCTCTGTTCCACCGTCAGCTGCAATGCTGATGGTTTTGTTCACCAAAGCCGACATGGCAAAGTTCTTAGCAAGGGCAGCTGAAGATCACTGAGTGTCCTGATTTCTAGCATGATGGCTTAATCAAGAATAAGCAATCAGAGGGGCTGTAAGGGTGACAGCGTGGAGGTTGAAGAAGGTGATTTGGGGCTTAGCTGACAGGGAACAGCAGTACTACCATCTCAGCCTGAGGCCAAACGAGAGGGAGCTGGTTCTGAGCGAGTGATCTGCTTCTACTTTAGTGCTGCTTCTTCTACTTCTTAAAGGAACAGTTCAGTGAAGCATCATGTTTATGCAATTTTCTCCATTTTCTCAAGCAGGAGTTCATCAGTTCATTTCGGTTTTCCCTCTTTTTGACTTGACAAAGATGTTGCAGATAATTTACTTCCAGAATATGTGATGATATTATATAGTATTTCTGGATATAAAATGATTTATGTAGTAATTTCAGGATTTCTATTGATTTTATATAGCAATTATAGAATATATATTGATTTTATGCAGTAATTTCTGGATATAAAGTGAATTATGTAGCAATTCCAGGACATCTAATGGTTTTATATAGTAATTCTAGAATATATATTGATTTTATACAGTAATTTCTGTATATATAGTGATTAATGTAGTAATTCCAGGATATATAAAGGTTTTATATAGTAATTCTAGAATATATATTGATTTTATACAGTAATTTCTGGATATATAGTTATTTATGTTGTAATTCCAGGATATCTAATTATTTTTTATACTAATTCTAGAATATGTATTGATTTTAAACAGTCATTTCTGGATATAAAGTGATTTATGTAGTAATTCCAGGATATCTAATAATTTTATATAGTAATTCTAGAATATATACTTATTTTATACAGTAATTTCTGGATATATAATGATTTATGTAGTTATTCCAATAGATGTAATAATTTTATATAGTAATTCTAGAATATATATTGATTTTATACAATAATTTCTGGATATATAGTGATTAAATAGTGATTAAAATATATAGTCATTTTGTATAGTAATTCCAGAATATGTAGTGATTTTATGTAGAATTTTAAGATAAATAGTGATTTTATGTAGGAATTCCAGGATGTCTAATGATTTTAAATAGTAATTTCAGGATATCTAATGATTTTAAATAGTAATTTCAGGATATAAAATGATTCTAAGATCCTATTTCATCTTGGTTGTTAGGTGGTTGCTGCACTTTTGCTTGGCTGTTGCTTAGAAATCATAGGTGGTTGTTAATATGTGGCTAGGCGGTTGCTATGGAATACCAGGGGCATTGCTAAGATGCTATTTGTTTGTTTGTTAAGGTATTGCTACGCCATTGCTATTCTTTCCCAGGTGGTTGCCAACATATTGCTAGCCTACTTATATGGTAGAATGGTAGTGTCTGAAAACCTTTGGCTACAGAATGTATATTGACTACAAAGGAATAAGATGTAGTAGTATAATTATTATGTCTTATATTGTTATTAATAATAATAATAAGGGCAAACCAAAGAACAATAAGCTTTTTCATGCAGATGACATGTCTGAGCCATCATACTCTTGATTTAAACCGGCTTGAGTTGTTAAGTTTCTGGTAGTGTATGATGTACTGGATGAAAGAACAGAGGCTACAGTATCTGCTTCAGTGACCTGAATTTGTCCTTGTTTATAGTTGATAGTATATCATACAGGGTCAGAAATCCTGTGAGCAAGTCTATTAGAGAGTACTTAACAGCTCCACACAGTTTGAGACCTTCATGCTGATACTGTTTTGCATCAGAGCTTATGGTTGCTGTTGTTTTTTTTTTCATTCCTTAAGAAGCAGAGGCTCAAATTCCATCACACCTCGTTTCAGCTGTGAGTCAGTAGTAGAGTTGGGCCAATAGACGATGCCATTGTCCATCACTGATGGCTGACAGACATCACAATGTTGAGCCAGCGAAGCGAGAGAGAACACTGATGTGCCGACTTTCTGAATAGCCGCTTCACCTCCCAGCAAACACACACGTCACTCCACTTCTACTCCGCACTGCTCACAGGCTGCTGTGACTCCTGTGCCTCTGCTAGAAATCTGTATTTATTACTTATTAATTGCCCAGAGATTTGAGATCTGATGAATATGTATTTTAGGGATTGTTTAATATTTATAGTGCCTTTATGAGATTTCACTCGCCACCTCTCCCCCACCCGTTCAGCCCAATGTCCTCAATCGTCACAATGTTTTCCTGTAGATGTTGTCTTATCGCCTGGTTCTGCGTGGCTGTTATTCAGTATTAACACTGGCGTAAAAACCAGGGGATGGGGGGGGTGTGTCTCACCCAATAACAGAGATAGGTAGATTTGTCCCCTCTGAAAATTACTGTTTAAAAACACTTCATTTTAAAAGCGTGTTTTAGCAGCGTTCGCAATTCACACGCTGTGTTTGTTGTTAGCAACTGGCTCTGGTTATTAGGTGGTCTTTCACTTAGTTAAGGCTTGTGTAGAGATTAGTTCAGAAATATCCTGCAGTCAACAGCTTCACTGAGTCAAGCTTTCGCCTCGTTGGAGTGTCGGGTAGCTCACGCCAGCTTTAAACACGAGGTCAGTGATGAGAGATACACTGGCTTGAAAGAAAATGCTACTACTGAATGAATCTGTTTTAATAGTTTTAAATAAAAATACATTATAATGACAGTTTCAATTAAAAACCCTTTGGGTTCTTTAAACAAAACCATTGAAGAGACCACCCAGCCCATATGAAAGACTATATTGTCGCTGTCCAAAAAAGAAAAACTTAACAGGAAATGCCAAAAACCTTCTTTACTTTCAATGTAAGTTAATATAAAGAGGTTTCAGTTCAAGTAAATTTGCAGCATTTTTTTTGGACCATATCATGAAACGTTTTTTTCAAGATATAAAGAGCAGCTGCAACTGTATATCCCCAAACTTATGGAACATAATAATCTCTTACAGTATGGAGAACCTTTCTCTGATAGTGAGCTTCTTTGCAGTGACACTGACATGGTTTGTGTTGTGCTAGTGTGAGTGGATCCGACACAGCAGTGCTGCTGGAGTGTTTAAACACCTCTGTGCCTCTGCTTAGCAATTAGCATAGTCAACTCACAACTCGCTCTGGTCAGGTTCTCCTGTGCCCCACGTGCCCTGAAGATCAGTTGCTGCTGTGAGACCAAGCATTTACTATAGTATTTTCTATAATGTCTATGCTTTGTTTCATAATGTCTATTGATATTCAGTTCCTTCATTACTGCAATAGTCTCTTGGCATATGAAACATGCATTTTCAGCATCTCTCTACGAAAAATATTTAGACGTCCATCTCTCTTGAAATCGCAGGTTGTCACTGTTGACTTTGTGCTTGTTTGTACTATACATGTATCTGTACTGCTGCCCCCATCAGGCGAAAGGAAAAAACTGCAAAGCACCGGTGGGCCACCAATAATGTGTTACTACGAGTGATGTAGTGGGCTAATAAAAATCTGTTTGTGGGCCGCATTAGGACTTTGGACACACCAGCTATACAGGGAAGGATTATAATGCACAACTACTTGTTTGCTGGATTTTACATATTGGGAGTCAAAAATAACACATTTACATATGACTGCAAGCTTTCATCACTGGCCTCATAGCTGCATTTCAGAGCTAAAGAGGTAAATTTGGGATGCCAAATATGTCCTGGCTGATTGCCAGTCTGTTCCCCTAACTTTGCTTCCATGTGTTTTCTCATTAATTGACTGCACTTTTGGTCCCACATCCCCTTTTGTGTTCACTTTCCAATTGCTGTGTATTACAGAGACAGCTGCCTTTGTCAGGGCTGTCAGTTTACCTATTAAGAGTGCTGCGATTAAGGTAGAATGGAGCTTCTGTTGTAGCTGAAGCCACTATTAGCGTGGAAGGTTTTACTGGTGTCACGCCAAAGGTGTGTAGATTCTGCAGATTTGACAGTCAAGCGTGTAATCAGCTCTGCCTTTGGCTCGGGTTGTGTTCTCCTGCTGCCGAGGAGGGACGTCTCCTCCCTACTACGCATTCCGTCTTCGGGGCTTTGTTTAAACCAAGTTAAATGAGGCCGTGATGATGAGAGCCGAGCCAGACGGAGCGCACACTTTTCTGTTCGGATCCCAATAGATGCCGTCTGCATCTGAATAGCAAATGAACAGCCAATACCTCTCAAATCTCTGAAGGTTTGGAAAAAAAAAGGATAATTCACTTCTGAAAGCTCTCCACCATTGTCCTGATACATCAGCTACGTGGCTTTCTGCTTCATATTCATGTAGAAACGGAGGCAAGCAGACAAGAGATAAGAAAACTATAGGTTGGATGGCTTTTTCCCCTCTATTGGTTTCCAAGAGACGCTCAAAGTGCTCTTAATTTGGAGAATGATGATGGCACTTAGAGGTTACCTCGCTAGTGCATGCTGGATCAATACTTTATACATGGAAAGGACAGCGCATGGAGTTACATTAGAGATTCTCTTGTGTGCCATCATTATATACAATTCCTCATTCAAGGGTCTTAATTACAGTGGGTTTTAATATTGAAGAAGCAAGCGAGTGGGCCAGACTTTACATAACATCCAGAGCTCATTTAAATGTATTCCTGCTGTACGAGATTTATAATGATCTCATAATATCTATAAATACATTTGTTATAAAGAGAGAACACTTTTATTAAGCATGAACCACATAACTACTACTGTTAAAGCTATATATATATATATATATATATATATATATATATATATATATATATATATATATATATATATATATATATATATTATTCTTGTCACCCTTACAGCCCCTCTGATATTATTATATATATATATTATTCTTTACATTTACTTGCATTTACTTTACTTACAGGGACAAATTCAGAAACTAACTCCTGCAGGGGTGGCGGGGTTTGGAGGGGTCCCCCAGGAGAACATTTTGAGTGAATGTAACATGAAAAATGCATCATTCTGGCACACTCTGAGAATAAAATACAGGTAAAGGTGTTTGCTACAGAATGGCACAGTTCATACACTTTAACAGCTATGCCGGTGTAAGTCATCAGAAAAACTGTATTGCTTTCCAGGTATTTAGGCAAGGTCAATAGGTCAGTTTGAGTAAAACATGTGCTTGTGCCTTTTCCTCTACAACAATAATTAGTACATAGAGGCCAATGTTCACAACACATCATGTTCTATCTACTAACAGGCCCACATAGAACACAGTGATCTACATCAGTGGTAGCTGTCTTGGTTGCAGAAAACGATAATGCATGTAGTTTTGTACCGCCATTCTAAAGACGTTGATAAAAAGATTAGTTGAAGATACATTCTAAGACTGTACGTATAACTAATTTATCCAATTCAAATCATAATACAATGTCTTCTCCATGGTTTCAATGTATGAAGCAAGTTCATATAACAAAATAACATGCTTTTGTTATTAAACAGCATCAGCTGTGCTTTCTAAGGGCTAAAAATAAGGCATCTATTTATTTTTTTTTATTTAAAATCTTCGGTTCACAAGGTTTAAAAAAAAAAGTGATTTTAAAATGAAAAATTGTGAGCGAATGGTTTGATTTAGTTTGATTAATGGTTAGATTTCTCTGGTTTGTGCCTGTCTGTCTTTGTTTATGTTGTTCTTTGTATGCCATGTGGTTCTGTTTGTGCTTTTGTTATGTGCTCTGTCTCCGCCCCCTTGTCTCCGTCCCCTCACCTGCTTTGTGTTGTCTCCCTCTTGTTAGCCCCAGGTGTTCCGTTATTAGTTATAGTGTATATATCCCTGGTTGTCTGCTTAGTCTGTGCTTGGTGTTGGTCTTATCTTATGTCAGTTGCTCTTGTTACCCTTGTTGCCTGTTAGCTGTTCATGGATGCTTGTTAACCTTGTCATTGTTTTCCTTTGTGGATGTACCACTAGTTCAATATTTCTTGTTTTCTTTTGTTATCTTGATAGAGTTTTGTGTTTTGTTTATCAATAAATGGCCATCCAGCTTGCACCTGCGTCCTGTCTCCTCAACTCTGCCTTCAAGACAGATCAGAGTAACCTGTATTCATTTGTTCATCTTCACAAGCAGCATCAGCTTGGTTGAACTTGAGTGTCTGACACATGCTGCACTTGATAAACGCTTTTGTGTTTTAGTGTAGTGTGGTGCAGTAGCCTTTCAGACCAATCACATGCATTGTAAGATCACCAGAGGCCCTCCTCAGCAACAGTTCTTGTTTGTTGTGTCACGCCCTGCCTGTCCTCGTCTGTCTGTTTATGTCCTGGCTGTTCCACGTGCTTCTGTTTACTTTTCTCGTGTTGTCATGTGCTCCTGTGTCTTCGCCCTTGCCCCGCCTCGCTCACCTGTGCCCCATTAGTACTTATTCCTCTCACCTGTTCCCTCTAGTTATGCTGTGTTATGTATACCCTGTGTTTGCAGTCTGTTTTTGTCGGTCATTGTAATAACTTGTTGTGGTAACCCTGTCTTTGTGTGTGTGTATATATATATATATATATATATATATATTTGTTTGGACAAGTTTGGACACACCTTCTCATTCTAAGAGTTTTCTTTATTTTCATGACTATGAAAATTGTAGATACACACTGAAGGCATCAAAACTATGAATTAACACATGTGGAATTATATGCTTAACAAAAACATGTGAAACAACTGAAAATATGTCTATGTTATATTCTAGGTTCTTCAAAGTAGCCACCTTTTGCTTTGATTACTGCTTCGCACACTCTTGGCATTCTCTTGATGAGCTTCAAGAGGTAGTCACCTGAAATGGTCTTCCAACAGTCTTGAAGGAGTTCCCAGAGATGCCTAGCACTTGTTGGCCCTTTTTCCTTCACTCTGCGGTCCAGCTTACACCACACTCTTCTTGGTCAAATAGCCCTAGCACAGCCTGGAGGTGTGTTTGGGGTCATTGTCCAACTAAACGCAAACTGGATGGAATAGTATGCTGCTGCAAGATGTGGTAGCCATGCTGGTTCCGTATGCCTTCAATTTTGAAAAAATCCCTAACAGTGTCGCCAGCATCTTTAAATAAGAAGGTGTGTCCAAACTTTTGGTCTGTACTGTATATATATATATATATATATATATATATATATATATATATATATATATATATATATATATATATATATATATGAACTCTATTGTCCAGCAGGGGGCAGTGTAAACGTGATTACGTTCTGAGTTTGTAATCTATTTAGCACAAATCACCAGACATATATGAGGCAAGAAAGCCTTGCGCTGTGGGGAAGATATACAGGATATATAAAAAAGCACTCAAACTAACGCTTCACAAACTCATTTTCCAGATAAATGTATGAGTAAATTCTGATACGACAAGTCTAGTAAACACAGACAATTAGCTGATTTTTCTTAGTGTAAATTGAATCCCCTGCTATGGTTTTGTGTTCTGGGTTTAATACAGTACTATAGTAATAGTTTGATGCTAACGGGGGATTATTTGTGGATGCTTCTAAACATAGCATAATTAATTATTGTGGAAAGTTTTCAATGGGAAAAGAGAAGACCGATTATGATGTTTTGTTCATCAGTGTGCAATTTTCCCAACTTAGTTAGCTTAATTACATGAAGGACAGAAAGAGAGTGTGCATGCTATTGTTAAACACCAGCGAATGCCATTTATCACAAAAGTGTCAAGCCGTCCCATATTGTTAGGAATTTTATCACCTCCTCTGTAGCTGTAATGCAGGCATGTGCCGTCCGTGCTGCGTCTGCGTTGGCCGGCGTAATTTATTTTGCTGCTGCTGCGATTCCACGCTGTCAGTCAGGTGTGATGGATGATAAATGGAGCTGCCGTA